>CM056052.1:372146314-372746314 GCA_029574335.1 Rana kukunoris
TCTCGATTTCTGGGCCCCCCCCCCCACACCTACCCAAGTAAGCCCGTTCTCAATCCCCCCCCCCCCCCCTCCCCCATGTAAAGCATTCGTTCTTCTCCCCCCCCCCCCCCACCCAAAATGACCTCATCCTTCCCTCCCCCCCTACCCAATGAAAGCAGCGTTTCTCCCCCCCCCCCCCCCCCAACCCAATGTAAGCAGCTTTCTCCCCTCCTCCCCCCCCCCCCCACCCCCCCCCTACCCAATGTAAGCAGCGTTCTCCTCCCCCCCCCCCTCCCCCCACCCACCCCCTGTAAGCAGCGTTCTCATCCCCCCCCCCCACCTACCCAATGTAAGCAGCGTTCTCCCCCCCCCCACCTACCCAATGTAAGCAGCGTTCTCCCCCCCCCCCCCCCACCTACCCAATGTAAGCAGCATTCTCCCCCCCCCCCCCACCTACCCATGTAAGCAGCGTTCCTCCTCCCCCCCCCCACCTACCCAATGTAAGCAGCGTTCTCTCCTCCCCCCCACCTACCCAATGTAAGCAGCATTGTCCCCCCCCCCAACCTACCCAATGTAAGCAGCGTTCTCCCCCCCCCCCACCTACCCAATGTAAGCAGCATTGTCCCCCCCCCCCAACCTACCCCAATGTAAGCAGCGTTCTCCCCACCCCAACCTACCCAATGTAAGCTCAGCATTCTCCTCCCCCCCCCCACCTACCCAATGTAAGCAGCATTCTCACCCCCCCACCTACCCAATGTAAGCAGCATTCTCCCCTCCCCCACCTACCCAATGTAAGCAGCATTGTCGTCTCCCCCAACCTACCCAATGTAAGCAGCGTTCCTCCCCCCCGCCACCTACCCAATGTAGGCAGCATTCTCCCCCCCCACCACCTACCCAAATGTAAGCAGCTTCTCCCCCCGCCACCTACCCAATGTAGGCAGCATTCCCTCCCCCCCCCCCACCTACCCAATGTAAGCAGCCATTCACCCCCCCCCCACCTACCCAATGTAAGCAGCATTGTCCCCCCCCCCAACCTACCCAATGTAAGCAGCGTTCTCCCCCCGCCACCTACCCAATGTAAGCAGCGTTCCCCCCCACCTACCCATGTAAGCAGCGTTCTCCCCCCCACCTACCCAATGTAAAGTAGCGTTCTCCCCCCCCCCCCCACCTACCCAATGTAAGCAGCGTTCTCCCCCCCCCCCACCTACCCAATGTAAGCAGCGTTCTTACCCCCCCCCCCCACCACACCCAAATGTAAGCAAGCGTTCCTCCCCCCCCCCTCCCCCCCCACCTACCCAATGTAAGCAGCAACCCACTCTTCCTCTCTCCCCCCCCCCCACCACCTACCCAATGTAAGCAGCGTTCTCCCCCCCCCCCCACCTACCCAATGTAAGCAGCGTTCACCCTCCCCCCCCCCCCCTCCGTACCCAATGTAAAAGCAGCGTTCTCTGCCCCCCCCCCACCTACCCAATGTAAGCAGCGTTCTCCCCCCACACACTACCCAATGTAAGCAGCGTTCTCCCCCCCCCCACCTACCCAATGTAAGCAGCGTCCCCACCCCCCCCCCACCTACCCAATGTAAGCAGCGTTCTCCCCCCCCCCCCACCTACCCAATGAAAGCAGCGTTCCCCCCACCTACCCAATGAAAGCAGCACACAACGTTCCCCCCCACCTACCCAATGTAAGCAGCGTTCTCTCTCCCCCCCCCCCCACCACCTACCCAATGTAAAGTCCCCGTTCTCCTACCCTCCTCAATCTCCCCTCACCCCCCACCTACCCAATGTAAGCAGCGTTCTCCCCCCCCCCCTACCCAATGTAAGCAGCGTTCTCCCCTCTCCCCCCCCACCCCTACCCAATGTAAGCAGCGTTCTCCCCCCCCCCTAATGTAAGCAGCGTTCTCCCCCCCCCCCACCTACCCAATGTAAGCAGTGTTCTTTCCCCCACCTACCCAATGTAAAGCAGCGTTCTTACCCCCACACACCCAATGTAAGCAGCGTTCTTCCCACAACCCCACCAATGTAAGCAGCGCGTTCTCTCCTCCCCCCCCCCCCCCCACACCCAATGTAAGCAGCAGTTCTCCCCCCCCCACACCCAATGTAAGCAGCGCTTCCCCCCCCCCCCCCCCCCCCACCTACCCAATGTAAGTAGCGTTCTCCCCCCCCCCCCACCTACCCAATGTAAAGCAGCGTTCTACCCTCACCCCCCCCCACCTACCCAATGTAAGCAGCGTTCTTACCCCCCCCCACCACCACACCCAATGTAAGCAGCGTATCTCCCCCCCCCCCCCACCTACCCAATGTAAGCAGCATTCTCCCCCCCCCCCACCTACCCACCTGTAAAGTTTCTCCCCCCCCCATGTACGTACCTCAGCGTATCATCTTCTCCCCCCCATCTACCCAATGTAAGCAGCGTTCTCCCCCCCCCCACCTACCCAATGTAAAAGCAGCGTTCCCCCCACCTACCCAATGTAAGCGTTTCAGTCCTCCTCCCCCCCCACCTACCCAATGTAAGCAGCGTCCCCCCCCACCCCCCCCACCTACCCAATGAAAGCAGCGTTCCCCCCCCACCTACCCAATGAAAGCAGCGTTCCCCACCCCCCCCCCACCTACCCAATGAAAGCAGCGTTCTTCCCCCCACCTACCCAATGAAAGCAGCGTTCTCTCCCCCCCACCTACCCAATGTAAGCAGCGTTTCTCCCCCCACCTACCCAATGTAAAAGCAGCGCCGGCCCGGTTTTGGTCAGCGTTCTTTCCCCAACACCTACAACCCAATGTAAGCAGCGTTCTCCCCCCCCCCTACCCAATGTAAGCAGCGTTCTCCCCCCCCCCCCCCCCCGACCTAACCCAATGTAAGCAGCGTTCTCCTCCCCCCCCCCACACCCAATGTAAGCAGTGTTCTCCCCCCACCTACCCAATGTAAGCAGCGTTCTTACCCCCACACCCAATGTAAGCAGCGTTCTTCCCACCTACCCAATGTAAGCAGCGTTCTCCCCCCCCCCCCCCCCCCACACCCAATGTAAGCAGCGTTCTCCCCCCACACCCACCCAATGTAAGCAGCGTTCCCCCCCCCCCCCCCCCCCCACACCCAATGTAAGCAGCGTTCCCCCCCCTCACACCCAATGTAAGCAGCGTTCTCCCCCCCTCCACACCCAATGTAAGCCTGCAGCGTTCTCCCCCCCCCCCCCCCACACACGCCACACCCAATGTAAGCAGCGTTCCCCCCCCCCCCACACACCCATGTAAGCAGCGTCCCCCCCCCCCCCCCCACACACCCAATGTAAGCAGCGTCCCCCCCCCCCCCCACCCCCCCCTCCCCCCCCCCCCCCACCCCCCACAGCTCCCCCCCCCCCCAATGTAAGCCCCCACACCCCCCCCCCCACCACCCCCCACCCCCCCCTGTAAGCAGCGTCCCCCCCCCCCACACCCAATGTAAGCAGCGTCCCCCCCCCCCCACACCCCCCAATGTAAGCAGCGTCCCCCCCCCCCACCCCCCACACCCCAATGTAAGCAGCGTCCCCCCCCCCCCCCACACCCCCACCCAACACCAATGTAAGCAGCGTCCCCCCCCCCCCACACACCCAATGTAAGCAGCGTCCCCCCCCCCCCCCACACACCCAATGTAAGCAGCGTCCCCCCCCCCCACACACACCCAATGTAAGCAGCGTGTCCCCCCCCCCCACACACCCAATGTAAGCAGCGTCCGTCCCCCCACACACCCAATGTAAGCAGCGTCCCCCCCCCACACACCCAATGTAAGCAGCGCGTCCCCCCCCACACACCCAATGTAAGCAGCGTCCGTCCCCCACACACCCAATGTAAGCAGCGTCCCCCCCCACACACCCAATGTATCAGCGTCCCCCCCACACCCAATGTAAGCAGCGTTCCCCTACCCAATGCAAACAGTGCTCTCCTAATGCAAGCAGTGCTGTCCTACCCAATGCAAGCAGTGCTGTCCTACCCAATGCAAGCAGTGCTGTCCTACCCAATGCAAGCAGTGCTGTCCTACCCAATGCAAGCAGTGCTGTCCTACCCAATGCAAGCAGTGCTGTCCTACCCAATGCAAGCAGTGCTGTCCTACCCAATGCAAGCAGTGCTGTCCTACCCAATGTAAGCAGTGCTGTCCTAGTAGTCAGGTCAGGGTACTCACTGGTGCTTAAAAAGCACCCAATGTAAGCAGTGCTCTCCTAATGAATGCAAGCAGTACTGTCCTACCCAATGTAAGCAGTGCTCCCCCCCCCCCCAATGTAAGCAGTGCTGTCCTACCCAATGTAAGCAGTGCTGTCCTGGTAGTCAGGTCAGGGTACTCACTGGTGCTTAAAAAGCACCCAATGTAAGCAGTGCTCTCCTAATAAATGCAAGCAGTGCTGTCCTACCCAATGCAAGCAGTGCTGTCCTACCCAATGCAAGCAGTGCTGTCCTACCCAATGTAAGCAGTGCTGTCCTAGTAGTCAGGTCAGGGTACTCACTGGTGCTTAAAAAGCACCCAATGTAAGCAGTGCTCTCCTAATGAATGCAAGCAGTACTGTCCTACCCAATGTAAGCAGTGCTCCCCCCCCCCCCCAATGTAAGCAGTGCTGTCCTACCCAATGTAAGCAGTGCTGTCCTGGTAGTCAGGTCAGGGTACTCACTGGTGCTTAAAAAGCACCCAATGTAAGCAGTGCTCTCCTAATAAATGCAAGCAGTGCTGTCCTACCCAATGCAAGCAGTGCTGTCCTACCCAATGTAAGCAGTGCTCTCCTAATGAATGCAAGCAGTGCTGTCCTACCCAATGTAAGCAGTGCTCTCCTAATAAATGCAAGCAGTGCTGTCCTACCCAATGTAAGCAGTGCTCTCCTAATAAATGCAAGCAGTGCTGCCCTACCCAATGTAAGCAGTGCTCTCCTAATAAATGCAAGCAGTGCTGTCCTACCCAATGCAAGCAGTGCTGCCCTACCCAATGTAAGCAGTGCTCTCCTAATAAATGCAAGCAGTGCTGCCCTACCCAATGTAAGCAGTGCTCTCCTAATAAATGCAAGCAGTGCTGTCCTACCCAATGCAAGCAGTGCTGTCCTACCCAATGTAAGCAGTGCTCTCCTAATGAATGCAAGCAGTGTTCTCCCACCCAATGTAAGCAGTGCTGTCCTGGTAGTCAGGTCAAGGTACTCACTGGTGCTTAAAAAGCAGTCTGTAAACCTTCTAAAGCAGCCTTCAGAAGAAGGTCCATCTTCCATGTCTGCCCTCCGGAGGACGGGATGTAGGCGCCGCTCAGGTGACGCTCCGGCTCTCAGGTGACGCTCAGGCTCCCGGGATGCGTCTGTGTCCGAGGCTCTGGCTGGGAGAGAAGTGCAGCGAGTCCGACGTATCACAGCTGAGTGTGCGGAGAGTCCTCCTCTCCTCTCCTCTCCGCTCCGCTCTCCTCTCCGCTCCGCTCTCCTCTCCTCTCCGCTCTCCTCTCCTCTCCTCCCCTCTCCACCTCCGCCCACCACACTGTATGTCCCCCCCTGCACTCCTTGCCGGCTCGGATGATGTGAGAGGAAGAGGGTGGGGTGGCGGCGGCAATGGGCGGGCGGCTGAGTTCGGTAGTGTGGAAGCTGGATGCACAGGGAAGGGCGGGCTGTCCTTCTGCTGCCTCTGTGACAAGGGAAAGGAGCCGAGCGATGTGAATGGGACTCCTGGGAGGGGTGCTGTGTGTCTGAGGGCTGGGTGCACTAAGCGGTGCGATGACAAGGCTCTTTTCTGGCAATAACATCTTCTTTTTCTTTATATAATGTGAACACAGCCCAGCCGGGCACATTCTGACATCCAGAGGAAAAAGAAGGTGGGAGGGCTCATCACATCAGTGAGGATAGCTTACTGCCTTTTTAAGTCACTGCAGGGACTTCAATGTCCCCAGCCTGGGCCATTGCCATCCCACCAGACACTTCAGTGATCGCAACCTGGTCCATGCCTATTCCCAGAGACCTCAATGTCCCCACCCCAGACCATGACTATTCCCAGAGACCTCAATGTCCCCACCCCAGACCATGACTATTCTCAGAGACCTCAGTGTCACTCCCAACCCTGAACCATGACTATTCCCAGAGTCTTCAATGTCCCTACCCAAAGCCATAGCTATTCCCAGAGACCTCTATGTCCCTACCCCAAGCCATGACTATTCCCAGAGACCTCAATGTCCCCACCCTCGGGCCAATACTATTGCCAGAGACCTCAATGTCCTCACCCCAGACCATGACTATTCTCAGAGACCTCAACGTCACTCCCAACCCTGAGCCATGACCATTCCCAGAGTCTTCAATGTCCCTACCCCAAGCCATAGCTATTCCCAGAGACCTCTATGTCCCTACCCCAAGCCATGACTATTCCCAGAGACCTCAATGTCCCCACCCTCGGGCCAATACTATTGCCAGAGACCTCAATGTCCTCACCCCAGACCATGACTATTCTCAGAGACCTCAACGTCACTCCCAACCCTGAGCCATGACCATTCCCAGAGTCTTCAATGTCCCTACCCAAGCCATAGCTATTCCCAGAGACCTCTATGTCCCTACCCCAAGCCATGACTATTCCCAGAGACCTCAATGTCCCCACCCTCGGGCCAATACTATTGCCAGAGACCTCAATGTCCTCACCCCAGACCATGACTATTCTCAGAGACCTCAACGTCACTCCCAACCCTGAGCCATGACCATTCCCAGAGTCTTCAATGTCCCTACCCCAAGCCATGGCTATTCCCAGAGACCTCTATGTCCCTACCCCAAGCCATGACTATTCCCAGAGACCTCAATGTCCCCACCCTCGGGCCAATACTATTGCCAGAGACCTCAATGTCCTCACCCAGACCATGACTATTCTCAGAGACCTCAACGTCACTCCCAACCCTGAGCCATGACCATTCCCAGAGTCTTCAATGTCCCTACCCCAAGCCATGGCTATTCCCAGAGACCTCTATGTCCCTACCCCAAGCCATGACTATTCCCAGAGACCTCAATGTCCCCACCCCAGACCATGACTATTCTCAGAGACTTCAATGTCACTCCCAACCCTGAACCATGACTATTCCCAGAGTCTTCAATGTCCCTACCCCAAGCCATAGCTATTCCCAGAGACCTCTATGTCCCTACCCCAAGCCATGACTATTCCCAGAGACCTCAATGTCCCTACCCTCGGGCCATGACTATTCCCAGAGACCTCAATGTGCCCAACCCGAGCCATGACTATTCCCAGAGACTTCCATGTGTCTACCCTGAACCATGACTATTCCCAGAGACCTCAATGTCCCCACCCTCGGGCCATGACTATTCCCAGAGACCTCAATGTGCCCAACCCGAGCCATGACTTCCCAGAGACTTCCATGTGTCTACCCCGAACCATGACTATTCCCAGAGACCTCAATGTGCCCAACCCGAGCCATGACTTCCCAGAGACTTCCATGTGTCTACCCCGAACCATGACTATTCCCAGAGACTTCAATGTCCCCACCCCGAGCCATGACTTCCCAGAGACTTCAATGTCCATACCCCAGATGAAGAAAAAGAGAACGCCGCTCCAGGCAAATGCAATAAGCAATCAATGTCCTCCATAAAGACAGTGGGTGCTGGCAATGCACAAGGCAAAAAATCAATGAAAACAATTTATGGACAGCCGCACACCAAAATAAACCTAAAAAGGTAGCCTTTATTGGTATAAAAAGCACTACAAAACACAGCACAGCAAGCAGTGGGGTAAAAAAGCTGACGCATTTCGCACAAACAATCAGTGCTTAGTCCATACCCCAGACCATGACTATTCTAAGAGACCTCAATGTCCCTACCCCGAGCCATGACTATTCCCAGAGACCTCAATATCCCCACCCGGGGCCATTACCATTCCCAGAGACTTCAATGTCCCTACTCCGAGCCATGACTATTCCCAGAGACCTCAATGTTCCTGTCATGGTCATTCTCTTGCATTTCCCCACTGTGAGCCATGACAATTTCCAGAGACCTCAATGTCCCCACCCCTGCCCATTACCATTCCCACAGACTTAAATGTCACCGCCTGGGCCATGGCTATTCCCAGAGACCTCAATGTCCACACCTCGGGCAATAACTATTCCCAGAGACTTTAATGTCCCTACCCCAGGCCATGACTATTCCCAGAGACCTCAATGTCTCCACCCGAGCCATGACTATTCCAGGAGACTTCAATGTCCCCACCCTCGGGCCATGACTATTTCCAGAGACTTCAATGTCCCCACCCTTGGGCCGTGACTATTCCCAGAGACCTCAATGTCCCTACCCTGAGCCATGACTATTCCCAGAGACTTCAATGTCCCTACCCCAAGCCATGACTATTCCCAGACACTTCAATGTCCCTACCCCGAGCTATGACTATTCCCAGAGACCTCAATGTCCCCACCCAGGCCATAACTAATCCCAGAGACCTAAATGTTCATGCCATGGCCATTCCCTGCCATTTCCCCAACCGAGCCATGACTTTCACAGAGACCTCAATGTCCACACCTCAGGCAATAACTATTCCCAGAGACTTTAACATCCCACCCTGGGCCATTACCATTTCCAGGGACTTCAGTGTCCCCTCCCTGGGCCATGACTATTTCCAAATACTTCAGTGTCCCCTCCCTGGGCCATGACTATCCCTAAGCCAGGTGATCACCATTTCCATGGACTTCAATATGTCCCTCCCTCTCAGGCCATTGCATTTCCCAGAGACCTTATTCTCCCCACCCCAAGCCATTACCATTCCCAGAGACTTCAACATTCCTCCACGTAGGCCATTACTTTTCCCGAAGACCTGTGTCCATACCCAAGGCTATGATCACTCCTCCCAGAGATTTCAATGACACCTTCCTAGGCCATTACTATTCACAGAGGCTTTAACATCCCCTCACTTGGGCCTTTAATATTTCCAAAGACCTTCGTGTCCATACCCCAGGTCATTACCACTTCTCTCAGGGACCTCAATGACCTCTCCCTAGGCCATTACCATTCCCACCAGAGACTTCAACATCACCAACACAGGCCATTACCATTCCCAGAGACTTCAGCATCTCCCCACTCGGGCCATTAACATTCCCAGAATCTTCATTGTCCCCACCCCAGGTCATAACTTTTCCCACTGGAGACTCCCAACATCCCCATACCAAGCCTTCAATGTGTCATCTCTTCAGGCCACTACCACTCCTAGAGACCTCAGTGTCCACACCCAAGGCCATTGTCATTCCCAAAGACTTCAATGTGTTGTCCCCGACTTACCCACCCCCCCCCCCCCGGGCCATTACCATTCCCAGAGACTTCAAACATCTCTAAATTGGGCCATTACCATTCTCAGAAACCTTAATGTTGCCACCCTGGGCCATTACCATTCCCAGAGACTTTGATGATTCCCACCTCCCAGCAGCATGCTGTACACCATTGGAGTTCAGGATGAAAGTGCATTGAATGCGTACACCAATAAACCATAACACCTACACCAATCGGTAATAACATTATGGCCGCTGACAAGTAAAGTGAATAACAATAATTATCTTGTTACAATGGCCTCTGAAATTGGGTAGGATATATAAGGCAGCAAGTGAACATGCTGTCCCTAAAGTTGATGTGTTGAAAGCAAAAAAATAATAAGCATATTTAAGCAATGCTCTTGTGGGATGTTTCAGGTCTACAGTGGTCCGAGAAAGGAAAACAGGCGACAGGGTTATGGGTCACCAAGGCTCATTGATGTACCTGTGGAGCAAAGGCTGACCCATGTAGTCCGATCCAATAAAAGAGCTACTGTAGCTCAAATTGCTAAAAGAGTTAATGCTGGTTCTGATAGAAAGCTGTCACAACATACACTGAATCACAGTTTATTGCATATGGGCTGTGTGTAGTTTCAGCCCAGTAAGTGTGCCCATGCTGACCCATGTCCACAGCCAAAAGCACCCATAAGGGGCCCACAAACAGAACTGGACCAAGGAGCAATGTAAGAAGGTGGTCTGGTCTGATGGAATTCAAGAATTGTTTAACCACTTAAGGACCGCCGCATGTACATTTACGTCGGCAGAATGGCACCGACCGGCACATCAGTGCCTTGGGGGGGTTCGGGGGTCCAATCGGACCCCCCCCCGTACCTGCGGCGGTCCGCACGGCTGTAGGAGCGATCCAACAAGAGAGGGCGGCTATTCGTTTTTGTCCGCCCCCTCCGGATCGCTCCCAGCCAATGCGCGGCCCGCCCGCCCTGTCACTTCCTCCTCCTGTGTAAACACAGGAAGGAGGAAGCGATGTGATCTCTCCCTCGGCGGT
The DNA here is from genome assembly GCA_029574335.1 of Rana kukunoris. Lineage (NCBI taxonomy): Eukaryota > Metazoa > Chordata > Amphibia > Anura > Ranidae > Rana > Rana kukunoris. The sequence goes on from CM056052.1 coordinate 372,156,555, forward strand.
TTTTTCAACCACCGCTGAGGAGAGATCACAACACAGTAAGTCTGCACAACACTACACTGCACTAACACTACACATAGTCACATTTAACCCCCCCCGATCGCCCCCCTCCCCCCTGTCACAGTGTCACTGAATGCAGTAATCATACATGTATAATTACTGTATTTAGTGTCAGTGTGACAGGCAGTGTGACAGTCAGTTAGTGTTAGGTCCTGGGTAGCCCCCGTACCCCCCCTAATAAAGTTTTACCCCCTTGATCACCGCCCTAGTTAACCCTTTCACTCCCTATTGCCAGCATCACTAAGCGATCATTTTTCTGATCACTGTATTAGTGTCGCTGTTCCCGCTAGGTAGCTAATTTTTTTTTATTGCGATTTTTGTTTACTAAAGACATGTGGCTAAATAAATGTTGGCCTAAATGTTTGACTAAAATTTAGTTTATTGATTTTTCTTAAAACAAAAATTAAAAAATATAGATTTTTTTTCAAAAATGTCGCTCTATTTTTGTATATAGCGCAAAAAATAAAAATCGCAGAGGCGATCAAATACCACCAAAAGAAAGCTCTATTTGTGGGAAGAAAAGAACGCAAATTTTGTTTGGGAGCCACATCGCACGACCGCGCAATTGTCTGTTAAAGCGACGCAGTGCCGAATCTCAAAAACCCCTTGGGTCATTTGGCAGCATATTGGTCCGGATCTTAAGTGGTTAAGGAACACAACAACAAGTTTCAGATTTTGACTCAATCCAATCGAGCATCTGTGGGATGTGCTGGAAAAACAGTCTGACCAATGGAAGCCCCAGCTTGTAACTTACAAGACTTAAAATGGGAGTAAACCCTCCATTACAACTTTCACCTACAGGTAAGCCTAGATTAAAGCGGATCTCCACCCTAAAGTGAAGATCCGCTGATCGGAACCCTCCCCCCCTCCGGCGTCACATTTGACACCTTTCAGGGGGGAGGGGGGTGCAGATACCTGTCTAAAGACAGGTATCTGCACCCACTTCCGGCCCGCAGTCTCGGGCAAAAGACGGGCTTTTCCCGTTGTGTGCTGGGAACTCTCGGCTCCCAGCACACAGCGGGAGCCAATTGCCGGGCGCAGCGCGACTCGCGCATGCGCCGTAGGGAACCGGGCAGTGAAGCCGGAGCGCTTCATTTCCTGGTTCCCTCACCCTGGATGGAGGGGGGAGCAGCAGGGAGACGAGCGATCGCTCGTCCTCTGCTGCGGACGCCGCTGGACTCCAGGACAGGTAAGTGTCCTAATATTAAAAGTCAGCAGCTGCAGTATTTGTTGCTGCTGGCTTTAAATAATTTTTTTTGGTGAACCATCCGCTTTAAGGCTTACCTGTAGTTGTTTGCAATATCTCCTAAACCTACACGTTAGGGAGATATTTGCAAAAAAGAATGCATGCGCTGTAGACAACGGCGCAGGCGCACTGAGAATGCCGTTTTTTTTCATAAATAATGCTGGCTTTGACATCTCCCACACGCATGCACAAAGTGACGTCATCGCCGCTCCGGCCAATCAAATCGCCGATACCCGGAAGTAACATCCGGGAGATATGTCTGCGGCTGGAGGGGGAGATGAGGACAGCTTCGGGGGCTTCGATCTAAGGTAAGTAATGCATAATGAGCTAGTATGCTAGTCATACTAGCTCATTATGCCTTTGTCTTGCTTTTTTTTTTTGGGGGGGGGGGTTTACAACCGCTCTACTACCGATGGCTCGGTGCCAGATACCACAAAAAAATTAAGAGGTCTAGTGAAGTCCATGCCTTGATAGGTTGTGGTGGTTGGTCATAATGTTATGGCTAATCTGTGTATAACCTATGCATAGAAGTAAAAAAAAAAAATATATTTTCAGCACACAGACTTTTTCCATTAACATTTCATCTGCCACCTGACTGTTGGAGAGTCAGTTTGCCTAGGCATTGACTGGTCAGGTCATGTGACACAAACAAACAGGCTTATTTCCAGCAAGACCACAATTTCCGATACCTCAAAGCATACACATTAGCTGTTGATGCATTTATTGTGTTGCTTTGTTAGTCTAAAGGCCCATACACATGGTAGGACATCCAACAAAATTTCCCTTGAATTTTTGTCCTAATTGATTTGTCCGATCACACCCATAGCATACACACGCTCGGACTTTTCTGCAAACTTTTCTAAAACTTTCCCATCATCACGTGGTTGTTCTGCTCTTTTCTGCTCTTTACTGCCACCCTTTGGTTAACTTCTGCTATTGTTGGTTGATTTTAACATTGGTTCTGAGCATGCGCATTTGTAATTTGTCCAAAAGTCCGATGGTTTGCTGTACACACGATCGGACTTTGCACCATCGAACTTTTGTTGCCTGAAAGTTGGTCCGTTCGCAGACCCAACTTTTTGTCCGATGAAAGCCAAAAAAGTTGGTCCGATGGAACGTACACACGGTCGGACAAATGCGAAAAGTGTCGGATTTTGATGTTGGTTGGGCAAAAGTCCGACCGTGTGTACGGGGCTTTACAAAAAAACATGTAAATAAACTGCAGTTCTGTACTTTCTCTTTTAGGCTTCTTTCACACTAGATGGACTCCGTAGCGATGGAGTACGTCAGCTCAGCGGGAGATCTGTCTGCTGATCTCTGCTGAGCCGGTGGATGACAAGCCCCTCTCTTGTACATAGGGACACAGCATCGGTCACCTCCCCCAGTCACCCCCCTCCCCCCACACAGTTATAACACACCCAGGATACACATTTAACCCCTTCCTCACCCCCTAGTGTTAACCCCTTCCCTGCCAGTCACATTTATACAGTAATTAGTGCATTTTTATAGCACTGATCGCTGTATAAATGTGAATGGTCCCAAATTTGTGTCAAAAGTGTCCGATATGTCCGCCGCAATATCGCAGTCGCAATAAAAATCGCAGATCGCCGCCATTACTAGTAAAAAAAAAAATAATAAAAAAAATCATAATTCTGTTCCCCATTTTGTAGGCGCTATAACTTTTGCGCAAACCAGTCACTTATTGCGATTTTTTTTTTTTTTTACAAAAATACGTCGAAAAATACGTATCGGCCTTAACTGTGAAACAAAATAGTTTTTTTAAAAAAAATTGGGATATTTATTATAGCAACAAGTAAAAAATATATATATTTTTTTTAAATTGTCGCTCTTTTTTTGTTTATAGTGCAAAAAATAAAAACCGCAGAGGTGATCAAATACCACCAAAATAAAGCTCTATTTGTGGGGAAAAAAGGACGTCAATTTTGTTTGGGAGCCACGTTGCACGACCGCGCAAATGTCAGTTAAAGCGAGGCAGTGCCGGAAGCTGAAATTTCGCCTGGGAATGAAGGGGGTTTATGTGCCCAGTAAGCAAGTGGTTAAAATCACTGTTCCTGGGGCGTGGCTACCGCGCAAAGCTGTATGGACATGTGAATCCACAGCTCCGCTCCAGGCAAGGGAACCGCCGAAGCTAGAGGCACGATCACCGCCCGTGAACCACCCACAACGTCGCATACTGGTCCCTAGACACCCGCGGCATGACCCGCAAGCGGAAAGAAACGACGGCGCCAAGGAAGTTAGAGGAGTTTTACCCGCCGAAGGGTCGCGGCCTAGGCCAAGATGGTGCCGGAACGGAGACTGTCTCCCCCTCCTCCTCAGGTGGCTCGGGATCCGGAGCTTCCAGCCCGGGAGCTCAGACAGACCAGCCGCGGCACTCTCCAGCGGCATCCACCCCCCTCTCCAGAAGCCCGGCGAAGTCCGGACCACGCTTGGAGGAAGGCGCCGGGAAAAGGAGCGCTGGGCAGGAGTCCATGGAAGACACGAGGGAGCTGGTGGATCCGTTAACTGCATTCCCCACATCAGGTAAGGCAGTCTCGGACACCACTCTGAAGGACATGTTGGTCTCCCTGCGCAGTTCCATGCACGCTGACATGATGCATTGTATGCGCAACTTTAAAGCTGAAATAGGAGAGAGGGGGGAGCGGGTCACACATGTTGAGGAAAAAATGGGGGAGTTTGCCAGCTCTCATAATACCCTCATTGATGCTCACTCCGAACACTCAGAGGAACTGGCCTGGCTTAGGGCAAAGGTGGCTGACCTCGAAGACAGGTCAAGGAGGAATAATGTAAAAATTAAGGGGGTCCCTGAAACGGTGCTCCCAGCACAACTGCACCAATATGCCCGGGACTTAATTCAGCAAATCCTCCCATCTGTTCCAGAGTCAGAATTGCAAATAGACTGCATACATAGGCTCCCTAAGCCGGCCCACCTGCCCGACAACATACCCCGAGATGTCCTGATGCGAGTGCATTTTTATCATGTTAAAGACCAGCTCATGATGACATTCCGTAAAATGCAACAAATCCCAGAGCAATTTGAGCGCATCCAACTCTGCGGATTTGTCCCAATTCACGATGCAAAAGCGTAAATCTCTGATCCCAGTGACCAAAGCTTTGCGGAACCACAATATCCCATACCGCTGGGGTTTCCCGGTTAAACTCACGGTCACGCATGATGGGAAAAACTCGGTAGTGACGGATATAGAAGAAGGTCTTGCACTGCTTAGAGCTATGGATATTCTCCCAGTCCAGACACAGGCTGGACCCTCACCTCCTGAGAAGCTCAGAGCTCAATTTGAATGGCAAAAGGTGACAAAGAAAAAAAGTGGTAAAAAACGCAATTCTTAGACTGCCTCTTTAAAGCTCAATACACTCCTCAAGGTTCCCGCCATGGCCTGGTATACTTGTACGCAAGTTGTTTTTTTTTGTCTACCCCTTCAGTTATGGGTAGAGATTCTGCCCTCTGGTTCTTGATTGGACAAGTCTTATTTTTTATTGCATTACCCATTTTTCTTTTCTTTTTCCCTGTTTTTGTTTTTGCTCCCTACCTCCCCTCCTTCCCCTTGGATCGGTCTGCTCTGCGATGGTGTCATCCTCCCTGCACAGCTCTGGAATGGATTGGTCGGCGCCTCCCTGCCTGCTTTCGACGCCGCAAGCCTGGAAGTTTTTACGTCTTTGAGAACAAGGTACTGTTATCATCTGCACCCACACTATGCCTATGGCGCTTAAAGTAGTATCTTTCAATGTAAATGGTCTCAACCACCCGGCCAAACGGGCCTCGGTCTGGAGGGAGGCGCTCAAGCTCCAGACCGACGTTCTTTGCATTCAGGAGACGCACTTTCTGGCTCTGGAGCCGCCTCGTTTTCAACACAGGAACTTCCCACATATCTTCTCAGCATCAGCTTCCACTAAGCAAAAAGGGGTCCTGATTGCAATTAGAGACACTGTTGCCTTCAAGTTAATAGAGTCCCATGCTGACCCCGAAGGACGCTATCTTGTCTTGCTCGGTGAACTCAACAACAAACCCTTTACAATTGTCAACCTGTACGCTCCAAACTCCCACCAATTTCGTTTCTTGAAGAGACTGTATCGTAAGGTAGCTTCCCTTAGGCGTGGATCTTTGATAATCTGTGGAGATCATAATTTGACAGTGGATCACTCTTTGGACTCCTCTTCTGGGGTGAGGCGCCCGCCGCCTCAGCTCCAGAGCTTAATACATGCTGAAGACATTTTTGATGTGTGGAGGTGTCAGCATGCAAATGAGCGTGATTATACTTTTCATTCTGCTAGACACAATTCCTACTCAAGGATCGATCTCATTTTGGTTGATAAAATGCTCCTGCAGGCGGTGTCCTCCTCCACCATCCACGACATTTCGTGGTCTGATCACGCCCCTGTCTCGATAACGGTGGTGGAGGGGCACACCCCTAGTCCTGCGTATGTGTGGCGGGCTAATTCCCGAGTGTTTCAGTCACCTTCCCATGTGGCTTTGCTATCTAAAAGTCTGTCTAATTTCTTTGCCGAGAATACAGGCTCGGTCTCAGATCCTGCAATGCTGTGGTGTGCCCATAAGGCTTTTGTTAGAGGTGTTATTTTACAGATCTGTGCGAGGGAGAAAAGGCAGAGGACACAAAAAGTAGACAACCTCCTTAAAAACATTAAAATTTTAGAAACTCAAAACAAACTCAGAGCCACCGCCCAACTAGCGCAAAAACTTTCTCAATATCGGTCTGATCTCAGACTCCTGCTTCTGGAACGTTATGACAAACATCTCCAGAACCTGAAATTGTCCCACTATTCCTCGGGCAACCGAGCGGGTAAATTCCTGGCCCAGAGGCTTAAAGCGGCAAGGGTCAAATCTAAAATCCCCTTCCTGCTTCACCCGTCTAATAATTCTAAAATCATTAACCCAAAGGAAATAGCGAACTCTTTCGCGGAGTATTACTCCTCTTTGTATAACCTCAACACTGATCCCAACACCCCCCAGCCCTCAGAGGCCGACATTCAGGCCTTTTTTGCCAAAATCAATCTCCCCTCCCTTTCGGGGGACCAACTCCAGTCTTTAAATGCACCTATTGAGGAGTCTGAGATTAGGAGACTTATCAAAACTCTCCCACAGGGCAAGTCCCCGGGACCTGACGGTTTGCCAAATGATTATTATAAGGCTCTTCACGACAACCTAACGCCCACCCTGCAGGCCGTTTTTGCCAATGCTGTGTCCTCCGCCTCGTTCCCCTCTGAAATGCTTAAGGCATATGTGGTCACGATCCCCAAGCCGGGGAAGGACCCCTCTACTCCAGCTAACTTCAGACCAATATCATTGCTCAACACTGACGTTAAGTTATATGCAAAAATTCTAGCTCACAGACTTCTGCCTGTTCTCCCGACTCTTATCAGCTCTGACCAGTCTGGTTTCACCCCGGGGAGGCAGGCGTCGGACGCCACCAGGCGGGTGCTTGGGGTTGTGCAGTGGGCTAAATCCTGTCGGACGCCTTCTCTGCTATTGTCCTTGGACGCGGAGAAGGCGTTCGACAGAATCCACTGGGGGTACATGAGACACACTTTACATACATTTGGCTTTGTGGGGCCCATCCTATCGGCCATACTGGCTTTGTATTCCTCCCCCTGTGCCCAGGTATATACATCTAATCTGTTGTCGAACGCTTTTTCTATCTCTAATGGCACAAGGCAGGGGTGCCCTCTGTCCCCTTCAATTTTTAACCTCCTGATAGAACCCCTAGCGGAGAGGATTAGATCCCATCCGCACATCGCAGGCTTCCCTATTCAGGGCAGGTCTCATACTATTAACTTATTTGCAGACGACATTATAATATTTCTCTCTTCCCCCTCGGTCTCGCGCATGCTCACGATACCCTAACAGCATTCAGCAACATATCCTACTATAAGGTGAACTTCTCAAAGTCAATTATTCTTGACCTGGGCATTCCACTACCTATGAAGGCCCATCTCCAGAAAGCTTTCCCCTACACCTGGAGCAAGTCCTCCATTACCTATTTAGGAATCAAGGTTTTGGCGGATGCGAGCAAGCTTGCGGACGCCAATTAGTTGCCACTCATCAACAAACTGACCACCGACACTAAAAGACTCTCTAACACAGAGTTGTCATGGACTGGACGTCTGGCCACGTTTAAAATGATGATTCTACCTCAGATGCTTTATATTTTTAGAACGCTTCCAATTCCCATACCCAAAACACACCTCAGAGCACTTAGTATGATACTCTCCAAATTTATATGGAATGAATGAATGAATGAATGAATGAATGAATGAATGAAAAAACGTATATAGCGCGGCACATGCGAATTAAATCGCCTCTGGGCGCTTGTTGTTCCTGTCTCCTTTGGAATTAAAAGAGATGAGTCTTGATCTTTCTCCTGAATGCTAGGTGGTTCTCCTCCAACCGAATGCTGGTTGGTAAAGCGTTCCATAGTCTGGGACCTTGGACCGCGAATCTTCTATCTCCTTTGGACTTGTAGCTGGCTTTCGGTATCTGGAGTAGATTTTGGTTGGTGGATCGCAAGATGCGATTGGGATTATGAATTTTTATTTTTTCGCACAGATATCGGGGAGCATTCCCATGGATACATCTATGCGTTAGACAGAGTGCTTTAAAAGCAATTCTGTCTTTCACTGGCAACCAGTGAAGGGCTCTCAGTGAAGATGAGATGGATTCCCAGGGTTTTTTCCCAGTCACAAGTCTGGCGGCCGTATTTTGAACGACTTGCAGACGAGCGATTTGGTACTTCGGGAGTCCGAGGTAAAGGGCATTTGCATAGTCCAGTCTGGAGTTAACAATTGTTCCCACCACGACTGCTACGTCTTCTTTAGGAATGAAAGGAATAAGTCTGCGTAGTAGGCGCAGCAGATGGTGAGATCCGCTGACTACTGACCCTATTTGTGCGTCCATTGTCATGTGGGAGTCGAAGATGACACCAAGACTTTTGACTTTGGCGCTAGGGGTGATGATTTTGCCCAGAATGGGCGGGGGTGTCCACGTTGTTGCTGGTTGGTTCCTACGCTTGGCGTGAAACAGGAGAAGTTCTGTTTTCGCTCCATTGAGTTTAAGATAACTCTTGGTCATCCAGTCCTCTATCAAAGAGAGACATGTCTCTAGATTGAGGTGGTGATCCTTTTTATTGCAAATGCGGAAATACAGTTGCGTGTCATCTGCATATGAGTGATAGAGCAGTTTTTGACTGCTGATGATTTCAAAAAGAGGACGAAGATAGATGTTGAATAACACAGGCGATAGAGGGGATCCTTGAGGGACTCCGCATGATACTGTGCGTTTTCCAGAGGTGAAAGGTCCTAACTTCACTATTTGCGAACGGTTTTCCAAGAAAGAGGAGAACCAAGATAAATCGCCTTCTGCGACTCTGGCTACTTCAGCTAGCCGAGTCAATAGAAGCTTGTGGTCTACAGTGTCGAAAGCTGCGCTTAGGTCCAACAGAACCAGGAGACAAGATTCTCCTTCGTCTGCGGCCTCGAGAGCGTCGTCCCATATCTTGAGCAATGCGGTTTCTGTCCCGTGTCCGGGCCGGAAACCCGATTGATATGGATCAAGTAGGTTATGGGTATCTAGATGCTGTTGCAGCTGTTGTACCACTACTTTCTCCATGACCTTAGAAAGAGAGTTTAGGCCTGTTATGGGACGGCGGTGGAGTGGATCCTTGGGGTCCAGGGTGGGTTTCTTCAAGATAGGCCGAATTATACCCTCCTTCAACTGGGAGGGCACTATGCCCTCCCTAAAGGATTGGTTAATAAGCTGCGTGATCGGAGGCGCCAGAAAGTCGGCACATTCCTTCAGCAGTTTAGTGGGGATGATATCATTCGGCGCAGTGCTGTTACGCAGAGCGCTGATGATATTTTTAATGTCATGAGTACAGACGGGTTCCAGCGTGAACTCACCTGATTGTGGTGAGTTTCTGCCGGTGTTGTGTGAATAATTACTGGGGGGGCTACGGGGGGAGTTGTTCTGCTGAATGCTTTGCCGGATTCCCTCAATTTTATTAATGAAGTAATCCGACAATTCATTGCAAAATTCTTGTGTGTCCGAATTGGGGGCTTCAAGACATCCTGGATTCATGGTCTGAGTGACCAGCTTGAAGAGCTCGCGGGGGCGGTTGAGGGCGCTGTTGATAGCCTCAGAAAAATAATTTTTCTTGGCATCGAAAATTTCCTTGTGGTATTTTCTAGTTATTGCCTTGTAGATGGAGAGGTTCTCAACTGATGGACTTCTCTTCCAGGCGGCTTCAGCCCTTCTGCGCTCTTGCTTCAGTGACGCCAGCTGGTTGTTGAACCAGCCTGCGTTATTTTTCCGGATGTGGGTTTTACGTTTCGGCGCTATTAAGTCGGCTGACTGTAATAGGGCTGTGTTAATGGAATCCAGTGTTTCTTCAGCCGATTGATGCGGCTGAATTCTTTTTATTTTTTTCCTTAACGTGGCTTTGAAGAGTTCCGAGTGGAGCTTCTTCTGACATCTAGTCCAGTGTGTTGTCACTGGGTTTGATGTTTTTATTAAGGGGGGGAAATTGGGAATAATGAATTTAATTGCATGGTGGTCTGTCCATGGCAATGGTTCATTTCCCAAGATTTTTATTTCCAGATCGTGTCTGAAAATAAGATCGAGCGTGTGACCTGAAGCATGTGTGGGCCCACTTACTAGTTGCTGAAGCCCTAATCCTTCCAGGTGGTCAATGCAGGCGTCGGCAACGGGGTCTTGCGGGGAGTTGGCCCAGAGGTTGAAATCCCCGAGCAGCAAAAGGTGTTTGCTGTTCAGGGTATAGGTGGAGATAAAGTCCGTCAATGAAGGGAGAAACTGCGATTTTGGGCCGGGTGGCCTATAGCAGAGTAGAATCCGGACTGTCTCCTGGGAGTTTGCTTGCAGTTGTAGAGTAAGGGTTTCCATGAATGGAAGAGGGTTTTGAAGGACTGGTTTTGTGATCGCAAGGTGCGTCTTATGGATCACCGCCAATCCTCCTCCTCTTTGCCCTATTCTGTTTTCCGTTATAATACGGTAGTTTTCTGGCACCAATTCTCCTAGAATGGTGTTACAGTCGGCTGTAAGCCAGCTCTCTGTAATAAAGAGGCAGTCTAAGTCATGTTGCAATAAGAAATCATGGATTTCTAATCGGTGTTTTACTGCCGATCTAGTGTTGATCAAAGCACATGATATGTGCTTAGGTTGGGGCAAACGGCTGAGACCTTTGACAATTGATCTTCGATTGATCCTCAATAGGCGCTCCGTTTGAGGGGCTTTTTTGGTAATGGCTGGTAGTATTGCGGCAAATCGCCTCAGACTCCAAATGGCCTCTGCCGAGTATTGCAGATTAACCATGGTAGCCAAACACCAGGGGGGGGGGGGGTTAAGGATTGTCAAGGATTAACTGAATCCTCAATCCTGGCTTGGTCCAGAGGAAGGCAAAAAAACCCTGACCGTGCTACGCCAATATGTAGCGGCAGGGAAAAAAATTCCTTCCTGACCCCTTGATAGGCGATCGGCGAACCCTGGATCAAGTTGTAATAGTTGAGATTTGGGGCTGGGTGTAGTAAGATGACCTGCCGATCGGCAGCAGGATCCAGGCTGAAAAAAACTCCCAGATTAGGTGGATCGGTGCTGCCGTTGGGGCCAGGACTGGTAGACAGGGGTGTGAGGTACTTTCCAGGGGGTAAGGGGTGGGTATCAGGTCCGTTTTGGGACTTTGGTGGCGGTTGGAGGGGATGAGAAGCGGCGCGCCGCTAGGCCGCGGGTGAAGCCGCGGCCTTTCCTAGTTGCGGCTGCCGCGATTGCCTCCAGGCCGGCGCGGAGGTACCGAGAAAGCGCCCGAGACGGCGGAAAATTGCAGGGATTGCAGGGATAGGTGGCGGATGGTTAGCTAGAGAGGGGCTAGTAGTGTGGGGGCATAGAAGGGTAGGTGTGGATAGGGTGGAGAGACGTGGCTTTAAGTTGCAGCGGTGGCTTGTCCTGAAAAGGACAGCTGCCTGCAACCTCAGTGGATGGCTTACCTGCTGGAGAGGGGTGAAGGAGGAAAGCCAGGGGGGGGGGAAGCAAAAAGGCCACGATGTGCAAGAGCTTTGCTAGTCAGACACAGAACGGCGGGAGGAATGGGACTGGTAGATGTCCGAGATTATTTTTGTGCGTCTGTTCTGACGCAATTGAGAACTTGGCTGACTACATCAACAGGCACAGACTCGGACTCTATCTGGGCTGACATTGAAGCGTCCCTCTGCCCGACCAACAACCTTAGGCTCCTTCTTTTGCTAGACGCCTGGAAACCGCTTCCCATACGCACCTTGCCGCTCACACTTCAGGCCTCCCTTGAGGCTTGGAGGGAGTTGCGTGATGCACCCCCCCTTCCCTCTGGGTATATAATGATTCCCGCCCCTGTAGAGATTCTCACCCTGGCTATCCCGAACCTCTCAATGTCTGGCTGGCGGGACAAGGGGATTCTGACTGTTGATGATCTATATCACAGGGATACCCTACTCCCGTTCGCCTCACTTCAAAGTAAATTTGCCCTACCCACCACGGATTATTATACATACCTCAGAGTTGCTCACTTTCTCGGATCTCTGCCCTCCCACCACATGCGCTTCCACAAAGAGGTTTGGAATTTCTACACCTCCTACCCAGCCCCATCCAAAGGCATCTCATTTTTCTACAATTTTTTCCAACACAAGATGCATTTCATAAAATCTCAACCTTTTAAAAAGTGGGAGGAGGACTTGGGAGAAACTATATCGGAGGAACGATGGCAACAAGCGTTCCGATCGATATACAAGGCATCTAGTTGTGTTAACCACTGGGAACTAGCCCAAAAAATTGCCCTTAGGTGGTATATGACTCCCTATAGGCTCTCTAAGTTTGTACATCTTGGATCCCCGCTATGCTGGAGGAACTGTGGAGAATCGGGTAACTTGTTACATATGTTTTGGTCATGTAAACACTTGACAAGCTTCTGGAACTCCATATTTTCCTACATCTCCAGGATTACTGGATTTCTGACTCGCCCGACCCCTGCCTTGGCAGTACTCCATGTAGACATTGAGAAGTTTCCACCTGACCTCAGAGTAGTGGTCACACATATTCTGCTAGCAGCTAGGACCCTCATTGAGCGGCATTGGAAAGCAGATAGAGCCCCCAATGCGTCAGATGCTTTGGAGATCACGCGATCGCACTATGTATACGAGTACACTTCCAGAACGTACCTTAGGCATGCCTTTTATATATATGTTTGTATTATCTGCCGTATGTTATTTTTAGTATGATTACTGATTAAACGATAGACAGACCTTCCCCTCCCCCCCTCCCTTCCCTTCTCTTCTCCTTCCCCATCCCCTCCCTCCTTTCTCCCCGTTTTTTAAGTTGACCAGTTTGTATCTCATTTATGGCTCCCTGCAGGGATTTAATTCTACTGTCTTGAGCTGTGTTTGTACCTTTGTAGTTAGGGTTCCCGTGTGGAGAACTGCTGTACAGTTGACCCACTTGGTCTCCTTAATCTCGTTTTTGTATTGTACCCTGTTTATAAAATTTTCTCTCTCAATAAAAACTATTTGAAAAAAAAAAAAAAATCACTGTTCCTCAGGAGCAGTGATTTTAATGATGCTTAAATTAAAAAAAAAAAAAAAATCCTTTAAATATTGTACCTGCTGGGTGTCTATAGTATGCCTGTAAAAATGTCTTTGAGAACCCGGGTCTTGCCCGAGGAGTCCTGAAAAAAACAACCGTTTTTAAAACTTTTTTTTTCCATTGATACATGTTCCCTGGGGCAAGACCCGGGTTCTCAAAGACGTTTTATGACAATAACGTGCATATTAGGCTTTAAAATGAGCACTTTTGAATTGGAACGTTCGAGTCCCATAGACGTCAATGGGGTTCTAAATGTTCGAAGGTTCTGGTGCGAACCAAACGGGGGGGGGTGTTCGGCTCATCCCTACTCCATAGTACTGTATGGAGCGGCCGTTCAGGTCCGCCGTCAAAACTGACAGGCGGACCCGAACGGTCCGATCGTGTGAAATGAGCCTTATGTAATTTCTTAGTCAAAAATAAAAGTAATCCAAAAATAATGAAACAATATAAATTAATTAATATAAAAATTAAATATATGATATAACAATATATAAACACAAAAAACTAAACAAAATCATTTAGATTGTAGGCTGTCAGGAGCATGGCTCTGGTTCCTTGAATTGTATTGTAACTGTAATGCGCAAACTGTTTGGCACTATAAAACTTATATGTTATAATAATAATCATCATCATCATAATAAATAATTGGCAAGGAATAAAAGTACAAATTAAATTGAATTATAATTCATGCTGCATATACCAGTGAATAATCTTACAGATTAGTCACAGTTTTTTTCTGGGCATTTAGGGTGCTGCTATGTAGAGTTCAAAAAATCTAGTAAGTAAGCTGCAGTTCTATACATTCTCCTTTATTCCAATGTGCTGTCATAAATAAAGTAATATAAATGATAAAATACCAATAGAATAATAGAATATTTAAGTATACAATCTATAAATATAAAATACCAAAAAAAATAAACAGTCATTTAGGTTAAACTCTTAAAGCGGGATTCCACCCGCAATTTTTTTTTTTTTTAAAGTCAGCAGCTACTAACAGTGTAGCTGCTGACTTTGAATAAGGACACTTACCTGTCCTACTTGCCCGCACTGATGGCCCCCCCGATGCCGATCCTCGATCCTCGCAGCTCCAGGCGCCCCCATCCACTGCCCGTTTCCTACTGCACATGTGCGAGCAGCGTGGCACTTTGTGAATGGTCCGGCTGCTTTCTGAGATACACACAGTTCCCAGAATGCAGCGCGCCCCATTCACAAGAAGACACAGAGTGTAGGAGGAGGAAGAGAATACACCGCAGAATATAAGGGGCAGACTCGGGACTTCCGCATAGCAACAGCTATTCAGGGTAAGTAAAAAAAAATGTTTCCATTAAATTTTTTTTTTTTTTTAGATGTTTGGAATAAAAAAATTTCCCAGGGTGGAACTCCGCTTTAAGAGCAGGACACTAATAACATTCTTGTATTGAATTGTATTGTAACTGTACGTATATATCTATATTTTAAAGCATTGCGCAAACTGTTGGCACTATATAAATCCTGTATTGTTATAATAATAAACCACAGAGGAATAATAGTACAAATCAAATTCACTTTTAGTTTGTGCTGCATATAAATAATTTTACAGATTGACTGCAGGTCTTTACTGTACATTTATGCCTCGTTTCCACTGCACGGATCGGGTCGGGTCAGTAATTTTGGAGCGGTTCGGATGGGGCCGGTCTAATCGCGTGAGCGTTTCCACTGCAAATCGGACCGTGAGGGACCATTCAGGGTTTAGAAAAAATTCCTAGCGCATCCAACCAATCAGTGTAGGTCCGCCCTAACCGAACCGTTCCACTCTCTCTGGTCCCTCATCTGAAGCAGGACCCTTGCTGGTGCGGTACGGTTCGGTTTTACTGTACGCTTTCATAATGGAAACACCCAAAATAGCGTACCGTACCGAACCGTACCGAACCGATCCGCTCAGTGGAAACGAGGCATTATGGTGCTGCTTTGTCAAAAAAAAGTATGCTGCAGTTATATACATTCTGCTTCATTCCAATCCACTGTTAAAATAAAGTAATAAAAAAAAAATGAACATATTAAGGAAAAAATGTTTTATTTATTGCAAGCATTTATATAGCATAGAAAAATAACACAGCACCAGGCTATTCACATCAGTCCCAGCCCTTAAGATGCTTACAAGCATTGTAAACAATCGTCCGATGATGGATCGTGTGTACACTACTTTCAAGAGCCGATCACGACCGTTCATCAGATATTATTCTATCTGACAAGCGCGAAAATTTTCCTCGTACGATGTCAGATCGTACGATTTTCGTAGTCAGTATAGTTGTTGTCCGAAAATACAATACAAATACATTACAACACATGACATCACTTCCGATCGTACGAGAATTTTCGTGACTTTAATAACCTATTTTATTTTACTTGCGACTATTAAGCGAAAAAAGTCGTACGATCCGTCGTCCGATATTCGGATCGTGTGTACGGGCCATAAGGTCCCAACCTCACATGCCTACATACACATATTAGAGCCAATTTAGACAGCCAAATAACCTACCATACTTGGAGGAAACCTAATCAATCACATTGAGAACATGCAAACTCCATGCACTGTGGCTGGGATTCAAATCAATGTCTCTAGTGCTGCAAGGCAGAAGAGCTTAGCACTGTACTTCCCCAATAATTAAAACTACAAAATAGAAAAGTTATTTAGATTTTAACCACTTACCGCCCGCCAATGACAGATTGACCGCGGCAAAGTGGTTGCTAAATCCTGACTGGACGTCATATGACGTCCTCAGGATTTTGAGCCGCTACGCGCCCCCTGGGGCGCGCTTCACGGCGATCGTTGTTGCAGGGTGTTAGTCTGACACCCCGCAACACCGATCTAGGTAAAGTGTCTCTCATGGAGACACTTTACCACATGATCAGCCATGTCCAATCACGGCTGATCACGATGTAAACAGGAAAAGCTGGTAATCAGCTTTTCCTCACTTGGGTCTGTCAGACGCGAGTAGAGGAGAGCCGATTGGCTGCTCTTCTGACAGGGGGGGTTTGTGCTGATTGATTATCAGCACAGCCCCCCCCCCCCCTCGAGGATGCCCACTGGACCACCAGGGATTCCACTAGATCACCAGGGATTTAAAACAAAGGTATGCCATCCTAGACCACCGGGGATGACACATATTGGATGCAAATCAGTGCCACAATGGATGCCAATCAGTGCCCACAATGGGCATCACTGATTGGCAGGCATTGTTTGGCACTGATTGGCATCCATTAGTACAACACATTAGTTAGTGCTTATCTATGCCCATCCATGCTGCCTATCAGTGCCCATCCATGCTGCCTATCAGTGCCGATCCATGCCACCTATTAGTGTCCATACGTGCCGCCTATCCCTGCCCATCCGTGCCGCCTATCCCTGCCCATCCGTGCCGCCCATTCCTGCCCATCCATGGCGCCTATCCGTGCCCATCTGTGCCGCATATTGGTGCCCATCATCAGTGCCACCTTATCGGTGCCCTTCAGTGCCACCTTATCAGTGCCGTACCATCAGTGCCCATTAGTGAAGGAGAAAACATACTTATTTATTTATTTTTTCAAAATTTTTCAAAATTCAGAAAATAAAAATCCCAGAGGTGAACAAATACCACCAAAAGCTATTTGTGGGTACAAAATTATAAAAATGTTGTTTGGGTACAGTGTAACATGACTGCGCAATTGTCATTCAAAGTGCAACAGCACTGAAAGCTAAAAATTGGTCTGGGCGGGAAGGTGTATAAGTGCCCTGTATGGAAGTGGTTAAGCTCTCACAAGCAGGGCCTGCTTGTATTAAATTGTATTGTAACTGTACTGTCTCACTATGCTTTAACCACTTGCCCACCGCGCTATAGACATTTTACTGCTACAGCGCGGTGGGGTAACTCTGAGACGACGTCCCTGGGAGTCCTTCACTCGCAATACGTCCCCCCCTCCTGCCACCCTCCGGTGCTTTTACAGACTCACCGCTTATTGACCCCATGTCTCACTGTAAAGAGGACCTGTCATGCTATATTCCTATTACAAGGAATGTTACCATGCGAGATAAAAAGTTGTAACGGCCGCCATTGTATTCTCTAGGGTCTTTGCTAAAAAAGAATATATAATGTTTTGGGTTCTATGTAATTTTCTAGCAAATAAATGATGATTTTTCCATGTAGGAGAGGAATGTCAGAATTGGTCTGGGTGCCCCAGAACACCTGATGGTGCTCCCTGCATGTTGGGCCTCTGTATGTGGCCATGCTGTGTAAAAGTCTCACACATGGGGTATCGCCATACTCGGGAGGAATAGCAGAATGTGTTTTGGGGTGTAATTTGTGGTATGCATATGCTGTGTGTGAGAAATAACCTGCTAATATGACAGAAACAAGTTTTTTTTTTTTTTTTTTTTTTTTTTTTTTACAGAATTTTCAGTTGTTTTTCTTTTATAGCGCAAAAAATAAAAAACCCAGAGGTGATCAAATACCACCAAAATAAAGCTCTATTTGTGTGAATAAAAGGACAACAATTCCAAATGGGTACAATGTTGTATAACTGAGTAATTGTCATTCAAATTGTGAGAGCACCGAAAGCTGAAAATTGGTCTGGTTAGGAAGGGGGTTTAAGTGCCCAGTGGTCAAGTGGTTAAAGCACTGCACAAACTGTTGCCACTATATACAGTACATCCAGTAAAACAACAATAATAATAAATAACTAAAGGAATAATAGTACAGACAAAATAATCTTGCAAATGATCTACTAGTCTTTATTGGTACTCTTTTGTCATTTCTAAAAAGTATCATTATTATAAAGGAAAATGTATATGAAATACTTACCGTAATTTTCCTTTCCCGATGGCAGCCTACATGTGGGTTAATCCAGCCTCACATACCTCATGGGACCCTACTCTCATAAAGCTTTGCATCTCACCATAGACTGTGTTCCGTAATATAGCCTACTCCAGCAAAGGGAGAAAAATCCTGCTGCCATGGAGTCCATCAGGAAAGAAAAATTACGGTAAGTATTTCATATAAATTTTCCTTTTTCCTGACAGACTCCATGGCAGCCTACGTGTGGGAAATAAGTAGCCATACACACATACACACCCGGGTGGGCAATTGCTGGTTAAAGAAAAAAGTTTTAAATGACATTGTCAACAGAAAGAACATGTAAACCAAAATTAACCGACGATAATGAAGCCGGTTCTACGCAGTAGTGCGTCATAAACGTATTTAACGACGACTAAGAGGCCGCTCTGCAGATCACTTCCGGGGACACGTGCCGGGCAGCCGCCCATGACGTGGCCATGCCCCGAGTAGAATGTCCGGTTACCGCTTCTTGAGGAGCCAAACGTTTTGCCTTATAAGCCCCCTGGATGGCTTGTACAATCCACGCTGCGATGGTTCTAGAGGAAGCACGCATTCCCTTATTCTTCCCATGGAAGGAAACAAACAGGTGATCAGATTGGCGAAAAGACGCTGTAGCTTCCAGATATTGCTTCAATACTTTTCCGACATCCAAAGGATGAGCGTCTGAGTCCTCAGAGTACCGAAAGGTGGGAAGGACGATTTCCTGGCTTTCATGAAAGACCGATGACACTTTTGGTTTAGAACCCAGCATAGGGATCAAAACGACACGATCTGGAAAGAATGTAAGAAAAGGTTCTTTACATTCTAACAAACCAATTTCAGAGACCCTCTTAGCTGATGTTATGGCTACAAGAAAAACTACTTTGAGGGAAAGATCCTTAATTGACAGTTGGCCTGAGTTTTGACAATCTGAGAAAAAGTCCAAGACTAGAGGGATATCCCACTTGGAGAACCTCAGTTTTCTTAGAGGTCTCAGTCTCATCGCTCCTTTGAAGAATTGTTTAACAAGAGTGTGAGTAGCCCAGGATACACCTGTGAATGCGGAGATAGCTGAAACTTGGACTCTTAATGAGCTAACGGATAAAGGTAGATCAAGACCCGTCTGGAGAAAACCTAGAATATCTTGAATTCTGGGATTAACAGGAGAACTGTCCATGGAAGAGGGCTAGTTTGAGAATTTTGACCAAATTCTTTGGTAGATTCTATTGGTGCTTGATCTTCTAGCATTTAATAAAGTAGAGATAGCTCCACTTGGACACCCTAACGCTTCCAAACTTCTCCTTTCAAGAACCAGGCCATCAGATGTAGATGGGTTGGACACGGATGAGGGATTGATCCTTGCAACAGGAGATCTGGTCTGGATGGGAGCTGAACTGGATCCCAGAAGCTCAATTGGAACAGCAACGGAAACCACGGCCTGTTGGGCCAGTATGGAATTATCGCCACTACTTTGGCTTCCTCCCACCTGAGTCTCGATAGGAATCGGAGGATGACCGGAACTGGAGGGAAGGCATAAGCCCTGCTGAACCTCCACTGATCCGTTAAGGCATCTTCCCCAAAGGCCTGGCGACAGCGGTATCTGGTGTAAAATTTCTCCAGCTTGAAATTGCATGGGGATGCAAACAGATCTACTTCCGGTGAAAAATCCAGTGACAGGGTCCAACTGAAAATGTGGAGAGACCACTCGTTGTTGTTGAGAGATGTTCTCAAGAGGAAATCCGCCTGTAGATTCTGAGCTCCGGGAAGATATACAGCTGTCAAATCCATCAGTGTGTCTGTGCCCAAGACATGATTGGATTCACCTCTTTCAGCAGAGACAGACTGCGAGTGCCACCTTGTCTCTTGATGTACGACACTGCTGACGTGTTGTCCATCCTCAGGAGGACTGAGGATCCCTTTATTAGGTGAAGGAAGGCTTGTAGGGCACAGAAGGCTGCACGAAGTTCCAGGACATTGGAAACGACCTGGGACGGAAAGTCCCACTTCCCTTGGGCTACCTCCTTCAGGCAGAGCCCCCCCCCAACCTGTGTTGCTGGCATCCGATGTGATTAGGGGCTAAAGAATGGCAATTGAGGAGGTTTTTCCGTAGTAGCCACCAAGGAAGACTCTCCTGCATGTGTGATGTTTTCCGAATCATTTGATCTTGTGAATTCGGGTCCCACTGCTGGAGAAAACCCTTCTGGAATCTAGAAGGGCCGCATCTTCCACTGTGCCCATCTCACCATAGGAACTGTGGAGACTAGGGTTGTCCCCATACCAACACTAGTATCGGTATCGGGACCGATGCCGAGTATTTGCGCTAGTACATGTACTCGCGCAAATACTCCCGATGCCTAAATAGAATACTCCCCCCCCCTGCCGCCGCCGCATCGCGCCGCCGAATCGAAAGCCGTCGCATCACGCCACCGCTGCAAAGGGTTAAACGCTGTGCGGGAACATCACAGCATTCATTTGAATAGCTGTAGTGTTCCCGCCCATATAGACACTCCCCCTTGCTCGCGATTGGATGGGTGATCGTGAACTGTCCAATCGCGAGCAAGGGGGAGTGTCTATACGGGCGGGCTATTCAAATGAATGCTGTGGTTTTCTCTCCATGCAGCTTCTGAGGCAAAGGTAAGGGAAATGGCTGCGTATGGGGGAAATGGCTGAACGGAGATTGCTGCATATGTGAAGGACATGGCTAGAGGGACATGGGACGTGGCTGCATATGTGAGGGATATGGCTCATTGCTGCATATGTGAGGGACATGTGACATTGCTGCATATGTGAGGGACATGTGACATTGCTGCATATGTGAGGGACATGGCTCATTGCTGCATATGTAAGGGACATGTGACATTGCTGCATATGTGAGGGACATGGCTCATTGCTGCATATGTGAGGGACATGGCTAGAGGGACATGTGACATTGCTGCATATGTGAGGGACATGTGACATTTCTGCATATGTGAGGGACATGTGACATTGCTGCATATGTGAGGGACATGGCTCATTGCTGCATATGTGAGGGACATGGCTAGAGGGACATGTGACATTGCTGCATATGTGAGGGACATGGCTCATTGCTGCATATGTGAGGGACATGGCTAGACGGACATGTGACATTGCTGCATATGTGAAGGACATGGCTCATCGCTGCATATGTGAGGGACATGGCTAGAGGGACATGTGACATTGCTGCATATGTAAGGGACATGGCTAGAGGGACATGGGACATGGCTGCATATGTGAGGGACATGGCTAGAGGGACATGGCTGGAGGGACATGGCTGAATATGTGGGGAAAATGGCTGGGGGGACATTGCTGCATATGTGGAGGACATGGCTGCATTTGGGGACACATGTAAAAAAAGTATCGGTATTCGGTATCTGCGAGTACATGAAAAAAAGTATCGGTACTTGTACTCGGTCCTAAAAAAGAGGCATCGGGCAACCCTAGTGGAGACCATGGTGCCTATTATGTTGAGACATTGCGAGGCTTTGAGAAAGGGAGCGCACCGGATCCTGTCCCAGACTACTGGGATTTTCACCAGGGGCAGCGATGTGGTACTCTGAGAATTGGGCACCGAGAAAAATTTGAGATTTGGTCGGCTCTAGATGACTCTTCTCTTTGTTTAGTAGCCAACCAAACTCAGTCAGAGTGGATATTACCAGGTCTCGGTGTGAAAACAGTTGCTCCTTGCTTTGTGAAAGTAGAAGCAGGTCGTCCAAGTAGTGATGCAGACGAATGCCTCTGGTTCTGATCAGGGGCACGACGGCCAGTAAGAGTTTCGAGAATATCCGGGAGGCAAGTAAACTGGAGGTGGACGCTGCCTACTGCAAACCAGAGGTACCTTTTGGAATTCCACTGCTATAGGGACATGAAAGTAGGCATCTTTCAGGTCTATGGCCACAAGCCAGTCGCCTGGCTGAACTGCTTGACGGATCGTGAGAAGCGACTCCATTTTGAATTTCTCCTTCTTGATAAAGGTGTTTAGATGTGTCAGATCTATCACTGGTCTCCAGGAACCTGACTTTTTTAGAACCAGAAAAAGGGGTGAATATATCCCTTGGAATCTCTCGGCCGTTGGGACGTGTATAGCGGTACCTGAGCCACGAGGGAGCTTGTGTATGCCAGGAGGACCTGTCTTTTCTCCTCTGAGCAGGGCATGGTTGTGGGAATGAACTGAAGAATAGGTGGATGGACAAATGTCCAAGAATGACCTGTAGATACGGTCATGACGGACCAAAAATCTTTTATGGAAGCTGCCCAGACATGCCGGCTCTACATCAAAAAGACTTAGGAGTTTCTGAGGAGGGGCGAAGCCTTAGGGGAGTAACACAGGACAGTGACTTGGTCAGCCGGCGCGGAAATGCACCAGCCTCTGGAAACTCGAACCCAGGGGCGGAATTAGGGCCCACGGAGACCTGAGAGACCTGCTCGCGGGCCCATGACCCGCATTTACTCTCCACTACCCCACCACTCCCTCCCACCCTCCCCCCCCCACCTATCGGGATTTTCACCCCTTGTCTTTTCAATCTAATGGGCCGGGAGCTGTTCCCGGCCCTCTTCCCCATAGGGGC
The DNA here is from genome assembly GCA_029574335.1 of Rana kukunoris. NCBI lineage: Eukaryota > Metazoa > Chordata > Amphibia > Anura > Ranidae > Rana > Rana kukunoris. The sequence goes on from CM056052.1 coordinate 372,178,938, forward strand.
TTTACAACCCCAACTCTATTTTTCTTTCTCTTTCTGTCTTTAACCTTTTAAAAAAAAGGGGCGCGGGATCGACTGGCCCTGCGGGCCTGGACCCAGGAGTGGCAGAATGGAATGGGGGAGTCTCGGTTGCATGGTTGTGTGATCACTTAAGCCCACTAGGCGCGGCCCCTCAGGGGGCACCCAAAAAGGTTATGTCTGAATCTGAGTGGTGGTGAAGGGCTATGCAACCCCATATGTGTACTTACTTATATTGTACTGTCACCTACTGTCCCATTTAAGTGTTATCATGTGTGGGTTGGGTCCGTGTGGGCTGGTTTTTCCTTCCTTCTGCTTTGAATAAATAAAAAAAAAAAAAAAAAACGTAGGAGTCTCACGTCCGCCAGAAGAAGGGCTTTTTGTAGACTTCTGACCAGAGGGTTGGTTTCTTCTCCAGTTTTTTTCTGAAATCATGCCCAGGTCTGTACCAACGAGCCTCTCTTGCTCGATCTTGATCCTGCCTGGGAAAAATTTCTTCTGTCCATACGGACGACGATCCTGGGGAAGGAACCCTGACTTACCCCCTGTGGCTCGGGTGATGGCACTGTCCAATTTATTCCCGAAAAGGGAGGACCCTAAAAAGGGTATTTTGCACCACGCCTGTTTAGAGGCAGGGTCAGCCACCCAAGGACGTAGCCACAGGGCACGTTTGGCCGTAACTGAGGAGAGCATGACCCGAGACACTAGGCGGATAAGGTCAAGGGGGGCCTCCCCCAAAAAAACCGAGGCCATTTTTAATTCTTGGACTGGAATACTTCTGGCCAAGTCTTCGGAGACGCAGGATAACACAGAGTCCATCTCACCTCTCCAGGCCTCCATTGCCTTTGACAGGGCTGCGAGGGCTAAGGCTGGTTTACAAGCCATGCCTGCTGTAATGTAGATACATTTCAGATCAGTGTCTATTTTCCTCTCTAAGCCATCCTTGAAGGAAACGTTGTCTTCCAGAGGGAGAGTGACATTTCTTACCAGTCTCATCAAGGCTGCATCAACTAGAGGGGCTGACTCTAAATGTCTCACCTCATCACTCTTGAATGGGTACATTTTTGCTATTACAGAGAGTAAATAATTTTTCTTATCTGTGCCAGACCATTCTTCTGTAATAACTTCTCCAAGCTCACCAAGAAGGGGAAAGTTTGGGCGGTCTTTTTTAAGCTGCTTGAAGTACTTCCTTTGCTTGGAAGGTGCTTCTACTGGATCCTCCCATTTTAAAGCGTCCTTAACTGCTTTTACCAAGGTTGGGACCAGGGAAAAATCAAAGCCTGCTGCATAGTTAACACTTTCCTCTTCACTCTCTGAGGACACGCTCGGGGAGCGGTTAAGCTGAGAGGCCCCCCGGAACCTCAGCAGTATTTTTTACAAGGACTGGGGATGGTTCAACAGGAGGGACAACTGCTTGAACGCAATCAGAAGCGTTCAAAGTTTCTTGGACTACTCTTCTGACCAGGGCTTCGACCTGCTGGTCTTCATGTCCTCTTTCCCTTACAGCACGGGAATAACATGGCTCACAGAGGGATTTTCCTTCTGGGACCTGGGCTCTACATCCCCAACAGGATTTCCTTCCAGAGTGACTGGAATGGCGCTGAGAATGGTGACCAGATCTAGATCCCTCTCTATGATGTTTAGATGATGACCTAGAGCTTCTAGAATTTGAATGATGACGCTGAGAACGAGCTTCAACATTATCTTCACGTGCTAGCAACAGAGAAAAAGACCTAGAGGGGCTGGGGATAAAGGAAATACTATTTTAAAATGACCAAAACCTCATTGAAAAAAACAGGTAGAGGGAAATAAATTCCATCCTACCTGCAGCGTAAGGTTTGGCCACAGGGGGGTGGTGACACATCCATGGCAGTGAGACACACAATACTGCAAAGACCAATAACAAGAGTGAGGCATAGAAGCAAAAAAGTATACATATAAGGAGGAAGGACAAGACAGTAACCCAGCACTGACTCTTACCTTAGGACAGAAGGGCGGAGCCTAGTATGCAGTGTTTCAGGACTGTGTCAATGAATAGCTGTACCTGACAGCTATTTAAACTTGCCGCCCCGCGATGACGTCACCACGCTCCGCCGTGCGCATCACACGCCTGCGATGTGCCCGGCGTCACCCCCGTAGACCTCATGCGCATGCGCGATCGCGGCCAACTGAACTGCACCATGCGTGCGCGACCAAGCCTCGTTCGCAAACGAGACTGACGCATGCACTGACGCAGCGGCCATAACTACATGAGGAACAACAGACAACAAACATAAACAGGCTGCCATAAAGTAAGTTAAACATACGTTACCACCGAGGAGTCCCGCGATCCTGCCTGGGGCTGGGAGCCACCGCTGCTCACACTGTGTGGTCTGGGTGATGAGGCCTCCTTCTAATAGCCAGGATATATGGCCAAGTTACTGCTTACCTGCCAATGGAAGGTTAAAAAGCTTCTTGAAAAGAAATACTACAGACCCTGCATACGTCCATCCTGCTAATAGCAGAGACTTGTGGACTACAGAGTCATAACAAAAGCCACTCTGCATGTGAAAAAAACACCAGGACTTCTGGATCAGGGAACATGCTTCCTTAAGGTAAAAACAACCAAGGTCCTAGCTGGAGGACAAAAAAGGAACACAGTCTATGATGAGACGCAAAGCTTTATGGGAGTAGGGTCCAATGAGGTATGAGAGGCAGGATTAACCCACACGTAGGCTGCCATGGAGTCTGTCAGGAAACAAAGTTTACAATATCGCCAACAGTTTACCCAGTGCTTTACGATATAAAAGGGAGACAATACAAATACAATACAATAAAATACAAGAGGGTTAAGAGGGTCCTGCTCAGAAGAGCTTACGATTGAAGTAAACAGTAGTTCTTTACATTTTTCTTAATTCCAATCGGTAGTCAACATAAAGTAATATATAAATATTAAAATAAATATATATTATTTGAGTATAAAAATAAAATAAAAAGTAAAATGATCACCACCACTTTAATGCCACGTACACGCGATCGTAATTTCCGTGGATTTTTTCAGACGGAATTTTGGCTCAAACTTGTGTTGCATACGCACGGTCACACAAATGTGTGACGTACAACACTATGACGAGCCGAGATAAATGAAGATCAATGATTCCGAGGATTTTTGTGTGTCGGAATTGCATACAGACAATCGGAATGTCCGACAAGAACTTTTGCTCTTTGAAAATTTGAGAACCAGCTCTCAAATTATTGCTGTTGGAAATTCCAACAGAAAATGTCTGATGGGGCCTACACACGGTCGGAATTTCCGACCAAAAGCTCACATCGAACTTTTCTTCTTGGAAATTCCGATCGTGTGTACGCGGCATAAGAAATTAAGCTTCATGCACACTATAAGCTAAAAAAAATGCCAGAATAACGCTTATTATAGCATTTTTGTGCCAGCTTCTAGTATAATTTTAGTAGCTTTTAGAAGCTTTTAGAAGCAGTTAGGAGCATTAGCATTGTATTGCCATTTTTTCAGTACATCAGGGGGGGAAAAAATTAAAAAAAACTGTTAGTAGCATTCAGCATAGTTTTCTGCTGGAAAAATGCACCAAGAAACTCTACAAAAAGTATTTATTTATTTTTCCTCCTAGAAGATGAAGTTTAAAAATGTTAATAGCCTCAAGTAGTGTGAGTGGACACATAGGATAACACTATTTATCTTCTAGGAGCAGGAAGAAATGCTAATAACAAAATGCTAGTGTGCATGGAGCCTAAAACTGAATTTTCATTTGCGCTACGTAGAACAAATCTTACAGATTAGTAATTGGTCTTTGCTGGGCATTTATGGTGCTGTTTTGTTAGGCAAATGGCAGTTCTTTATATGCTCTTTCATTTTAATTCACAGTCAAAAATAAAGTATATAAATATAAATAAAATATTATATATAATAATTGAATATATTAATTAAAAAATATATAAACTACAAAAATTTAACAAACTTAAATAATTAAAAAGGAATAATATATAAAATATTCTGTACCTTTGCTTTATCCTAACCTCCAAAATGTGTTTGAAATGCGGTGACTTAAATAAATAGGGCCAGATTCAGGTACATCTGCGCATTATTGGACCAGCGTAGCGCACCGCCTTTACGTTAGACTTGCGCAATGTAGCCGCGCAATCACTCTATTCTCGTCGCTTTTACGCATAAAATTGCGCATGCGTAACGTTATTTCAGAGGCGTAAGGCGGAGTAATACAAATTGGAAAGGACGTGGGCGTGTTACATTGAAATGAGCCATGACCCCATGCAAATGAAGGGCCGGCCGGCTCGCGCATGCGCGCTTAAAGGAGACCATAGTCAGCACCTCTGTGCGCATGTTCACAACTCGGGAACAGCGCAATCAGTGAAATTGGAAGTAGACCCGGGCAACTTTGCTGAACTACGCAGACAGCATAAATAGACAGACACAAACGCACTTCCATTGCAAAAGTACATCCCTTTGTATCCCTCCCTATACAGCAAGGTGCTATTGTTCTGTTGTTTGTTAGCGTTTATTTGTTTGTTTGTGACGTGTCGTTGAGATATTTGGGGACTGTTTTGCAGAGTGATTTTTGTCTTTTATGTGTTTTCTTTGTTGTTTTTTTTTTTTATTATATTTTTGCTGGGCTTTTTTTTTTTTTTTCGGTTCTGTTTGTGTATGATTTGGGAATGTGGGGTTGTCATTCCTGCCGGAAAAGGGGTGTCACCCTCAATTTTGGTGGAGAAGGGTTCCCCAGGACCAGGGAGAAGTGATCCCCAGGTCCGTGTGAATGGTGTATGAATGTACAGTGACATAATTGGAGCCTTGGCATGGCGTTGCTGCTCACAAGTCCTGCATGGTGGGCTTGTGCCAATCCAATGTGATGAGGAAGTGATGTGTCTGTGCTAGGGACCACAGTGGTGTGCATGCATGCATTCTCATTGTGCCTTGATTAATGTGTGTGTTTAACGTGCAAAGATGCATATGTGAGCTGGCATGAGATGGGGTCATGAGATGGGGTCCCAGTGCATATGCAGAGTCACCTTGAAGGGAAAAGACAGGAGGATGTTAGTAGTGCATGAGCCCCTTGTGATGTGTGCATCATGGGGGGGGGACAGTCATGCCTGCCACCCATGTCACTCACCAACCAGCCATACATGTTCTGTTCGCAATCTGTGGGGATGGGGCTCTGATTGTATATGTAGCTGTCATGGGTGTCATGGGTAGTGTCATGTGTTGGGCTGCTGATGTCCTCCTGCAAGGTTGTGGTTAATTCCATGATGGCATGAGGGGTGAATCTGAAGATGCGAGACACCTCAGAATCACTCATGCCATAGATGTCTATGCGTGTGTGATATATCCTCTCCCGTGAAGAGTGAAGTGTGAGGGGCTTGTATCAGATAAGAATATTAGATTAAATTAGATTAAATTGTAAAGTTTATATAAGCAAATAAAAAGTTAAAAAAATAAATAAAAAAAAACATCTCCCGTGCCCTCCTCAGTGCCCTCCTCCTTCTTTGCTCATCTAAAGGCAGTAGTATAGCTATGAGCATGGATGCCACTGGCATGTTGGCATACAGTGTGTTGGGCAACACGTGTGACTGCTGAGCTCCTCACTAACAGTGTTGCTTTATCTGACATGTAGACTTTTTTTCTCTTTTTAGACCAGCTTTTATATGCTCTAATTTTAGACAGGGCATTTTGCTGTTGCGCACACTGCGTAGCCTGCGCTGCCCCAACGTTCTTTTGTGGATCCCCGTAAGTCACTCATTAGCATATTTGACTAGCAAATCAAAGGTCTGTCTAGCGCAGTTTTGCGCGGACGGATGCGCCTGTCTAACGACATTACGCTGGACAAAAAAAAGTAGATTTCTTGCGTATCTCGTTTTGGGGATGCCGTGCATCGAAACGCACGCGCACATTTAGACTTACGCCGCGCATCTCCTGTTACGCAGGCGTAATCGCTCTGTGAATCTGGCCCATAGTATTTAAATCAATAAATATCTTCAAACATAAATACCTAATAAAACTACGGTAACTATCCATAAAATTCACTGTGACAATTCCTCTAAATAAAGGTGTTAAAAAAACTCATAAATGCTGTAAATTAATGTATATTTATTGCACTTTAAAATACATTTTTTTTATTGATTGCAGTTTAAAAAAGTGCAATAAATACACACAAACTTAAGTATTTCTGAACATGTTTTTTTTTCACAGTGAATTTTAAGAAGTATTTGTTTTTTTAGGTATTAATGCTTGAGGATATTTATAGATTTATATACTATTTATTTGGAGTCGCAGGCACAAAATATTCTATATGTTAGGATATAGCACCTATTTTACGCTTGAGTGACTGCAGCTGAGTTTTTGTTGTAATAGGAGAAGTGTGGCGCAGACTACTTTCTTGTTTTTCAAAGAGCAATAATAGTATAAATCAAATAGTATTTATGTATTGCAAGCACAACGTTATCCTAAAAATCAAGGTACTACAATATGTAAATGTAGTAGTTTTCTCTTCCTAACTAAGCAGGCCAACTATAATGTGTAGGCAAACACTGCAAGATATGTAAGCCTTTTGACTTTGACTTAGTGATGATTACACACAGGAAGGAAATTAAAGGAACACTAAAGGTTCGTTTTTTATTAGATCAATTGATTGCTGTAAGCTAGAGCATTTAAATATCACTTACCTCGTTTTTCCTTTTGACCTCCAAAATACAGTAATCCAGGTTTGAAAATGCCATTTCCTGTCTCTTCTCTTCATGCTTTCCACCAGCATCTGAGCCGTTTTGCATGGTGGAAAGCAGAATGTGCTCACTCCCTCCCTATGACTACAGCCCTGCATGAAGATGCTCTTTTATCCCTCACAGGCATGGAGGCTAAGCCTAATGAGAACGGTAGTTCCCATTAGACCGTGATGCAGCAAGAATGAATGCGCACCGCAAACCAGGAAGTCAGTGAGAATAACGATTCAGGAGTGACGGAGGTGAATAAAACAGCTCGATTTCAACAGGTATCAAACTAGTTATAGTGCAAAACATTACTTTTTACTTTATTAGCTACTGTCAGACTTTAATTTAAGAGGAAAATATTTTTGTCTTTACAACCCTTTTAAGTAAAATGTTTGGGTTAATTTGTTTCTTTGAGTGTGTGAATATATGCGTATTATTGTATTAAGTGAAACATAGGGTGTTGCAAATGTTTTCAAAACAAGGATTTGATGTTACCGGTAGAAAGACAGACAAAAGATTTGATTGTTCCAAGATGATCTTGAGCGTGTTTTAAAATGAACTATATTGTAAAGAGTACAGTGTCTGCTCAATAACTTTGTCATCTTGGTCTCACATATTAATTTACCATATAGTGTAATATTAAATTTAGCCTTGTTTTCATAACTGTCTGCAGTTTCTAGTAAAGGTGTGAAGCTGATCTTTAGGAATTTAAAAAATAAAATAAAAATACCCTTGCAGTGGAGTCACCCCTTACCCTTCTCAACAAGCACTACCAGAGTTGAATGCAATTTTTTTTTCATTTACCTTAACCCTTGCTCCCTCAGGCTCCTCCTTTCATGAGACCATCTCTCTTTGACGTTCTAGCACTAGCCAGTGATGGCAGCTGTGACGTCATCAGGCACAACGCAGGACCATCAGTTCTGCATTGTATGTGAGGAAGCTGAGGGCTCACCCATAACCTTGAGCATTAGAGAGGAGAGGTGAGCTCTGCCTACCAATGTAAGTAAGTAAAAGTGCTTTTTACTGGTAACCTAGAATTTACCATATAAGCATTTAACATCTGCAGTGCAGTGCTAGCCTCACTGCAGGACTAGTTTTTCATATTAGATTTAAAGTGGTTGTAAACCTTTGTGTTTTTTCACCTTAATGCATCCTATGTATTAAAGGGGTTGTAAAGGTTTGTTTTTTATTTTCTAAAAAGGTTCCTTTAACCACTTGACCACTGGGCACTTAAACACCCTTAATAACCAGACCAATTTTCAGCTTTCGGTGCTCTCACATTTTGAATGACAATAACTCAGTCATACAACCCTATAACCAAATGAAATTTTTGTCCTTTTTTTTCCCACAAATAGAGCTTTCTTTTGGCGGTGTTTCATCACCTCTGCGGTTTTTATTTTTTTTGCTATAAATGAAAAAAGAACAAAATTTTGCAAAAAATAATAATTTTTCTTCATTTCTATTATAAAATTTTGCAAAAAAGTAATTTTTCTTCATAAATTTGGCCTAAAATGTATACTGCTACATATCTTTGGTAAAAAAAATAAAAAATGTTGGATATTATTTAGTCTGGGTGAAAGTTATGGGGTCTACAAGCTATGGTACCAAATCCTGAAAATTGATCAATTTCATCACACCTGAAGTACTGACAGCCTCTCTCATTTCTTGAGACCCTAACATGCCAGAAAAGTACAAATACCCCCCAAATGACCCCTTTTTGGAAAGAAGACATTCCAAGGTATTTAGAAAGAGGCCTGGTGAGTTTTTTAAAGTTGTAATTTTTTCCCACAATTCTTTGCAAAATCAAGATTTTTTTTTTTCATCAAATTTTCATATTATTAGGTTATTTTTCACACACAGCATATGCATACCACAAATTACACCCCAAAACACATTCTGCTATTCCTCCCGAGTATGGCGATACCCCATGTGTGAGACTTTTACACAGTGCGGCCACATACAGAGGCCCAACATGCAGGGAGCACCCAGGCCAATTCTGACATTTCTCTCCTACATGTAAAAATCATCATTTATTTGCTAGAAAAATACATAAAACCCCAAAACATGATATAAAGATACCTCACATGTGGTTTGAACACCGTTTTTATATGTGGGCGGGACTTGCGTATGCGTTCGCTTCTGCATGCGAGCTCGCGGGGACAGGGGCTGCTGTATGCCCAGAGTATTGCTAAGTATGCCCAGAGTATTGCGGAGTATGCCCAGAGTATTGCCCAGAGTATTGCCAGAGTATTGCCAGAGTATTGCCCAGAGTATGCCCGGAGTATTGCCAGAGTATGCCCGGAGTATTGCCAGAGTATGCCCGGAGTATGCCCAGAGTATGCCCAGAGTATTGCAGAGTATGCCCAGAGTATTGCAGAGTATGCCCAGAGTATTGCCAGAGTATGCCCAGAGTATTGCCAGAGTATTGCGGAGTATGCAGAGTATGCCCAGGGTATTGCAGAGTATGCCCAGGGTATTGCAGAGTATGCCCAGAGTATTGTGGAGTATGCCCAGAGTATTGTGGAGTATGCCCAGAGTATGCCCAGAGTATTGCCAGAGTATTGCCAGAGTATTGCCAGAGTATGCCCAGAGTATTGCCAGAGTATTGCGGAGTATGCAGAGTATGCCCAGGGTATTGCAGAGTATGCCCAGAGTATTGCAGAGTATGCCCAGAGTATTGGCAGAGTATTGCCCAGAGTATGCCCGGAGTATTGCCAGAGTATGCCCGGAGTATTGCCAGAGTATGCCCGGAGTATTGCCAGAGTATGCCCGGAGTATTGCCAGAGTATGCCCAGAGTATGCCCAGAGTATGCCCAGAGTATGCCCAGAGTATTGCAGAGTATGCCCAGAGTATTGCCAGAGTATGCCCAGAGTATTGCCAGAGTATTGCGGAGTATGCAGAGTATGCCCAGGGTATTGCAGAGTATGCCCAGTGTATTGCAGAGTATGCCCAGAGTATTGCGGAGTATGCCCAGAGTATTGCAGAGTATGCCCAGAGTATTGCAGAGTATGCCCAGAGTATTGCAGAGTATGCCCAGAGTATGCCCAGAGTATTGCAGAGTATGCCCAGAGTATTGCAGAGTATGCCCAGAGTATTGCAGAGTATGCCCAGAGTATTGCCAGAGTATGCCCAGAGTATTGCCAGAGTATTGCGGAGTATGCAGAGTATGCCCAGGGTATTGCAGAGTATGCCCAGAGTATTGCAGAGTATGCCCAGAGTATTGCAGAGTATTGCGGAGTATGCCCAGAGTATTGCCAGAGTATTGCAGAGTATGCCCAGAGTATTGCCCAGAGTATTGCCAGAGTATGCCCAGAGTATGCCTGAGTATTGCAGAGTATTGCAGAGTATTGCCAGAGTATGCCTGAGTATTGCAGAGTATGCCCAGAGTATTGCCAGAGTATGCCTGAGTATTGCAGAGTATGCCCAGCTGAGTATTGCCCAGTATTGCAGCAGGGATGGCTGAGGAGGGAGGGATGGATGGATGGATCTGTGACTACATTTGTCACAGATCCAGCCCGCAGCACTGGCGCTGCCATCCGCTCCCTCCCCTCTCCTCTCACACTGTACCGATCGGTACAGAGAGAGGAGGGAAGAACCGGCGTCATCAAATGACGCCGGTCTGTTTACATCTGATCGCGCCGTCATTGGACGGCGCGATCACGTGGTAAACCGCCGCTATCAGCGGTGATTTACCGTGATCCGTGATGCGCCGGGTCCTCTGGACCCGGCGGTCACGGATGTTCCCGTGTGCGCGCCTCAGGAGGCGCGCGGGAGCGCGATTCTGACAGGCCGTTAATTAACGGCCAGTTAGAATACAGCAACCGCCCTAGAGCCGTACTTTCGGCATAGGGCGGTTGCAAAGTGGTTAAGCTAGTTCATTGTTGGTTCACTTACCTTTTCCTTCCATTTCCCTTCTAAATGTATTTTGATGTTTGAGAAATTCAGACAAAGAAAAATAACATTTAGAAGGGAAATCGAAGTTAAAGGTAAGTGAACCAACAATGCACTAGCTTAAAGGAACCTATTTAGAAAATAAAAAACAAACCTTTACAACCCCTTTAAGGTGAAAAAACACTTTGCAGTCATCTTCCCCAGCCCCCATTTTACTTACCTGAGCCCCAAATTTCCGTGGGCGCGGTCCGTGTTGCTTTTTCCAGGTCTTGTCGGCTCTTCATTGAATAGATCGATAGCAGCATAGCCATTGGCACCCGCTGCTGTCAATCAAATCCAATGACTCAGCTGCCAGGGGCGGGCCGGGGCCGAGTCATACAATCAGTGGCAATGGACACGATTTATAGCATTGGAGCACACCCGCAAGCTTACCCCTTAGGACTAGGGATGAGCTTCGCATTTGAAACGAACATATGTTCGACTCGAAAATCGTCCGTTCGATCGTTCGTCGAATTTCGAACAAAAACGATCGTTCGCGGCAAATTCGAGTGAAACGAAAAAAACGTTTTTAAACCTTTTTTACCATTGATACTACTATCAATGGAAAAAAACTTTTAAAAACGGTCGTTTTTTCAGGAGTCCTGCTCCTGAAAAAACGACAGTTTTTAAGACTTTTTTCAATTGATACATGTTCCCTGGGGCAAGACCCGGGTTCTGAAAGACGTTTTCCAACAAGAACTTGAAAATGGGTCTTTAAAATTATCGTTTTTGAATTCGAACGTTCGAGTCCCATAGACTTCAATGGGGTTCTAAATGTTCGTGGGAACGATCGGACTGTTCGACGGTTCTGGTGCGAACCGAACGCGGGGGTGTTCAGCTCATCCCTACTCAGGACAGAGCTTCCCAGAGGGGGTTATCTCTTGCGGGGAGGAGCCGCAAGAGCCGCCGCGGGACCCCAGAAGAGGACGATCGGGGCCACTCTGTGCAAAACAAACTGCACAGTGGAGGTAAGTATGATATGTTTGTTATTTATTTATTTTTTTCATTTAAATTTAAGTTTATTATAATAAAATAAAGAGCATACAGAGTAATAAACGTAATACAATAAATGCATCAGGAAACATTGTGTTGACAATTATAGTAGTAAACAATAGATTACATTTCTTAACTAGATTTCCCCCTCTCCTCCCTCCCCCCCCCAATGTCCCAACTATATACCTGGTAAGTTTAACATGGGAGTGTAAACGTGTATAATCAGGAGGGATGGGAATCAGTAGAGGTAGCGACAACATTTTAGGGCTAAAATTCCCTGTTTACTAAGCAATCTATAAAACTTTTATTATAAGCTGAGATCATAAAACTAAAATATATGTAAGGAATAAATCATACCGAACCGTGGAGAGGATAGGTTTCCGGGGACATCCCCTCCCCCCGACACCCCCACCGGGAGCAATCTGTGTCGAGGAGGGGGGGCAGCCCCCCCACCCAGCCCCCCCTTGATGACAAAAAAATTGGATCCAAATGTTGTCCAGAGAAACATCTCTCAATCAACTCTTAACTTATAAACCTAAAAGGAGACAAGGAATTTAATACATACATCCAGTTAAACTAAATCAGCACTACCTGAGACCAGTGGAGAATATGATATGTAATGAATATCTCCTGTTCAAGAGAAAAAATAAGAATAAAGAAAAGAGAGGGGGAGAAGGAGGAAAGAGGAAGGAGAGGAAAGGGAAAGGGAGGGTGGGCCTACCTGCCAGAGCCAAAACTAAACTTACATGTTGTGGGAGATTCCCATGTAAATCAACCAAGGTTCCCAAATTTCAGTGAACTGGGTAGAGGTATCTAACATAGAGTTAATTCTTTTTTCCTGTTCCATAATCCATGTAACCTTTCTCTTCATGTGTAAAATGGAAACAGATGGTTTCTTCCATGCAGCCGCTAAAGTGATTCTGGCGCCAGTCAGTATAAATAGAATCAGCTGTCTAATGGCCTTGGAACTCTGTGGTATTAGACCATTCAATAAGGCTATTGCAGGAGATTGATGGAGGTTACAACCGGTAACTCTCCTGATAATCTGGAATACCCTGTTCCAGAATCCCCGTATCCTAGGGCACTCCCACCAAGTATGGATCATGGTGCCTATTCCTTGACAACCTCTAAAGCATAGTGGTGAGGATGACGGATACATGGTGGCCAATTTGAATGGGACCAAGTACCATCTAGTGAAAATTTTTATATTAGCTTCAATGAGGGATGGACTCTTAAAACCCTTAAGAGATCTAGAGTAGTTTTTTTGCCAGTCCACCAAGTCCCAGTCCTCTTGAAGCTCTCTTTCCCAAGCTAGCATATGAGGTAATTTTATGTTATTTGATGCAAGAGATTTGTAGATGATAGAGATAATACCTTTCCTATTCTGAGCTTGTTCGCATTTGTGTTCATATGGGGTCAAAAGGCCAGAAATTGTTTTATCGTTCCAAAGTTTCTGAGCAAAGGTATGTATTTGGTGTAATCTGGATCTTTCAGAGGGGGGGGGGGGGCAAAGGTTGTCTATAAGGAATTGCTCAGGAAGAGGACCTGTGTGTTGAAAGAAACGACCAATGCGGTACACCCCCCTATCAAGCCACCATTTGAAGGAGTCCACTTCCGTTTTGGGGCAGAAAGATGGGTCGAGAAAGATACTTGACAAAGGTTTGCCTCTAGAAATTAAGAGTGGATTGCTTTTAAGTGAATCCCATAATACCAATGCTTGTGATAGGGTGGGGGATAGTATAGGGGGTCTACTTTTAGGAGCGCGCCACATGAGTTCTTCGATTGTGGATAATGGGGAAGCCTGTTCTTCTATTTCTATCCAATCTGGGCGATCATTTCCAAGGTAAACCTCCGATAATTGCGCTAACCTCGCGGATTGATAATACCATAACAAGTTTGGCACTCCTAGACCTCCCTGTTCAGGTAAGTTAAACAGACTACGAGAGGGAAGACGGGGTCCCTTTTTGTTCCAGATAAACTTGGTGATTTTACCTTGAAAGGATTTTAGATGGCTTTTTATTATCGGGATCGGAAGGGATCGAAAAAGATATAGAAGTTTCGGGAGGAGAGTCATCTTGGTAGAAGAATTAATTCTGCCGATCCAGCCTATTTTCTGCGCTCCCCATTCGGTAAGGTTCTTCTCGAGTTTCCTATACATAGGAGGGTAATTGGCTAAGTATAAATTCTGGAAATTTGGGGTCAGGTTGATACCTAAATAGTTAGTAGACGTAGAGTCCCATTTGAAAATATATTTGTTTCTCAAGAGGGACACTGTGGGTTCTGAAAGAGAAATATTAAGGGCCCTAGATTTAGGCATGTTTACCGTGAGACCCGAGACTTTAGAGAACTTGTCTAGCAGGGAGAACATTTCCGGAAGGGAGGAGATGGGAGAGGTCACGAAGAGTAGCAAATCATCTGCGAATAATGCGCATTTGTGTTCTTTTTTATTACAATGAACTCCCCTGATATTCGCGTTATCTCGGATGGCTATGGCCAGAGATTCAATAACAATAGCGAATATCAGAGGAGATAGAGGGCAGCCCTGTCTTGTGCCTCTTTGGATATTTATAGATTCCGAGAATATGCCTTGTAACCGGATTTTAGCTTCAGGGGAGGAATAGAGAGCGGAGATGATTCCTAAAAATTTAGAACCAAACCCCCAACGATTCAAAACAGAAAACAAAAATGGCCAAGATACTGAATCAAAGGCTTTCTGGAGATCAAGTGAGAGAAGCATACCTCTTTGTCTAGTGCTTCCAGACCACCCCGAGTACATTAAAGAGATAAGATCAATAGCTCTCCTGATCTGGTCCGGGCCTTGTCTCCCTGTGATAAAACCTACTTGATCTTTGGATATGTATTGACCTAAGAAGGCAGACATCCTATTAGCTATTATTTTAGTAAGTATTTTTAGGTCGTTATTAATGAGGGATATCAGTCTATAGTTCTCTACAAGGCTATGATCTTTATCGGGTTTCGGTATCAACGAAATATAGGCCAAATTAAGTTGTTTATCTATAGGGGAGCCCTCAGTCAAATGATTGTAAAATCGTGCTAGGTAGGGTGATAGAATGATAGGAAATGTTTTGTAGTAAGACCCTGAGAATCCATCAGGGCCAGGAGCTGTGTTTAATTTTAAGTTTTTGATCACTGACATAACTTCCTCAGCTGAAATGGGTGCCTCCATCAACTCCTTGTGAACTTTTGTCAACCTGGGAAGATTCAGGCTGTTCAAATATTCACCTATTTTGTCCGAAGAAAAGTTACTATCCTTAGCGTAGAGCTTGGAATAGAAGTCGTGGAAGGCCCCCATCGCCCGCCGAGGATTTAGGGTAAGGGTACCATCTGCCATTTTTATCTTAGGGATGGTTCTCGATTTAAATCTGGGAGATAGTTTGCGTGCTAGCATTGGACCTATTTTATCCTTTAAATGGTAGAACCTGGCACCTGTCCATTTTAGATCATTTTCTGATTTTGCTGTCAGAGCTAGGTTTAAGGCCGATCTAGCAGCGTCAAGATCGTGGGTGGGAACACTGAGAGGGTCTAATTTATGTTTTCTACGTAACTCTGAGTAGGTCTCTTCCAATTTCTCTATGGTCAATTTCTTTTGTCTTCTAAGTTTGGCTGCAATTTGTATTATTTTTCCCCTAACTGTAGCTTTATGGGCAGCCCATAAGGTTTCGCGGGATATATCTTTAGTATCGTTAATTTCAAAATATTCCTTTATGGATTGTTCAATTTCTGCCATGAGAGTGGGATCTTTTAAGATCGACTGGTTAAGTGTCCAGTGAGACATTTTATGAGTTGTGTCCTCTTTTCTCAAGGTTAATAGAACCATGGAGTGGTCTGACCAAGGGACATCCTTTATAGTGGATTTAGAGGCTGCTGGGACATGATGGGTGGATATTAATATATGGTCTATGCGGGAGTACGATTTGTGAGGATTAGAATAGTGGGTGTAATCTTTAGTTTTCGGATTTAATTCTCTCCAAATATCGGTCAATCGGGATTGATGAAGCATGCGAGCTACTTGTGTGCTAATTTTGGTTGGCCTTATGAGTTTATTATTATTTGGTTTGGATTTATCTAAGCCCGAATTGAAAGCCAGGTTGGAGTCTCCTCCCATGATAATGATGCCCTCCATAAGAGGATGGAGGACAAGGAGCATCTGAGAGAAAAACTTCTTCTGTCCCCTATTGGGGGCGTAATAGGAGACAAACGTGTATAGCTTCTCGTCAAGAGTTCCTTTTACCAAAATAAATCTGCCTTCCGGGTCTCCATATTCCTTTAGTAAATTAAAATTACAAAATTTGGATAACAAGATAGCCACTCCTTTCGTCTTGTTTTCCGCGTTGGATAAATAGAATACTGGGAAGTGGGAGTGTAGGAATGAGGGGGAGTACCGCCTTGGGAAGTGTGTCTCCTGCAGGAGCACTATATCTACATGAAGCACCTTGTATGCCTGGAGGGCTTTTCGTCTTTTAATAGGAGAGTTCAACCCCTGGGTGTTGTGTGTCACAACACGCAGGGGTTTAGTAGTGTTATTTGAGCCAGCCATGGGTCGTAAAGAGTGTTATGGACAGATCGTGTCTTGCAGACTGAGTCCATAGCTCAGAAGACACCTGTGATGGCAGGTAGGCCGGGAGGGAGGGTGGGAAGGTAAAGGGGGAAAAGAAGGGGAGAATAGATACATGGAAATAAAGGCAAAAATGGTAACAACAAAGCAAGATGTAGTATTGCAAAAGGTCAAACCATGACCCAGATTGAAGGAAGGGAAGTTTGCTCCTTCCTTCAATCAAACAGAATTTATTAGAGTAGTCCATTTAGAGGACTAACTTCCTACTTGTCAGGGCGACAAAGTGTCGCTCCAAGAAGTAGGTTGAGGCTCAGGGCCTCACCGCCAGCTGTCAGTGACAATCAAAAAGTTCATGAATTACATTTTGAAAAACAAAGGGTTGATCCCCCAAAAATAACAATTGAAGAGATAGTACCTTCCCCCCCCCCAAAAAAAAAAAAATGTTTTAATACCATAGGAAAAAATAAAAATTGTAGAACCATATGGGTAAGTAGATATTGAAAAACCACAAGAATAAATAAATAAATTATATAAGTGAGCCAGTAAATATTAACTCTTACTCTACCAGAAAACCTTATAAGTAATTTGATCAAGAATTGAGAAACAAATCATATTAAAAGAAGGCCTATTGGGGAAGAAAAATAAATAAATAAATAAATAAATAAATAAATAAAAAAAATACACAACAACTTATATGAATGGGGGATGGACACCACCGGAGCTAAGATTAAATCATTTCAGTTCATGTTTAGTAGAGTTATTTTAGACTTTCCTGTGTTTGACTCTATTCCAGGGATTTGAGGTTGGACTATTGGGTGTATTTCTTTTAGCTGAGGTTTGTTGGGGTGGTAAAGTGTCCATGGCTGGTTCATGTGAAATAATTTTCAGGTCTAGTAATAGTCTTTCACCTTCTTGAAAGTTGTGTACTATGTGGAGTCTGCCGTTATAGTTGAATTTTAAGGCGAATGGGAAGGCCCATTTGTATTTAATGTCTTTTTTCATGAGGGCAGAAAGTAGTGGTTTCATCGCTCTCCTCTTCTGAATGGTGTAGGGAGATATGTCTGAAAATATTTGAATCGTTGCACCTTGATATTGAAGGTTTTCTTGTTGTCGAGATTTTTTCATCACCTCGTCTTTGGTGGAGTAATAGTGAGGCTTTACTATCACATCTCTCGGTAAGCCGTCTTTTCTTGGTGGGCCTAGGGATCTATGTGGTCTGTCTAATTCCATTTTGTGAATAGGCATGGATGGGATCAGGATTTTTATGATGTCCTGTATAGCTGAGTGTACATCTGTGATGGACTCAGGTAGCCCCCTGAGCCTGAAATTATCCCTCCTTGATC
Organism: Rana kukunoris; assembly: GCA_029574335.1. Lineage (NCBI taxonomy): Eukaryota > Metazoa > Chordata > Amphibia > Anura > Ranidae > Rana > Rana kukunoris. The sequence goes on from CM056052.1 coordinate 372,196,525, forward strand.
TGTTCTCCAAATCATCTATTCTGGCCTGGGCCGCCTCCAGTTGTTCTTGCAGGTGTTGTATGTGGTCAGTATTTTGTTCGATTCTAGAGACATTAAGATCCAGTTTCCGTTCTATGGATTCAATCCTGTTTCTAAGGCTTTGGAAGTCGGCCCTGATGTCCTTAGTGATTCTTTCAGCGTTCTGGGCGAGGCCCCTATCTAGCATTTCCGATATCCTGTTGAATAAGTCAGTAACATTGAAGGGGGCTTCAGGGGAGCATTCAGTATTAGAATGGATGTAGATAGGGTTTTGAGAAGGGGCCTCAGAAGGGGTTAATTGACCCGACATTGTGGATATTATTCCTTCTTTAACAACAGACGAGTATAGCGCTGTATGTGATATAGAGTCTGATGAAGGGGGTGGTGAGATGGCTAACAGGTGAGATGAGATTTGTTTGACAGACATAGAATTTTCGGTAATTTCCAGCGTATGTGTCTGGAGTTTGGAGTCCATGTTTTTAAGAGATTCCTCGACGGCTAAAGTTTTAATAGTATTCTTGTTCTTCTTGTTTCGCTTTCCCTTCATGTGTTGAATGTGTAGCAGAATATTTGCACCCACATGAGTCAAAGCTAAGTGAATATTAGGGTCGGCAGATTTATTAAGTATCCTGAATCAACCATTGGGAGGAGCATGATATGTTAGTGCTCAGTTCATACCTGGGTACCAGGGCTTGTAGTCAAACTGTGAAAACTGACAAAATCTGTTATAGGTGGAGTCCCTGTTTAATATAATAAGTGGGTGTCATTACTGTAGATGGGGGGGGATCTAAGATCTTCAAATTTTTTTTGTCATCAGACACCCGACGGTGAGTGGTGGGTCTTCTCTAAGTCGCCACCTTAAAAAGTATCCCTGAAATGAATTATAGTAAGTGACTTGCGATTATTGCAGATTAAGTAAGATATTGTTGAATGAAAGTTTTCCTCTTAAGATTGCAGCCTTAAAATTATGTGGTGTATATTTCTTCAGGTGGTAGACTTAATCTGAGAGGCTGTAATGTACTCTGACAGGGGGGGGGGATTATGGACTGAGGGTCTTGAGGAGCGATGCTGAGGAAACCACTAGTTTCCTGTCTCTGTGTATTGTATCCACTCAGATTGAATTGCTGGGGAGGCCTCAGACAAGGAATGAATCCTATTGTGTAAAGTCTATTGATGAAAGATAAAATATCAGATGATATTAATCATTTATGCTGTCACCTTAATCTAGCCAGGTGTGAGGGCTAGTCAGGGGTTCTCAGTGTGGAAGAGTGTCCTGAGGAGATTTGACAGAGACTAGTGATATCCCCCCTGGTAGGGATCTGCAGTATGTGGTTATCTCCAGTGGAAATTACCTCACAAATGAGCTGCTGTATTTGCAGATACCCCAGAGTCTTTTTCCCTTTTTTTTTTCCTTTTTTTCTTTCCCCTTCTTCCTCTCCCCTCTTAGGTTAGTTATTAAATAGTACTGTCTAGGTCACTTGTTGTGCTGACAGGGTGAAACAGAAATGACCATGTTTGTTATTTAAAAAACAAAGCTTTAGTACCACTTTAAACTTATTTCTCTATGCAGTTTTCTGCTTTAAAGTATTAGATATGAGCCTCTAAAAAAATGTCTGCGTTTCCTCTGCATATTTCTTGGCAGCATAAATTAAAGTATAAGTAAACCCAATCGCTAAAATGTCATATAAGCTTTAACATGGTAAAGTGTCCTGGAGCAGGAGAATGTGTTCAGCACAGAAGAATAGTGAATTTTTGCACTTCCAGGAGGTAGCATTGAGGAACAGTCACTCGCTGAGTTCCAAAGTAAGTTTTCTCTTATAATAGTTTTTTTTTTTTTTTGCCTTAACCACTTGCTCACTGGGCACTTACACCCCCCTCCTGCCCAGGTGAAATTTCAGCTTCCGGCACTGCGTCGCTTTAACTGACAATTGCGCGGTCGTGCGACGTGGCTCCCAAACAAAATTTACGTCCTTTTTTCCCCACAAGTAGAGCTTTCTTTTGGTGGTATTTGATCGCCTGTGCGATTTTTATTTTTTGCGCTATAAACAAAAAAGAGCGACAATTTTGAAGAAAAATACAATATTTTTTACTTGTTGCTATAATAAATATCCCAATTAAAAAAAAAAACACATTTTTTTTTCTCAGTTTAGGGCGATACGTATTCTTCTACATATTTTTGGTAAAAAAAAAAAAAAAAAAAAATCGCAATAAGCGACTGGTTTGCGCAAAAGTTATAGCGCTTACAAAATAGGGGAGAGAATTATTATTTTTTATTATTTTTTTTTTACTAGAAATGGCGGCGATCTGCGATTTTTATTGTTACTGCGACGTTATGGCGGACACATCGGACACTTTTGACACATTTTTGGCGCCATTCACATTTATACTGCGATCAGTGCTATAAATATGCACTAATTACAGTATAAATGTGACTGGCATTGAAGGGGTTAACACTAGGGGGTGAGGAAGGGGTTAAATGTGTATGCTAGGTGTGTTCTAACTGTAGGGGGAGGGGGGGGTGACTGGGGGGGTGACCGATCTGTGTCCCAATGTAGGAAGGAACACAGATCGGGCTCCTCCCTTCCAGAGACAGGACATTGTCTCTGTGTCAGCCGGCAATGAGAGATGATCTATGAGAGATCATCTCTCATTCGCCCACAGATCGCATTGCAAACGGCCGCTCTGATTGGCCGTTTGCCGCGATCTGTGATTGGCCGTGTCCAAGGGACACGGACAACACAGGGCTTCCCCGCAGCGCGCTGTACAGCGCGCGCTGGGAACGCCAGAAAGACATGCCGTCAAATGACGGCATGTTGGATATTGAGGTCCGCGCTGTTGCCGTCATCCGACGGTAGCGCGGGCCTCAAGTGGTTAACTTAGCACTATTCATTTGAGGGACACCCAGACAAAAGAACCTTGAAGTTTAATTCCACCTAAATGTAATTTCAAAATGATATATCTATTTTTTTTAATCTGCAACTTTTAATAAAGAATACCTGGTGATTGTAATGAGTCAGGATGCAGACCCTGCTCCTTTGTGTAGCTGCTTCCTGTTATAGAAGTTAGTATTCCATCAGGGACCACCTCATCATAGTTTGGGCTTAGCTACTACAGACTACTCCCAGGTTACATAGTTACATAGTTAGTCAGGTTGAAAAAAAAAAAAAGTCCATCAAGTTCAACCATAAGAAATAAAATAATAATAATAATATCGTACAATCACATATACCCAATTCTATACCCACAGTTGATCCAGAGGAAGGCAAAAAAAAACAGCAAAGCATGATCCAATTTGCTACAGCAGGGGAAAAAATTCCTTCCTGATCCCCCGAGAGGCAATCGGATATTCCCCGAATCAACTTTACCTATAAATGTTAGTACCCAGTTATATTATGTACATTTAGGAAAGTATCCAGGCCTTTCTTAAAGCATTTTACTGAGCTGGCCAGAACCACCTCTGCAGGGAGTCTATTCCACATTTTCACAGCTCTTACTGTGAAGAAACCTTTCCATATTTGGAGGTGAAATCTCTTTTCCTCCAGATGTAAAGAGTGCCCCCTTTTCCTTTGTGTTGACCGTAAAGTGAATAACTCAACGCCAAGTTCACTATATGGACCCCTAATATATTTGTACATGTTGATTATATCTCCCCTTAATCTCCTCTTCTCAAAAAAGTGAATAATTTCAGTTCCTCTATACTTTCCTCATAGCTGAGCTCCTCCAACTGATATTCGCAGTCATGGATAAGGGTTTCAGGTAACATTTAAAAAATGTTTATATAACATGGAGCAAACGTATTAGCATATTGAGACAAAGGTTTTAAATGGTAACCCCCACTTTATCTGCAAACTCGAAATCAGGAGCTTTGCTGCGGTGGTTGATTGCAATTTTTTTTAATGTTTGGAGGCATGGAATTTATAAGACACTTTAGTATCGGTGTAGTGTCACATTCTGCTCCCTATCACAGATTGCTCTGGAAGTGCTGTTCCATCGCCGCCATCTTGCTACACCCCACAACATTGAACAGTAATGATAGAGTGTGAAGGGGGCAAGCGGACATCTTGTTACACCCACCGGAGTTTTAGATTTCACAGTTATTTTTTTAACACAAAACTGAGCTTATATGTTTAAATACAGTATTTGTAAATCCGACGGACTGTTTACATGTTAAATGTGAAAATCAGAGGTGTTCTGTCACATTAGCAAGCATGGAAGGTCAGCAGGTTTGCTGTTGCTTTAAAAATCTAACATGTAAACAGTCTGTCTGATTTCCAAATACTGTAATTAAGAATATAAGCTCCGTTTTGTGTTGAAAATAACTGTGAAATCTAAAACTCTGGTGGGTGTAAGAAGATGTCCGCTTGCCCCCTTCACACTCTATCATTACTGTGCAATGGTGTGGGGTGTACAAAGATGGCGGTGACAAAATGTCACTTCCAGAGCAATCTGTGATGGGGAGCCGAATGTACAGTAACAACACACCGGGAACCAAATTGCATTGAAGAAGGGATACCTGGAGACTAAGGCAGGCACATCAACCCCCAGTGGGATAGGAGTAAGTACCCAGGGGCAGATAGCATAATTTACAAAGAATTGTGATTCTCTGGAACTGGAACTAATGAAGACTGAGATGCAATCTAGAAGAAGAATATGGTTGCAGAGCCTTGTGAAGGGTGTTTTGGTCATGTTGGGTTTCTGTAATTAAATGCAATAGCTAGGAGGGAGCTGTGGTGGCTCAACGTGATTGGCACTGCGCTGACAAGCCATTCACCTCTGCAGCCAAGGGTTCGGATCCCGGTCTCGGCTACATGTGAATTGAGTTTGGTGGTCTCAGCCCGGCTCCCGGTGGGTGTGCTATGCAAGGTACGCCTGTGCTTAGTACGCCCACCCCCCCCCCCCACAAAAACCACCACACTTGCACGCACACAAAATTGGTTTAAAAACACATGCACTTTGGCCATGCGGTCTCTTAAAATAAAGAGAGGCGAAGGACCTACGGGGCTGGCTGGGTGGGCTAGGCCCCCTCACTCCCTCATAGGGGGAGTCCCTCTGCCCCATTGGGATCCCGTTGGGCCCCAGTTGGGCTCCCAAGAGGAGCAGGTAGGGCGGGGTGAGTGGGAGGCCCCCCTTCACACCCGCCATTGCCACCAGGGGCATGGAGAAGGATGGCGATTGCCTCCGGGGGGAGGGTCTGCCTACTCCCAACTCCTGCAGTCCGGCTCCTCTCTCTCGAGTTCACGCACAAAAATACACTTTAAAGAGAAAAAAAAAAAAAAAAAAATGCAATAGCTAGGCCCTGCAGTATAATACAAAACAGATTATGAAAGCTGCACAAACATGAACTCTTCACTATTGGGGTAATATGTGACAGTATAGCATAAGACTGTAAGACATAAGACTGTAATATTCTATAGCAACTAAACCCACAACAGTAAAATCAGTCTGTATATGCAGTAAAGCATGCTTGTTATACTTACTATAGAACCTATGGGGTTAATCCTCTGCATTGTGTAAAAAGGCTGTTTGAGTCTTCTCTGTTCCCCCCTTCTTCCACAGTCCCCAGTCCATCTCCTGACAGTCCAGAGCATTGGGGGCACTCTGCACATGCTCAGTTTAGTGTGTATTGCTAGAGAGGTTTTTTTGGGGGGGGTATAGTGCATGTGATCAGTACAGGGCCAATCAGCACTGTCCAGACAGAGGGCTAGGGGGTCATGCAGAATAGTCAGAGGAGAATGAAAACTCCTCCTACAAGCTCTAACCAGTGTTCAGCCGGATACTGATACAAGTCTCAAGACTGCTATAAAATGCTGACACAAAAGGTTTATATTTACTAAAATAATTTCATTTTCATGTTTTGTGTACTGTGGGAGATCAGATATAGGGAATGCAGGGTCCTGGGTTTGGTAAAAATTTTTAAGAAGAGTTCATTCGTTATTGCCACACAACTGCTTGGCCCACATCTGATGGACTAATTTCTTGAGTACTCCCCAAAAGGAATGTAGGAGGACAATCTCTTGTATGAGTTCAGGCACAAATTTGCGCATTGGCATCAGTGGCATCAGTGGCGTCTCCAGCTTTTATATTTAGGGGGGGCACATGGGGGGACAGGGACAAAAGTAGGGGGGCCAACTATAAAATGCAATTTTATATATATATATTACTACGATCCCACAGCGGGCCCTTTTACATGTTCTGCAGTGAGCTCCCTTCCTACTGTACTGGGGCCCCCCAGGGTGGCAGAAATTAAGAGATATGTCACCAGCACACCAAGAAAATATAAGGGTCCAAAGCAGTGGGAGAACTTTCAGGGTTGCAAAGGTTGTCTTGCCACCGAGCCCTGGTGTTCTGCCACTGTGGGGTTCCCCAGCTGTCCTGTCCCTACTATTGACAGCGCTGGTCTGGCATCTGTCTCCTTGGCAGCGGCTGCAGTCTATTAGGACCTAGTGCTGGTGACATTATAGGTGCATGCAGGGGAAGGCTGGCACTATTGGTTATAGAGAGCTGAGCCCCCAGCTGGTCACCTAGCAGCAGTAATGCTGTATAACCTTGTCTGTTGAAATTCTGATCGGGATGTGATCCAGGTAATGCTCCCAGTCAGATCTAATAAACACAGTATTTATTAGCATCAAGAGTACAACCACATATATATATATATATATATATATATATATATATATATATAATCAAACGTATGTTCCGCAGCCGTGTGGGCTTTATGCCTGTAAAGTGTGGGCTCTATGCCTGTAAAGTGTGAGCTTTGATCAATAAAATCTCTGATATTTAACACTAGGATTTGACTGGGAACATCACCTGGATTTCATCCCGATCAGCATGTCAGAGAAGGCTCCACTGCTGCTAAGCAACCTGCAGGGAGCTCAACTGTCTACAACCAATAGAGATGGGCTCGGGTGTGTTTGAAATCCCACATGCCCAATCCCGCCAGGAAGCCAACACTCCACAGTGCTAATCACAGGCAGTGAGACATTTCCTGATCTGTGCAGAGCTGCGGACCAGGAAATCTCTCACTGCCTGTGATTAGCGCTGTGCAGTGTGGGCTTCCTGGCAGGCTCTGTCATGTGGATTTTTGAACATGCCCAGCCCATCTCTAACAACAAATTGTGCTGGCCCTCCTGTACATCAGCCCCATAAAGTAACCAGCACTGGGTTCCAATGTGCTGCCGCCGCTGCCAAGGAGACAGAGACCAGCGCTGTGAATAGCCGGGACAGGACAGCAACTCTGGTTATTCCAGCACTGGTCCACACTGGGAGGATTCCCCCATCCACCTATAATGTGTAGATGGTGGAATTGGATCATTTCTTTTTTTTTTTTTTCATTCAACCTAATAGTTGAATGAAAAAAAGTGATCAATGTATGGGCTGCCTAAGAGCTAAGACCAGCCATAGACAGTTTAAATCTCAACTGGTTCAGCAGGAACTGGCTGAGATTTGAACCATTAATGAGCAGATTCTCTTATGATTATCACTAGTGGTTGCTGTATAGCCACTAGTGAGAATCACTGTTTGTCGGGAGAATACAATTGCTGGGCAGGAGGGATATTCCTCTGTCAGCACTGTCTGTTGATGGGGGAATCATGCAAGTTTCTTTCCTGCAATCTTTGGTTGTAGGAAAGAAATTTGCACTGTATATTACCTGCCTAACTGAAAGTGAAAGTGTAACAAAATGGCCCGCGACACCCAGAGACTTTTGAAGGATGGGGGGTATTCGAGTGCCAGCATCACTAATGACTCTTGGGTCTAGGGTCATCCTGTGTCCCTTTTGGGAATAGGGTGACTGAGAAATGATAATGATAAATTACATGGGATGGGACATTACTGATAATTCATGTTTTGCAGGATATCTTTAAATATTACAAGTTGTTAAAGTCTGACTCCAACAGGTCAATAGAGTGTTTTCATTCAATGTGGGGACACATGCTTTTGAGATGTTAATTGAGTCTGCTCCTAGACATTCCACTGCGTGATGCTAATACTGTTTTGTGTCCATTGTGCTAATTAGGTCTGCTCCTAAGACCTGTGTATTGTGTATGCTAATGACACTGTTAAGATGTGGAATGTGACTTGTCAAGCTGTAGTAATTAACCCCTCTAAATGCGAAGCCAGACCGTCTGGGTAATGAGTAGTAATTAACTCAGCGGAATGTCATTATCTAAAAGAATGTGTATGAAGCCCCCCATTGTGTGATGTGTGGGTGGAGTGTGTCTTTGTCCCTGTGATTAACTGTAACATGCTTGTACTGTATATAAGAAAGCTAAGTTACCATTAAAGGATTCATTCATTAATTTTGGAACCAGTACCAGAGCTTGTGTTGTCTCGGTTATTCTGGGAAATGAAATGGGTCGTGTCTGATGTCTGTCGGACTGTCAGATAAGCTGTCATGGGGCGATGGAATGGAATATCGTAAACGCTGGTGACCGTTACAGAAAGTAAATTGTGAATGTCTTGAAAGAACAGGAGAGGGGAGGGAGACAGATCGGGGAGAGAAGGGATGGAGATAATGCAGTTCAGTGATTACAGTGTACTGCAGTCTGCAGTGCACACACTTACCCACGGTCCAGGCTAGAATCTCAGGCATCATTCACACACATGCTGCTGATTTTCATATTTCCTGAACACACATCCCCTCTCTTCAGATACAGCACACCGAGATAGTGTGGGCGGGACTGAAAGGAGGAGGAGGAGGTGTATGCCTCCCTGCTCGTATGTGAGGAGAGTGGGGGGGAGGTGGCTTGACTCGCTGGGCTGTAAAAGAGTGTCATAGACTGACACTCGGCTCAGCTTGCAGTCACCACTCTCGGAATTTACAGGCTGGTTCTCCTGTCCTAAGGACGGGAGAAATCAGTCTGTTTTTTCAGTAACTGAGATGAAGGCTTGGGCCCCCCTCCCCCACAGTGCTCATGGAGTCCTTTTTGCAACTCACTCTTCTCCCTGCCAATGAGGATGCAGGGGAAGGAGCAGATCAGGGGCTGTGGTTGTGTGAACGCTTGCATTATGCAGTGTCAGCGAGCAGAGGGAGGGGGAGGAATGCCCCGCAGAGCTGACTGGGGACATTCTTCCTCTCAGGAGAGACTGTTACTCCAGGGGCGGCCCAAGAAAAAAAAAAAAAAAGCAAGAATTTTTTTTTTTTTTTTTGGGGGGGGGGGGGCACATGGTGGGGCACAGCATAATGTTGGGGGGGTCAGGGCCCCCTCTGGCCCCCCCTAGAGTCGCCTCTGATTGGCATATGTACCACATTGTCTGTGAAGTACACGAGTATGGGTTCTTTAAACCCCAAGGCCACCAATGCTGACTCCAGTAAAGCAGTTTTCAGTGAGAGGTACCACAGAGTGATTAAAGGCATTTGATGCAATAACGTCCAACAGCAGTGGGAGATCTCATTTCGGAAAACAATTCCAGGTTTCAACCAAATTACATCTTGAAAAACTGTATATTTAAGCGTTGGATGCCCACTGTATGTGTCATGTCCCGGGGTGTATTCGAACCTGGGTCTTCCTGGTCTCTTAAACCATAGCCTTACCTGATGTGCCACAGAAGAGATCTAGACCTTGGGAATATCCTTATTGTGTTCAACACACACCTCGGACTCACTAGCTCCACCTGCTGCCAGCTGTGGACAATTCTCATTTTGGACAGCCTTTAAATAGGAAGTGAGGTCATCACTCAGCGCCCGTTTATTTGGATTACTTCCTGGGTGTTTTGTCTTTAGTAATCTTCCTTGTATTGAACTCCTGCCTGATATCCCGACTATTCTACAGCCTGCTGATTTTGTACCTTATCGCCAGATCGTGTATGACCTTTGCCTGCCTGACCCTTCTCCGAAATCCGATATTGAACTATTTGCCTGATCCGTTGCCGACCGTATCTGCCTGGCGACGCTTTGCCTGGATCTCCAGCATACTTGTTCCACTTCGGACACTACCTTTTACAGGTACCTTACATAATAAACGGGCCACAATGGCAGTGGACCCTGCTGAGATTGTTAAGGCGATTACACGTCAGGGACAACTGATCGGAGCGCATGAACAGCATCTTTCTTCCCTGGACGCCAAGTTAGATGAACTTTGCACTATGCTCAAATCGTGTTTGCCTGGTTCCTCTGCAACGGTCCAGACGCCGGATCCTACTCCTGCTACGATCCAACCTGCCTCTTCTGTACCACCAAAACTTCCCTTGCCTGACAAGTTTGGTGGTGATACTGAGTACTGCAGAGGCTTTTTAAATGTTTGCCGTTTGCATTTCCGCAACAACCCTGTGACTTTTAGCACTTCATCTGCCAAAGTGACTTTTGTAATTTCCTTGTTAAAGGGGAAGGCCCTGGCCTGGGTCTCTCCTTATTTGGAACGCAACGATCCTGTACTTCAAGATGCTGACAAATTTCTGGCTTCTCTCCAGACTGTATTTGACAAGCCAGATAGAGCTTCTGCAGCTGAGTACTCCCTCTTGGACATACAACAAGGCACCAGATCTGTGGCACAGTATGCTATTGAGTTCCGTACCCTTGCTGCTGAGACTAATTGGGACTCAAGGGCATTACGTGCAGCCTTCCGAAAAGGTCTTACAGATCGCATCAAGGACGAATTAGTCTATAAGGATCTCCCAGAAGACCTTGAGAAATTCATAGAGCTGTGTGTTCGTCTGGATGTTCGGTACCATGAAAGGTGCCAAGAGAGACTTAGAACCCGCAAGTTTCCTAAACCAGTTTACCGTCTGGCCCCTAACTTCCAAGCACCACCTCAGCCAGAACCTGAAACCTCTGTGGAACCCCAGGCACCTGTGGAACCCATGGATGTGAGCCGTCTCCACCTAACTGAGTCAGAGAAATAAAGGAGGCGTTCATTGGGCCTATGCCTGTACTGTGGACTTAAAGGACATTTAGTATCTGTCTGCCCTTCCCGTCCAGTAAAAGGCAGGGTCTAACCAGTGTTGGAGGAGCTGGCTTAGACCTTACAGGTAGATCCTCCAAGACCAAGATTACTGTTCCGGCTACTATCCATTTACCTTCTAAGCTTGTTTTCTGCGAGGCTTTTGTGGATTCTGGAGCTGCTGGCATATTCTTGGACTACAATTTTGCAAGAAAGAACAACATCCCGTTTGTTCCAAAGTCTAGACCCCTGAACATTACCACCCTGAATGGACAGCCCTTGGGAGATGGCATTGTGAAATTCGAGACTACGACAATCACCCTTCAGGTAGGCCTCCTCCACAAAGAGGAATTTGTCTTGTCTCTCATTGATTCTCCGCTTCTGCCTATCATCCTTGGTTACCCATGGTTGCAACTTCACAACCCTTCTTTTGATTGGGAAAAGGGAGAACTAACCTCCTGGGGATCGTCCTGTCACCCTAATTGTTTGTCTCAACCCAAAAGACTTTCTGCTTGCATGTTGGCTCCTGTGACTATCCCACCTACCTTGCCTCGAGAATACCATGACTTTGCAGATGTATTTTGCAAGCAAAAGGCAGAGGTGTTACCTCCACATCGTCCTTTTGACTGTACAATTAAATTGATTCCCGGAGCACCTCTTCCCAAAGGAAAGACCTACCCCTTGTCTCTGCCTGAAGAAAAGTCTATGGAGGAATACGTAAGAGACAACTTGGAAAGAGGTTTTATCCGACCCTCTTCTTCTCCAGTAGGAGCAGGTTTTTTCTTCGTTGAAAAGAAAGATGGGGGCCTTCGACCATGCATAGACTATCGGGGGTTAAATCAAATCACCGTAAAGGACTCCTACCCTTTGCCTCTCATTCTTGAACTGTTTGATGTACTTAAGGGGGCTGTCATCTTCTCCAAGCTAGACCTACGAGGGGCATATAACCTGATTCGAATTAACGAGGGGGACGAGTGGAAGACAGCATTCAACACTCGTAATGGACACTTTGAATATTTGGTCATGCCATTTGGGTTGTGTAACGCACCTGCTGTCTTTCAATGTTTCATGAATGAAATTTTCCATGATTTCAGCAACCGCTTTGTGATCATCTACTTGGACGACATTTTAATCTTTTCCAGGACTCATCTAGAGCACATCTCGCATGTGAAACAGGTATTACAACGACTTAGAGAAAACCATCTTTATGCAAAAATCGAGAAATGCAGTTTCCATCAAAGCTGTATTCCTTTCCTTGGGTACATCATAAGTGCTGACGGTTTCCAAATGGACCCTCAAAAACTTTCCGCTGTCTTGCAATGGCCCCAACCGACCACTTTAAGAGGACTCCAAAGCTTTTTAGGGTTTGCAAATTACTACAGACGCTTCATTAAGAGTTTTGCCTCCATTGCGGCACCCCTTACTGCCATGACTAAGAAGGGTACAAATTGCAAGGTGTGGTCTTCAGAAGCAAGATCGGCTTTCCAGCGATTAAAGGACATGTTCAGTAAAGCTCCAATTCTTCAGCATCCAAATCCTGATCTCCAGTACATTGATGAGGTTGATGCCTCTGAGGTTGGAGCAGGTGCCGTACTCTCCCAGAGACAGCCAAAGTCTGGTAGAATCCATCCAGTAGCTTTTTTCTCTAGAAAGTTTTCTCCTGCAGAGATGAATTATGATGTTGGGAATCGAGAACTACTGGCCATCAAATTGGCATTGTCTGAATGGCGACACCTTCTGGAAGGGGCTCCCAAGCCTTTTACTATCCTCACTGACCATAAAAACCTACTGTATCTTCAGACTGCTAGACGTCTGAACTCACGTCAGGCTCGATGGGCTCTGTTTTTCTCCCGTTTTAATTTTGTCCTTTCTTATGTTCCAGGGCATAGAAACAAAAAAGCCGATGCTCTTTCCAGACAGTTTGCTACCTCTGAAGAAGATCAACCAGGCGAGCAGTATATAATCCCACCTCACAAAATTGTTGCGCAGATCTCCACGGCTCTTTCCCAACAGCTACAAGAATCCCATAATCGTGTTCCCCAGGGCTTGAAGATACCACCAGGTCGCCTGTACGTAGCCCCTAGTCTCAGAAAACCTGTACTCCTCTGGGCACATGATGGCATGTTATCCGGTCACCCTGGTGTCACCATCACTCTTAAGACCTTGCAGCGTCATGTCTGGTGGCCTCGCATGAAAAAGGATGTTACTGACTATGTGGCTGCCTGCCCAACTTGTGCTGCTAATAAAGTACCCCGCACATTGCCTGCTGGACTGTTACATCCACTTCCGGCACCTCGCCAGCCTTGGACCCATTTGACCATGGACTTCATTGTAGACTTACCCAAGTCCGAGGGCATGACTGCTATATGGGTCACAGTGGATCGCTTTTCCAAAATGTCTCATTTTGTACCGCTCCCGGGATTACCTACAGCGAAAGCACTGTCCACTCTTTTCCTTTCCCATATTGTAAAACATCATGGCATACCTACCAATGTCGTCTCAGACCGCGGATCCCAGTTCGTTTCCCGATTCTGGAGAGCGTTCTGCAAGAAACTGGGAGTAACGCTCTCGCTCTCTACCTCACATCACCCTCAAACTGATGGTCAAACCGAACGCATGAACCAGACCCTAGAAACCTATCTTCGACATTATGTCAATGCCTTACACTCCAACTGGTCTGAGTATTTGCCTTTAGCTGAGTTCGCCCTAAATTCCCGTTGGCACAGTGCTCTTCATACCACACCATTCTACGCAGCCCTAGGCTATCACCCTCAGACTTTTCCTCTTCTTCAGCCTTCTTCTGGTGTTCCAGCAGCAGATCAGCGGGTAAAGAATATTCTACTACATTGGAAGAAGATTCGTTCATTACTACGAAAGTCAGCAGGCAAGTACAGGCTTTTTTCCAACAGACGAAGACGCCATATACCTCCATATGTGGTGGGGGACAGAGTTTGGCTATCAACCAAGTATGTGAGACTGAAACAACCTTCTACCAAATTGGGCCCTCGATTCATTGGTCCTTACAGGATCATTGCTCGAGTTGGGCCCGTTTCCTATCGCTTAAAATTACCTTCCTCTCTCCGGATACATCCCGTGTTCCACGTTTCCCTCCTCAAAAAAGCTATTTTCAACCGCTACTCCAGATCACAACAGCTACCTCCTCCTGTTCTTGTTGATGGACAAAATGAGTTTGAAGTCTCCAAGATTCTTGATTCCAGAAGACAGGGCCGTGGCCTTCGGTATCTGGTTCATTGGAAGGGATATCCTGTCACAGACCGCTCCTGGGTTCCAGCCAAAGATCTGCATGCCCCTTCTCTTATACGAGACTTCCATGCCTCGTTCCCCACTAAACCCCGCTAGGCCCCCGGAGGGGTCCATTGGGGAGGGGGCCCTGTCATGTCCCGGGGTGTATTCGAACCTGGGTCTTCCTGGTCTCTTAAACCATAGCCTTACCTGATGTGCCACAGAAGAGATCTAGACCTTGGGAATATCCTTATTGTGTTCAACACACACCTCGGACTCACTAGCTCCACCTGCTGCCAGCTGTGGACAATTCTCATTTTGGACAGCCTTTAAATAGGAAGTGAGGTCATCACTCAGCGCCCGTTTATTTGGATTACTTCCTGGGTGTTTTGTCTTTAGTAATCTTCCTTGTATTGAACTCCTGCCTGATATCCCGACTATTCTACAGCCTGCTGATTTTGTACCTTATCGCCAGATCGTGTATGACCTTTGCCTGCCTGACCCTTCTCCGGAATCCGATATTGAACTATTTGCCTGATCCGTTGCCGACCGTATCTGCCTGGCGACGCTTTGCCTGGATCTCCAGCATACTTGTTCCACTTCGGACACTACCTTTTACAGGTACCTTACAGTATGTCAATGAAGGCAGAGATAGCCAAAATGCGTGCCTATAGCATATACTTACGTACAGACCTAAATCAAGCTGTGCCTGCAGGCATTTCAAAACAGGCTTCTGAAGAGTCCAGTGTAAAATTTTGATCAGCAATAATACTGGGAATTCATGCCATATTCTACTTTAGGCACAGTTTGTGCTGTCCTTTGTTTTCGTAAGAGTATTCTCAATCTTCACAGAGCATTCAAAATCCATTAGCCTCTGCCTCTCCAGACCCAGGCCATCAGCCTGAGCCTGGCAGATGCTGGATGAATGGGACTTTGGAGAAGATTTGATCTTACACGCAGAGGGGGTACGTCCTTATAAGGATGAGCAGAGGGTACCAAGGCCCCTTCGGCCAATCTGGGATCATCACCAGAACTGTGACCTTCCCTCGCCACAGCCTCAGCTGGAAGCTGAGAATCAGAGGGAGCAGCAGAAAGGCATACGTTGTCTTGGAGATCCACTCTGCGGTCAGCACCTCCACCCCGATTGCTTGCGGATTCTGGGCCCTGTAGACCAAGTAAGTGGTCTACCTCTGGAAGAAAAATACCAAGCTTTGTTAGTTCTCCAAAAACTTGCAGTAGTCTGGACCATTCATTGTTGTCCAGGGCAAGTAGTTTGCCTGAAGATTCCTCCGACTAGGCACATAGGCCGCAGATAGCTGCAGAAGATTGACTTAGGTGTATTCTAGAATTAGAGAAACCTCCTTTAGAAGGAAGAGACTGAGCCTTGTTTCCAGATTAAGGCCACAGTCTTTGCAGTGTAAAAATTTACCAGCACAAGCTTACCCCGGATGAGGTGACTGAAGGCTAAGAGCCTGAAATGCTGCTCTCAACCCCAGGATGTTGGACACCATCTTGTACCCTTGAAACAGACCATTGAGCCCATTGCTCTTAAAGTAGGGCTCCCCTACTACTTTGCTGGTGTCTGATTGCACCACCAGCCACTAGATCGTCAGAAGGGAATGACATTGCAGACGATTTAGCTTCTTTAACCACCAGTTTAGACCACTGGTCCAGAAACCCAACTTGAACAAGTGAGAGTCAAAGCCTAGCTGAGCTGCTGGAGCGAGGCAATTTCTATTGCTCAATCTGAGATGTGAAGGATAAAAGATCTCCAAATATGGCCTAAAATGCTTGCCTTAAGGGGTCACATGTCAATCACCAAAGTCGTACCACAGAGGAGCCACATAGTGCCTCTAAGGCATGTATGAGTGGCACAATGCCAAAATAACAGAAAGCATCCTGACGTGGAACGCTTTACTGACTTCCCTCTTTATGCTTTGGCTTTCCAGTTTTTCCTGGACTCAGAGTCAGAAATGAGAGTGAGCGTGGAAACTGACTAATGAGTTTTTCGGCTTTCTTTATCTCAGCAGACATTCGTCTTGAGGCAGGAAGCCAAACTGACCACTATTAAATTTAGGCTTGACCTTCTACGATCAAGAAAAATGCAGTGATCCAACCTTATCAATCTGGACAAAGGTCGTCCTCATCTTCCTGTTCAGAAGAGACTGAAGAGGATTGATTGGCTTGAGAAGGCCCTGAATAGAGGACTTGACATTGCATTTGATGTTTTATTTTTTTCAGTTTGTTTGCGCCCCCCCAATTTTTTTTAGCACCTGCCGCCACTGCCAATAGATAACCTTTTCACAGGGTTTTTGCGTGCCATTTAACAAACCAGCCCATAAAAATAATTAAATTCAGTAAAATAGTTTGCCTAGGAACAAACCTTAAGGGATTAACCACTGCTAGAGCAAGACTGAAGCCTCCATCTACAGCCCTGATTTACCAGGTGGTTAAAGAGCTAATCCTTGTCCTGCTAGAAATCAGGACACAATGGAAAAATGTGTTCAGCAACAAAAAGGAATTTGCAACAGAATTACAATAATATTCTGAGATGTACACAAACCAAGTAGATTGTAAACATCGTAAACATGCTTCTCCCCCCCCCTTTTTCTGCTGAAAAACTGGGGTGCACATACAAATATAAAAGGATATCCCATATCTCAACATGCCATGGCTGACTGCAGTGTTCATTTGCAGGTGACTCCTCTACCTTCTCTGGAAATGCTGGTCTTTTGAGGTAGTTGGCATAATGGCATAATAGTAAACACAACACGAGAAGCCACCAGCAGGTTACTGTCATGTGTGAACTTTGTTACTTTGTGTACCTGTTATGCAGAGCACTCCCTGTGGAGGAGCTCAGGTTATGCATAATGGCTGCAGGGAGCAAGGCACAACAATACCCAGCAATGAAGCATTCATTTGGATACAAAGCATTTTCAAATTTAGCTCACCCATCCTCCGTCATCTGACCATAAACACTGGCACAGAGTGGGTGCGCGTGCATAGGGGAGACTCTGCCAACACCACTGCCCACACCACTTTCTGCACATACCAATTTACATGGACCCAGTGGACTCCAGACACAGCTGTTAGCCATGATAAAAGCCGCCCAGAGAACAAGCAGCGGGGCTCCCTGGATTATGGGTCATTTAGCCTAGACACCAGGGACTGCGTCCAGCCTAATCCACACGCATGGATGGACGGCCAGCCCTTTAGACCAGCCGGGTAGAGGAGCACACTTAGGTCCTGCGCATAGGAGGAAAAAAGAACACAGAGGCTGTAGGTGGGCTCAAATTTTTTATGAGTTCAGTTCTGGAGGAATGGGGGGCGGGGCTTATACCCCAGCTGTGCTGACATGGAGCCATCAGGAAATTAGGTGTCAATAGCAAATGGAGCTTGTTTGTGCATTCAGCTTGTGTTTGAAATCAATTTGAGACACTTCTGAGATCAATCACAGTTTCACCTATAGTTTGCCATCTTTGGAACTGCCATTGACCTCCTTCCAAAGGCTCATTTGGACATGCACTGGCACCCCTAGTCTAGGAATAAGCACCTTGTATATGCGGCTGCCAGGTGCTGATCAGCCTTACAAAAGGAATGCTGAAAATGTTTTCAATGTGTCATGTCTATGGATAGGGAAAATATCGCGCTGCTTTGGGTAAAATAAAATGAGCAGCTAAACACAGCTAATAGAAAACAATAAGCAAAAGATAATGTGGATGGAAAAATGTGTAGCGCTAAGTATGATAGAATATAAATGAATATAATATATCTATGTGCTGAAAAAGTATGTGTAATTAAAAGGTGTGATCATAGAAAAAATAATATTTGTTGAAAAAATATCCAACTGTACACAATATAAAAAATAACCAATAACAATAACAAAATTGAGTGGTCACAAACGTGAGAAATAAAGTGTCCGAACAGAAAATGCAATCAATAACCAAATACAAAGGCTAAAAGTGCTCAATGCAAACAAGTGATGTCCTCTAGGCGAACTCTTGTATGGTGATATAAGAAAAAGGAAGAAGACCTTCACCCAATAAAGCATGGAGGCTTACCGAATCAAGTGGACTCTACCAGCTATACAGACTAGAGAGTCACATAGGCTTTGGAACATCCAGCATGGATCGAGGCCTCGTGGAACTGCCGGTGACAGGGATGTAAATCTGCACTGTAATCCGGGAGGGAGACTTCTGATGTCCAGGGCTTGATGCTCAATAAGTATACATTGAAAGTAGTGTGAAGGAAAAAAAAAGGAGCAATAGTGTGATACCGTCACGGTAATTAAAAGATTTAATAAGTATTAAACTTACATGAATCAGAATAAAAAAGCGCGCTTGTAGTCATAATGTGGCGACAGTAGAGTCTTCCCTGACGCGTTTCGTGTACAAACACGTTATCAAAGGGTAACAGACCACCATAGCCACTTGGATATAAATACAAAATAAGTGGTCCCTTGATGAGAGTCACACTCACCTCACATGCAGCATCGTTAATTGGTCCACTTCCTGAATAGGCCAAACATGGCGTCTGGGCTTGAGTTCCAAGCCTCATTGTGGATGTTTAATGCTGGCATACAGAACTAAAAGTATCGTGGACCATGAGCCACTCACCAGTCGAATTGAGGTTAGAAAATAATATTAATAGGGAAACACAAAGGCTACATAGTAAACCTGAGTGTTATATGATATATAACCACAGAGTATGCACAGATAGCAGCCACGTTTAAACAGCTCTACTGAGTGGATCCCTCAATAAAGATGGCGTTAGGAGACATTATACATCACGAGTAGGGCACCCACAGATAGATCAGTGTGGGGCCTCGTCATGATGTGTAATAATGCAACGTGTATAGCGCGATGACGCGCATGGCCATAGGCGGGCCATCTACACGTTAGCCTGGGTCATGAGATGCAGTCTATCTGGGGTGCCGGATGCGGACGGCGTAGCGAAAAACCGCGCTCGCCCAATCAAACGGCGCGCACATACGTCACAGTCAATGTGCGCTCACCGATTGGACAGTGTGTATGTCACACACTTCACGCCGTGTGCGTCACGATGCACGCTGCAAAGATCACGTGGTGCGCTGCATCATATGCGCTCCACCTATCACGTGATGCGCTCCATCGTGTGCGCTCCACCTATCACGTGATGCGCTCCATCGTGTGCGCTCCACCTATCACGTGGTGGGCTCCATTGCATACACTCGTCACGGCCAACAAAAATAAATACACGAATGTATTCGATTAAAAGGATGGTGCAATTTGGGAGAAAAAAATTGCAATATAAGAATTAATGAGTCAATGGAGTGAATAAACGACTCTAAAGGTAAAAATATAATGGTTATATAAAGACAAAAGGACAACCTTAAGGGATAAGGAGGGCGTTCACGATGGCACTACACTTATAACTTAGGGGACAAAGAAAAGGCCGGCCTTAATATTAGATGAGTCCTGGGAATTAAGGAAGTATATATCGGAGGACAATGAATAATTGGAATAATTAGATGTGCGAACTGGAAATATGAGTGGGACTCTCAACCAGGGCACCACGCACAAATGATTTCCTCAAAATTATACATTCGGTATAGTATAAATATGTGATACAAACAAATTTGCATTGAATAGTATGTGAACCAAAAGACCACGTTTCACAAGATGAAGCATAGTAAATAATGAAAAAATTAATATAATGAAAAATATATAAAAATATAGACAAATAGTAAATACAGTGACATGTTATGTGTTACTGAAAATATGACCACAGTATGTCTCATATTAAGATTTATCTATGAATGAATTAATGTCCCAGTCTACTCGTACTGAGAAAGATCTCAGTACGAGTTGGTGAACACATTTCTCTCATCAAAAGTGGCGATGTCAACCATACTGTCCCAAGACACTATAAACAATATCATAATAAAGATCCTAGGGGCTCCCAGTTTTTAATAATTGACAAATATGAAGCTCCATGGAGGGGCGGTGCTAAAACCAGGGGCGTTTCACGTCTTGAAACGTTCTGGATTTTCGAACTCCAGTCTCACCGCCCATCAGGCTTGAATGTAGACTGGGACATTAATTCATTCATAGATAAATCTTAATATGAGACATACTGTGGTCATATTTTCAGTAACACATAACATGTCACTGTATTTACTATTTGTCTATATTTTTATATATTTTTCATTATATTAATTTTTTCATTATTTACTATGCTTCATCTTGTGAAACGTGGTCTTTTGGTTCACATACTATTCAATGCAAATTTGTTTGTATCACATATTTATACTATACCGAATGTATAATTTTGAGGAAATCATTTGTGCGTGGTGCCCTGGTTGAGAGTCCCACTCATATTTCCAGTTCGCACATCTAATTATTCCAATTATTCATTGTCCTCCGATATATACTTCCTTAATTCCCAGGACTCATCTAATATTAAGGCCGGCCTTTTCTTTGTCCCCTAAGTTATAAGTGTAGTGCCATCGTGAACGCCCTCCTTATCCCTTAAGGTTGTCCTTTTGTCTTTATATAACCATTATATTTTTACCTTTAGAGTCGTTTATTCACTCCATTGACTCATTAATTCTTATATTGCAATTTTTTTCTCCCAAATTGCACCATCCTTTTAATCGAATACATTCGTGTATTTATTTTTGTTGGCCGTGACGAGTGTATGCAATGGAGCCCACCACGTGATAGGTGGAGCGCACACGATGGAGCGCATCACGTGATAGGTGGAGCGCACACGATGGAGCGCATCACGTGATAGGTGGAGCGCATATGATGCAGCGCACCACGTGATCTTTGCAGCGTGCATCGTGACGCACACGGCGTGAAGTGTGTGACATACACACTGTCCAATCGGTGAGCGCACATTGACTGTGACGTATGTGCGCGCCGTTTGATTGGGCGAGCGCGGTTTTTCGCTACGCCGTCCGCATCCGGCACCTCAGATAGACTGCATCTCATGACCCAGGCTAACGTGTAGATGGCCCGCCTATGGCCATGCGCGTCATCGCGCTATACACGTTGCATTATTACACATCATGACGAGGCCCCACACTGATCTATCTGTGGGTGCCCTACTCGTGATGTATAATGTCTCCTAACGCCATCTTTATTGAGGGATCCACTCAGTAGAGCTGTTTAAACGTGGCTGCTATCTGTGCATACTCTGTGGTTATATATCATATAACACTCAGGTTTACTATGTAGCCTTTGTGTTTCCCTATTAATATTATTTTCTAACCTCAATTCGACTGGTGAGTGGCTCATGGTCCACGATACTTTTAGTTCTGTATGCCAGCATTAAACATCCACAATGAGGCTTGGAACTCAAGCCCAGACGCCATGTTTGGCCTATTCAGGAAGTGGACCAATTAACGATGCTGCATGTGAGGTGAGTGTGACTCTCATCAAGGGACCACTTATTTTGTATTTATATCCAAGTGGCTATGGTGGTCTGTTACCCTTTGATAACGTGTTTGTACACGAAACGCGTCAGGGAAGACTCTACTGTCGCCACATTATGACTACAAGCGCGCTTTTTTATTCTGATTCATGTAAGTTTAATACTTATTAAATCTTTTAATTACCGTGACGGTATCACACTATTGCTCCTTTTTTTTTCCTTCACACTACTTTCAATGTATACTTATTGAGCATCAAGCCCTGGACATCAGAAGTCTCCCTCCCGGATTACAGTGCAGATTTACATCCCTGTCACCGGCAGTTCCACGAGGCCTCGATCCATGCTGGATGTTCCAAAGCCTATGTGACTCTCTAGTCTGTATAGCTGGTAGAGTCCACTTGATTCGGTAAGCCTCCATGCTTTATTGGGTGAAGGTCTTCTTCCTTTTTCTTATATCACCATACAAGAGTTCGCCTAGAGGACATCACTTGTTTGCATTGAGCACTTTTAGCCTTTGTATTTGGTTATTGATTGCATTTTCTGTTCGGACACTTTATTTCTCACGTTTGTGACCACTCAATTTTGTTATTGTTATTGGTTATTTTTTATATTGTGTACAGTTGGATATTTTTTCAACAAATATTATTTTTTCTATGATCACACCTTTTAATTACACATACTTTTTCAGCACATAGATATATTATATTCATTTATATTCTATCATACTTAGCGCTACACATTTTTCCATCCAATGTGTCATGTCTACCCCAACGTAGGTGGTCAGACAATATAGCTTGTTACTGTGTTTCACATATAGCAGCCACCTTTCCCATAAGGCAAGCAGGCCTACTGGTACTCGGTTACCCCCAGGACAATGCAACGCAAGCAGATTAAGGCAGATAGACAGACAGGGGGCTTGATCAGGAACAACACACAAATCACTTTCTATCACAAGCATCCAAGTGAGGGTTTAGCTGGCTTATAGCAGGTTTGAGTTCCCACCCAGAAACTGACCACATCAATTAGCTTGCAGGTGGACAAAGAGAGGAAGAATGCCATAGCCAAAACCCAGATGTTGGAATGAGAAACAGGAGCACTAGATGCTCCTGCCACAATGGTATTTATTTGGATTTTACTAAAAGTAAGCAACACCAGTGGCGTCTCCAGCTTTCATATTTAGGGGGGGCACATGGGGGGACAGGGACAAAAGTAGAGGGGCCAACTATAAAATGCAATTATATATATATATATATATATATATATATATATATATATATATATATATATCTCCTGGGACCCTTTACTACGATCCCACAACGGGCCCTTTTACATGTTCTGCAGTGAGCTCCCTTCCTACTATACTGGGGCCCCCCAGGGTGGCAGAAAACAAGAGATATATGTCACCAGCACACCAAGAAAATATAAGGGTCCAAAGCAGTGGGAGAACTTTCAGGGTTGCAAAGGTTGTCTTGCCACCGAGCCCTGGTGTTCTGCCACTGTGGGGTTTCCCAGCTGTCCTGTCCCTGCTATTGACAGCGCTGGTCTGGCATCTGTCTCCTTGGCAGCGGCGGCAGTCCATTAGGACCTAGTACTGGTGACATTATGGGTGCATGCAGGGGAAGGCTGGCACTCTTGGTTATAGAGAGCTGAGCCCCCAGCTGGTCACCTAGCAGCAGTAATGCTGTAAACCTTCTCTGTTGACATGCTGATCGGGATGTGATCCAGGTAATGCTCCCAGTCAGATCTAATAAATACAGTATTTATTAGCATCAAGAGTACAACCACATATATATATATATATATATATATATATATATATAATCAAACGTATGTTCCGCAGCCGTGTGGGCTCTATGCCTGTAAAGTGTGGGCTTTGATCAATAAAATCTCTGATATTTAACACTAGGATTTGACTGGGAGCATCACCTGAATTGCATCCCGATCAGCATGTCAGAGAAGGCTCCACTGCTGCTAAGCAACCTGCAGGGAGCTCAACTGTCTACAACCAATAGAGATGGGCTCGGGTGTGTTTGAAATCCCACATGCCCAATCCCGCCAGGAAGCCAACACTCCACAGTGCTAATCACAGGCAGTGAGACATTTCCTGATCTGTGCAGAGCTGCGGACCGGGAAATCTCTCACTGCCTGTGATTAGCACTGTGCAGTGTGGGCTTCCTGGCAGGCTCTGGCATGTGGATTTTTGAACATGCCCAGCCCATCTCTATTCTCTAACAACAAATTGTGCTGGCCCTCCTGTACATCAACCCCATAAAGTAACCAGCACTGGGTTCCAATGTGCTGCCGCCGCTGCCAAGGAGACAGAGACCAGCGCTGTGAATAGCCGGGACAGGACAGCAACTCTGGTTATTCCAGCACTGGTCCACACTGGGAG
Source organism: Rana kukunoris (assembly GCA_029574335.1). Classification (NCBI taxonomy): domain Eukaryota; kingdom Metazoa; phylum Chordata; class Amphibia; order Anura; family Ranidae; genus Rana; species Rana kukunoris. Next base: position 372,220,474 of record CM056052.1, read on the forward strand.
GATTGGGATTCACCTATAATGTGTAGATGGGGGAATTGGATCATTTCTTTTTTTATTCAACCTAATAGTTGAATGAAAAAAAGTGATCAATGTATGGGCTGCCTAAGAGCTAAGACCAGCCATAGACAGTTTAAATCTCAGCTGGTTCAGCAGGAACTGGCTGAGATTTGAACCATTAATGAGCAGATTCTCTTATGATTATCACTAGTGGTTGCTGTATAGCCACTAGTGAGAATCACTGTTTGTCGGGAGAATACAATTGCTGGGCAGGAGGGATATTCCCGTCAGCACTGTCTGTGTTGATGGGGGAATCATGCAAGTTTCCTGCAATCTGTGGATGTAGGAAAGAAATTTGCACTGTATATTACCTGCCTAACTGAAAGTGAAAGTGTAACAGAATGGCCCGTGACACCCAGAGGCTTTTGAAGGATGGGGGGTACTCGAGTGCCAGCATCACTAATGACTCTTGGGTCTAGGGTCATTCCCGTGCCCCTTTTGGGCATAGGGTGACTGAGAAATGATAATGATAAATTACATGGGATGGGACATTACTGATAATTCATGTTTTGCAGGATATCTTTAAATATTTCAAGTTGTTAAAGTCTGACTTCGACAGGTCAATAGAGTGTTTTCATTCAATGTGGGGACACATGCTTTTGAGGTGTTAATTGAGTCTGTTCCTAGACATTCCATTGTGTGATGCTAATACTGTTTTGTGTCCATTGTGCTAATTAGGTCTGCTCCTAAGACCTGTTTATTGTGTATGCTAATGACACTGTTAAGATGTGGAATGTGACTTGTCAAGCTGTAGTAATTAACCCCTCTAAATGCGGAGCCAGACCGTCTGGGTAATGAGTAGTAATTAAAACATCGGAATGTTGTTATCTAAAAGAATGTGTATGAAGCCCCCCATTGTGTGATGTGTGGGTGGAGTGTGTCTTTGTCCCTGTGATTATCTGTAACATGCTTGTACTGTATATAAGAAAGCTAAGTTACCATTAAAGGATTCATTCATTCATTTTGGAACCAGTACCAGAGCTTGTGTTGTCTTGGTTATTCTGGGAAATGAAATGGGTTGTGTCTGATGTCTGTCGGACTGTCGGATAAGCTGTCGTGGGGCGATGGAATGGAATATCGTAAACGGTGGTGACCGTTACAGAAAGTAAATTGTGAATGTCTTGAAAGAACAGGAGATGGGAGGGAGACAGATGGGGGAGAGAAGGGATGGAGATAATGCAGTTCAGTGATTACAGTGTACTGCAGTCTGCAGTGCACACACTTACCCACGGTCCAGAATCTCAGGCAATATTCACACACATGCTGCTGATTTTCATATTTCCTGAACACACATCCCCTCTCTTCAGATACAGCACACCAAGATAGTGTGGGCGGGACTGAAAGGAGGAGGAGCTGTATTCCTCCCTGCTCGTATGTGAGGAGATTGGGGGGGAGGTGGCTGGACTCGCTGGGCTGTAAAAGAGTGTCATAGACTGACACTCGGCTCAGCTTGGAGTCACCACTCTCGGAATTTACAGGCTGGTTCTCCTGTCCTAAGGACAGGAGAAATCAGTCTGTTTTTTCAGTAACTGAGATGAAGGCTTGGGCCCCCCTCCCCCACAGTGCTCATGGAGTCCTTTCTGCAACTCACTCTTCTCCATGCCAATGAGGATGCAGGGAAAGGAGCAGATCGGGCGGCTGTGGTTGTGTGATCGCTTGCATTATGCAGTGTCAGCGAGCAGAGGGAGGGGGGAGGAATGCCCCGCAGAGCTGACTGGGGACGCTCTTCCTCTCAGGAGAGACTGTTACTCCAGGGGCGACCCGAGAAAAAAAGCAAAAAAAAATATATATATTTTTTTGGGGGGGGCACATGGTGGGGCACAGCATAATGTTGGGGGGGGTCAGGGCCCCCTCTGGCCCCCCCCTAGAGTCGCCTCTGAGCAACACAGAAGCATTCAATACCAACCAAAAGCTGAAAAGTCATTTTTAGTGGTCATTGAGGCTATCCACCACAGTAAAAGAACCATAGGAAAGCCTCAGAACATGGGAAAGGGCAGAACAAAGCTTGATTTTTACTAGAAAATCGAAGATTTGCAAATAACTTTAGCTACTTCAGTATCTAAAATAAATTTTTCATCATAAGCTCAGTTTTTTTACATGTTTAATTTAAAGCTCTCTTAATTTTTGACCTCCTTCTAGGCTTCAAGCTGCTTTTGCATTATTATTGACTATGGGAACTTGTGTGATTGCCCACATTAAAAGATATATAGGAAAGCCTCAGGACATGGGCAAAACATAGCTTGATTTTTACTACGTATATATTTTTCATCATCAGTTTGCTAACTTGTATACTTTATTTTTCTGTTTTTTTAAGGTAATATTTATTACATACCAGCATTAAAAAATAAACAATACTGACATTATATTCTTATTTTAAAAAGCATGTAATAACTGTGTTTATTGTGACACTTCCTCTGAGCCAGTGTAATGTACGTCAAGCATAAAGTCTCTGGAGTAAAATGTAGCTGGGACTATTTTGGAGTAAAATGCAGCTGGGGCTAATTTTTTAATGTTAGCAACTAAACGCAAACAGAAGAGCACACCTTGGTGACATCTTCTTTCTCATCTTTTTACCTAAGAAAACATAGTATAATAATAACAAATGTATGTGGGCGAAATGTTTGCCTAGCAATATCCCTTTTAACTTTATTGTGAAGTAAAGCTTTCAGACCTTCTTAAAGAGTAGGGTTGAGCGAACCCGAACTGTAAAGTTCGGGATCGGTACGGACTTTGGTTTTTTTTTGTACCCAAACCCGAACCCGAATAATTGGAAAAAGTTTGGGTTCGGAGTTCGGCTATGTTACGGAGCGCTGCACGGCAGCCAATCGCCATTTGTTTTACTACTGTGACTAGGAAGCCAGCCTCTATATCAGATAGAGGCACACAGCACAGCTCGCCACTTTGCTTTAGCTAGGGTAGGGACAGGCTGCTGCTGATTGATGGACAGAGTTAGATAGGATTCTCCTGCTTGAGAAATCGACACCAGCACTGTTTCTTTCTGTGAGATCTGCATCTTATCGTTTAGGGACTGTGCATTACATCGTTTAGGGCTCGTCAGTCTGCTTTAGCTAGGGTAGGGACAGGTTTGCTGCTGATTGAGGGAGAGTGTTAGATAGGATTCTCCTGCTTGAGAAATCTACACCACCAGCACTGTTTCTTTCTGTGAGATCTGCATCTTATCGTTTAGGGACAGGTTCCTGCAATTTCCTAGGTGACTCTCTGCATATTTCACCAGCACTGCACCTGTCACCTGTGATATACTGTGTGTCCAGTACATTGCTTAGGGACAGGTTCCTGCTATTTCCTATAGGGACAGAAATATATAGATGACTCTGCATATTTCATCAAGCACTGCACCTGTCACCTGTGATATACTTTGTGTGTCCAGTACATTGCTTAAGGACAGGTTCCTGCTATTTACTATAGGGACAGAAATATATAGGTGACTCTCTACATATTTCACCAGCACTGCACCTGTCACCTGTGATATACTGTGTGTGTCCAGTACATTGCTTAGGGACAGGTTCCTGCTATTTCCTATAGGGACATAAATATATAGGTGACTCTGCATATTTCACCAGCACTGCACCTGTCACCTGTGATATACTTTGTGTGTCCAGTACATTGCTTAGGGACAGGTTCCTGCTATTTCCTATAGGGACAGAAATATATAGGTGACTCTCTGCATATTTTATCAGCACTGCATCTGTCATATACTGTGTGTGTCCAGTACATTGTTTAGGGACAGGATCCTGCTATTTCCTATAGGGACAGAAATATATAGGTGACTCTCTGCATATTTCACCAGCACTGCACCTGTCACCTGTGATATACTGTCTGTGCAGTACATTGCTTAGGGACAGGTTCCTGCTATTTGCTATAGGGACAGAAATATATAGGTGACTCTTTGCATATTTCACCAGCACTACACCTGTCACCTGTGATATACCGTGTGTGTCCAGTACATTGTTTAGGGACAGGTTCCTGCTATTTCCTATAGGGACAGAAATATATAGGTGACTCTGCATATTTCACCAGCACTGCACCTGTCACCTGTGATATACTTTGTGTGTCCAGTACATTGTTTAGGGACAGGTTCCTGCTATTTCCTATAGGGACATAAATATATAGGTGAGACTGCATATTTCACCAGCACTGCACCTGTCACCTGTGATATACTGTGTGCGTCCAGTACATTGTTTAGGGACAGGTTCCTGCTATTTCCTATAGGGACAGAAATATATAGGTGACTCTCTGCATTTTTCACCAGCACTGCACCTGTCACCTGTGATATACTGTCTGTGCAGTACATTGCTTAGGGACAGATTCCTGTTATTTGCTATTGGGACAGAAATATATAGGTGACTCTTTGCATATTTCACCAGCACTGCACCTGTCACCTGTGATATACCGTGTGTGTCCAGTACATTGTTTAGGGACAGGTTCCTGATATTTCCTATAGGGACAGAAATATATAGGTGACTCTGCATATTTCACCAGCACTGCACCTGTCACCTGTGATATACTTTGTGTGTCCAGTACATTGTTTAGGGACATGTTCCTGCTATTTCCTATAGGGACAGAAATATATAGGTGAATCTCTGCATATTACACCATATTACACTATTGTTGTATTTAAAAAAACACCCATTTAGGGCAAGATCCTACATTTGAGAAATATGAGGAAAACGTCAAATAAGGGATGTGGCCGCGGTTGTGGTGCTGCTGGTGGAGCTCCTGTTACAGGGACAGGACTAGGTCGATCTGTGCCAGCTACACGCACAAGTGAAACACCTTTCTCAGGTGTGAGTAGGCGACAGAGCCTGCAGCGGTATTTGGTCGGGCCTAATCCAGCTCTACGAATGTTGAGGCCAGGAGCAGAACAGGCGGTAGTAGATTGGGTTGCTGACAGTGCCTCCAGTTCCTTCACATTGTTTCCCAACCAGTCTTGTGCTGAAAGTTCAGAGTTGTCGCCTGCAGCTGATGTCCACCATCAGTCTTTCACCTCACCCCCTTGCAAATCAGCCAAGCAGTCTGAGCCCCAAATCATGCAGCAGTCTCTTCTGCTTTTTGATGAGTCTGTTAGCATGTGTTCCCAGGGACATCCACCTAGCCCAGCCCCAGAAGTGGAAGAGATTGAGTGCACTGATGCCCAACCACTTATATTTCAAGATGAGTACATGGGGGGACCATCACAGCACGTCTTGGATGATGATGAAACACAGTTGCCAACTGCTGGTGCTTTTGCAATTGTGTAGACCGACAAGGAGGGCAGTGGTGAAGACTGGGTGGAAGATGATGTGGAGGACGATGAGGTCCTCGACCCGACAAAATCAACCTCATGCAGGTGACCCATGTAGTTCGGAGGAAGAGGCCGTGGTCGCACAGAGCCACCAGCACAGCAGAAGAGGGGGCAGGGTGCCAAAGCAGAGTGTCCGTCCCCTAGACATTACGCCTGCTACTGCCCAACGCAGCAAGGGACCAAGCACACCAAAACCAAGTCCAGGTGCTGATTACTGAGTGGCCACGCTGCTGGATCCCCGTTACAAGGACAATGTACCGTCCTTAATTCTCTCACTGGAGCGTGATCGCAAGATGCGCGAGTACAAGAGCACGCTGGTAGATGCGCTGCTGGTGCAATTCCCACCTGGCAGCGGGGGCACAGTGGAAGCACAAGGCGAAGGCAGAGGAGGAGGAAGAGGTCGCCAATGCAGCAGGGGCACCGCCAGCATCTCAGAAGGCAGGGTTAGCATGGCCGGAATGTGGAAAAGCTTTGTCAGCACGCCACAACAAACAGCACCACCAGCTGATATGGAACGTTTTAGCATGAGGCAGCATTTCTGCAACATGGCGTGTCGGGATCCTCCGGGGTAATTGACCACGCTATAGAAAGTGCACCTCAACTCAACTCAACTCTCAACTCAACTCAAGTCCAAGGAGTTCCCTAGCGTGGCAGTTCTTCACACAATGTGCTGATGACAAGACATGAGTGGTTTGCACGTTGTGCAATCAGAGCCTGAAGCGAGGCATAAACGTTCTCAACCTGAGCACAACCTGCATGACCAGGCATCTAAGTGGACTAAGTGGACTGGCAAGCAACACTACCACCTGGGTCACCAAACATTTCCACAATGTCCCATGGAAGCATTCAGCTCTCTATCTCCCAAACACTGGAGCGGAAAAGGAAGTACCCACCCGCGATCCCTTGCCCTGAATGCCAGCATTTCAAAATTACTGGCCTTTGAAATGCTGTCATTCTGTCATGCAGGGAAGGGATGGCTCGCCTGGAAAAGTAGTGGCGGCTGGGCACGACGTACTGTGGGACAGCCACTGGGTAAATGCAGTGGCGGCTGGACCTGAGGCGGATAGCAGTTTGGCGCTTCAGTCTGCCTCCTGTTCCTAACTCCTCCTACTCCGCTTCCTCATCCTCTACCTCCTCCTGATCCAGTCAGCGTAACAAATTCACCACCAACTTCAGCACAGCCATGGGTAAACGCCAGCAGGCAGTTTTAAAACGTTCCTGTTTGGGGGGAAAAAACACACACCGCGCAGGAGTTGTTGAGGGACATGGAACAACAGACCGAGTGGTTGGCGTCAGTGAGCCTCAAGCTGGGCCTGGTGGTGTGCGATAACGGGCGAAATCTCGTAGCAGCTCTGGGCATAGCCGGTTTGACGCACATCCCTTGCCTGGCGCATGTGCTGAATTTGGTGGTGCAGAGGTTCCTGAAAACTTACCCCGATATGCCATAGCTGCTGCAGAAAGTGCGGGCCGTCTGTGCGCACTTTCGGCGTTCTCACCCTGCTGCTGCTCGCCTGGCAGCGCTGCAGCATAACTTCGGCCTTCACGCTCACCGCCTCATATGTGATGTGCCCACAAGGTGGAACTCCACCTTGCACATGCTGGCCAGACTGTGCGAGCAGCAGCAGGCGATAGTGGAGTTTCAGCTGCAGCATGCACACGTGAGTCGCTCTGCGGAACAGAACCACTTCACCACCAATAACTGGGCCTCCATGCGAGACCTGTGTGCCTTGTTGCGCTGTTTTAAGTACTCCACCAACATGGCCAGTGCCGATGACGCCGCTCTCAGCGTGACTATCCCAGTTCTATGCCTCCTTGAAAAAACGCTACGGGCGATGATGGAAGAGGATGTGGCACAGGAGGAGGAGGAGGAATCAGGATAATTTCCAAGGCTTTCAGGGCAGCCATTCACAAGTGGCTCCGAGGGTGGGTTCCTGCACCAACAAAGGCCAGGTACACTATTGTCCAGCAAGGGCACAGTTCTGGAGGATGACGCGGTGGAGGATGAGGAGGAGGAGGACATGGAGGAGGAGGAACCATGTTCACAGCAGGGTGGCACCCAGACCAGCTCATGGCCATCACTGGTGCGTGGCTGGGGGGATACAGAGGACACAGATGATACACCTCCCACAGAAGACAGCTTTTCGTTGCCTCTGGGCAGCCTGGCAGACATGAGCGATTACATGCTGCAGTGTCTCCGCAATGACCGGCGTGTTTCGCACATTTTAACAGGTGCTGATTACTGAGTGGCCACGCTGCTGGATCCCCGTTACAAGGACAATGTACCGTCCTTAATTCTCTCACTGGAGCGTGATCGCAAGATGCGCGAGTACAAGAGCACGCTGGTAGATGCGCTGCTGGTGCAATTCCCACCTGGCAGCGGGGGCACAGTGGAAGCACAAGGCGAAGGCAGAGGAGGAGGAAGAGGTCGCCAATGCAGCAGGGGCACCGCCAGCATCTCAGAAGGCAGGGTTAGCATGGCCGGAATGTGGAAAAGCTTTGTCAGCACGCCACAACAAACAGCACCACCAGCTGATATGGAACGTTTTAGCATGAGGCAGCATTTCTGCAACATGGTGGAGCAGTATGTGTGCACACGACTACACGTACTGAATGATGGCTATGCCTCCTTAAACTTCTGGGTCTCCAAATTGGGCACATGGCCTGAGCTTGCCCTTTACGCCTTGGAGGTGCTGGCCTGCCCTGCGGCCAGTGTATTGTCTGAACGTGTATTTAGCACGGCAGGGGGCGTTATCACAGACAAGCGCAGCCGCCTGTCTAGGGCCAATGTGGACAAGCTCACGTTCAATAAAATTAACCAGGCATGGATCCCAGAGGACTTGTCCGTACCTTGTGCAGAATAGACACCGGGCCGGCCTTACCCAGCCATTGTTTTTTTTCTGATCTTTCTAGGGTTGCCATCTCATCCCTGTAAAAGCAAAAACATATTAATTACACAGGTTCTCTGGCTGATTAAGGTGCTGCTACTTAAACTCACTTGGCGCCTTATCGACATTAGCCCCAGAACCTCTGTAATTACTCTGTGTTTAGGTTTAAAGGGATGAGGTAGCAACCCTAGATCTTTCTCAGTCGTTTGGGGTTTACCCTAATTTAAAACATAAATCAATTAAAAACCAAAACCTGCTGTGTTGGCTACCTCCTCCTCCACCGCTGCTTCCACCTACACCGCCACATCCACCTCAACCTCCTTCTAAATATGGACCTCGTCCTCCTAGGTCAAAATGATTTTTTTATTTTTATTTTTTATTTTTTTATGTTATTTTAAGTTATTTCCCTATCCACATTTATTTTCAGAGTACTTGCTATGCTCTTCCCGACATTTTGCTGCCATTTGCAGCCCTCCAGCCCTTTCCCTTCGTTTTTTAGAGACATTTTAGTAGTCAAAAGTCTGGGTCCCCATTGACTTCAATGGGGTTCGGGTTCGGGTCAAAGTTCGGGTCAAGTCCGGGTCCGAACCCGAACATCCAGGTGTCCGCTCAACTCTATTAAAGAGTTACACTGGGGGAGATTTACTTAAACTGGAGAGTGCAAAATCTGATGCAGCTCTGCATAGAAACCAATCAGCTTCCAGGTTGTATTGCCAAAGCTTAATTGAACAAGCTGAAGTTAGAAGCTGATTGGCCACCATGTAAAGCTGCCCCGGATTCTGAGTGCTCCAGTATTAGTATATCTTTCTATATTATCTCGTATAATGGAGTAAATTTGGGGCAAAATAGATCACGCATTTTGATGTCCACTAAACACCACTTCTATCCATGCCAATATATTTTAAAGTATAAGTAAAAAATAAAAATAAATAAAACAAAAACACAGATGCAGTACATTTGTGTAATATATGATTTTTCCATGATTTATATTTTGAAAGATAATGCATGTAAAGAAGATAGCTGTTGATCCTTTCAAAAATGCACTCAGCTCTTAAAGTGGTTCAAAAGGTTGAAGGTTTTTTTACCTTCATGATTTCTATGCATGAAGCTTAAAAAACCTTCAGTACGCAGCTTCCCCCGTATCCCCCCTAACACTTACCTGAGCCCGAACACGATCCAGCGATGTGCATGAGAGCAGTTGCTCTCCCAGGTCTCTGCTCCTCATTGGCTGAGAGACAGCAGCGAGGAGGGAGCAGGAGTTGGGTCAAGCCTTGTTCTGTGTGTCCTATGGACACACAGTGCGGGGCTCTGGAGCAAGCATGCATGAGTGCCCCCCTAGCAAACGGCTTGCTAAGGGGGCACTCACAGATGTGGATGAGCCACTACCACCGGCTGGGGGACCCAGGAAAAGGAGGATCAGGGCTGCTCCATGAAAAACCATAAACAGGTAAATATATAAAAAAAAATGTTATTTAACCACTTAAGACCCGGACCAAAATGCAGGTAAATGACCAGGCCCCTTTTTGCGATTCGTCACTACGTCGCTTTAACTTTAATTGCGCGGTCGTGCGACGTGGCTCCCAAACAAAATTTGCGTCTTTTTCTTCCCACAAATAAAGCTTTCTTTTGGTGGTATTTGATCGCCTCTGCGATTTTTATTTTTTGCGCTATATACAAAAATAGAGCGACATTTTTGAAAAAAAATCAATATTGTTTACTTTTTGTTATAAGAAAAATCAAATAAACGAAATTTTAGTCAAACATTTAGGCCAAAATTTATTTAGCGACATGTCTTTAGTGAAAAAAAAATCGCAATAAAAAAAAAATTAGCTACCTACCGGGAACAGCGACACAAATACAGCGATCAGAAAAATGATCGCTTAGTGACGCTGGCAATAGGGAGTAAAAGGGTTAACTAGGGCGGTAATCAAGGGGTTAAAACTTTATTAGGGGGGTGTATGGGGGCTACCCTGAACCTAACACTAACTGACTGTCACACTGACACTAAATACAGTAATCATACATGTATGATTACTGCATTCAGTGACACTGTGACAGGGGGGAGGGGTGGGGGGGCGATCGCAAGGGGTTAATGTGCCTGCGTGTAGTGTGTGTCAGTGTAGTGTTGTGCAGACTTACTGTGCGATGTGATCTCTCCTCAGCGGTGGTTGAAAATTTTTTTGAGGGGAGAGATCTTATCACTTCCTCCTTCCTGTGTTTACACAGGAGGAGGAAGTGCACTGCAGGGGGAGCGCGCGGATTGGCTGGGAGCGATCCGGAGGGGGCGGACAAAAACGAATAGCCGCCCCCTCATCCTGAATCGCTCGACCAGCTACGGGGACCGCCGCATGTACCGGGGGGGGGGGGGGGGGGCCCACCTCAAGGCACCAACGTATATATACAGTATGTTGATGTGCCTGTCGGTGCCATTCTGCCGACGTAAATGTACATGTGGCGGTCCATAAGAGGTTAACCTTTAATATTATTTTAATTCCTATTGTGAGGTAAAATTGAAAGGAATAATGTTAGCTCTGTCCAGTTTTATTTTGCTGAACTAAAGCTAAGTTTTTCAACTCCAGTCCTCAAGGCACACCAACAGGTCATGTTTTCAGGCTTTCCATTATTTTGCACAGGTGATTTGATCAGTTTCACTGCCTTAGTAATCACCACAGCCATTTCATCTGAGGGAAATCCTGAAAACTTGACCTGTTGGTGTGCCTTGAGGACTGGAGTATAACTAAAGAATACCTCCTCCTCCCTATAACATAGGGGAAGGTGTCCTCTTGTACAAGCAGACAACTGGGAAGGCTAATTAGACTGCTAGAGATAGGCTCCTTTCACACGGATCGGTCCGTTTTTCGGTCCGCTCCGTGTGTCCGTCGGCTCAGCGGGGGATCCCCGCTGAGCTGTCAGGCAGACAGGGCGGTCCCCGCACACTGTGCAGGGACCGCCCTGTCTCTCCTCTGCTCTCCCCTATGGGGAATCGGATGGAAACAGACCGTCTGTCTGTTTGCACCCAATCCGTTTGGCCGGATGGAAAAAAAATAGGACATTCTTCCGTCCGAAAAAACGGATGCGGATCTTGCGGACATTAGCGGATGCATCATCCGCTAACGGATCCGCTCCCATAGGGGTTCATTACAAGTCCATAAACGGACTTGTAATGAACGGACGAACGGAGCGGACATGTGAAAGGGGCCATAAGATGGCAGAGTGCACAAGACACAGGATAGCTCTGTATTTCTGACATGATCAAGAGGTACTTTTCTTTGCACTTCACTAAAGCAGGCCATACACGTTCAAATTTCGATCCGATGATGCCACCATTGATTTTTGAAATTCAGCCGACAAAACCTTCATGTTGCCGGGAATATTCGTTTCTCCCTGGGAATGTTCTTTTCTTTTTGGGAATATTCGTTTCTCTCCGGGAATATTATTTTCTTGCACAAGCACATTTTTTTTTCTATTACATTTCTCGCACGATCATTGATCAGAAAATTGTTTGCTTTTCAAAAAATGTCCAACATTTCTCAAATTTGTTTGCCGCACAAACATTGGCTGTTGCTGCAGCCCACTAACGACAGGGCTGTCTTAATGAGAGGGCACACCTGGGCACTGCCCAGGGGCTCCAGCTGCATGGGGGCCCCTGCACTTTCTCCAAAGCAGCTGGACCTTGAGCCCACGCTGCCCTGAAATTGGGGTCCCCATGATGGTACTGAGAATGATAGATACACAGGGGAGGCAGTCTGCCTCCTACCTTCTTGATGTCTGTTTACCTGAACTGTCATCATTGTAGGGGGCCTAGAGCATTACTTTGCCCAGGGGCCCATGATGCTATTAAGACGGCCCTGACTAACGGTGCAAAATACGAACGAAAATTCCTTAATACGATTTACGAAACAGTGTATGGCCGCCTTAACTAATGTAACACACCACTTTCAGTTGAATATTTAAGCCCAGGTTCACACTGGGCTGCGGGAATGAAGCCGTCTGAGTTAAGCTAAACTCGTACAATTTCACTCCTGCTTGTCAGTGCCGATTTCGGCCATGATTACAGAGACATTTGTGCCGTTTCTGCACTTTTCCAAATTTTTGAAATCGGTGCCAGCGATTTGACATGTAAAATCACATGTAAAAATGCACCAAAGTGAAGCAAGGCTAAAACACCAAAAGAGATCAAATAGGAGATTCTTATTGGTAGAGTTTACATACCGTCTAACACTTAAAACACAAAAAAGGTAAACCAATTCAATGCACCCCTAAATACTCGTTACCTGAACATTGCCTTGGCAATGTTGTGATGCACAGTGGGCATACCACAAAATTGGTCTCTTAATGACTGTAGTCCTAGTCCTTTAGGGTCTCCCTAATATATGAATGTACATATTAGTATGACTAGATGCCAGCTTACTAGCAGTATAGCACTATGACAAACCTTTTCATGGTACACTTTTTTTTTTGGCCACGGCAAACAATCTCTACTGTGGAAGGACCATTTGATTTTGTTTTTCCTCAACTGGCCATATGTTCTCTTCCTTGCTATCTCTGTGCGTTTGTGTAAGGCCTGTGACCAATACAGATATACTTGCAGACGAAAAGTACTGCAACTGTGATATTTAACTTATGGAAAGAATGCAGAAAGGGAGCAGCTCCAATTTCAGTGGCACACTCACTCTCACAATCCTTGGATTCACTCAGCATGATAGCAGTTCCTCCTAGTGTAGGGTGACCAGACATCCCCGGTTTCAGGGGACAGTCCCTGGATTAAGGACACTGTCCCTAGACAGTCTGTCCCCAGTTTTGTCCCCAGATTGGATTTGAACAAGGGCTGGGGCAATTTCAAAGTCAGTCAGTGCAAAATAATATTTTTTCCATTACCTGTGCCCCTTTCTGATGATCATGTGCTGGTCGGAGCGAAGGGAATATTTCTTCAGTTTCGGGTGCATTCCCATTCAGCTCCGCTTCCATGTTCTTCTGCCTGGGCTCAAGTCCCGGCCAGCTGCCTGCCTGCCTGCCTGCCTGCTTATCTCCTTGCCTTCCCTGGCGGAGTGATCTTCCTCCACACCCCACCAAGCAGTAGGACCCGGAGAGTAAGACTTGGCAGGCTGTGTGGTGAGCGGCTGCAGCGATGGGCAGAGAGTCACTGATTGCCGTCATTTCTAGTAAAAAAAAAATTGTGTCCCTGGATTTTATTTAAAAAATCTGGTCACCTTATCCTAGTGGCAGCACAATCACCCACACTATCCTTGGATTTACTTTTCCATGGTACTTGGGCTAGCCAGCTCTGGCACTATACAGACCACATTCCTGCCTCAGTAGCACTCAGCCAATCAGGAAATTCTGCCATTGCGAGGCACAGAACACAAACAAGAGGTCATGTATGAGTTAAACAGAACTTAGTCAATGAGAAAAGACCTGAAGGCACAGGGTGCCCAGTTATTGATTGGATAGAGTGACATGCATGAACAGTGAGACTGATTTGGGGCATGACAAGATAATACAGGCAGCATAACCCTGTCCAAATCAGTACATGCCTTGCAAAGGGGGAGGTATGTTAAAAAACAAGACTACATCAGATGAAAGAAAGAAAGTTACCGCTCCAGGTGGATTGTGTTAGGGTGATCAGTATGGTCTCAGGAGATCAAGGGTGCTGGCAATGCACTAGGCAAAAAATGGAAAAAGAAAATATGGACAGCCGCACTCCAAAAAACCTTGATGGTTGTCCTTATTTATAAAAAAAAAAAAAAAAAAATGCACTTCCAAGTCACAGCACACAACACATGAGTAAAACAGCTGATGCGTTTCACACTATACAGTAAATTAGTGCTTAATCATAGCTATGATTAAGCACTAATTTTTAGAGTGAAAAGCGTCAGCTGTTTCACTCCCGTGTTGTGTGCTGTGACTTGTAGTGCATTTTTCCTTTTTTTTTTTTAAATAAAGACAACCATTAAGGTTTTTTGGAGTGCGGCTGTCCATATTTTCTTTTTCCATTTACTATACCAGATGAATCAACACATTTGAAGAATATACACCTTAATCAACACGTAAAGAGCTTGCAAGACTGAGAAAGCAGCACATTCCTTTTAATCCTTACATGGAATTATGAACTGCAAGGCCTTACAATTAGTTGTATTTAGATTCCCCATGGTGTCTTTACTAATAACAGTTTTTTTTCCAGTTAACAGACGAAGAGTCCATGTGTTCCTGGCAGCTAGCACAAGCCTAATTGCCTTTTCTGGATGTGTTTATTCAGTTTTTCCTTACTAAACATATGATTTTTTTGGCCTATATGATTCTACTGATTCTATTCTTTACCAAATGTGAAATGTATTCAGTCTTGCTTTTTAAAATGTAATAAATGAATAAAGTATCTTAATATTCCCATGCATCATTGTTTGGAATAATGCCCTTTTAGATTGTTACATTAAAGTAGTACCCATTTTTTCTTTAGGGCAGCTCATTTATCACAAAGGGGCTGTCAGTGTACTTTCCGCACACAAAAAACAGAACTTTCACAAGAGTTATGCTGGCCATACACTCCACGAAAAAACTAAAGTTCTGTCGTGAGTGCAAACGATAGTGCCATTGTGTAATGAACCATAAATTGTTCAGTGGACATTAAAAAAAAAGGGTTAGTTTTTTTTTTACATATATCGAGTGCAGAAAGTTCGTACAGGAAACACATTAACATTCCAATTTATCGTTCGTTCGGCAAAAAATTTCCAAACTTGTCCTTCGTTTTTTCGGCTCAAAAACATCCAAACGATTTTCGATTTTGTGCCCAATAACTGGCCGAAAAACGAAAGATCTTTCTTAACGACTGAATTGTGACCAAAATTTCGTATAGTGTATGGCCAGCATTAGGCTTTAAATTGTTAGTCACTTACTTAAAGGCTAAGTTCACCTTTTGTAAAAAAAAATAATAACAAACACATGATTTTGTAAGTAAAACATTTAGGCTGGGTTCACACTTGTGCGGATTGAGTGCGGCTTAAACTTCATCTAATACGCAGAACATTTCTAAATACATTGTTTTCAATGAGGCTGGTTCACATATGTGCGATTCATTCGCACTGCGCATTGCAGAAAAAAGTGTGCGGATTTTTATGCCTTGCGGTGCAGCTCAGGTGAGAATTCAGTCCCATTATCTTCTATGTGTACGCAGCTGATTCGCAGATGTGTTCAGTTCTCTTCAGGAATTTCTGTCATTCAGCTCAATACACTTCTCCCCCACTCTCCTCTCACCCGGAACTTCTCCCAGGTCTCCAAATTCGCAGCTAAAAACAGAGCTAATGTGCTGAACACTTCTCTTATCTTTGCAGAGAGATTACAGAGCTGAAATTCGCACCGCACAAGTGTGAACCCAGCCTAAGGGCCAGATTCAGGTAGAGTTACGCTGGAGTATCAGTGATACGCCAGCATAACTCTCACTTTGAGCCGGCTTATCTGTTTTCTGTAGTCAGAAAACAAGATACACCGGGATTGAGTTCAGATACGAGCGGCGTAATTGCCGTCGTATCGGAACTGCAATTTGAAAATGGGCGCTTGGGGCGTTCCCGCTGATTTACGCCAAGAATATGTAAATCAGCGAGAGACGGAAATTCACGATCGTACGCGGGCCCGACGCAGTGACTTTGCGACGTTTCCGTAAGCGATACGCGGCGTAAAGAAAAACATGCCCCCTAGGTGGAGTATCCTATGTTAAGTATGGCCGTCGTCATCGCGTCGAATTTAAAAAGTTTAGCGTCGTTTGCGTAAAAAACCTCCGTGAATGGGGATTGACGTCATTGATGTTCACTGACAGAATTTGGAGCATGCGCACTGACAGTCGACGCATGCGCAGTACGTTCGCCAGGGGATCGCGCCTAGTTTAAATAATACACGCCCCCTACCCGCCCAATTTGAATTCCGCCGGCTCATTTTCGCTACGCCGCCGCAACTTTAGGAGCAAGTGCTATGTGAATAACAGTACTTGCTCATAAAGTTTCGGCGGAGTAGCGTAAATGACAAACGTTACTCCAAAATAAAGATTTGCCCATCTACCTGAATCTGGCCCTTAGAATTT
Organism: Rana kukunoris; assembly: GCA_029574335.1. Lineage (NCBI taxonomy): Eukaryota > Metazoa > Chordata > Amphibia > Anura > Ranidae > Rana > Rana kukunoris. The sequence continues at coordinate 372,236,786 of CM056052.1, forward strand.
ATTTGTTACTAAAAAGAGAAAGGAGATTGGGGGGGAGATATGTTAAACATGTATAAATACATAAGTGGTCCATATAAGAAACTTGATTTTGACTTGAGTTATGCACTTTAAGGTCTTCACAGAGGACAAGGGGACACTCTTTACGTCTAGATGAAAAGAGATTTCATCTGCAAATACGGAAAGGCTTCTTCACAGTAAAGCCCTGTATACACAATCGGATATCTGATGGAAACAATATTATATTTCAATCATATAGCCGTTTAACCACTTAAGCCCCAGACCATTTGGCTGGCCAAAGACCAGAGCATTTTTTGGGATTCGACACTGCGTCGCTTTAACTGACAATTGCGCAGTTGTGCGACGTGGCTCCCAAACAAAATTGACAACCTTTTTTTCCCCACAAATAGAGCTTTCTTTTGGTGGTATTTGATAACCTCTGTGGTTTTTATTTTTTGCGCTATAAACAAAAATAGAGCGTACATTTTGAAAAAAATCAATATTTTTTTTTACTTTTTGCTATAATAAATATCCCCAAAAAATATATATAAAAAAAAGTTTTCCCATTTTAGGCCGATATGTATTCTTCTACATATTTTTGGGGATAGGGGATAGTTTTATGGCATTTTTATTAATATTTTTTTTTTACTAGTAATGGTGGCGATCAGCCATTTTTATCTTGACTGCGACATTATGGAGGACACATCGGACACCTTTGACGCCATTTTGGGACCATTGTAGTTGATACAGCAATCAGTGCTATAAAAATGCACTGATTACTGTAAAAATGACACTGGCAGTGAAGGGGTTAACCAGTAGAGGGCGCTGAAGGGGTTAAGTGTGTCCTAGGGATGTGTTCTAACTGGGATGGGCTAAGTGTGACACGACACTGATCACCGCTCTCGATTACGGGGAGCTGTAAACAGTGTGCTGTCAATAGGGAGAATGGGGAAATGCTTGTTTACATTACATTCCCCTACTCTATAGTTCTACTTTAAACAGAAATTTCTGATAATTTTATGGCGAGGACTAAGAAGATATAACCATTTTTTTTTTCATTTTGGATAGAGTAAGGGAGGGTTATAGCCCCTGTCAGTTTATTTTTTACCATCTCTGTCCCATTGCAGCTTTCCCTTCACTTCCTGCCCCATAGCAAAACAGCAAGTGAGGGGAAATCTATGCAAATTAAGGGAATCCAATGCCCCCCCCCAGGCCCTCAGAACTAATTTCCCCTTTTGAAAATTTCAGGGGGGGTCTTAAACAGAAAGTGATGTGGCCTTGACAGGAAGGGGTATGTCATATTTAAATTAGGGGGTGCATGAGTTTAGTCAGGCCTAGGGCAGCATAAAACCTAAATACACTACTGGGTTAGTAGACACTTTAGTATCAGATAGACTTGGCAGAATCTCACTGCTGTACAAAATCACTTTACAGTATAAGCCACTAGCTTTGACATAGAAGAGCAGTTAACATAATGTACTTATATAGCACTGTCAATTTACGCAGCTCTTTACATATGCATTGTACATTGACATCAGTCCTTACCCTCAAGGAGCTTACAATCTAAGGTCCCTAACTCACATTCATACATACACATACTTTTAGGGCCAGTTTAGACAGCATCCGATTAACCTCCCAGCATGTCTTTGGAGTGTGGAGGAAACCAGAGTATCCGGAGGAAACCCACGCAGATACAGGGAGAACATGCAAACTCCAGGCAGGTAGTGCCGTAGAAGGTTTTATGAACAAGCGACCCTTTTGCCTTTAGGCGAAAGTGCTAACCACTACACCACTGTGCAGTAAGCACAGCCTGCTTATATAATGACAGATTCTTTGTTTACATAATACAGAAATAAGCTTTGTAATATAGCACAGCAACCCATTATTGCATATTATATTTTATTCTGTATTTCTAAAATCGAAACCACTTTTTTTCTGCGCATATAAATGATTGCAGGTCTACTTTTAAAAATCGTAGAAAAGAAAAATAGAAACAAAAGAGGAATTTCTGTCCATGGTAACCTTTTTATTTATTTTTCCTCTAGTAAAACACAATTCAGCTTTTGTTCTTGTTTTCTTTTCTCAAGGTTTATAAATAGATTCCTTCCTGTTTATTTGGCTTCTGAGCCAGTTAAACACGTGTGGTAGAGTTAAATAAAATCAGCATCTGTGTAGCTATTTCTGGGATGATTGACTAAAGGAGTTACAAATCTTCACTAAATATGTTGTGTGATTAATCATTTTAATTCAACAATATGAAAAGCAAATATTTGTTTACTTATTTCATCTGCACATGATTGCGTATTCAAAGTAAACAGGAATTCGCTTTTTACATGATTAGATGATTGAAGTGAATTTTCATACAATTTAAAGTTAAGGTTCTCAACCCCTTCAGCCTCATGATCGGAACACATCATGAGGAAACATAGCTCCAAATGACTATTATTAATATTATAAAACCATACTGCCAAACTTTTAAACTTGACAGAGAGGGACACCTCGGAAACGGGGCGGGGTGTAGCAGGACAAACCTGAGGTTCACAGGACTGAAAATGTGGGCCAGTCTTGCACAATTTGGGAATGTTGAGAGGTTTGTTAAAGTAGAATTGTGGCAGCTGTGGCCATTCGGATATGTACATATTCTTAACAAACAGTAAACTCATTGTATTCAAGCCATAACTGACCTCTGTAGCTGCAGCCATTGTGGAGTAAATTATCCTCCAAATTTGCAGTGGAAGCATCTCAGTTTTACTTTCACTTTCTCTAGGCGGCATAGCTTCCCTTCTCAGCAGTAAATCTGCAGCCTCTAAGCTTTCTAATCTGTAATGTAAACACAGAGCTGGTGTACAAGAGAAGGGGAGAGAGAAGAGCATACAGGTACAGTACCTCTTTAGAGGGACTATTTTCATGACAAATTGCTCGGTCCCTCCTTGCTCCACAGTTGTCCCTATTTTTGTTCTGAAGTTCAGACCCAAGTATTGATGAAAAACTTGTGGGTTGAATCATTCATATCAAATATTTTTCATGGTCCATGGGATGGGGGAGGGTGTGCTTTCCTACATACTTTGTAATCATCTCAGAATATTGGGAGGTATGAGAAAGATTCACGGTCTGTATTGTTATGAATAGCCCCAAAGTTTCTATAGATACAAAGGTAAATGAGGGTTTGTTTGTTTGAAAATGTATTCTCTGCTTGTCAACCCCTTCCCATCATCACATTCTGGCGTTTAGAAGGCAGGCATCCGGGTCATGTGACCGCTGTGATTGGCTGCCACAGCAATTGCATGACCGAAACGCTCCTGATTGCAGGTATGCATTGGGAACTTTTTGGTCCCTGCCAATGACTGTGTTGGAAGTGTGCAGGGTACACCCTCTCTAAACAGAAGTGTGTTTACATAGGGCCACATATATGCGGCCTCTCTGCTTTAAAGCCCACCCGCTGAGAGGCCGCATATATAATCCATGTCAGCGGGAAGAGGTTAAGAGTATGTAAATATTTTAATGTCCATAGCTTATATATATATATATAATTTCTAGTCATGGGGAAATTTGTACACAGTATATATACTGTATATAAATTACACTCACCGGTCACTTTATTAGGTACACCTGCTTAATTACTTTGTAACACAAATTGATAATCAGCCAATCACAGGGCAACAACCTCATGCATTTAGGCATCTAGACGTGGTGAAGACGACTTGCTGAAGCTCAAACCGAATATCAGAATGGGGGAAAAAAAGGTATTTAAGTGACTTTGAACGTGGCATTGTTGTTGGTGCTATACAGGCTGGTCTGAGTATTTTAAAAACGGTCGATTTACTGGGATTTTCACGCACAATCATCTTTAGGGTTTACAGAGACTGGTCCGAAAAAGAGAAAATATCCAGTAAACGGCAGTTGTGAGGATGCAAATGCCTTGTTGATGTCAGAGGAGAATGGGCAGACTAGTTTGAGATGATAGAAAGGCAACAGTAATGCCGCATACACACGATCGGTTTTCCTGATGAAAAAGATCTGATGGACCGTTTTCATCAGACTAAACCGATTGTGTGTGGGCCCCATCGGTTATTTATCCATCGGTTAAAAAAATTAGGAACTTTTTTTTAAATTATCTGATGGATAAAAAACCTATAGAAAAAAACCATCTGTAGGCACGTCCATCGGTTAAAAATCCATGCATGCTCATAATCAAGTCGACGCATACTTGGAAGCATTGAACTTTTTTCAGCACGTCGTTGTGTTTTACGTCACCGCTTTCTGACACAATAGTTTTTTTAACTGATGGTGTGTAGGCACGACTGATCATCAGTCAGCTTCATCGGATAACTCATGGAAAAATCCATCAGACCGTTTTCATCAGATGGACCGATCGTATGTACGGGGCATTACTCAGATAACCACTCATTAATACCATCTCTGAATGCACAACACATTGAACCTTAAAGCAGATGGGCTACACTGGGTTCCACTCTTGTCAGCTAAGAACAGGAAACCGAGGCTACAATTCACACAAGCTCAAGAAAATTGCAAAATAGAAGATTGGAAAAACATTGCCTGGTCTGATAAGTCTGGATTTCTGCTGCAACATTCTGATGGTAGGGCCAAAATTTGGCATAAACAACATGAAAGCATGGATTAATCCTGCCTTGTATAAATGGTTCAGGCTGGTGATGTAATGTTGTTGGGAGATTTTCTCAGCACACTTTAGGCCCCTTAGTACCAATTGAGCATTGTGTAAACGTCATGGCCTACCTGATTATTGTTGCTGACCAGAGCTTTTTTTCTCAGAAAATAGGTGCAGGAACTCAACCACGACCCGTTCAGATTTCACAAACAGTAGAAGGGTCTTAAAGGGGCATTAAATACCAGAATTGCATTACATACAGTGTGCAGAGTTCAGGGGGTTACAAAGCAGTCACTTGTAAACACAGAAACCAGACTTCTGTGTTCACAAGTGATTGTGGTGAGCGGGCACCAAAGGGTCTGAGCCAAGGTGGTGGAACTGAGTTCCCCCAAGTTCCCCCAGAAAAAAAGCCCTGTTGCTGACCATGTCTATCCCTTTATGACTACAGTATATCTATCTTCTTTTTTATTTATTTTTGATTTTTTAGACCACATCAGACCCAACCAAAAGGTGTTATAACTTGAGAAGAGTTCATTTTTATTCCGCCCTTCAGATTTCCTCTCTGGTTTTGCATTACTTGTGGTTTTCTTATTTATTTAATTTATATTGTTTTCCATTTCTTTATTTTTTCTATCCTTGTTGTGTTTTTATATCAATCTCTTTTTTTTTTCCCCCTTCCCTTTCCTTAATATTAACCAAGGGAAAGGAATACGACTAGAAAAGTATAGACTTAACATACTAGACAAGGAAATTAGAGACCAACAAAAAAAAAGGAAAGGGAATCAGTCCCCTTTACCCCTCTCCATCCCTCTGTCTCCTTGTTCATTGTTCCTTTTTTTTTTTTTTCCTTCCTCCCCCCCTATTAATACCCCACCCCGCCCTACTTTTAAGTCGTTTACTTTATCGGATCAGGCCACTTTTCCCTTCCTTCGGGTTTTGAGGGGTTACCTGTCTGTTTCTGTTATGGCCTGGACAAATTTTCTGGATGTTTTAAAAGATCTCCATTGGTCCCAGGTCGTCTCGCCCCCTCCTCTCTCCCCCTCACCCAAGTCGACCCTTCTCAAATACTCCATCTCCGCGACATGGTCGACCCCGTGTATCAGTTCTTTTAAAGGAGGCTTCTGAGGATGTAGCCAAAATTTCGGGATTAAACCCTTTGCTGCGTTTAACAACACCGGGACCAATGTCGAACCATATTTTTTTTTCCCTATTACTGACCCTTGTCTATGAAACAAACAGGTCCAAGGATCTAAAGGGATCCTTTCTTTTGTGATTTCTTCTATTAGGTCTATTACCTCTTTCCAGTATTCCTGGACTCTCGGGCAGTCCCACCAAACATGAAATGTAGTCCCCTCTTGGTTACAGTTCCTCCAACATAAGGGTGAATTAGTTGGGTGTATTTTGTATAATTTCGCCGGGGTCAAATGCCATCGCATCATATATTTATAATTAGCTTCAACTGTTATAATGTCTTTTGCATAGTTAAACGCAGCTTTAATCATATGTGTATCTTGGATCCTTTCCCGATATCTTTCCCCCATTCCTCTACACTTCGTATTATTCCTTTTGTCCCTAGTTCTGTCAGTATCTTATAGATCACCGCAATTCCATGCTGTAATGGTTTTCCATTGGAACAGAGTTTTTCTATTGGGTTCTGTGCTGTGTCCTCTCTTATCGGTGCTGGTAGTGAATTAACCAAGTGCTTCAATTGTAGGTATTCCCAATCAGTTATCTGTTGGGCCCCTTCTGATATATATATATGCTCTTTTTTTTTTTTTCTTGCGTAACTATATCCCCTAACCTTTTACTACCTAATTTATTCCCCAATCTAGTCCTATTTCCAGGTGCAAAAAATTCTGTGTTTGCTAATAAGATTAATGGAGAATTATATTCCCATTTTTCATGTTTACATAACGAGTCCCATGTCTTAAACACCTGCTTTGTGATACTATGTGTGTCGGTGTTGATTATTCTAAATTTTGGTGGGATCCAGATATTTGTGTTAAGTTGTGACTTACTTATTTTCCTTTCCATCTGTGCCCATTTTTTTAAAGTGTTCTTATTGGTCCATTCCACTAGTCTCGCTAGGATTACGGCTTGATTGTATCTTTTTATGTCTGGAAGGGCAAGTCCTCCCCTTTTTTTTCCCGAGTAAGGATTGCGTAGCTTATTCTTGCTTTTTTGTCCTGCCAGATGTATTTTAGAATTATAGTTTTTAATACCTTAAAAAAACTTTGTGGGACATTAATTGGGACCATTTGGAATTTGTATATTATCTTTGGTAACACCATCATTTTGAATACATTAATCCTCCCCACCCAGGAGATCTGTCTTTTACTTAGATTTTTTACGTCTCGTCTTATTTCATTAAGTAGGGGAATATAATTCGCCTCATAGAGGCCATCTGTTTTGGGAGTTATTTTTATTCCTAGATAGGTGAGTGATTTTTGTTCCCACGTAAAGGGAAATGCTTTCTGTAAAGCCTCCTCTTCCTTTGTCTCTATTCCTATGTTCATGATTACGTTTTTTACTGGGTTTATTTTAAAATTAGAGAGTTTCCCGTATCTTCCTATTTCCTCTAATATGTTGGGTATAGATATTCTTGGTTTGGTCACATAAAGGAGTACATCGTCGGCGTATGCTGCCACCTTATGTTCCTCCTCTCCTACTCTCACCCCCCCTATATCTGGATTGTTCCTAATCTTGCACAGCAATGGCTCCAGAGCTATTACATACAGGAGGGGTGAGAGCGGGCAACCCCGTCTTGTGCCATTCATCATTTCTATCACCGACGATAGGCTCCCATTAACCTTTACTCTTGCCGTCGGTGATTTATATAGGTTTCCCACCCATTTCAGGTATCTGGGGCCCACCCCTACACTTCTCAATGTATCCATTATGAACCCCCAGTCGACTCTGTCAAATGCTTTTTCTGCGTCTAATGACATGAGTACGACTGGGGGTTTCTTCTTTTTATCATCTTGTAATAATAAAATTGTTCTTAAACTATTGTCTCGCCCTTCCCTGCCTTGTACGAATCCCGTCTGATCGGAACTTACTAGGTTGGACATGTGCGGCTTTATCCTTGTTGCCAATATCTTAGCGAAGATTTTTATATCAGCATTCAACAATGCGATTGGTCGATAATTGGAGCAAAGGGTATTATCTTTTCCTGTTTTAGCTATGATTGAGATATTGGCAAGCAGTGATTCTTTCCTAACTTCTTCTGTCTCACCGAGTTTATTAAAATAAATGCACATCTCTGGGATTAGGAGCTCTTTAAATTTTTTATAATATTTTATTGGCAAGCCGTCCGGGCCTGGGCTTTTTCCACCAGGTGTATCTCTAATCGCTTGGCTAATTTCCCCTTGTGTGATTGGGGCTTCGAGGATTTCTACTGTGTCTTGCACCAGTTTTGGTATATTTGCTTCTATTAGGTACTCCCTAATTTTCTTTTCTCTATTAACCTTCTCCTCTTGCATCTCCCCCTTTCTAATGGTATACAGTGCGGAATAGAACGTCCGAAAGGACTCAGCGATCTCGGACGTCCTGTACCTCATCTGTCCCTGCTGGTCTTTTATTTTTTCTACATAGTTTATGTTTCTTTTTTCTTTTGAAATCCTAGCCAAATACTTCCCCGGTTTATTACCCCATAGGTACCTTTCTTTCGAGACATTTTTAAAAGTGTTCCTAGTTTCCATTAGGTCTCTTAGTTGGGTCCTCTTTATTACAATTTCCTGATAAACTTCATTGTCTTTTTGGTTTTTATGTTTAACTTCCAAATCTTGGAGTTCTCTAATTATCCTATTTCTATTTGCTTCTCTTGTCTTCTTTTTGCCTGCCCAAAGGGAAATTAATTTTCCTCGGATACAAGCTTTGTGGGCTTCCCATATAGTGGCTTAACTTACATCCGGTGTATTATTTGCAGCGAAATATTCCTCTATTTCAGTTCTTATTATATCACAGACTTCTGTATCGTCTATTAATTCCTCGTTTAGATTCCAGGTCCCCCTCCTCTCTTCAACTTCTGGGAGTTGCATTCTCACCGAGACAGGGGCGCAGTCTGAGATTGACATCACCTCTATCGCGGCATCGTTTACATACTCCAGAATTTCCTGATCCATCATTATATAATCTAATCTCGAGTACATTTTGTGCACTGTAGAATAGAATGTGTAGTCCCTTTTATTTGGGTTCATAACTCTCCAGGAATCAATTAAGTGGTTCTTATACAGTTTTTTTTTCAGTATTTGTTGTTGCTTACTATTTCCCACACTTACAGTCGAAACTCTATCTAGATGTAGATCTAAGGTGAAATTAAAATCCCCCGCTAAGACTAAATTACCCTGTTTAAAATCCGTTAACATGTTCAAAATCTTCTTTAAGTACCTCTGGGGATGTTTATTAGGACAGTATACGTTAGCCAATGTGTACCGTTTACCGTGTAAGGCCCCTCTAAGGAACAAGTATCGGCCATCTGGGTCCACTTTCCTATCTTCTACTTTAAAGCTTACATTTTTCCCTATGCCTATGGCGACCCCTCTAGATCCTTTCTGAGGGGAATCGCCATAGAACCAAATTGGGACTGCCCGAGAGTACAGCCTAACTCTTGAGTCAAGCGTAATATGTGTCTCCTGAAGGAAAACTATATCTTCAGAAAGTCTTTCGATCTCCTTTAGGATCATATGCCTTTTCTGTGGGGAACTAAGTCCTCTCACATTATAGGTAATAAAATTTAGATTAGACATATGTATATTGTGATCATCCCCTGCAGAAACAGGATCATCAAGGTCAGTCAGCACTTGCTGCATCCGCCATAAGACCTCCGGGTCCATAGCTGCAGGGGCAGGTTGGCAATGCACACTGTTACCCTGCCACATGGACGATTCTTCAGCCAGGATTTCAGCCAGAATTTCAGTGTTGTCAGCTGATATTTCCCCAGGTAAAGGGAGCCCCATCCTGCTGCTGAGCGGAGTCTAGCAGCTGTTTGTAGGCAAATTCCAGCTCACGTTGCCGCTCTCGTTCTCTCTGTTGCCGCCCTCGTTCTCTCTCTTGGCGCTTTAGTTCTTTCTGTTGTCGCTCATCCTGCAGCTGGATGTCTCTAATGGCCTCCTGTCTGGCAGTCTCTGATGGGTTAGCACCATATAATGCCAACCGCTGTTGAACTCGCTGCTGGAACAAGTCTTCAACTGACCGGGGTCCTGCATCACCATCCCTCTGATCCATCTCGGCTAGCGTAATGATCAGGGTGGCCTTGTTCTTCCCACCAGTCCCTCCACGGCTCTTCAAGCAAATCTTTTAGCATGGTTCTCCTGCAGGCTGCATAGCTGGTCATTCATGGTGGTGGTTTGGAGTTGTCCCAGTAACTGGAGAGCAAATCCCACCGCTGCCAACCAATGTGACGAGACCCTTTCTCGCTCAGGTCCTGCTCTCCCGACACTCCTCTGCTTCTATTCGATCAGATTGCAGCTTGCAACATCTGATTGTCCAGTCATCCAAGAGTCCGGGATCCAACCTACAGCTATGTGCCGATTGTATCCATGAAGAACACACACCAAACGAGTTGTATGAATGTTCAACCAGAACTCCTTTATTAAAAGTACACAGCACACTTTTATACAGAATTTGGAACATCCCGCCCCCAACAACCGCTTTTCTATTGGTCAATTGTAAAGTACATTTGTGGTTTCCACTCAGGTCCTCTCCCATGCAAATTAGGACTTCAAAATGTCTCAGCAGAGATTGGTCCCAAAGCTTGAATAGCCTAACTATGTGTGTTGAGACAGAAGCCCCCAGGGGGTAATTACTACAATGAAGCAGTCAGAACAACAATTAACACCTCTACACACTGGACAATAAAATGTCTCTCACAAGCCCGGCTCCACTTATTTCACTAGTCGGAGCCAAGCATTGAAGTGTCATTGTCCTAGTGACCTAGTCACAACAAATTAAGCCACTTCCAGTATCTCTTGCAATATGTACTATCCACAATGTCTCATCTTCTGCAATACATGAATATGGATTTCACATAGAAACACTTTAATATTTCACGGTCAATGACATATATATATATATATATATATATTTTTTCCCCTTTTTTTGTTTCCTTTTTCTCTTTTGTTTTCCTCATTCCTTTGTTCCCTCGTCTCCCTGTCTTCAGGTACTCGGCCGATCCTATATATCTGTGTCTCCCTTTCTCCCCCCCCCTTCTACAACCCCCCCATTCCCCTCCTCCCTTCCCTTCTTAGCCTCCCTCCCTCCCTCACCCCCCAGACCTCCCCCTCCCCTAACCCTTGATGGAAACTTGACCCTAAGGTCTACTATAGGAGCATCCACCCTTGCACCCCCTATGCTATGGTGCTCCCCGCCTTGAGGCGGAGCACAAATCGACACCTCCTCCTTCCCCCTGTTGCCTGGGGGGTATCGACAGGGTGGTCGAGGGCCCCTATTCCCCGGTCTCCCCCGTGCATTTAGCCATATTACTTAGTATCTTTCAACCCCTATGCTATGGTGCTCCCCGCCTTGAGCCATATTACTTAGTATCTTTCAACCCCTATGCTATGGTGCTCCCCGCCTTGAGGCGGAGCACAAATCGACACCTCCTCCTTCCCCCTGTTGCCTGGGGGGTATCGACAGGGTGGTCGAGGGCCCCTATTCCCCGGTCTCCCCCGTGCATTTAGCCATATTACTTAGTATCTTTCAACTCGCTTTGAGATCTCACCCCCGCTCCCCTCTCCTCCCCCCTCCCCCTCCCCTTCCCTGCCTGTCCTCATCCCACTTCTTGATCACTACTTGGTATTGGAATGTTAAATTTTTGGCAAAACTCTGGAATTTCATCTAGGAATCTTAATTTCATTGTGACACCATTTTTCCTCCCGATCAAGCTTGCCGGAAAACCCCAGTTATATTGTATCTCTTGTTCTTGCAAGACTCGCAACAATGGTTTCAGGTTTCTTCTTCGTCTGAGCGTTTCTTGAGATAGGTCCTGATAGATTTGAATATTATGTTCCTCATATTTGATTGGGGACTTCCCTCTCAGATTTTTGCATAGTTGATTTTTTTCTTCCCAGCTTTCAAATCTTATTATTATGTCTCTGGGAGATTTCTCTGGGCCTCCTTATCCGGTGTGCTCGTTCGATCCTTAATGGTGAAGTTATTTCTCTTTCAAGTAAAGGGTTACAAATTTTTCGAATAATTTCAGGAAGATTTTCTGACTGTGCGGAATCTGGGACACCGCGTATCCTAATATTTTTCCTTCTGTCTCTGTTTTCCTGATCTTCTACTTTATACGCTTGTTCCCTTTGATCTCTTTTAATCGCTTTAATTTCTTCCTCTAATTTTCTGATGGTATTGAAATTATGGTCTGTTTTCTTTTCAGCTTCCTCTAATCGTTCTAGAATACATCCCATGTTCCTCTCAATTCTCTCTATTTGTGCTGTTAGTGATTTTTCTAGGGCAGCGAACATTCCCTGCATCTCCATTTCTGTTGGCAGTAAAGATCCTGATTGCTGTCCTTCAGTTACACTTTGATCATGTGTCCAATCTGTTTCTTGATCTGTCCCGGTCTCTAGTTGTAATTCTAGGTTAGTTGAGCTATTTGGGTTGCTTAGGGTCTGTTTCATCTTCTCCTTTTTTTTCTCCTTATCTACCTGAAGGTTTCTTCCTCCTTGTTGCTTATCTGCTACCTCTTTATCCCCGTGCGCCCCTTGGATTACATATTTGTTCATTGGCCCTGGGCTTTGACTTAGCCGAGAAGCCGAGTCTGCACCAGAGGCTGCACCCCCCCTTGCCCCTCTTGCCCTGGTACTCATCCCAGAAAAATGTTATTCTCTCTTGTGGGAGTTTGGCTGGGAATTCCCACAAGTGTCCCCAGCCTGTTCTCTGTCTATGAGTGTTGTGTTGGGGTCGGTGATATTAATTAATGTTCCGGTCCACCTTGGCTCACCTCAATTCCCCTTGTTACTGATAATGACCTTATAGATGTTGGTCCCTATATAACTAAGGGGATAGGGCCGAGATTTGGATGAAGATACCAGAAGAGAAAAAAGAAGACCACAGATTCTTTCTACACAAGTTCTGACCCATTCATAAACTTCCTTTCTATCTTACGGCACTAATCCCAGAGCCTCCTAGTAGTGGGTTTTAACGTAATTTCTATGAAAAAAAAAAAAAAAAAGAAAAGTGATCCAAACTGCTCTTCAGAGCGCTCCTGAGCATAGATTGATTGGTTTCCTCCAGTAGTTTTTATCACAAAATATGTTAAAAACACACTCTAAATGAACCTGCAATCTCATGTTCAGTTTTTTTGTATCTATCTTCTGATGGCTACTTTCTAGCAGGATAATGCACCATGTCACAAAGTTCAAATCATCTCAAACTGGTTCCTTGAACATCACAATGTTCACTGTACTCAAAAGGCCTCCACAGTCATCAGATCTCAATCCAATGGAGCACCTATGGGATGTGGTAGAACAGGTGATTTGCATCATGGATGTGCAGCTGAAAAATGTGCAGCAACTGCATGACGCTATCATGTCAATATGACCAAAAGGAATGTTTCCAACACCTTGTTGAATCAATGCCATGAAGATTTTAGGCAGTTATGACTGCAAAAGGCAGTCCAACCTGGTACTAGTAAGGTGTACCTAATAAAATGGCTGGTTAAAGTATATACAGTGGATATATAAGATATGATAGCAAGCAGTACAATGAGCCAAGTAACATGGGAACAGGGCCGGTACAAGGCAGGGGTGGATGCCCTGGGTGTCACAATTTCTTGGAGGAAGGGGGGCGCAGGTGAAGGGTTGGCAGTGTGCTGTTAAAACCTTGCCACAAGCACATTGTGACTGACTACTGCCGGCCATACTTCAAGCCTTTTTAGTTGGCAGTGGCACACAACTTCTTCTTCAGCTGCAGAGCCACGCAGGGAAGTGTCAACAACATGAAAGCATGAATTAATTCTGCCTTGTACAAATGGTTCAGGCTGGTGGTGGTGATGTAATGTTGTTGGGAGATTTTCTTGGCACACTTTAGGCCACTTTAGCTGATGCCTCGCTGTGCTTTACTTTCTCTGAATTCCCTGACCTGCAGCGGCAACTGGGGGGGGGGGGGCCCTGTATCCCCACACCTTGTACAACATGTGAAACACTATTTGTTGCTACCCCTTTGCTACCCCTTTGCTGCATCTGCGATCGTTACCCGCAGCTACAAGAAAAGATCCACCCAGCTTCTGTGATGGGGAGGAGATCAGGAAAAGGACTGTGACTGGCCACTGAAAACGTCAATTACAGTCCTGCTAGCTCCGCCCACTGTGAGAAGGACGATGGCTTGCTTGGCTGCAATAGAGGGATCTCTCTGTGATTGAAATAGTGAAAGTTTCTGAAAATACTATATACTAATGAGCTTCTTGTAACCTAGAATAGTCAGAGCTAGTGATGGACGAACATCTGACTGGGAGGTTCGCGAACGCTAACTGTAAACTTTCTCAAATGTTCGCAAACCGCAAGTTGGCGGCGGGCCCCATTGACTTTAATGGCAGGCGAACATTAAAAACCTGCGGTTATATTTACAGCCACAAAATACTTACTAGCTGTGCACAAATAGTCCCACAACATGGACACTGACCTACCAGAAGTATTAAGCGAAAAACCGGATACAGAAGTAAGTGTCGGCCATTACAGGCCACAAAAATTAGCCAACAGGCGTTCATCTGAATTTTGGTAGTATATTCATTTTTACTATATTAATTCTACCCATCCATGAAAGGATTATTTTATCATAATTTAGGAATAATTTTTTAGTTTCTTTTATTATTGAGGTATAGTTTATTTCTTGTAATTTATTCAAGCTAGTTGGGATATATATTCCCAAATACTTAATTTGCCTCTTTTTGCCATTTAACCACTTAAGGACCGGACCAATAAGCTGCTAAATAACCCAAGGGGTTTTTGCGATTCGGCACTGTGTCGCTTTAATAGACAATTGCGGGGTCGTGCGACGTGGCTCCCAAACAAAATTTGCGTCCTTTTCTTCCCACAAATAGAGCTTTCTTTTGGTGGTATTTATCGCCTCTGCGATTTTTATTTTTTGCGCTATATACAAAAATAGAGCGTCATTTTTGAAAAAAAATCTATATTTTTTACTTTTTGTTATGAGAAAAAACAATAAACTAAATTTTAGTCAAACATTTAGGCCAAAATTTATTTAGCCACATGTCTTTAAATCGCAATAAAAAAAAAATAGCTACCTAGCGGGAACAGCGACAGCGTCAGAAAAATGATCGCTTAGTGATGCTGGCAATAGGGAGTGAAAGGGTTAACTAGGGCGTTGATCAAGGGGTTACATGTGCCTGTGTGTCTGTGTGTTAGTGCACACTTACTTTTGATGTGATCTCTCCTCAGCGGTGGTTGAAAAAACCGCCGAGGGAGAGATCACATCGCTTCCTCCTTCCTGTGTTTACACAGGAGGAGGAAGTGACAGGGCGGGGGGGCGCGCGCATTGGCTGAGAGCGATCCGGAAAGGGCGGACAAAAACGAATAGCCGCCCCCTCTTGTCGGATCGCTCGTACAGCCGCGGGGACTGCCGCGTGTACCGGGGGGGGGGGGTCCCGACCCACCTCAAGGCACCAACGTATATATACGTTGATGTGCCTGTCAGTGCCATTCTGCCAACGTAAATGTACATGCGGCGGTCCTTAAGTGGTTAAATAAAAAATCTTCTTGGAGAAGTGTGTGGACTTTTTCTTTCAATGATATATTTAACATTTCCTGATTTATCGTAGGTTGCTTTAAGCACTTGAGGACCGCCGCACGACGATATACGTAGACAAAATGTCACGGCGGGGCACAAGGGCGTACATGTACATCCCCTTTAAGGCCGCGTACACACGATCGAACATGTCCGCTAAAACTGGTCCGCAGACAAGTTCGATCATGTGTACGGCCTATCGGACCGCTTTCCAGCGGACAAAAATTTCCAAACATGCTTGAAAACATGTCCGCTGGAAACCTGTTCGTCGGACAGGTTCGATGGTTAGTACACAAACCATCGGACCAAAATCCCCCACATGCGCAGAATCAAGTCGACGCATGCTTGGAAGCATTGAACTTAGTTTTTTCATCACGTCGTTGTGTTCTACGTCACCGGATTCTGGTCCGAGGGGATTTTGGTCCGATGGTGTGTACGCACATCAGACCAACAGACAATTCAGCCTTGTCCGATGAAAACGGTCCGTCGGACATGTTTCCTCGGACATGTCTGATCATGTGTACAGGGCCTAAGAGTCCACCCGTGGATCCTCTTCTCAGTGACCGTCCCTGCGGGAACAGCGGACCCGATTGCCGCCGATGTTCCGCAATCGGGTCACAGAGAGGAAGAATGGAGAGAGGTAAGTGTAAACAAACCTCTCCCCGTGCTTCCTAGTGTGGCTGTCACTGATTGACTGTTCCCTGTGTTAGGGAACGACGATCAGTGACCTCACATGCACAGCCACGCCCCCTCACAGTAGCACTGTTCGCTGTAAAAATGACAATGGTCCCAAAATAGTGTCAAAAGTGTCTCATGTGTCCGCCATAATGTCGCAGTCACAAAAAAAATTGATGATCGCCGCCATTACTAGTACATTTTTTTTAATAAAAATGCCATAAAACTATCCCCTATTTTGTAAACGCTCTAACTTTTGCGCGAACTGATCAATAAATGCTTATTTTTTTTACTAAAAGTATGTAAAAGAATACGTATCGGCCTAAATTGAGGAAAAAAACATTTTTTTCAAAATTGTCGCTATTTTTGTTTATAGTAACCATAAAGGTGATGAAATACCACCAAAATAAAGCTCTATTTGTGGGGAAAAAATTACGCCAATTTTGCTTGGGAGCCACGTGGGGATAAGGGACATTCCTGTCGGCTACCATTTAGGACCTCTACATATTCAGAATACCTTCCATTTGTTCTTATTTTTGCTCTAGGGCTCTGATATAGAGCCATGATCCTACTCAACATCTTAGGTCTCATCCCCAATTGAATTAAAATTTCTTCCATAAACCACCATCCCATCCTATCAAATGCCTTCTCCGCATCTATTGACAGCAAACATGCTGGGATGGCGGCCTTCTGGACATACTCCATCAATGTATACGTTTTTATAATGTTATCCCTCGTCTCTCTACCTTTAGTAAATCCTGTTTGATCTAGGTTGATATGTTTAGGTAATGTCTGTGACAATTAGAAATCATTTTGGAGTATAATCATATGTCTATATTATTGAGAGAAATTAGGCCATAATTACTGCATAATGTATGATCTTTTCCTGGTTTGGGAATTAATGTAATATATGCTTCCATACTTTGTGATGTAAACATTTGAAATGGTGAAATGGCATTATAAGTCTTTTTTAGAACAGGTGTAATTATATCTTGGAATGTTTTATAAAATCTTGCTGTATATCCATCTGGGCCTGGGCTTTTGCCCAGAACCAGTGCGGATATAGCTTGTTGTATTTCCTCTTGTGAGATATCTTTTTCCAAGTCTTCTATTATTTCTTTAGAAAAAGTAGATATGACTGTTTCCTTGATATACTGACGTCTTTCTTCTATATTTTCATATTTTTCTTTCTTTTCTTGTAGTTTTTTTTATATGATATAACTTAGAATAATATGTATTAAATGTTTCAGATATTTCTTTAGGATCATAATTCATTTCCCCAGTGGGCTTCAAGATTTTTACTATAAAAGTCTGGGGTTGTTGTTGTTTTAATGTTCTAGCTAATATTTTCCCTGTTTTATTTCCATAGTGATATTGGTGGACTCTACTTTTCTGACACAGCATGACAGCATATATGTATGGGAAGGCTCCGCCTCCCTGCCCAATTCAGGACCGGTTATACTATAAAAATAGGTCTCCTCCCTTCCTGCAGTATTCTCTTTTTTTTCCTCACTGCTACAGCCGATTATGCTACTGCTGAGAAGCAGGATTTTTTTTTTCTCACCTTGCCGGACACTTCTGGCCAAGCCGCACATGTTCAAGCCTCTCCTGTGATGAAGTTCCTCGCTATACAGGCAGACATGAATGCCTATATGGAGGAGACCCCCCCCCCCCGGATCGAGAAAAACCTACAGAATTTAAAGGATGGAATTCTCTGTTCCTTATTATAAGGATTGAATTGTATACAAGTAAGCCTAGAGACAGCATTAAAGAATACATGAAACTCGGTCGTGTCTTCACTCTTAGGGATCCAGTAACGGTTGTATATGTTAGCAACCAATTCCGAAAGACCTGGGCAGGTTATGCTTTCCCCCATAGGGTCTTCCAGATAGTGTGAGGCCGCGTACACACCATGAAATAAATCCGATCAAATCGGCCTGATAGACCGATTTTGGAGACCCCGGGGGGGGGGGGGGAGGCGGTGCTGCCACCTGACATTGAGAAACGGGGGGGGGGGGGGGGGGCTCTGCGAATTGAAAAGAAAAATATATATAAAAAGGGGGTAGCCATTTGCGGCCCTGGGGCCCTCTGGGCCCTTTAATAAAAAGAAAAAAAAAGAGAAAATATATATATATATATATATTTTTTAAAAGGGTGGTTGATATCTGGGGCCCTGGGGACCTCTGGGCCCTTTAATAAAAAGAAACCTCTGGGCCCTTTAATAAAAAAGAAATTCAAAAATATATATATATATATATATATACAGTGCAGAAAATAAGTATTTGAACACCCTGCTATTTTGCAAGTTCTCCCACTTGGAAATCATGGAGGGGTCTGAAATTGTCATCGTAGGTGCATGTCCACTGTGAGAGACATAATCAAAAATAAAAATTCCAGAAATCACAATGTATGATTTTTTTTAACTATTTATTTGTATGATACAGCTGCAAATAAGTATTTGAACACCTGAGAAAATCAATGTTAATATTTGCTACAGTAGACTTTGTTTGCAATTACAGAGGTCAAACGTTTCTTGTTGTTTTTCACCAGGTTTGCACACACTGGAGGAGGGATTTTGGCCCACTCCTCCACACAGATCTTCTCTAGATCAGTCAGGTTTCTGGGCTGTCGCTGAGAAACACGGAGTTTGAGCTCCCTCCAAAGATTCTCTATTGGGTTTAGGTCTGGAGACTGGCTAGGCCATGCCAGAACCTTGATATGCTTCTTACAGAGCCACTCCTTAGTTATCCTGGCTGTGTGCTTCGGGTCATTGTCATGTTGGAAGACCCAGCCTCGACCCATCTTCAAAGCTCTAACTGAGGGAAGGAGGTTGTTGCCCAAAATCTCGCAATACATGGCCCCGGTCATCCTCTCCTTAATACAGTGCAGTCGCCCTGTCCCATGTGCAGAAAAACACCCCCAAAGCATGATGCTACCACCCCCATGCTTCACAGTAGGGATGGTGTTCTTGGGATGGTACTCATCATTCTTCTTCCTCCAAACACAGTTAGTGGAATTATGACCAAAAAGTTATATTTTGTTCTCATCTGACCACATGACTTTCTCCCATGACTCCTCTGGATCATCCAAATGGTCATTGGCAAACTTAAGACGGGCCTTGACATGTGCTGATTTAAGCAGGGGAACCTTCCGTGCCATGCATGATTTCAAACCATGACGTCTTAGTGTATTACCAACAGTAACCTTGGAAACGGTGGTCCCAGCTCTTTTCAGGTCATTGACCAGCTCCTCCCGTGTAGTCCTGTGCTGATTTCTCACCTTTCTTAGGATCATTGAGACCCCATGAGGTGAGATTTTGCATGGAGCCCCAGTCCGAGGGCGATTGACAGTCATGTTTAGCTTCTTCCATTTTCTAATGATTGCTCCAACAGTGGACCTTTTTTCACCAAGCTGCTTGGCAATTTCCCCGTAGCCCTTTCCAGCCTTGTGGAGGTGTACAATTTTGTCTCTAGTGTCTTTGGACAGCTCTTTGGTCTTGGCCATGTTAGTAGTTGGATTCTTACTGATTGTATGGGGTGGACAGGTGTCTTTATGCAGCTAAATGACCTCAAACAGGTGCATCTAATTTAGGATAATAAATGGAGTGGAGGTGGACATTTTAAAGGCAGACTAACAGGTCTTTGGGGGTCAGAATTCTAGCTGATAGACAGGTGTTCAAATACTTCTTTGCAGCTGTATCATACAAATAAATAGTTAAAAATTCATAAATTGTGATTTCTGGAATTTTTCTTTTTGATTATGTCTCTCACAGTGGACATGCACCTACGATGACAATTTCAGACCCCTCCATGATTTCCAAGTGGGAGAACTTGCAAAATAGCAGGGTGTTCAAATACTTATTTTCTGCACTGTAAAAAAGAAAAACATTTATAAAAAAAATATATATATATATATATAAAACCCCCCTTTTTTCATAAAAAATAGTTTTATATATATATATATATATATATATATATATATATATATAAAATAGTATTATTATTATTATTATTATTAAAGGGTCCAGATATGTTGATATATATATATATATATATATATATAAAGAAATAAATAAAAAAAAGGGGGGGTTTGTCATCTGGGGCCCTGGGGATCTCCGGGCCCCTGGGGATCTCTAAAAAATAATAAAATAAAAAAATTGTCCTTTTAATAAAAAATAAAATAAAAATATATTAAACATATATATATTTTTATAAAAATAAAAAAAAATAGGGGGTTGCCATCTGGGGCCCTGAGGGCCTCCGAGCCCCTGGGGACTCCCGGGCCCCTTACAGGTGTAATGCCTGTACCCCCCTAATGGCGGCCCTGCACACAGTATACATACACACACTGAATGGTCAGTCCGCCCCTGTAGAACACTTAATACAAACATTTAGATAAATGGTGCAGAAATTAGTATTCCTGTGCAATTTTGAAACGTGACATGTTAGTTATCTATTTGTTCGGCGCAACTTCATCTTTCACATTATGCAAAAAAATTGGGCAAATTTTACTTTTTCTTTTTTAAGGGAGGAACAGGGCCCAGGTATTGGTGGGTACGGCCACGGGGGGGCATCGGGTGTTGATGGGTCGCAGGATTTATGGGCTGGGTTGCGGGATCTGATCAGGAGGTTTGATCCGGGTGCTGTCGGTACTCCCTTCCCAGTGGTGGCATGGTCCCCGCAGGGGAGGGGGGGTCCGACCCGGCTGTCGGGGGGTCATTGATAACTGCGGTGGTTCTGGACTCCCTAAGCGCGGGTTCGGGAGCAACGGCTGGGGTGTCGTCTGCGGTGGGAGCGGGGCCACCTGTGCCCGTGGGCGCTCCCGAGGCGGGGTGTGATAAGGAGGCCGTCCGGCTGGCTGACGCAGCTCAAAGTGAGCTGTATATTTGCTTCGAGGCTACCCTTGGGGCTCATTTGAAGGCGGAGGTTAGGGAGAAGATTTTGAAGGGGGAATACGTGGAAATTTTCACTTTGCTCCCCCTGGAAAAGTTTAGCAAGGCAAAGCCAGAATTGAATAACAAGAAGGATGAGGAACAGCGGCTGGATCGTTTGATCCCCATGTACGTTTACCAATTGGTTGCAAGTTTTTACGATCTTGGCCTGTGTGGTAGGGAAAAAAGCTCCTGAACACTGTTCGGGTTTGTTTATTTATCTAGAGGCTATTAGGTCTGCTTACCAAACGTATGGGGGGATGGCGTGGTTAGAGTATGATGAGCAGTTCCGTCAATGGATGGCTTTTAGACCGACCCTACGCTGGAACCAGAAGGACATCCATCACCTGTGGATGACACTGAGAACAGCGGTGCGGGCTCCGCAGCAGTTTTTTCAGGGGGGGTCGGAGGTGCAACTGCCTCAGGACAACCGACCGACAAACGATGGGGCTTCTGCTGGCAATTCAACGAGGGCACGTGCAAGTACGGCCCGAATTGCCGCTTCAAACACACTTGTTCGGGATGTGGCCGTAACCACGCCTTGTCTAAGTGCTTCAAGCGATACAGGACCCGTCCCGGGGAGATTGCGGGTGAGGCATCCTGACAGGCAGGCGGCAAAGTTGTTGGAGGAGGGCTTTGTTAGCGGCTTTAAGATCCCTTGTTACTATGTAACTATGTAACTATGTTCTATTTCAGTGGTTTCACCGGAAAGGAAAAATTTGAGGTCGGCCATATTGCATCCCTCGGTGGTTTCGGAGAAACTGGCCAAGGAGGTGCGTCTCGGTCGTATGGCTTGGCCGTTTGCTACGGCTCCGATGCAGGACTTGGTTGTTTCTCCGCTGGGGGTTGTCCCCAAGAAGGAACCGGGAAAATTCCGACTGATTCACCATTTGTACTTCCCGAAGGGCGGCTTGGTGAATGACGCCATCGCGCCTGAGGAGTGCGCGGTCTCGTACACGTCTTTCGACGCGGCTGTGTCGTGGGTACGCAGGTGCAGTCACGGTGCCCTTTTGGCAAAGGCAGACGTTGAGTCTGCATTCCGTTTGTTGCCAGTCCACCCGGACAGTTTTTGGTTGTTGGGCTGCACTTGGGACGGGGCATACTACGTGAATTGTTGTTTGCCCATGGGTTGCTCTGTCTCTTGCGCATTGTTCGAAACGTTCAGTTCTTTTCTAGAGTGGGTTGTCCGAGACGCTTCAGGGCTCAGTTCCATCATCCATTACCTGGATAATTTTTGTGCGTTGGCCCTCCCGGGTCAAACAGATGCTCTGTGTTGTTAGGCACGTTGCAGTCCGTGGCAGAGCATTTCGGGGTTCCACTGGCGCCGGAGAAGACGGAAGGTCCCACGACCTCCATTGTTTTCTTGGGCATCATGTTAGATTCAATGCAGATGGAGTGTCGGTTTCCGGAGGATAAGTTGGCAGCGTTGAAGGAGGAGGTTAGGGGGATCATCGGGCTGCGGAGGATGCAGTCGCTCTTGGGTAAGTTGAACTTCGCCTGCAGGATCATCCCCATGGGCAGGGTGTTTTGCCGGCGGTTGTCGGGAGCGATGGCCGGCGTGCGACACCCCAAGCATTTTGTGACTCTCACGGGGGAGCACAAGGCCGACTTGAGGGTCTGGCATGACTTCCTTGAGTCATTTAATGGTCGTGCGCTGTGGATGGCGGGGCCGGTGAGCAATTTTTACTTGGAGTTGTTCACGGACGCCACGGGTTCCACAGGGTAGGGAGCGTTTTGCCAGGATAAGTGGAGTGCTGAGGCCTGGCCTCGCAGGTGGCAGGAGGCAGGATTCTTGAAGAGCCTGGTACTCCTCGAGCTCTTCCCGATAGTTGTGGCAATCAAGCTTTGGGGCAAATCTTTGAGAAATTTGAAGGTGCGCTTCAACTGCGACAACTTGGGGGTAGTACAGGTAGTTAAATCGCATGTCGGCGGCATCCCTACCGGTTGTGAGCTTGTTGCGTCATCTGGTGCTACGATGTTTGCACTTGAATATTTTCATGTATGCTGTACACCATCTGGGGGTCGAGAACACCTTGGCTGACGCTTTGTCTCGTTTTCAGTGGGACAGGTTCCGGGAGTTGGCACCAACGGCGGAGCAACACGGGGTCCCCTGTCCCGACTGGATGTGGGACATTGCTTGACAGCGCAGCACGGTGGATCCAGCGGTCGGTGAGCGAGTCTACCTGGAGGGCCTACTCCAAAGTATGGAGGGAATGGGTGGATTTGGCTCTGGAATTGAGGATCGCCCCGGCAGGGTGCGAAGCATGCATCGCTGTGTTATGTTTTCTGACGGTGAAGATGGAACAAGGGGTTTCGGTTTCTTTGATTGATCGACTGTTGGCAGGTTTGTTTTTTTTCCTTTAAGTGGCATGGGATGGTGGACTATACTAAGGAATTTGGGGTTCGACAAGCGGTTAAGGGGTACAGGAAGGGTCGTAAGGCGGCAGATCGCTGACGGCCAGTTTTGTTTAACATACTACAGACCCCTTTTTCTGCAGTTACGTTCTGTGTGCTCGTCGAGTTACGAGTGCGCACTTTTCAGGGCCGCCTTTGCGTTGGCCTTTTTCGGGGGGCTGAGGGTGGGAGAACTGGTCAGTGCCTCCAGAGGAGTGCAAGGCGGTTTGCTAGTCCAAGGGGGGCGGGCTTAATGTTGCCTGGGCGGGGGCCCTGGGGAGTCTCGGGCGGGAGGAAGTGATGATTTGTCACTCCTCCATTTTGGCACTAGGAAGAAGCTTCCCACCCACCCTCCCTGTTTTTTTCCCTTAGGTCCCCTGGCGGGCGGATTGTTTGGGTCTATGGAAGACTAGAACAGGATTGAAGTCGGGGTAGAAAAGTTTGTACCCATATGTGGTATGGGAGTTATGGGGTACCTTCCGGTTGACGTGGGTTAATCAGGAAGGGGTTAAAGTTGGAAGGTCACTGAGGACGATCATTCTGCCTCCGAGTCGGTGCTGTGCGACTGAGGCCTAGGGAATAATTTGTCCCAGTGTCCAAGTTTAAAGGGTGGTCTTTGACCCCCGAGTGTTAAAATTGTATATGGCTATTTAAAAAGTTATTTATACCTTTATTTATGTTAAATTTTATATGTTTAAATAAAGAAGGCCGGAAGGCTAATTTTTCTCCACAACATAGTTTGTGTCATCTTTGGTAGTTGTGGGGGTAAGGGTAAGGGTGGTTTTTGTCAGGGGATATTTGTGGTAGACAGGTCTCCAGGATCAGTCCTTAGCATTTCATGTGTCAGCACAACCACTCAATAGATAAATTCAGGTTAATATTGAGGATCTTCTCAGAACTTTGCACGTGGATATTTATCTCTAATTCGTGCAAGTGCCTTTTAACCCTTGGGGGTGGGGGGGGGGTGTGCTCTACTGCGCCTTGTGTTCTATTCTCTGGATGTACACGCTCTGAGCTCTGGGCTCCGTTCTCCAGCCTTGTCTCCGTCCACGGCTTTGCTTACGATTGCACAGGCACTGTCTTTTTCCCTAGCCCAGACTAAATCTTCCGAGGTCCTCTGATCTCCACCAGGGCTCTGCAGAACTCCACGGGCTCGCAGCTGGAGCCTCGATTAGCCTCATGGAGATGTCGACTGGGTGTCCCTGGGTGGGAGTGGTCCAGGGTTGCAAACTGGGGAGCTGCCCACACGCTGTCTGGCCAATCAGAACGTGTTTTGAAGGCCTCGCCTTCTTCACCAGCCTTGGACCACTCCCACCCAGAGACACACAGCCAACATCTCCATGAGGCTTATCGAGGCTCCAGCTGCGGCTAACACATGGTGCTCATGAATCCCTCAATAGGGACTTTTTAGTGGCCCTCCTGTGCTCCTGTGACACTGAATGTGGAAATTCCCACCCGCTCTAGCACTCTGCAAGTGCTCCAACATTTTTCATGCAAGTTTTTAGTGTTGTGTTATACTTATATACTGAATAATTTAAATAAAGCTGTTTAAAGGATTGGCTTCTTCTGACCACCATTTCTAGTAAAAAAAATAAAATAAAAATTCCATAAATATATTCTGTAGATGCTATAATTTTTGTGCAAACCAATCAATATATACTTATTGTTTTTTTTTTTTACCAAAAATCATGTAGTAGAATACATATTGGTCTAAATTGATGAAGAGTTTTTTATTATTATTATTATTATTATTATTATTATTGGTTATGTTTTATAGCATAAAGTAAAATATATATATTTTTTAAAAACTTTATATTTTATAAAAACTGCAGAGGTGATCAAATACCAAAATAAAGCTCTATTTATGGGGGAAAATGGACATCAATTTTATTTGGGTACAGCATCGCACGACTACGCAATTGTCAGTTAAAGTATTGCCCCCACCACCAAAGGCAATGTTCCCCGCCATCACCGCCGGAAGAGAGGCAGGAGAGCGCGGGGACAGACATCCATACCACCACCCTGCTCTCCCCAGTGGGACGCCAGGCAATCTCCTGACTGGGCATGACACTGTGTGCCTGAGACAGAAGACAGAGCATTTTGGCCACTGCTCTGTCTTCTGTCAGGCAGATGAGATAACATGAGGTCAGTCTGCATTCATGGTAATGGTCACTCTGCGTGTCACTCTGCATTTATGGCAATGGTCACTCTGCATTTATGGCAATGGTCACTCTGCGTGTCACCCTGCATTCATGGCAATGGTCACTCTGCATTTATGGCAATGGTCACTCTGCGTGTCACCCTGCATTTATGGCAATGGTCACTCTGCATTTATGGCAATAGTCACTCTGCATGTCGCTCTGCATTTATGGCAACGGTCACTCTGCATGTCACTCAGCATTTTTGGCAATGGTCACTCTGCATTTATGGCAATGGTCACTCTGCATGTCACTCTGTATTTATGGCAATGGTCACAATGGTCACTCTGCATTTATGGCAATAGTCACTCTGCATTTATGGCAAGGACGGTGACAAGTATGGCGGTTGCCGGGGACATGGTTGCCCTCCCGGAACTCCGGGGGGGTCGCACATTGGCCGCGGTCATCTGACAGTCGCCTTAGCTCCCGCGGACCCTTGTGGTGTTGGTGTGGGGGGGGGGTTTCTGGGCGTTTTTGGGGGAGGGGTTTGCGTAGAGGGGAGGGGATAGGGGGAGACGCTTCTGAGGCACGCCCTAGGCAGGACCACTATTTTCATAAATAGAACAGCCGAGAGCAAATCGCGCTGCCGAGCTCCCAGGCTGTGATCCACTGAGAGATAACGTTACACCTGCGTCTGACAAGTAAGTAATGGCCTGACCTTGGTATATGGCCTCTTGGACAGACTTTGTGGTTTGCTATACAGCAATATCACGAACACCTTACTGACAATTGTTCATATCCTATTTTCTTTCCTATACTCCACTGCAGCCGTTTTGCCCCTATGGGCTTCATTTACCCTACAGCCATCTGGGTCAACTCTGCAGCACATCCCCTCACAGTTCAAATTCCGTTACTTAGTGGTCCACTTTATTCATCCAGATAGTCCAGGTAAATTTTCTTTTCTTTCTCTCCTTCCTCCCCCCCCCCCCCCGTTTTCCCCTTTCTCTCGTTTTGTTTCTTTTGCTTTTCCTTCTTTTCTTTTGTTTTTTCACCCAGGCTTTTTCCCTTTCCCACACTTCCTCACCCTGTTATCACACATACTCAACATTCATGCTTTCCCTGTACACACTGATCATTTTTTCATTGCATATCGAACCTTTTTGATTTTTCACTTCACACTCATGCACATACACTTTTTACATACATTCTCTTTTCCCCACATTCCATCCACTCAGCACCGTCCTTCCTCAGGTCCATTTCACATTACACTTATTTTTATTTGTTTCTCACGCACCCAGTTACACTCACATTCGTTTTCCCCTCTTTTTTCCTTCACACATCACCATTCACCTTCCCTCCTGTAGACACTCTGTTTGTAATACCACTTAGGACGTTAATATTTTCATCATGGGGGTTCTTTTTCTCCCTTCAGGTTCCACCATATCCTGCTTGGGTGTTTTCTATCCCGCTCCGTCGGGCTCGCCCTTCCTCTTGTCCCTCCCTTCCCCGCTCGATCCCCTCCCTTTTCCCCCCTCCTTATGGCCACATGCGGGGTCCATGGTTGCGACCCCCCCGTGGGCTTGGGGGTATTCCACCCACCCCGCCATCTGGTCTATTTAGCAACCTTGACCTCTCCCTTCATCCTGAGTGTCCCCTGGGAACTCCCCGTCATGGCAGCTGAGTCTGTGTCTGGCCACCGGTTCTGGCTCTGGACATTCACCTTGGTAACTATATATACTTTTTCAATGTCTACAAAAATGACTGTATTTATAATAGCAGTATATCCATGTGCTTGTTTTTTGTTTTCTAACAAATTTCATTATGTATATATATATATATATATATATATATATATATATATATATTCTTTTTTATAGAACTTATGCCTGCAAACTTTCTTCCCCCTGAAGAAGACCCATACCAGCAAAAGGGTCGAAACGCGTCGGCGTCTCTGTGCATAAGTTATATCAATATTTTGCTTTATTTATATTTACCTATTGTATTCCAATGTTTGAATGACACTTTTTTGTGTCCATGTTTCCCATATGTATCAGATGGGTGTTCCCACCTTGTTATTTATTTGTTCTCAATAAATTATAATATTTGTTATATTCTGATCTAACAATTATTAGCTGCAACACAAAGCCCCACAGGGGTACTGTTCCTTTTCTTCAAAAATGCCCTTTTGAATGGAGCTCCACTTTAAGTGATGCCATGCATGCATATTTGTGCAAACACTTGTTTTTTATTTTACTGTTTTACAATTTTTTTACTTTAGTTTCACATGACTTGTTCTCTCCATATTTATCATGCTAAACATGCATTATGAAACATAATGATTCACTGAAAACAGATATACTGTTTTTCTTGGACCAGTTTAAGACATCTGTATTGAAGGTAATGCATATGCTATCCTTGCTGAACTCTCATTATAAGAAAAGCTACCTGCCTGTGTGTAATGCTGATCCTCCGACTTTATTGATTTCAAACTCACTGACCTGTATCCAGATGAATGACTTTACCAAAGAAAGCCAAGCAACTAAAAGTTCAAATGCATTTCATGATTACAGCTAGGAATGGGAAGCACCAGAACTATCAAACATTGTGAAAGTTCGGAACCGAGTAACAAACCCCCTAAAAGTCTATGGGACCAGAATGTGAAAAATCAAAAGTGCCCATTTTAAAGGTTTAAATGCAAGTAATTGGGCATACAATGGTTATGGGGTCTGGGTGTTGTCCTTAATTTTAAATGAGCAGTGATTTATTGATGCTTAAAGTGAAAGCTTAAAGTGAAAAATTCCTTTCAATATAGTGCCTGGGGGGTCCCCTTAGTTCACCTGTAAAGTGGCACATCTGTACTGTGTATAAATGCTGCTGCAGTAATGATTGCATTTATAAAGCCAAAAAAGAAAAACAATGAAATTATCTCTGCAAGCTTTCTTTATTTTGTAAGCAATGGCTTGGGGAGCCAGTCTGTATGACGAGACCACAATGTAGTGCACTGGGAACAAGATTAGAGATTTTTTGGATAAAGTCTGCTGTCTCTGCCACCTGCATGCAGGTTAACTGGGATTACTGTCTTTAAGTGCACCAAAACACTTACAGGGTCCCAACAATAGCTGGAAGAAAAACATATCAAAGGACTGCCCCTTCTATAATAATTAGTCTATAAGCCCCCCTTTGTTCCCCTGCCACCTCCACTACAATCCTCCTTTTTTTTGGACAGTACACATCCAGTTGGTCTAGGACTAGCATCACTGCCATGAATGGCAGTGTACTTCCAGAACTCTTTAAATAAACTTTACTACTGCTCACTGCTGCACTTGAAGTGGCTTTGCTACTGTTTATGCTGATATGGTTACCATAATTATCATTTTTAATCCATTTATGCTTACTTATTTACTAACCCTATTGGGTGAAAATAAATCAGGTTTACCTTTACTACCTTATTTGGTGCATGTTTTCTTTGAAATGGCACTACTATTGAGTACTAAGTATTTCTTTCAGTAAATTCATGTGATATTGTATGTTGGCACATTCAACCTGGTGTGTCAGAGGGGGGCTGAGATTTTTGAGAAAGTCAAGGCAAAGAACAGAGGATCCATCCTATCCAGCAGCTTCTATGGAGTTAGTGCTACAATTAATATCTGAGATCATTGCAAAGCACACAACTTGCCAGTTCTTTAACTTTTCATTCAACTACAGTTACACTTTGATTTTTTATAAATCATTGTGTAGCACCTTGTAGTGTGCTAGAAAGATAGTGTATGTTTTTTTTATGAGAGTAGGTAAATTTCCAGGTTTGACTGACAGCCAAGCCTGGGTGTGTTTTGATCTCAGTGATTCAAAGTAGAGCTGGATGACTCGCAGGCAGCATCACTAAGACCTCCCACATCTTTCCAGAATGTTCCATTGTTTGGTGGTGGTGCTGTCTGGGGTGTTCTAAGGAGCCCTGACCAATCCCCAATCTGGATGTGAGCAAGAGAGGACATCGGAAGAGCACTGCCAGGCAAAGTCTCCAGGAGAGGAACAAAAGGTTGCAGTCAAGAGGGCTGGTGAGTGACACACAGTCGGGAGAGGACTGGGAAGGCATGTCTGAGAGGACTGGGAGAGTGCAGTCTGAGATGGGTGCAGACCCAGAGGAGTGGACTGGGGTGTCACAGGCAGTGGAGAGAGGCAGTTGGAGCCTTGAGGGCTGGCAGGGCCTGAAGATGTGGCACTGGGCTCAGTAGCCAGGTGGACAGCTAGAACTAAGGACTACCATATTTTGCTACACTAAAGAGGCCCATGGTCCCTGCCTGCAAAAGGCATTCCCCCTAAGCCTGGCTGAGCCAGTGTCAGGCCTACTAATCAGTGCTAGCTGGTCCGGGAAGTGCAAGCATGTGATATGATGGAGGTGTTGAGGAGAGATAGTCTGCAAGCAAGTGATGTGCTAGAGTTGAAGATTTGAGTTTTATATACTAGAGGTGTATATAGTCAGTCCCATATATATTGTTCTGCAAATCAGTTTGGGCATCTCATAAAAATCCTATCCCCATCCAAGTTTTTCCCCTCAATAATAAAAAAAAAAGTTCAAGGACTGATTTTCTGCTTGAGGGTGATTGAGAACGGTGTGCCTGGCTGGGTAGAGTGATGGATGGACTACAACACTTAGCAGCCCTCAAGAGGGTTCCGCTGCAATTGCAGGAACAATTGTATACATTAATTAAAATACTACAGTTTATCTTGGTGGTAGAATAGAGTGTGTGTGGTATTCTGAAAAGGTGCAATCAGTTTGATGGGGATGCCCAAAAGTTACTGTTCAGACATCTTTAATTTCAATGTGTAATATGTTTTTTCCAGTGCTGTCATTATAGATATTCTCTACTGAAATGAAAGCCATTACAAGAAAAGCATGATTTCACAATTTCCCATTTGTCTTCATCATTGTATTCTGTATTCTGCGATCTGCAATTTGCTTTATCTGTCCCTTATTGCGGTCTGTCAGAAGGACAGAAGAGTGCATTATTTGTGCCTCCGCAGACATGCTGGATACTCTGTAATTGATTATCTTTCCATTATGTTTCTGCACTACTATCTCTCTGGAATGAAAAAAGATTCAATTGCTCATTAGAAACATTTTGCCTATGACTAGGCTCTAATTTCATTGATATAGGGGCATGAACATACTACACCAAAGTTCATATTAGGGCTTGCGTAAGGACATCTTGCACCTACAATATTTCCAGCACAAAAATAGTAATGTAAAACCAATTTATTTCATAATATAACACATTATCATTCATCAGTTATCTTGGAACAGGCACATACAATTTATTTAAAAAAAAAACAGCTCCTGTAGAATTATCTATCTATCTATCTATCTATCTATCTATCTATCTATCTATCTATCTATCTATCTATCTATCTATCTATCTATCTATCTATCTATCTATCTATCTATCTATCTATCTATCTATCTATCTTCTTTTAATGCTATACATGTGAAAATACAATGGATCTCTGCAACGTGATTTGGCTGATTTACAATGAAAGGTTGAAAATGAAAAAAACATTCCTTCTGTGCTGTTACTCCAGAATAAACTTCAGCAACTTGCACTAGATTTTGAGCACATTAAAAAACGTGTTTGCTTGGCACTTCACAAAAGTATCAGGTTATGGTAAATTTCTGTAGACAGACATTTATTGTATCCAAAAACTACAAAATGATGGGTCAATATGTACTTGAAGCAGAAGCTCCTCTAATGCCAGATAATATCCTGCCTAGGCTTTGCTACACAATTCCACCCAAAGCGACAAAAATCTAAGCACCATAAGGCTAATATGTCATTTACTGGGGTAGGTCAACTGGGTAGTCAGCCCTTTACAAGTAGCTTGCTATAGGGGCACTCGGAAGAGGGGAGAGGACAGAGCACTAGCAGGGGACTTGAGAAGAGGGTAGGGGCTGCTCTGTGTAAAACCATTGCACAGAGCAGGTAACATACAAATTAATGCATGTTTTATGCTTTTTGATGCGATTTTTATACTATTGCGATTTCTGGAGAAGGAGGAAGTCTATTGCCACGTACACACGGTCGTTTTTTGCGATGAAAAAAAACGACGTTTTTTAAAACGTCATTTAAATTGATCGTGTGTGGGCAAAACGTCGTTTTTTGTCTTCAAAAAAACGACCAAAAAAAAATTCCAACATGCTTGAATTTTTTGTGTCGTTTTTCAAAACGTCGTTTTTTGTTTCACAAAAAGTCACCGTGTGTAGCAAAAACGTCGTTTAAAACGACGTTTTTCAACCCGCGCATGCCCAGAAGCTAGTTATGAAGCGAGCTTCAATGGAAAAGAGTGGTGAACGTAACCTCGCTTTTTGTGAAAAAAACGATGGTGTGTATGCAAAATTGTCTTTGAAAGTGACGTTTCAAAAACGTCGTTTTTTACTTCACAGAAAACGTCGTTTTTTTTCATCACAAAAAATGATCGTGTGTACGCGGCATCAGGGTCACATAATAACACTGCATTGCACCAAAGTAGTTGAAATTAATGTGATTTCCATTGACATGAGATTCTGCGTGACCCAAGTCACATCTGAAATTGCACTGATGTGAACCATGCCTGGGTGCTGATTTACATTACCCCGACATGGGATCCGACTTGTGTCGCCCCAAATCGCGTGAAATGAGAACTTCAAGTGAATGAGAGCCGTTTTAATGTACACTACTGACGTTGCTCCGACATTAGAAAAGGTTCCTGTACTACTTCAAGGCAACTTCTAGGTGACTTGTACCCATTGATTTCAATGGAAGTCTTAACTGAAGCAACTTTACAGGAAAAGAACATAGTTTTCTCAGGCAAACCCCTCCCTCCCACAGAGCAGATTATTCTGTGGCCACTGGCAAAGTCGCCTGTCCTGGAGGCGACTTAAAGTTGCGTTGTAAGACACTTCAAGTCGCACTGAAGTCATCTCCAAGTTGCCTTGCAAAGTCGCGCTGGAAGTCGTGTTGCCCCTGTGTGAACCGCCACTTAGGGATGTACAAAATAACAGGGGAACTCTGCACTGGCCAGTAAGTTAACAGTATACATTGTAACATTTGGATCAAGTCACAAAAAGATATTGTATGATATGAAAATTTTATGTCGAATTTACAGCAAAAAATAAATAAAAAATGCTTGGTAAATACTACATAGACATGTCTAAAAGTAAATTCACAAAAAAGTTATACAAACACATATGTTAAATAAGGGGTGGTCTATACACATGGGCCCAGATTCACAGAGCGATTACGCCTGCGCAACAGGAGATGCGCGTGCGTAAGTCTAAATGTGCGCGTGCGTTTCGTTGCGTGGCATCCCCAGAACGAGATACGTCCCGCGTAATTTCGTTAGACTGGCGCATCCTTCCGCGCAAAATTGCGATAGACACACCATTGATTTGCTAGTCAAATATGCTAATGAGGGAGTTGCGGGGATCCACAAAAAAACCACAAAAAAACTTTGTTGCTGCGCAGGCTACGCGGTGTGCGCAACAGCAAAATGTTCTGTCTAAAATTAGAGCACATAAAAGGTGGTCTAAAATTTGAAAAAACATCTACATCTCACAGAAAGCAACACCGTTAGTGAGGAGCAGACCACACACACGTGTTGCACTACAATTTGACTGCCAACATGCCAGGGGCATCGTCGCTCATAGCTGCACTACTGACTTTAGATGAGCAAAGAAGGAGGAGGGCACTGTCAGGGTCCCAGCGCTCACAGCGCTCAATCCGTGCACAGGCACGTTAGAATCGCGTCACGGCGCGTGCCCGCGCATCTGGGGCGCGCGCGCGTGCGTGGCGCAGCGGCGCGGTGCGTGCACGAGCGCGCGGACGTGCGCGCCTCCTCCCGGGACCAATCACAGACCTGACAGGCCTATTTAAACCAGCCCCTGTCTTTGCACAGGTTGCTGGTTTATCGTCAGCTCTGAGTAAAGTTTTGACACTTTGACTTGTGCCCTTTGACCTGGATTTACTTCCCGGCTCAGCTCTCACATGGAAACCTGACCTCGGCCTGTTTGTGAACTCTGCTGCCTTCTTGAACCCCTTTGACCTCGGACCGTGACCTGGATTTTCTTCTGTCTCCTGCCCTTGAACTTCGGCTTACATACCTGGGGCCAGATTCAGGTAGATGAGAGTATCTTTCCTCTGGAGTAACGCTTCTCATTTACGTTACTCTGAAGACCCTTTCAGCGCAAGTCCTGTAATTCACATAGCAGTTGCGCGTAAACTTGCGCCAGAGTAACGATAATGCGCTGGCGTAACCCGACGCAAGTGGAAGTGGGTGTGATCATATGTAAATGATGGGCGGAGCCCGGCGCAGAGGCTTACGTTCAGCGCATCATCCACGGAGCATGCGCAGTGAGTGCGGCTCCACTCGCCCCCTTGTGCGCATGCTCACAACTTCCGTCGGCACCACTTCCTGGGAAACGTCAGCGCAATGCGTTCCGCTGGGCGCTTAAAAGCGCTGGCGGAAACGCCATTCCGGCGCAAAAGTAGTTCCGTTTCCCCCCACCCCAGGGAAGATACTTTTGCTCTGTGATGGCTGCTCCCGCTACCCCCAGAGAGAGGAGGAACCTCAACTTTAATACCCAGGAGGTCTCTGTCATTATCTCGGCTATGGAGACGGAGAATGAATTTCTCCATGGCAAAAAAAGCCGGAAGACCAGCCGGGAGAGGAAGCAGGGCATCCTGGAGTCGATTGCTGCCAGGGTCAATGTCCTGGGCTACTCCACCCGGACTGCTGGGGACATACAAAAGAAAATAAATGACCTGCGGCGCAAGGTGAGGGACAAGGTGGCCTCCATCAGGAGGTATGAGAGGGGCACAGGTGGTGGTCCCCCATGTCCTGTCACCCTGACCGCAGAGGAGGAGGTGGTCGCTCGGTGCCTGGAGAGGGAGCAGGTGGAGGGGGTCGCAGGCTATGACTCCGTGGAGGAAGGCACAAGGACAGGTAAGTGTTTTATAATCCCCTATTTGTTGTTTTGCATTTGGGGGGGGGGGACATGTGCCAAGTGTGTGGGACCACCAACATGTGTCTGCTTTGTGTCATCCACAGATGACGGAGCTGGGCCATCATCTGTCAGCGTGCATTCCACCCCATCCCCCCCACGCCATCGTGTGCCCGAGCCACTGGGTGGTGAAGAGGTTGTGGAGGAGGAGAGTGGCCACACCACACCTGCCGAGGTGGTTGTGGAAGATCCTGCTGTGGCAGAGCAGGACTTTTCTTTGGTTTTGTCTGTCTCCTCCCCTTCTCCTGGCCCGTCTGTCGTCCCCTCCCCCATCCTTGGAAGCCCCTCAAGGGCGACTCCTTCCACCCGAGGACATACATCTTCTGGCCCCAGGAAGGCGACCCAGAAGACCAGGGGGGTGTCTGATGGTGTCCAGGACCAGTTGGCAAGGGATCACGCCAGACAGACAGAACAAATGGGGGCCATAGCGGACCACTTGCAGAAAGTGTCGGACAGCCTGGGCTCCGTTGCCAACCTCAGCAACGCAGTGCAGGATGTCAGCTCTAATTGCGCTGCAGTGGTCACCACTTTGGGGGAGGTGCAGGGGGATATCCAGCACCTCACTGCAGCCGTCCAGGCCAACACTGCTGCCATCCATGGGAACAGTGCTGCCATCCGGGAGCAGGGGAGGCTGAGTCGGCGGGCCCAGCATTACCAGATGACCCGTCAGCTCCGGATGCAGGCCCAGACCAACAGTTATCTTGGACGGATAGCCAGGGCCTTGGAGGGCACGCAGGCCACACCTGCCAGGAGTGGCCCACCTGGGGATCAGCCACCTCCAGATGCCCCCCCACCCCCACCCACTCCATCCAGGCAGCTGCGGAGCCAGAGAGGGGCCCCCAGAAGAAGCCCCCGGCATCCCCGATGAGGCCTTTTTTTTGTGGCTGGTTTTATATTATTATTTTTCACATACTCAGGTCATGAGTTTATTTTTTATTTTTCTCAGGTTATGAGATTATTTTTCTTTTATTGATCAGGATATGATCTTTCTAATTTATTTTTGTACTGCACACGGTCAGGAGTGCAGGGGACAGTGTGAATGGTGTGTGAATGTGAGAGGGTGGCACTCCTGAAAGTAAGGGGTGTCACCCTCGGCCGTGGTGGTGAAGTGAACCCCACGGCTGAATGAATGATGTGTGAAAGGTGTGTGAATGGACAGTGACATCATTGGGGCCTTGACGCGGCGTTACTGCTCCCAACTCCTACATGCTGGACTTGGGCTAATCCAATGCGATGTGCATGTGGTGTGTGTGATCTAGGGACATCAGTGGTGTACACGCGTGCATTGTCTGTGTAATTAATGTTTTGGTTTAGTGTCCAAAGATGCCTACGGCGAGGACCCTCCTGACTGCTCTTCCATCAGCAGACTGGGTGTCCTCTGGCAGGGGGGGACTGTGTGGGTCGGGGGTCAGGTCATCACGTATGTCAATATGCAGGCCTTTTTTCATAGCAAAGTTATGTAGTATGCAACATGCACCGATGATCTGACACACAAAGGTAGGGGAATACAATAGGGCCCCCCCAGACTTATCCAGGCAGCGGAAACGGGACTTCAGGAGCCCAAATGTTTGCTCCACCACTGCACGGGTTTTGATGTGTGCTTCATTGTATTTTCTCTCTCCTCTGGTTTGGGGGTTCCGGAAAGGAGTCATTAGATGGGGTCCCAGTGCATATGCAGAGTCACCTGGAAGGGAAAAGACAGGAGAATGTTAGTCATGCATGTGCGATTTTTGTTGTGCATGACGGGAGGGGATAGTCATGCCTGACTCCCATGTCACTCACCAACCAGCCAGCTGTCCCCATACATGTTCTGGTTAAATTCTGCTGGGATGGGACTCTGACGGTATATGAAACTGTCATGGCTGGACCCGGGGTGTTTGGCACGGACGTGCCATATGAGGCGTTGGGCATCGGCTATCACCTGTACGTTGATGGAATGCCAATGCTTCCGATTGCGGTATATGTGCTCTGTGGCACTGGGGGGCTGTAGGGCCACATGTGTGCAATCAATGGCCCCCACAGTGCGTGGGAATCTGGCAATGTTGTAGAAATCTGTCATTGCCTTCTGCCGCAGCTCCTCAGTGGTGGGTCTGATGAACTGGTTGGACATGCGTCTGAGGATTGCAGGGACAACCTGGTGCACACATCTGCTTATGGAGGATTGTGACATCCCAGCCACCACTCCACTTGTACGCTGGAATGATCCACTTGCAAGGAAATGGAGTGTTGCCAGGACCTTCACCAGTGGCTGCACTGCTTGTGATCGGTGTGTTGGGCTGGTGATGTCATCCTGCAGGGTTGTGGTTAGTTCAAGTATTGCAACAGGGCTGAATCTGAAGAGGCGATACACCTCCTCATCCCCCATGCCAAAGAGGTTCATACGAGTGCGGTATATCCTCTCACGTGGCCGCCTTCTTGGTTCCAGGGGACCCATCAGTAGTTCTAGGACCACGAGTGCCCCTGGCATGTTGGCACACAGAGGTGTTGTCCTTGCAAGTGGGGGTGCTCAGCTAGCTCCTATCGTCGGTAACGCTGCTGTAGCTGCTCTCCTGCTGACCTGTGACCGTCTGGAGTAAAGATAAAGCAGCCTTTTGTAGAAATAACTTTGCGCCGGACGGATCAGATACGCGCGGGGCATGTAGCCAGCGTATGGTGCTAATCCGTTCGTGAATTGGGAAAAATCCCTCATTTGCATATTTGCAGGGGAAATCAATAGGCGCGACTGATGCGCCCAGCGAAATTAAGCGCTGACGATACTCTGGCGTCGGAACGTTCCGCCGGTCGCAAATGACCCATTACTGGGCGCATCTAGTTTGGTGGGTACGGGCACATAGAAACGACGGCGCATCATCACAGTTACGCGGCGCATATCGAAATACTCCAGCGCAAGTGTTCCTGAATCTGGCCCATAGACTTGTCTTAGCGCTACCCGGAACCCAGACTTTTTACCTGTACCCGGATCTGCTTCCATTCGTCTGCTGGCTTTTGAACTGTGCCCTGGGACTTACCACTTTCACCTGCCTTGGTGACCCTCCAGCACCTGCTGCACATCTCAGCCTCTGACCTCCAGTGCCTGCATCCCATCTACCTACCCCCCCGGTACCGGTACCTCCTTGTGCCTCTGCCTCCTGTCTCAAATTCCAGGGGGCAGGTGCGCTTGGTCGTAAAGGTGAGCCGTCCTCAGCATCTCGGCCTCGGTAAGTACTTGTGTTCCTGACAGGCACGGAGGATGGCACGGGAGAGGATATACCGCACCCGCATAGACCTGTTTGGCATGAGTGATTCTGAGGTGTTTCGCATCTTCAGATTCACCCCTCATCCTGGAATTAACCACAACCCTGCAGGAGGACATCACCAGCCCAACACACCGCTCACATGCAGTGCAGCCACTGGTCAAGGTACTGGCAACACTCCATGTCCTTGCCAGTGGCTCTTTTCAGCGTACAAGTGGAGTGGTGGCTGGGATGTCACAATCCTCCATGAGCAGATGTGTGCACCAGGTTGTCCCTGCAATCCTCAGACGCATGGCCAACCAAATCATTAAACCCACCACTGAGGAGCTGCGACTGAAGGCAATGACAGATTTCTACAGAATTGCCAGGTTCCCACGCACCATTGGGGCCATTGATTGCACACATGTGGCACTACAGCCCCCCCTGGAGACAGAGCACATGTACCGCAATCGGAAGCATTGGCACTCCATCAACGTACAGGTGATAGTTGATGCCCAAGGCCTCATATGGCACGTCCGTGCCAAACACCCAGGGTCCAGCCATGACAGCTACATATACAATCAATGCCACATCCGATTGGAATTCGATCAGAACGTGTATGGGAACACCTGGCTGGTTGGTGAGTGACATGGGAGTCAGGCATGACTATCCCCTCCCGTGATGCACACCTCACAAGTGGCACATGCATGACTAACATGCTCCTGTCTTTTCCCTTACAGGTGACTCTGCATTTCCACTGGGACCCCATCTCATGACTCCTATCCGAAACCCCCAAACACCAGGAGAGGAAAGATACAATCAAGCACACATCAAAACCCGAGCAGTGGTGGAGCGCACCTTTGGCCTCCTCAAGTCACGTTTCCGATGCCTGGATAAGTCTGGGGGTACACTGTTGTATTCCCCAAACTTCGTGTGCCATATCATCGGTGCATGTTGCATGCTGCACAATTTCGCAGTGAGGAAGGGCCTGCAGGTTGAGCTACGTGATGACCTGACCCCCCAACCAGACAATCAACCCCTAACCGAGCATACCCCGTCTTCTGAGGGAAGAGCAGTCAGGAGGCAGCTCATATTGGGCATCTTTGCACGTTAAACACACACATTAATCATGGCACAATGAGAATGCATGCATGCACACCACTGTGGTCCCTAGCACACACACCCCACATCCTCATCAAATTGGATTGGCACCAGTCCACCATGCAGGACTGGTGAGCAGTAACGCCACGTCAAGGCTCCAATTATGTCACTGAACATTCATACACCAATCACACGGACCTGAGGATCACTTCTCCCTGGTCCTGGGGAACCCTTCTCCACCAAAATTGAGGATGACACCCCTTTTCCAGCAGGAATGTCACCCCCACATTCAAACAGCATGCACAACCCAAAATTTAAAAAAAATGTCAGCAAAAAAAAAAAAAAATGCAAAAAATGTCATCAAAAAAAATAAAATAATGCAAAAAATGTCAGCAAAAAAAATAAAAAAGGGGGAAAAATAAATTATTGCCCTCTGCGTGAGCCACGCCTGGGGCGCCCCCGGCCACGGCCCCGGCCCCTCAGGGGAGACTCATGGGGAGGGGCAAATCCGGGGAAGGAGGAGCAGCCCCCGATCTCTGCCCACCTGGCGGCCTGCCCTCCAAGGCCACGGCAATTCTGTCCAGGGCAGCACCAAGTGTTGCCGTGTTGGCCTGGATAGCCTGGGTAAGGGCCCTCACATCCTGCCCAACGCCTGCTGATGTAGTCTGCAGTTCGTTTAGGCAGGTTGTGAAAGCCCGGGAGTGGGAGTCCAGGTTACCCAGCGTATCCTTGATGGAGGACAGGCTCTCCTCCATCCGCCCCAAAGTCTGGCTGACCTGTCCCATATGGCGGGTCTGGAGGGCCTGGTCCCTTCTCAGAGTGGCGGGCAGGAGATTGGGCGCCCCCCTGGTGCTCTGGGATGAAATCCTGCCTCCAGCTGATGGTTGTGGCCGGGGAGAAGCGGAGGCCCTTGTGAAGGGAGCCATGTTGGGGGAGGAGGGGGGGGGCTCCCCCTTAGGGAGGGCAGGCTTCTGCCAGCCAGAGGGGAAGAGTGCGCAAAAACCAATCGTCCAGTGCCTGACTCCTCCTCCTCATGATTATCCTCCTCCTCATGATTCCCCTCCTCCTCATGATTCCCCTCCTCCTCATGATTCCCCTCCTCCTCATGATTCCCCTCCTCCTCTTGAACCTCCTCCGCGGACTCCGGCCTTGTTGGGGGGGCCTCATTAGGCTGCTGTCCTGGGGTTGGTGCGGTCAGCCCAGATGGCCCTGCACCCTCCTGCACATCTGTGGATGACACAAAACATTCACAGGTTGGAGGATCCACACACTTGCCACATATTCCCTTTCACCCCCTCCCCCACACATGCTACACACCTGATAGAAAAAAAAACCTTACCTGGCACCACGGGGACCGGACTTGTGTCAAAGCCTGGCAGGCCCTCCTCTTCATGCCGATGAAAGGTCAGGGCCACCGCACGCTCCGTCGCTGTCAGACTAATACGGCATGGTGGGCCCCCTCCTGTGCCCCTGGCATGGGCATGCATTGCGGCCAGTTTCTTTTTGACCAGACGCCGGAGGTCGTTGATTTTTTTGTCAATCCCAGACCTGGTCCGTGTCTCCCCCTCCCCCGATGAATTGACCTGCTCAGTGATCCTATCCAAAATCTCCCTCCTCCTGGCCGGGGTGGTGTTGGCACTCTGCGGGCCGTGGAGGTAACGCCCATACTCGCTAATGGCCCGGGCAAGAATTCTTTTTTCCCCCACAGTAAAATTCAGCTTTCTTTTTCTCTCAGTCATACTTCCAAAAACAATCAGTCCCAGTCAACAAAATTCACTCACACAAACAAGCCCAAACAATCAAGCAAGAACACACACAGAGAGAAAACTACTCAGCAAGAAACTGTCACAAAACAATATAAACAAAAAAAACAGCAAGAAAAAAAACCAACAGAAATATATCAATCAAACAAACAGTCTCTCAAACACTTATCAAAAAACACT
Source organism: Rana kukunoris (assembly GCA_029574335.1). Taxonomy (NCBI): domain Eukaryota; kingdom Metazoa; phylum Chordata; class Amphibia; order Anura; family Ranidae; genus Rana; species Rana kukunoris. Next base: position 372,277,580 of record CM056052.1, read on the forward strand.
TTCACAAATATACCAACAAGCACTTGATCACACAGAACACTAATCTGACAACTACAAGACACACTGCAACGAACAACAGGAACAAAAGCACTTGGTTAAATGGGAAGGGACAAAGGGATGTACTTTTGCAATGCAAGTGCGTTTGTGTGTGTCTATTTATGCTGTCTGCGTAGTTCACAACGTTGCCCTAGTCCATTTCCAATTTCACTGATTGCGCCGCTCCCGAGTTGTGAGCATGCGCACAGCGGAGCTGACATGGTCTCCTTCACGCGCGCATGCGCGAGCCGGCCGGCACTTCATTTGCATGGGGTCACGGCTCATTTCAATGTAACACGCCCACGTCCCTCCCAATTTGTATTACTCCTCCTTACGCCTCAGAAAAAACGTTACGCTTGCGCAATTTCCTGTGCAAAAGCTACGAGAATAGGGTGATTACGCGGCAAAATTGCGCAAGTCTAACGTAAAGGCGGTGCGCTACGCCGGTCCAATAATGCGCAGATGTACCTGAATCTGGGCCATGGTATTTAACCGATTAAGGAGCGGCACGGTATATACACACATCGGCAGAATGACAAGGACAGGCATAATCACGTACCTGTATGTGGCCTTTTAACCACTTAAGGACCGCCTCCTGCACATATACGTGGGCACAAGCACGTAAGGTACGTCCTCTTTAAGTGCCCAGCCCTGGTTCATCGGCACGCGCCCGCGACCCGGTCCAAAGCTCCATGACCGTGACTGCGGGACCCACGGACCCGATCGCCGCTGGAGTCCTGCGATCGGTCCCCGGAGCTGAAGAATGGGGAGAGCTGTGTGTTAACACAGCTTTCCCGTTCTTCACTGTGGTGCCGTGATTGATGGTGTGTTCCCTGACATAGGGAAACACAATCAATGACATCACACCTACAGCTACACCCCCCTACAGTTAGGTCACACTTAACCCCTTCAGTGCCCCCTTGTGGTTAACTCCCAAACTGCAATTGTAATTTTCACATAAAACAATGCATTTTTAACCACTTAAGACCCGGACCAATACGCTGGTAAATGACCCAAGGTGTTTTTGCGATTCGGCACTGCGTCGCTTTAACAGACAATTGCGCGGTCGTGCGACGTGACTCCCAAACAAAATTTGCGTCCTTTTTTTCCCACAAATAGAGCTTTCTGCGATTTTTATTTTTTGCGCTATATACAAAAATAGAGCGACATTTTTGAAAAAAAAACACTATTTTTTACTTTTTGTTAAAAAAAAAATCAAATAAACAAAATTTTAGTCAAACATTTAGGCCAAAATTTATTTAGCCACATGTTTTAGTAAAAAAAAAAAAAAAATCGCAATAAAAAAAAATAGCTACCTAGCGGGAACAGCGACACTAATACAGCGATCAGAAAAATGATCGCTTAGTGATGCTGGCAATAGGGAGTGAAAGGGTAAACTAGGGCGGTGATCAGGGGGTTAAAACTTTATTAGGGGGGGTGGGGGGGCTACCCTGGACCTAACACTAACTGTTTTTTACACTGCCTGTCACACTGACACTAAATGCAGTGATTAGATCACTGCATTCAGTGACACTGTGACAGGGGGGGTGGGGGGGGCGATCACAAGGGGTTAATGTGCCTATGTGAGTGTGTGTCAGTGTTGTGTTGGTGCACACTTACTTGTGATGTCTTCTCTCATCAGCAGCGGTGGGAAACACCGCTGCGATGAGAGATTACATCATTTCCTCCTTCCTGTGTAAACACAGGAGGAGGAAGTGACAGGAGCTGGGAGCAGGCGCATTGGCAGGGAGCGATCGCGGGGGGGGGGGGCGGGTAAACGCCGACATCCGCCCGCTCATCCCGGATCGCTCCCGGAGCCAGGGGGACCCCCGCACGCCGCGGAGGGGGTCCCGATGGGACCCCCGAACCGCACTTAGGCGGGGACGTAAATTTACGCTCTTGTGCCTGTACGTGCCATTCTGTGGCCGTATATGTGCGTGCGGGGGTCCTTAAGTGGTTAATGCATTTTTTTCTGTAAAAATGACAATGGTCCCAAAAATGTGTCAAAATTGTCCGAAGTGTCGGCCATAATGTCGCAGTCACGAAAAAAATCGCTAATTGCCACCATTAGTAGTAAAAAAAATAGTTTTTTTATAAAAATGCAATAAAACTATGCCCTATTTTGTAAACGCTATAAATTTAGCACAAACCAATTGATAAACGCTTGTTGCGATTTTTTTTACAAAATAGGTAGAAGAATACGTATCAGGCCTAAACTGAGGAAAAAATATATATTTTTGTTTATAGCGCAAAAAATAAAAACCGCAGAGGTGATCAAATACCACCAAAAGAAAGCTCTATTTGTGGGAAGAAAAAGATGCCAATTTTGTTTGGGAGCCACGTCGCACGACGTGCAATTGTCAGTTAAAGCGACGCAGTGCTGAATCACAAAAAGTGGCCTGGCCCTTGACCACCCAAATGGTCCGGGGCTGAAGTGGTTAACAAATACTAGTTGTTTGGTAAAGTGGAAGTAAAGTCCAGTTTTTAACTCGTACCTACAGGTAAGCCTTCCTTGTAGGTACAGTGAACATCTCCTAAACTTGCTATGTTTAAGAGATACTTACACGGGATACAGCTGGTGACATTGCCAGCGCATGCGGGGCTCCTGCGCGTATATGCGGGAGTGACATCATCGCAATTAATATAGTCGGAGACCTCAAACCTAGAAGGAAAATCAGGTAAAGATGGAAGCGCTGGGAATCCGTGAGAGCGCTGTGCTGGAGGACTCTGTGTGCAGGTGAGTGAGTGAAAAACTTATATAGCGCAGCACATGCAAACTGAATCGCCTCTGGGCGCTTGTAATCCACACTTATGCGTCAGACAGAGTGCCTTGAAGGTGATTCTGTCTTTTACTGGCAGCCAATGAAGGGATCTCAGAGAAGATGAGATTGATTCCCATGTTTTTTTGCCAGTCACTAGTCGAGCGGCCGTATTTTGAACGACTTGCAGACGAGTGATTTGGTATTTGGGGAGTCCGAGATAGAGGGCATTTGCATAGTCAAGTCTGGAGTTGATAATTGTGCCCACCACAACTGCTATGTCTACTTTTGAGATAAAGGGAGTGAGTCTGTGTAGTAGACGAGCAAAAGGTGCGATCCGCTGACTACTGACCCTATTTGCGCATCCATTGTCATGTTAGTGTCAAAAATGACTCTGAGGCCGCGTACACACGATCGAACATATCTGCTGAAACTGGTCCGCAGACCAGTTCCAGCGGACATATCCGATTGTGTGTACGGGCTAGCAGACAGGTTTCCAGCAGACAAAAGTTTTAAAGCATGCTTTAAAACTTGTCTGCTGGAAAGCTGTCTGTCGAACATGTCCGCTGGTTAGTACGCCTAACCAGCGGACCGAAATCTCCCGCATGCGTCGAATGGATTTGACGCATGCGTGGAACCATTTTACTTCCTAGTTTGGTGACGTGGCGGCGTCAACGTCACCGCCACGTCACCGCACTGTCTGTCCGCGGGGATTTTGGTTTGATCGTGTGTACACACATCAGACCAAAATCTCCTAGGAGACATGTCCGATGAAAACGGTCCGACGTGTGTACGCGGCCTGAGACTTTTGACTTTGGTGCTAGGGGTGATAGTTTTACTCAGAATGGGCGGGGTGTCCATGTTGTTGTGGGATGATTTTTCCGGTTGGCGTGAAACAGAAGAAGTTCTGTTTTTGAGCCATTGAGTTTAACGTAACTCTTTGTCATCCAGTTTTCCTGTTGCATCATGGCAGCATACACCTTTGTGGCTCCGCCTCCACAATCTGACAGGACCGCATAGCTATTTAACCCAGAGAGGGACCCCACCCAGGTATTCTCCTTTTTTTCCTCACCTGATCAGGACTGGAATTAAAGATATCCCTTAGGCCCCGTACACACGACCGAGTTTCTCGGCAGAATCCAGCGAGAAGCTCGCTGGGATCCATATTCTGCCGAGAAGCTCGATCGTGTGTACACTTTCGTCGAGCATCCCGTCGGGAAGCTCGTCGAGCCAAAATAGAGAGCAGGTTCTCTATTTGCTCGATGGGCCATCGGGACTAATGGCTCGACGCCTTTTTTGACAGCCTGGTCGACGAACTCGACGGCCGGCCGAGAACCTCGTCGGGCGGAACGATGGGTTTAGCCCGATGAGGTTCTCGGACGTGTGTACGCGGCCTTACCGTTTGTCTCCCCAGCCAGGTTAAGCCTCTCCTGGGTGGAAGTCCTTCTTGGAGCTATGTGGTTTAGCTCCTCAGTGGGCTGCCGCACTTAGCCTTGCAACTTCACTAGCTATTATTAATTCATGCCTATATCCTTACTGTACATTACTGTATCTCATTGGTACTAGCTTGTATTTTATTTTTACATACTTGCCTTATATTGTACTTTATGTCTTATCAATTGTCTTTTTCAAGGCTTAAGCTGCTTTGCCACCCTCCCCTCCCCCACTACTCTCCGCGGCTGGGCCCTCCCAGTGTGTCCTCTTCAGTGGCGACCCAGTGCCTGCCCTGATGGGGCTGACAGCCCCCGCCCCGGGGCTGTCCCCCAACCGCCCCTGGACTGACAAGGCTCAGCCTTGTTTGCAGTGCACGGGCGCATGCGCATTTGTGACCGCATCGTGATTGCGTCATGTGGGCGGTCAGTCTCAGTGACGCTGTGTGCTGGCGATGGTCGCCGTGCACTGACATCACCTCAGCCGGGATATTTAAACAAGTTCCCCCTGCCCTACAGTGATGGACGCCGGTTCCGGGTTTGCTGCCACTCTACCTAGTGGACAGTAAAGTTGTACCTTTCTCCTATCTAGATGGACTTTCTCTACCACACCCCAGCCCATATACCGGCCCATACATTCAGGGGACTAATCCTTCTTTCCCCCATTTATCTAGGCTATCCTGGCTATGAATCTCCAGTTCCAGGTGCATCTGTTTGTACCTTTCATCTATGCACTAAGCAGTGCCCTTGCTTCCCTTAACTACCATGTTGTCTAAGCACCAGCTCCGGCTTGGTCCCCTTCGCGGGGACCCCTTACCTCTGTCACTTACCAGTACAGGTATCTCCCCTTACACTCTGTTTATTCTTTTCAAATATTTGTATTAGTTTTATCAGACAGGAGGTACAAGCAATAAAACGTTATCAACATATAAAGTACCAATAGTTCAAAAGTTCAGACTATACACAAAGAAAGAAACATATTTAAAGGAGACATACCTGCATACTTAGAACAATAGCAGGGGCCTAGCATCCTACTGCTAAATGTGGATGCGTCGGTCCCACGAGTGGACGCAAGCAGGTATATGGTCCTAAACCATTGCATATACAGTTAAGGAATGACCATCAATTCAATAACCTTTTATCAGACTTTATGCCTATACTTCTTCCAGCCACTTAAAGCCACTTAAAGGAAACGAAGAATAATAACCAAAAAATAAATAAATAGATAAGACTAAAATAAAATTAGAGGACATCAAATCAAACCAAACAAAATCAAAACAAAAATCAAATCAAAATGGGTAAACCGCACCTGGGGGTACAACAGTAAGTGTAAGTAAAAGGCACATTTGCAGACCCTAAGAATCAGGGGGAGTTGACACAGCAGTATACAGGCAATTCATGGTAAGGAGCAACCCAAGGTGACAAGTCTAGATATCTATGATTTCCACGTACTGTTAAATAGAGGTAACGTTCGGGACTGAGTTGCGAAGTGTCTTTCATATGAATATTGAGTATTAACCCTATGAATCACTTCGGAAACATCTGGAACTAGGAAGGTCTTCCATTTAGAGGTGATTGTTAACCTAGCGGCTATTAATACATGAGTCACAATATACCTAAATTGAACGTGGAACTTATTAATAGTCAATGAGAGGATAGCTAGTTGTGGGGTAGGTATCGCAAAGACTCCCGTAACCGATGACAATAATTTGAACACCCCATACCAGAAACTGCGAACACCAGTGCAGTCCCATAGTATGTGGTATAAACTACCTCTACATCCACATTGTCTCCAACATAAGTTGGAGTCCGTATGATAAATTACAGACAGTCTCACCGGAGTAAGATAAGATCTATGAAGGATTTTTAGCGAGAGATCCCAATGATTAGTGCAGTGCGAGTATCTATAACTAGATTCAATAGCAGCTTTCCATTCTACCAAGGAAAAGGTAGACCCTAGATCTTGTTCCCAATTGAGCATACTGGAAGATTTGGTAAAATTGTCAGACTGTTGAATGAAGGCGTAAAACCACGACAAGCCTTTAGGCTTATCGAAGTTGGACATTAAATATCTCCATGCTCTATCATGAAGTTCATAGGAACAGTTAGGGTGTTTAGAACGGAAATGCTGGATTTGAGCTTTGGCATAAGCATGGGAGGGCGGGTCCTTGAGGAGTAGGTCTCCCCAGGATTGTATACCCTCCTCCAGCAACAACTGTATATTCAGGTGAGGGATTAGAAACTCATAGATTTTGATGTTTGAGAGTTCTTGGCGTAATTTAGATGTAGAGTCCGACGCCCCATGGAGGCCCTCCCAGACTGAGAGAGTGGCCACAATAGAAGGCAAGGATGGGGAGGTGAAAGACACATTCGTTAACTTGGCTAATAATAAAGAGGGAAGGTCCCTATTTCGTATTATTGACTTTTCAATTTGTACCCAGAGCTTATCAGACACTGTGTCAAACCAAGCCTTAGATTGGTCTAAGATAGCCGCCCAGTAATATGAACGAATGTTTGGGAATCCAACCCCCCCATTAGCCCTATGTTTTTGCATCGTGGAGAAGGTAACCCTGGGTAACTTGCCTCTCCAGATGAATTGCCTGAAAAGCTTATCAACTGAATGAAAAAAAAACCTGGTATTGGAATGGGGATTGTCCTAAAATAATAAATCAGCTTAGGTAGGAGTATCATTTTTAAGGCCGCTGTCCTTCTCAGCCATGAGAGTTCATACGATGCAATATGTTGTAAATCCATCTTCACTATATCCATCAGGGATGAGAAATTAACAGAATACATAGATGACGTCGGTGAAGTAAATTTTATACCCAAATATGGTATGGATTTGGTTAACCATTGAAAAGAGTACCTATCCTTTAGTAAGGAAAGTTGATTTTTGGTAATATTGACAGGTAGTAAACAGGATTTTGTAACATTAAGTTTATAATATGAGACTTCACTGTAATTCTGTAATATTGCGCTAACTCTAGCCAGGGAAGAAACCGGATTAGATAGGGTTAGAACCACATTGTCGGCAAATAATCAGATTTTGTGGGAATGGTGGGCAACGTCAATACCTGAAACGGAATCATCTGCTCTAATGGCCTCCGCCAGGGGCTCCATCAGTAAAGTAAATATTATGGGTGACAAAGGACACCCCTGGCGCATGCCATTAGTAATGAGAAATTTGTCGGAGAGAGCGTTGGACATAAACACCCTAGCCGACGGGGAGGAATATAGTGCTAACACCGCAGAAAGGATCATCCTGTGAAGGCCAAACTTTTGTAGAGTCGCTTTGAGGTATCCCCAATGGACCCTATCAAAGGCCTTCTCCGCGTCGAGCGTTAGAATCGCCGTGGGAAGCTTCCTGGTTTCAACTATATGGAGAAGGTCAAGCAGTCTCCGAGTTCCATCGGGGGCCTGCCTGCCCTGTACAAAACTAATTTTTGCCCTGTTTTTTTTTTTTTTTAATTGGGCTATTTATTATAGCAACAAGTAAAAAATATTGTATTTTTTTTCAAAATTGTCGCACTTTTTTGTTTATAGCGCAAAACATAAAAACCGCACAGGTGATCAAATACCACCAAGAGAAAGCTCTACTTGTGGGGAAAAAAGGACGTAAATTTTGTTTGGGAACCACATCGCACGACCGCGCAATTGTCAGTTAAAGCGAGGCAGTGCCGGAAGCTGAAATTTCACCTGGGCAGGAGGGGGGTATATGTGCCCAGTAAGCAAGTGGTTAAACAAGCTTTGACGTAAGTGACAGCGTTTCCTTTTGCTTTCCATATGCTTTTACTTCCTTTCTCTGTGTTATGGGCATTTGCCATTACCAAGATGGCTGCAGCAGTGCAAGTACACCTGAGCTTGAGAGGCAGGAAGTGATGCAGCTTCTGTGCTTTCCAGCATTGTGATCTGATCATGCTCAGGCACTGATAATCATCACTAATGGGAAATGTGAGTTCTAAATGGTTTCACTGCATTTTGGCAACAAATGGTGGCGATATCTACTCATGCATGCTGGATACTTGTGTGGTCAGTGTTACAGGTATGTTTTCACCTTTTATGGCATTTACCTGGGTTTTTCTTATGTCCTTCTCAGTGTTGCTCTAGGATCATTGTGCTCTTTCTGGCATTCACCTGAACTCTTCCTATCTCCTTCTCAATGCTTGCTCTGGGATCAGTGTGTTGGGCTCAGTTTCCACTAGTGCGACTTGTCACTGCAAAATCGCATTACAAGCCATACCCCATGATTTCCAATGAGTAATGTTCATATCTGTGTCCATAGACCCCAAGAATACACATGCATTGCAACAAGTTGCATCAAATTTGCAGCAAATCATGCGACTTTCAGGTCGCAGTAATGGAGACTTAGCGTTATGCTGTTTTCATTTCAGTCTGCTGCTTTGTTCTGTTTCTAGGGAAACGCTGTCCAGTCAGACCACCCATTGCTTTAAGGTATAGGGATTAGGTAAGTAGTGAAGATTGAGAAAAAGAGAGCCAATATCTATAGTCCTGTAAGGACCACAAGATGGAGGGAGCCTTCTGACGGTCAAGACAAGTTACCATCTAAGAACAGACATCCAGGCAATGTTGATTAAGCTCATCAACTCGCCCCTCATTATCACTGCTCTCCGTTTACAAACATCACAAATTACCAGCCCTAATAGTTGCTGCATTTGTGGTGGAAATTCATTGCCTGCCAAGCTAGCACTATACAGTCCTGCAATGATCTCAAGATGAAGAGTCTGCTAAAAGCCAGAACAGTTATCGTTCAAGAGCAGTCATACAGGCAATTGATCAATGTCGTCATCATCTCACCTCTGATTATGTTTGCTCCCCGCTCACAAACACCACAGGTTACCAGCCCTAATAGTTGCTGCATTCGTGGTGGAAAGTTATTGCTTGACAAGCTACAGTGCATGAATTACCTAGCACTTCCAACCAGAGCCAGTAGGTGGTGTCCAAATTGGAAAGTTTGCCATGGGAAGAGAGCATTAAAGGGGCCACAGGCTTTGAAGCTTGCCCAATAGAGACCCTTTTTCTGCAAGGTCAACCTGCTGCAGACTCCTCCAATGGTGGATGCATTATTATTTTGTTGGCAAGACATGCTACTTTACCGTCACATTCAAGGAGGCTCTAGTCCAAAGATTTGATCTAGATCTGAAGTGCTTCTACATACTGTAGCATCTGCAGGTGTCGGCAGACCAGCAGTAACCAGCCCATGTGCCGAGTGAGTCTAATGGGAATGGTTCATAATTATTAACCAGCTGCTGCACCCGCAGGACTCTGGAAAGTGGCAGGGTCTGCATCCCTTTAGACATGATTCCCTTTTGGGAGTATCTTATCAAAAATAAAAATGATTACAGTATAATACAAAATCTGGCTTTTATCTTAGTGCAGACTTCTGGGAAAATCAGTGAGCCAGTCATACATGCAGGAAATGATTATTCATTGCTTTTTACAGGAAATTGCAGCTCTGCAAAAGTGGAGTAATCCTTTTCAATAAACCCGTCTGGAAGATGTGAAGAGACAAGGTGGTAACAGCTTAGTAAGAGCTGAAATTGGTGGCATACTTTTGTAGTGGACGTGTCAGACGTCAATTGATGTTTTTTCAAGAGCGGTGTTCCCCGCGGTCATGGCAAGGAGTGCATTATGGCTGAAGCCATGGTTGGTGGATCCTGTTAAAAAAAAAAATGGTGCAAGACACCAGAACACTGATCCAATGTAGACAGGATACAGCCATCTCAAGGGTGACCATTAGCAGGTCAGGGCGAATATCATCTGAAAAAAAAATACTGAAAATTCCAGCATACAGGTGGCGACCCCCAAGTGGATACACGGATGCAAAATCCTACGGACTGGGGAAAAGATTAGCAATAAACTGGAGAAGAACCAAATCTTCATTGTTGAAGCCTTAAAGGTCTAAGGCTCCTGTCTTGAAAGAATGGCAAAAGTCCCTTTAGGGGTGCACCAATTCAGAGGGTGCCTGTGTGAAACTTTACACACATACCTGGATGGAAAACCTTCAGGATTGGTGGGCCATATCAGCTATATTGGTGTAACACTGGTGGAAGTTTAAGGGAGGTTAACCTTTCTAGTACAATAATTTTTATTGGAAACGTATAACATCATGACAAACTCACCCATGCACGGGCATAATTCAGTGAGTATAACAATTGTATAACATTGAGAAAGTGTAAAGTTCACCTTTCAAACTCTTTCAGTCAGCCAGGCTACCAGCGTTGATGGAAAAGTAAAACATTCTGGTCCAGTTTTAGCTGTTAAAAAAAGAGAGGAGGAGCTACCACCAGAGACGACCCTGCTTGAACGCGCTTTACCCCTTCAGAGCATCTTTCTGGTGAGTGTGGTACCAAGAGGGGAGCACATGTGGAATTCACCCCAAAAAATTGCAATAAGTGTATATTATTGGTTTGCGCTAAAGTTATAGCATCTACAAAATAGGGGATATATTTATGGCATTTATATTATATCAGCGATGTTTAGCAGGACTGCAACGTTGCAGCAGACAGATCGGACACTTCTGACACTTTTTTGGGACCATTGACATTTACACAGCAATCGGAGAAAGAAATAGCCACGATCACTGTATAAATGTCCCTGGCAGGGAAGGGGTTAACACTAGGGGGCGATCAAGGGGAGAAGTGTTCCCTAGGGAGGTGTTTCTACCTGTGGGGGGAGTGGACTGACTGGGAGTAGAGAGAGATCGCTGGTCCTGACAATAGGAGCAGCCGATCTCTCTCTCTCTCCCCCTGTCAGAACGGGGATCTGTCTGTTTAAATTGACAGATCTCCTTTCTGGCTCTTTGAATGATCGATCGCAGGTGGCCAGTGAACATCGCGGCTGCTGGCCACACGCATCAGCTCCTACGTCACACCCCGGGGGTGCGCGCACCTCCCTATACCCCTTAAAGCGACCGCTGTACAGCTACGGCGATTCGTGTGGGGGAGCCAACCTGCCACCGTATAACATCATACGGCTGCTGGTCGGCAAGTAGTTAAAGGGGAGGTTCCCCTAAAAAGAAACTTTTAACATTGCCTGTCTCTTCTTAATAACATGTAGAATCGGCTGGTAGTTTAAAAAAAAAACGTCCGTACATACCATTTTCGGCATGTAGTCTCACCGTCGCTTCCGGGTCTGGCGGCCGGGGATGGGGGTGCCTACTTGATTGACAGGCATCCAATCGACGCATACAGCGCGTCACGAGATGCCGAAAGAAGCCGAACGTTGGTGCGCATGCGCCGTATAGAGCCGCACCAACGTTCGGCTTCTTTCGGCATCTCGTGACGCGCTGTATGCGTCGATCGGATGCCTGTCCCCAAACATCATACCCGGAAGCGGCGGTGAGACTACATGCCGAAAATGGTATGTACGGACGTTTTTTTTTTAAACTACCAGCCGATTCTACATGTTATTAAGAAGAGACAGGCAATGTTAAAAGTTTCTTTTTAGGGGAACCACCCCTTTAAGGAATAAAAAACGTCCATAGGGATAAACTCAAGTCTCCCCAACAGAGCCACGGGAGTCTTCCAAAGAGTGATATGGAAACTCTTTGCTATAGCAGCATGATTAGCAGAATGGTAGTTATTTGTCTTTGAGTGATACCACCTGCAGGGTACCCATCACAGGTAGGAGGAAGGGGAGTAGCAAAGGGAAGAAAAAAAAGGGGGGAGATGAGTTAACCTCTTACGGACACCCCATGCATATATACTGCATCAGGGCGGCCCTCCTGGGCAAAATTGCGTACCTGCACATGTGCCACTGTCATTGTATAAAGCGGGAGCCAATCAGCGGGTCCAGCGGACAGATATTCGATGGCACCCCGCTGTTGTCCCAGAGGGAGGCAGAACAGCGGTCTGTGAGAAGGGAAGATGGAGATCTTGTGTTTCTGCTAAGTAAAAAAACATATCTGTCTACCCCCACTCAAATCACCTCCCCCACAGTTAGAAAGCACTCCCAGGGTACACATTTAACCCTTTGATCGCTCCCTGATGTTAATCCCTCCTCTGTGTCATTAATACAGTAACAGTGCATTTTCTTATCTCTGATCACTGTATTGGTGTCACAGGTCCCCAAAAAGTGTTACTTAATGTTGCAGGCCCACTAAAAATTGCTGATCGCTGCCTTTACTAGTAACAAAAAAAATCCCTAAATCTATTACATAGTTTGTAAATGCTATAAGTGGTTTGAGCAAAAATCGATATACGCTTAATTTTTTTTTACCAAAAATATGTAACAGTATGAAGTAAAAATATATATATATTTTTTCAAAATTGGCTTTTTTTTTTTTTTTTTTAGCGCAAAAAATAGAAACCACAGACGTAATCAAATACCACCAAAGCCAAGTTGTATACTTCGCTAAAGTGAAAACAAAAATAGCAGTGAATGACAGCAGCGACTATGTGATATAATCATAGTATAACATATAATAAATAGTACTGTTACTGATTACAATTTTTGTGTTTGATTAATCAATTATTTTAATCGATTAATGGACTAATTTCGATTAATTATAACGCACATACATTTCGGATCACCACCATATATAGTCCCTACTTTAATACCCACAGACATCTCCCCCACTGTAATACCCACAGACGTCTCCCCCACTGTAATAGCCACAGACGTCTCCCCCACTGTAATAGCCACAGACGTCTCCCCCACTGTAATAGCCACAGACGTCTCCCCCACTGTAATAGCCACAGACGTCTCCCCCACTGTAATAGCCACAGACGTCTCCCCCACTGTAATAGCCACAGGCGTCTCCCCCACTGTAATAGCCACAGACGTCTCCCCCACTGTAATGGCCACAGACGTCTCCCCCACTGTAATGGCCACAGACGTCTCCCCCACTGTAATGGCCACAGACGTCTCCCCCACTGTAATAGCCACAGACGTCTCCCCCACTGTAATAGCCACAGACGTCTCCCCCACTGTAATAGCCACAGACGTCTCCCCCACTGTAATAGCCACAGACGTCTCCCCCACTGTAATAGCCACAGACGTCTCCCCCACTGTAATAACCACAGACGTCTCCCCCACTGTAATATGGTCCACATCTTTCCCACTGTATAGGAAGATTAGTGCTTGCTTAGTCTTACCAGAGAAGCCGTCCGAGCACGAGCAGTTGAGGCCGGGTGATGACATCAGCGCGCCGCTCCAGGCTAACCTAGGCCGCCGTCGGGTGGACCAAGATGGCCGCCATGGCCTTTCTCATGGCCGAGGCAGGAGCAGAGCTCAGTGGATCACGTGGTGTGCTGATCCGCATATGGTGAACCATTCGAATCACGGATCATTTACGATCCGTTGCACCACTAGTACCGACCAAAAGAATTTTGGTCGATAAAAAAAATGAATGATTAATTGAGGAATTAATCTTTAATTTCCAAAGCCCTAATAATAGACAAAAAAAGTATCGCAAAAAAAAATGGCCTGGTCATGAAGGGGGTGAAACTTTCCGGGGCTGAAGAGGTTAAAGAAGAATAGGAGGAAAGAGAAAAAGTTAAAAGCTAGTCTAATAGAGCTCTGCCTCTAGGTCTAAGGTAGCAAAATATTGATTAAACGTACACAGTCTCGCAGCTGGGAATATGTGCACCGGCCTAAATTAGTGACATTAGACAAAGCCTATCCAAACCACCCCAGCTAAATGAGGGTAAACATGGTAAATGAACAAAGAGCATGTATAGAGACAAAAAACAGTCAAAACAAAGGAATTTCAACAGCTGTCATTAATTTCTAATATGTGAACCAGCTACATGCTAGTGCCCAACAGGACAGTTTCTGTTAGGATTAGTAGAACAGGACTGTTAGAATCTACAGATTCAGGCCCCATGGCTCTATGAACTCTATCGAATTCTAGGTTTGCAGTAAATATATCCCCCAGCACTTTGTGGAAAATAACAATAACTGTGTCTGCCAGATGTTCCGCACCTGTGGCCTCTGGGAGGCCCTGAAGCCACAGGTTATTACAATGACTCCGGTGCTCGAAGTCCTCCAGATGTAATTGAAGGGCCACCGCGGTATCCACATGCGAATCCTGTTGGATCTCCAGGGCCACCACCTGCTGTTCCAACGCTGCAAGTAAGGTTTCTCCAGAGGACATTGTACATCTGATTTGACATCCTGGCGATGAGGTGCATTTTTGTGGTTCTAGTTACCCAGAGGAGATAAGGATTTGGTTCCCCTCTGTTCCTAGCAAAAAAATGTAATAAATAAAAAAGGTAATCTGTGCCCAGTTTAAAAAAAAAAAAACTTGACAAGCAAAGGAAGTTGGAGTTGTGCAAGATGGGAAACCTCCAACCAATTACATTATTCATAAACCTGGGAGACTGGATGCTCTGTAGGTTTATCAGACACCTACTTGTCCCAATTCTTCCTCAATTCCTCTACCAGTTTGAGTCCCTCCCTATCCCCTCCCCTCCCCGGGAGATGATCCCTTCAGTTGCCAGCAGGGAGGGCTGGGAGCACACTACCAGCACTTTGCAGTCCAAAGCCATTGGCCATTCGAGACACAGGAGGTGGTGGTATCGAACATCCTAGAAATGAAAGCGGCATTCCAAGTCCTCCTGGCCTTTAGTCTTCTTCTGAAGGGGAAAGACGTCCCGTTGAAGATGGACAACAGGGTGGCAGTCTCCTATATCAACAGGCAAGGTTGCACCAGAAGTTGCTCCATAATGCAGGAAGTTTGCCCAGTCTTCGAGTGGGCGCAGTTGAATCTCTCGTGGCTAAGGGCGATGTATGTCCCAGGAGCCCAGAATCGGCTGGCCGAAATGCTAAGCAGAAGCTTTGTTTTCCAACAACAAATGGACTCTGAGCCACCAAGCATTCTCCCTCATAACCAAACTTGGGGCATGCTGGATATAAATAAACAGTGAAAGGTATGCTGGATATAGATTTAGCAGCAACACCAGACAACGCAAAGTGCCAGAGGTATCTGACAAGAACCCCTTGCCCATTAGCGAAGGGGACGGACTGCCTACAGCACGACTAGAACCTTTGTCTGGGTTACATCTTTCCCCAAACATCTCTCATACCAAGATTTCTTCTCGGGCTCAAGAGGTCAGCATCCATTATAGCAGTCCTTCCTTTTTGGCTGAGGCGGCCATGGTTCACAACTCTTCTTCAGCTGAATACAGTAATGCCATTACCGCTTCCACCAGCAGCGGATCTACTCTCTCAGGGGCAACTTATTCATCCATCCCCAGAAAGAATGCACCTGACAGCCTGGAGATTGAAAGGGCTAGGTTCCTAGGCCAAGGTTGCCCTCAAAAGTGGTAGAGATTCTTCATCAAGCCAGAAGGTACACCACCAACAATACCTGCAAGAGAATCTGGGAGAAGTTTCTTTCAGTCACACAGCAACAAGCCTGGAACCCGTCATCTCCAACAGTTGCTCAAATACTTGATTTTCTCCAGTTAAGCTTAGATAAAGGCCTTGGGTCAAGTACCCTGAAAGTCCATGTATTGGCATGACAGGAGTCAAAGGGGCGCAAGAGCCTCTTGTCATTCAGTTCCAGAGGGCCTGTCCAAAGATAAGGCCCCCAGAAAGCCTTCCTTCCCAACCTGGGATCTTTTGGATGTACTAGAAGTTCTATCCCATGAATCATCTGTTGGAAAACATCTTATTGTGGGACCTAACTCTCAAGGTCACCTTCCTAATAGCGATAATTTTGGCCAAGGGAGTATCAGAGATGCAAGCTCTATTGGCGAAGGAGCCAAACCTTATCATCTACCCAGACAAAGTAGTCTTAAGACCATCTGATCGCTTCATTCTGAAGGTTTCATCCTCCTTCCACATCAATCAGGAGCTTAACGTTCCTGTTCTCTCCACAGAACAAGAGAAACCACATCCACTGGATGTGAGAACCAACATCCTGGCATACCTCTAGACAACCAATGACCTTAGGAAGTCTGAAAACCTCCTTGTTATCCCACACGGCTTTAGTAGAGGGCAAGCGGCAACCTCTCGCACCATCGCAGCATGGTTGGGGAAGACTATCATAAAGGCTTACTCACTGAGCAAAACACAAATACCTGAGGGCTTGAAGGCATATTCCACAAGGGCAATAGCGACCTCCTGGGTGGCCTACTGCAGGGTGTCCTCGGAAACTATTTGCCAAGCAGTGACTTGGTCATCTAGAAACACCTTTATATCTCATTACAAGGTGGACTCTGCCGGACTGTCCACACTAAAGTTTGGACGAGCAATTATTCAGTCCAATGCCTCTATTCCATGTATAAAAAACAAAACAAAACAAAAAAAACTTGACTTTATGCTCAGACCCACCCAGTTTACATACAGTATAGTGATTATTGATTTATTCCACTCATAGAGAAATCATTGTCTCTGTGGTTTCACAGCGCTACATTTTTTTCCTCACATCACTGTTCAATATTTGTCATATTGTACTGTGGCTGCTTTAGTTTTAACTTTTTGGTTAGCGCAATATTTTCCCCTCCTTTTTTCCATAAATCTATCCCCTATTTTGTAGACACTATGGGCCAGATTCAGGTACATCTGCGCATTATTGGACCGGCGTAGCGCACCGCCTTTATATTAGACTGGCGCAATGTAGCGGCGCAATCACCCTATTCTCGTTCGGTTTTACGCAGAAATTTGCGCCTGCGCAACGTTATTTCAGAGGCGCAAGGCGGAGTAATACAAATTGGGAAGGACGTGGGCGTGTTACATTGAAATGAGCCGTGACCCCATGCAAATGAAGGGCCGGCCGGCTCGCGCATGCGCGCTTGAAGCAGACCATGGTCAGCACCTCTGTGCGCATGCTCACAACTCAGGAACGGCGCAATCAGTGGAATTTGAAGTGGACTAGGGCAAATTAGTGAACTACGCAAACAGCATAAATAGACAGAGACAAACGCACTTCCTTTGCAAAAGGTACATCCCTTTGTATCCCTCCCTATACAGCAAGGTGCTTTTGTTCTGTTGTTTATTAGCGTTTGTTTGTTTGTGACGTGTCTTTGAGAGTGTTTTTTGTCTTTTATGTGTTTTCTTTGTTGTTATTTTGTTTAAATTATATTTTTGCTGGCCATTTTTTATTTTTGCTGGTCAATTTTTTTTTTGGTTCTGTTTGTATGATTTGGGAATGTGGGGGTGACATTCCTGCGGGAAAAGGGGTGTCACCCTCAATTTTGGTGGAAAAGGGTTCCCCAGGACAAGGGAGAAGTGATCCCCAGGTCCGTGTGAATGGTGTATGAATGTACAGTGACATAATTGGAGCCTTGGCGTGGCATTGCTGCTCACAAGTCCTGCATGGTGGACTGGTGCCAATCCAATGTGATGAGGATGTGGGGTGTGTGCTAGGGACCACAGTGGTGTGCATGCATGCATTCTCATTGTGCCTTGATTAATGTGTGTGTTTAACGTGCAAAGATGCATAATGTGAGCTGGCATGAGATGGGGTCATGAGATGGGGGTCCCAGTGCATATGCAGAGTCACTTTGAAGGGAAAAGACAGGAGGATGTTAGTCGTGCATGAGCCCCTTGTGATGTGTGCATCATGGGGGGGGGGACAGTCACTCCCCAACCAGCCAGCTGTCCCCATACATGTTCTGTTCGAAATCTGTGGGGATGGGGCTCTGATTGTATAAGTAGCTGTCATGGGTGTCATGGGTAGTGTCATGTGTTGGGCTGGTGATGTCCTCCTGCAGGGTTGTGGTTAATTCCATGATGGCATATGAGGGGTGAATCTGAAGATGCAAGACACCTCAGAATCACTCATGCCATAGATGTCTATGCGTGTGTGATATATCCTCTCCCATGAAGAGTGAAGAGTGAGGGGCTTGTATCAGCTAAGAATATTGTATTAGATTAGATTAAATGGTAAAGTTTATATAAGCCAAAAAAGTAAAAAAAAAAAAAATCCTGTGCCCTCCTCAGTGCCCTCCTCAGTGCCCTCCTCCTTCTTTGCTCATCTAAAGTCAGTAGTATAGCTATGAGCATGGATGCCACTGGCATGTTGGCATACAGTTTGTTGGGCAACATGTGTGACTGCTCAGCTCCTCACTAACAGTGTTGCTTTATCTGACATGTAGACGAATTGTCTAATTTTTGAGCAGCTTTTATATGGTCTAATTTTAGACAGGACATTTAGCTGTTGCGCACAGCGCGTAGCCTGCGCTGCACCAACGTTCTTTTGTGGATCCCCGTAACTCCCTCATTAGCATATTTGAATAGCAAATCAATGGTTTGTCTAGCGCAGTTTTGCGCGGACGGATGCGCCTGTCTAACGAAATTACGCTGGACAAAAAAAAATAGATTTCTTGCGTATCTCGTTTTGGGAGTGCCGTGCATCGAAACGCACGCGCACAATTAGACTTACGCCGCGCATCTCCTGTTACGCAGGCGTAATCGCTCTGTGAATCTGGCCCTATAACTTTTGCGCAAAACCAATCAATATACGCTTATTGCGATTTTTTTTTATTTTTTTTTGTTATCAAAAATATGTAGAAGAATACATATCGGCCTAACTGAGGACATTTTTTTTCCATATATATATTGTGAGGATGGGACCCTGTCCGGGGTGAGAAATGGCTACTTTATGTCAGATTCTGTAAAGAAACCCATGTTAATGGGTCAGCTGTGTCTTGGGCTTTTTAAGGCTCACCTGAACAGTAATCAGGGCCCCACCCACAGACAGGAAGTCTGGTCCCTGGGAGCCAGGTGAGCTCCCAACTCTCTGAAAGGAGTCAGAGAGAGGCTGCATGGATTGCAGCTAGTGTGTGCAGATCTGCAGGTTGCAGATGCCGCTTTATGTTTGAGCAGCAAGTCGCTGACTAGGAGAAAAGCAAGGATTGAGCTTATCTCTGGGAAACGCTGTGTGTTCTGAGGAACAGAACTTGGGCTTAGGCTAGAGGCCTGAAGCCGCCTGATGCCAGGATTGAAAGCCAGGAGGCTAAGCTCTTTAGTTTGTACAATGCAGTAATGGTGGAAACCCCCTGCGAGGGATGCTATTGCATATGTGAACCTTTTGTGAGTTTTTAAATAAAAGTGGGCTACCAAGCCCTTAAAAAACGCACCTGCCACTGGAGTCTGATTCCCCAAATCTTACATATGGTGGAGGTATTGCTACGGGCAGTTTGGAAGAGTTCCAGATCCACGCATACCAACAAACGGTGAGTAGAAAGCAACCGTGCGTTTTTGGCAGCAATGCTATGATGAACAGCCAATATGAACTGGAAGTCAAAAGTTTTCTGCTGTGAACTTCTGTTAGCTGTGTGTGGCAGTCAGGAGAACTGCATTTCACAGGAGTTCAATTAATGAACTGTGTTGTATACAGGTGGCATACCTGTGGAAGTAAGCTCAGCGTGGCCTGAGAAGACATATCCATTTAGGAAGGATCAGTGAATGGATGATTCAAATTAAATCGCAGAGAGTGAAGTCTGCGTGTGAAAGTGTGCTGTTTGCAAGTCTTGGAGACAATACACCAACATTTTCCTGTGTTAAGGAACTGTGTTAAAAACCATTGCCCTGTTTGCAGCGATGGGAAGGTCAAATCGCAAACAGAAAGCAATATTTGCTGAAATGAGAGACAGGACTTTGTGGCTGGAGGGTTTGTTGCCGACAGAACAAGCCCCAGACTCGTGCAAAAAGCACATGGCTGCGCTGAACCAAGCCAAAGGGAAAGTTTATGCTGTTGCCCCTAGCAACGCTGGTGCAGGCCGGCCAGCTGTTTATGTGCAAAGTGTTAAACAAGTGCGCTGTTTGCGATGCAGTGAGTGGGGGCATGAAGTTTCCAAATGCCCTTTGTTGCAAGCTTCAACAAAGCAAAAATATGAGAAGCCTGCTCTGAATGTAAAGAGTAAGCAGATGGGTGCAGTTGCCCATAGCAACGTCTATGATGTCAGGTCAGTGGACCGCATGACAAAGATATTGCCTACAGAGAGTTGTAAGTTTAAAGCAACGTCGCTGCAGGGAGAGAAACGTCTATATGTGTCGGAGAACCAGCAACGTGCAGCTAGGAGAGCACCGTTTCCATTAGCAACTGGAGAAAATGTGCCAATGGGAAGGAGGATCTACAAGGAAGAGGTGTATCGCCATCCCCATAGAGATGCAAGTGAAGTTCTGCGTGTTGGGAGAGTGTCATCTCCCTTAGCAACAGGAGAAAGTCGCCAAACACCATGCCTGGAATGTGGTCAGCTGGGACACGGCATATTTTCTTGCCCTAGATTTTGGGGTGCAGTTGAAAGGGATGTTGCTGAGCAGAACTCTTTATTGGTGGGCCAAGATTCCGTTACAGATATGTTTGCAGTCACCCCTGGCAACAAGAAATCTTCTGTTGTGTCTGCAGGGGGTGCTAAACAGTGGGAGTTGCCTACTGTGATTTCATCCTGTGGCCACCAGGGGGAGTTGGCCAGTAAAAATGCAGCTGAAAGACAACGCCCTCAAATGAAGACAGAGTTACCTGCTTCAAGAAATGGTAAGACTGTTGCAATTTGTGAAGTAGCAATGTGTCCAGGGAGAAGATCTGCAGAAAGTGTAAAGATGGACTTGCTGCAGTGTGCTTCCCAGAGCAGTGGGAAAACACACGTTAAAACCCTCCTTGCAGCAAGATCAAAGACTGAAAGTGATATGTGGACTTTGTGTGCACCTAAGGTAGTCCAGCAGAGTGCTGAGAGTGATGTATTAGGGGTGACCAAAACAGTTGGTGTGTCGTGTTCCCTAGCGATAGAGACAGGTGCTGCAGAGTTGCCAAGGGAAGCCGCTAAGGAGCCTGTAATGGTAAGGCAAATGGTTTCCCCGGACAACTGTGAAGCCGCCCTAGTGGGCAAAATAATTCCTTTAGAGAGGAAGGTTAATGTGCTGAGTCGCATGCAGGGTGCCATGCGTTCTGACAAAAGTCAATCTGATAAAGGTTGTAGAACTGCTATGTTTATGAATGATGATGATGTTGTTGATGATACATGTACTTATGGTGATGTGTTCACTAGTATTGAGGTAGGGGTGATCGCTAAGCAGGATATGCGATTTCCCTTAGCGACAGTAGGTAAGGTTGCAGAGGTGTCCTTTGAAACCTCCAGGGAGCTCGGTGTGTTTGAGCCAGAGGTTGCCGGGGACAACTGTGGTGCCGCTCTGATGGATAAGAGGGTACTTCACCTTCGTGATGAGAAAAATGGTAAAACTGAAATGTCTGAATTTGCTTGTAATGATAATGTGTTACTACAGTCTGTCACTGCTGACAGAAAAAGTCCTCATGAGTTTAATGAAGCACCACACAGTGGTCAAGTTACGTTATTGCAGCCTGCTGTGTTTAAAAATGTGTTTGCGGTGGACACAAATTCTGCTATGCAAAATGGAGAGACTGCAGAGCCGGTAGACACGGGTGCCTTGGCTTTTGCAGAAGTTAACCCTCTCCAGTTGGAAGGATCTGAAAAGGGCGCATACATAGCAGAAGTTTTGTCCTCAACAAAAGAGATGAGGAATGTTGAGCTTCAGAAGGATATGGTAATGGATAGCGATTTGGAATCGCTCGGTGTTGCTGAAAGTGAGAGGATGAGTGTCGCACATGCGATTTGCAGTGCTCAAGGGGAGTCGCAAGTTTTGTCAGTTACCTCTGAGGTAGAGGTCTCTTTAAGTAACTCAGCCTCTCACGCCTTAGCAAATGAGCCCCTCCACATCGTTGGTAAAGGAAAAGTTCCTAAAGTTCTGTGTTTAGATGTGGCTTGTCTAGAAATAACTGAGATGTTGTTGGAATTGGTGAAAATATTTCCAATGTACACCTGCGTGTACCCACAGCAGAGGGGTGACATGGTACTGCGTAGTACCAATCGGTGGACACAGGTGGTACCGGCGCTGTTAAGCAATATTAATGGAAATTGGTTGCTCTACTATTGGTTAATTTTGTGCAAAATTGTCTCACAGTTCTCTTTGAGAGTGCTTCCAGCGGCGGTTGTGTGCAGAAGGCGCTCAGGGGAATTGTTAGAAAAATCTGAGCTAGTAGACATAGTGGAAGTCTCTCCGTCTGCTGATGTGATGGAATGCATTCCTACTGGTGCGGTCCTAGGTACGGCTGAGCAGTGGTTGGTACATGGCGCACGCACTGTCTCACACTCTAGACCTCATGAAAAGAAAGGGCTCGGAATGGACGTGACAGTAGTGGGAATTCAGTCCATCACTTGCAGAGAGGTGCAGTTTGAGGTACCCGGAGACACTTTGATAGGAAATAACAGTAATAGTAACTAACGAAAACGTGTATGAGAAGCACTGTAGAGCACTGTCAGACAGCTCAGAGATCCTGGTTGAGGTACCAATGGATACAGAAATGGTCAAAGAGGTTGGTGTGGAAAAATGTGCGTTGGTAGGACAATTGCTATTGGAGTGTTGGACAACAGGGGGCGATGTGAAACCACGGGACTGTCCCATAGAGAGTAACGGCCTGCCTGTAGGTGGTCCCTCCATAGACTATGTCCTAACAAACAAGGGGACCAGAGGTCCCAATGATTATGCTGAGTTGAATAACCCTTTGTGGAACAGTGCTGTTGAGGTTAAACAGAAGGGTGTGGTGTCGATCTCAGATGGATTGTTTGCCAAAGGTAGCAACATAGGGGTTGGTGAACCTAAGAAACAAATGTTGTTGGTTAATGTTGAGTCGGGTAGTGAGAGTGGTCAGTCCCTGACAGACCCCCTGGAAGTAGGTCCCCAACAGTCCTAGGAGAGTAGGTCCGTGGGAGGAAAGAGAAGGATCTTGAGGCCAGCAGATAGAAGGGGTAGAGACATTAAGGGGAGCCCACGGTTCAGGAAGAAGTGCTGGTGGAAGCACACCCGGAAGAAGATGTGGGTGGAGTGCCCCTTTAGAGAAAAGGTTGGGCAGCTTAGGACTTCTGCTGCTGATATTTGGCACAGGGGCGCCACGGTGAAGTCTTGGCAACATACCCGAAAAACATGGGCCTACGCAGCCTATGGCTGGCCTGGAGGTGTCCCATTGGTGGTGGGAGGTCTATGTGTTCCTCCCTCCGGTTCGAAACAGGAGGGGAGGATATGTGAGGATGGGACCCTGTCCGGGGTGAGAAATGGCTACTTTATGTCCGATTCTGTAAAGAAACCCATGTTAATGGGTCAGCTGTGTCTTGGGCTTTTTAAGGCTCACCTGAACAGTAATCAGGGCCCCACCCACAGACAGGAAGTCTGGTCCCTGGGAGCCAGGTGAGCTCCCAACTCTCTGAAAGGAGTCAGAGAGAGGCTGCATGGATTGCAGCTAGTGTGTGCAGATCTGCAGGTTGCAGATGCCGCTTTATGTTTGAGCAGCAAGTCGCTGACTAGGAGAAAAGCAAGGATTGAGCTTATCTCTGGGAAACGCTGTGTGTTCTGAGGAACAGAACTTGGGCTTAGGCTAGAGGCCTGAAGCCATCAGATGCCAGGATTGAAAGCCAGGAGGCTAAGCTCTTTAGTTTGTACAATGCAGTAATGGTGGAAACCCCCTGCGAGGGATGCTATTGCATATGTGAACCTTTTGTGAGTTTTTAAATAAAAGTGGGCTACCAAGCCCTTAAAAAACGCACCTGCCACTGGAGTCTGATTCCCCAAATCTTACAATATATATATATATATATATATATATATATATATATATATATATATATATATATTTTTTTGGGGGCTATTTATTATAGCAAAAAGTAAACAATATTGATTTTTTTTATTTTTTAATTGTCGCTCTATTTTTGGTTATAGCGCATAAAATAAAAACCTCAGAGGTGATTAAATACCACCAAAAGAAAGCTCTATTTGTGGGAAAAAAAGGACGTAAATTTTTGTTTGGAAGCCACGCCGCATGACCGCGCAATTGTCAGTTAACCTCTTAAGGACCGCCTACTGTAGATTTACGTCAGCAGAATGGCACGGCTTGGCACCCAGCCGTGGGTCACAGGCTCTTGTCTGCGGCGCGCTCCCGTGACCCGGTTCCGAAGCTCCGGGACTCGCGGACCCGATCGACGCTAGAGTGCGGCGATCGGTCCCCAGAGCTGAAGAACGGGGAGAGCCGTGTGTAAACACGGCTTCCCCGTGCTTCACTGTGGCCGCAGCATCGATCACGTCATCCCTGTTATAGGGGGACGTGATCGATGATGTCACACTTACAGCCACACCCCCCTACAGTTGTAAACACACACACAGGGAACACTCAAATCCTACAGCGCCCCCTTGTGGTTAACTCCCAAACTGCAACTGTCATTTTCACAGTAAACAATGCAATTTAAATGCATTTTTTGCTGTGAAAATGACAATTGTCCCAAAAATGTGTCAAAATTGTCAGAAGTGTCCGCCATAATGTCGCAGTCACAAAAAAAATCGCTGATCCCTGCTATTGGTAGTAAAAAAAAAAATTGTAAACGCTATCAATTTTGCGAAAACCAACCGATAAACGCTTATTGCGATTTTTTTTTATTTTTTTTTACCAAAAATAGGTAGAAGAATACGTATTGGCCTAAACTGAGGGAAACAAAAAATTATATATATTTTGGGGGGATATTTATTATAGCACAAAGTAAAAAATATGGATTTTTTTAAAAATTGACGCTCTATTTTTGTTTATAGCACAAAAAAAAAAAAACGCAGAGGTGATCAAATACCACCAAAAGAAAGCTCTATTTGTGGGGAAAAAAGGACGTCAATTTTGTTTGGGAGCCACGTCGCACGACCGCGCAATTGTCAGTTAAAACGACGCAGTGCCGAATCGCAAAAAGGGGCAAGGTCCTTTACCTGCATTTTGGTCCGGGTCTTAAGTGGTTAAAGCGACACAGTACTGAATCGCAAAAAGTGGCCTGGTCTTTGACCAGCAAAATGCTCTGAGACTTAAGTGGTTAAGGAGACGTCACTTGCCACTTCCTTAACAACCAGTGATTCATCTGATGTCTGTGGGGATTCCATACTGACAGCAGAATGTAAATGAAACAACCAAAAATTTGAAACAAAATGATGTGCAGTCCCTCCCAATCTATACCAGGCTGTTCAGGTCTGGTATAGATTTTAGGGGGAGCCTCACACCAAAAATTCATATTAGATCTTTATCCAAGTACGCAGCCTGGCGGTACAGGAAAGCAGGGGGGGGGGAATGTGAGCCCTGCCTCCTGAACCATATCAGGCCACATACCCTTAACACCCCCCCCCCCCCCCCAAAGTACCTTGTCCCTGTACTGTTGAGGACAAGGTCCTCTTCCCTACAACCCTGACCCAAGATCCCCGCTCCCCATGTAAATGATTATGGAGTACTAAGACATATTATTGTGAATAAAAGCAGCAGACAGTTTTTGACAAGTCCTTTTGAGGGTCATTTTTACAACATAGATCCATTGTTAATCATGATAAATGGCATCTTCCACCCACACGGAAAAAAAAAATCAGCATAAGGGTGAATAGTAATACAGAATAAACGCCAGTGTTGTGCATTACAGCCCTTTAAAGGCAACTCTAAAGCCTGAAATCCTGAAATATACGGAAGGAGTATCCAAAAATAGATTGTGATCCAAATCCTGTTGTGTAAAATCAGTCGCATGAATCCATGAAGATAATGGAGCTAAGCAAGCTTAAAGATACGAACTTCATTATTGTGGGAATGCAGGTTCACACCTGTTCCCTTTTCTGAAATATAAGAACTGAAAAACGAATATTTAATTTAAGCAGAATGTCATGGCCAAAAACAGGTATTGCAACTTTGAGCACTTATGGAAGAAAAAATGGGATGGCAATTGATGGCATGGTTGATGTCAGAAGTTAGGGGTAGGCAGGGCAGTAAAATCGTGAAGCAAGTAGTGGCAGTGTTTGACTAAGGCCCACCAGAGAAAATGAGGCTGGATGGTCTGCAAAAGGTCCAAGCAATGATGGAGACTTGGTGTCACTTACTTTAGCCCCGGACCATATTGCTGTCCAAAGACCAGAGCACTTTTTGTGATTCGGCACTGCGTCGCTTTAACTGACAATTGCGCGGTCGTGCGACGTGGCTCCCAAACAAAATTGGCGTCCTTTTTTTCCCACAAATAGAGCTTTCTTTTGGTGGTATTTGATCATCTCTGCGGTTTTTTTTTTTTTTTTGCGCTATAAACAAAAATAGAGCGACTATTTTGAAAAAAATTCAATATTTTTTACATTTTGCTATAATAAATATCCCCAAAAAAGATATAAAAAAACATTTTTTTTCCTCAGTTTAGGCCGATACGTATTCTTCTACATATTTTTCGTAAAAAAAAAAATCGCAATTAGCGTTTATTGATTGGTTTGCGCAAAATTTATAGCGTTTACAAAAAAGGGGGTAGTTTTATGGCATTTTTATTAATATTTTTTTTTTTACTAGTAATGGCGGCGATCAGCGTTTTTTTTTCGGTACTGCGATATTATGGCGGACACATCGGACACTTTTGACACATTTTTGGGACCATTGGCATTTTTATAGCGATCAATGCTATAAAAATGCATTGGATTACTATAATAATGCAATTGGCAGTGAAGGGGTTAACACTAGGGGGCAGGGAAGGGGTTAAGTGTGTTCCTATTTGTGTTCTAACTGTATGGGGGGGGTGGACTCACTAGGGGGAATCACTGATCTTCCGTTCATACATTGTATGAACGGAGGATCAGCGTTTCCCCCGCTGACAGGAACGAGAGGAATGTGTTTACACACATACCTCCCGTTTCCCCGCTCTGTAACGAACGAGCGCGCCTGCCCGGCGGCGATCGCGCCCGCCGGGCGCGCACGCGGGACTCGGGGGCGAGCGGGGGGCGAGCGGGGGGCGCGCAAGCGGGCCGCCGTCAGCGCGCACGCGCCCCCTAGTGGCCGCGAATGTCCCGACATAGAGCTACGGGCTCTCGCCCAGGAGAGCCGACCTGCCGTCGTAGAACCACAGCGGGTGGTCGGCTAGTGGTTAAATAGCCACTGTTTAACTGAAATGTTTTATTCATAGCACAGAAAATATTTGTTTTTAACCACTTAAGACCCAGATCTTTAGGCAGCTAAACGACCCGGCTCTCTCTTATTTTTTCTTATTCTTTCTCTCCCTTTTTTCTTTGTCCCTCTGGCAGTGCTGGCGGGGAGTTCTGATCAGCCAGCTTGGATGTTTTTTATCAAGATCATCTGCTGATCTGAGAACTGTAGTGAGGACTTTAAATGGCAACTCTAATCACAGGCAGTGTTACTCAATGTGTCTCTAGTTCTGTGGTGTCTCGCAGCAGTGACACCTATGCTGAAATCAGGAGATAGGGTCTCCTCCAGCCCCTCCCACTTCACATTTCTCCCCAGTCAGCTGAACTCTAGTCTCTGCCCTACAGCCATGTCGTGAACTGAATGGGCGGGCAAGGGCTCCAGGAGCAGCCCAGCTGGATGGCTGCGAATAGACTGAGTACTGCGGGCTTCAGGAACAGCCCAGGATTCTGTGACCCCTGGCAAATTGTTATTTAACACCCGAGGGGGTCTTGACCCCAGGTAGAGAACCCCTGTTCTAGTTGTTGAAAGCACTACTGAGTCTCGGGCACGGTCAGTTTAACACTTTATTACTATATTTGTGTTTTGACAATTTTTTTAACATGTGGACATTATCACAATGTTACATTTTTCATAAGCATATTTGTACTTTGATTGCTTTTACATAGCTGTGCCAAGTAAGAAAATTTAATTTGTGATCTTAAGTTACATCAGCATTCTCTGGGAAAATGTGTCTTGTGGTATTCCATGATGCAATGGTGACATCCTGTAAATAACGGGAAGAACTAGGTTAATATTTCCAATGCCTTACTCTGCGGTTCGTTACAGAAATCCTATTCACTGTATGCGTTATATATTATTTAGCGTACACATACTAGATATTGATGCTATATCTGTAGTTAATGTTAATATTTTAATATGAAAAGACAAATTGCATAGCTGCAACACTACATATGATATTGTAATTCACAGCCCTTTTTTTTTTGCTTATAGTGTACACTGGTCTGTATTTTAGGGTGCACACTACTGTACTTTTCCATGTGTCATATTACTGTACTTTTCATCGTAGAATAAACTAATCAAAGGTAAATAAACAAATCCACTTGTAAATCTTGTTTTTCCTTGTCAACATATCTGTATTAAGAAGATAATGGTTCGTACAAGAACAGTGAGTAAATAGGTTACATAAAAAGCGTATAACATATTGACAAAAAACATTGTGCATCTGATGAGGCATTCTTTTCCAGTGGTCTATAAATGGGTAAGTATGTGGTGGAATCCATATGACTGTTTATGCCTGGCTTGCTATAAGGTGCCTCATTTGTCACGAGCAGTCTTGGAAAGGATAGGGCTCATAGTTCGTGCAAGTATGCCAATGCGTACATCAGGAAGCTTCAACAGTACCTACTCATAAAACAATATTAGTAACATTAGTAACAATAACTTTCCAGACTGTCGTCCAAACGTGGGGAGACGGGAGGTGGGTAGGAGGGGGGGGGGGGGAAGTTAAGGGGTGTCTGCAGGAGTGGATCGGCTGTTGTTGTCTATTGTTATAGTAAGTGGAGGTTAGCTAAGGTTGGCTGGGCTACCATGGCAATATAACAGCATCAGTATTTACATTGGGTAGAACATAATTCAACCAAGGTTTCCAAGAACTTTCATATCCGGCTAACGTGTCCTGGTCTATTGCCATCATTTTGGCGTGTGCTGATGCTACATTCATTCTGTTTATTACTTCGCTGAGGGGTAGATTAGGGGACTTCCACGCTTTAGCCAGTGTTTGTTTTGCGGCTGGGGTAAGCTAAAGGATTAATTTAAATTGTTTGTGTGGGATATTCCCCGGTTTCAGGTTTAATAGTGCTAATTTAGGATCAATTGGAACACTGGTTCCCGTGAGTTGGCTTATTATTTAAAAAATTTCCGACCAGAATGAATGTGCTGTAGGGCACGACCACCAGATGTGAAAGAACGTTCCTGGGGATGAGCAATAGACATGTGCACAGAAAAAAAAATTGTTTTTTTTTTGTTCTGTTTCGTATCGTTCCGTTTTTTCGTTTTCGTTCGTTTTTCGTAAGACGCCCGTTTTCCTGTTTGTTCCCGTTCGTTTTTCGTATGACGCGATTTTTTTCGTATTCCGATCGTTTCGTATTTTCGTTACTGTTTTATTTTCGGACATGCGGGATGGTTCGTTATTCTGTTTAATTCATGTTCGTTACTTGTTAGACAATAATTTTCGTGAATTTTCGTCAATGATTTGCAGTATCTTGAAACCCTTTTCTTTTGCTATTTTCAGTCGTATGTTCATATGACATCTATAACAAAAGATTTGCATTCTGTATTTTAAATTCCTTTTTTCTGTTCGTATTTTGGATTCAAAATACAGCATGCAAATTTTTTGTTATAGATGTCATATGAACAATGAACATAGGACTGAAAACAAACAGAGCAAGGATTGAAACAAAATACAAAATGCAAACCTTTTGTTATAGATGTCATATGAACAATGAACATAGGACTGAAAACAAACAGAAAAAGGATTGAAACAAAATACAAAATGCACATCTTTTGTTATAGATGTCATATGAACTAGGGTTGTCCCGATACCACTTTTTTAGGACCGAGTACAAGTACCGATACTTTTTTTCATGTACTCGCCAATACCGAATACCGATACTTTTTTTTAAATGTCATGTGACAGTTTTCATACCACAATACAGACTAAGAATATTTTCTTTAGAATTATGAAGAACTCTAACTCAAGACATTATAAAAGAATAAAAATTAGTAAAAATTAATAAAAAAATATTATTTTCTTGTCACGCAGTAGTAAAAAACTCAAAGAATTTTCACAGAACATGTTGATAAATACAAAAGTATTCTATTTAGGTATCGGGAGCATTTGCGCGAGTACAAGTACTCCCGCAAATACTCGGTATCGGTCCCGATACCGATACTAGTATCGGTATCTGGACAACCCTAATATGAACAATGAACATAGGACTGAAAACAAACAGAAAAAGGATTCAAACAAAATACAGAATGTAAATCTTTTGTTATAGATGTCATTTTTGTTCTTTTGCCGTTTTTCGTTTTGTCGTTTTTTTTCGTCGGATCATTCGTTCGTATTTGCGGTTGTTCGTTATGCGGCTCATTCGTAATCTCGTAGTTTTCGTATTTTGGTGCTTTAATTTTTTCGTATGTACACATTATCCTGCGGGTACGAAAATGAACATTTTCGTACGAACGGGAATGCACATATCTAATGAGCAACCCCCTGAAACATTGGTCAGGGTAGTTTGGTACAAACTTCGTAATTCTGGCAGGAACTAGATACCACCTTGTAAGTACTTTATAGTTAGTTTCGCACGCTATTACATTTAATGACGCTGATTTAGTGTTGCTCCAAATTTGATTCCAATCTGATGTATCTAGTTCTTGATCAAGGTCCTTTTCCCACTTGCTTACGTAGGGAAGTTTCTCTGTTGTGGAATTAAGCAGTAGTTGAGAGTATACTATTGAGATCCTACCCCTGGTGGGGGGGTCATTTGTACAAAGCTTTTCAAAGGCAGTTAAGCGAGGAGGATGGGATGCAGAATCAACGTTTGGTTTGAAGAAATTCTTTATTTGTAGGTATTTGAATAGTTCAGATTGTGGTATGTTGTAAGTATCGCAAATATTGGGGAAGGACCTAAACGTCGAAGAGTCCATTAGCTTGTATAAATTCGTGCAGCCCTTCTTGGCCCATTCTTTAAATGAGTTGGGGTATACCCAAGCTGGGTAAAATGCCGGGTTCTTGTGAAAGGATAAAAGTGGAATATGAGGGGATAGAAGTTTTGTTTTTGGTCTTTAATGTGTCCCAAAGGACAAAAAAAAAAGGACAAGGACTTATTTCTCACTGAATCCGCCAACAAACACTTAAGTAAATCTTGTTTTTCATTTTTATTACAGCTAAACACAATAGACCTCAGTGGCAATCACTGACTTACAAAGGGGAATACCAAGCCAAGAGAAGAAAATGTGGAAACAGATGTAGATTTTCACAATGGATGTCATCACCACACACCCTTATAAACCAGCTAGGACATCTCCTTGGGACACCCTAATGCTGAAGGACATTAACCACTTCAATACAGTGCACTTAAACCCCCTTCTTACCCAGACCAATTTTCAGCTTTCGGTGCTTTCACACTTTGAATGACAATTACTCAGTCATGCAACACTTTACCCAAATAAAATTTGCGTCCTTTTTCCCTGTTCGTCTTTCAGGACAGGTACTGTAGAGAGAGACACAGGCTCCTCCCCTCCTAGGAAAAAACACCGCCTTCCAATTAGATTTAAACCTCAGCCTCCTCCAGCTCCTCAGTTTATGGTGTTTCCTCCGGCGGGGAGACATCGCTGGGACCAGGGGCCAGTCAGCTGGGGAGGCTGAGGCTGTTATTCTGAGGGGGGGAGCCGGTCTCTCTATTCCTCAGACCTTCTACGGCAACCCAGCTAGCTAGTGAGCTATATACCTGGGGTACTTGCTGTGCTGCGTTCCTCGGCAGTTTCTGGGGTGAGATTTGTCCGAGGAGGTCCTTTTCCTTCCTCCCAGGGGTGGCGCTGCAGGCGGGGTGTCGACTCCATGTGTTTGTCACATTCGGCTAGGAAGCTGAGGCCGAACCGGATGACGAGTGACGTCAGTTCCAGGAGGGGCGGGCACTTCCGCCGGATACGCGTCTCTCGGTCCCAGACGCGGCAGAAGAAAAGGACCGAACGCTGGGCTGGTGCTGCCTACGCTTACAGCCGGTGGGTCGGCACTTTGTCATTGTCTGCGACCACAATCCTCAGCGGAGATGTCGGAAGTAGAGACTTCACGCGCACCTCCGGATGACGGCAGCACCAGCCACTCTAAGGTAGGAACCCTAGGGTGGTGTTTCCTTACTTAAACTTTTTCAGCTTTACTGGTGTTTTTTCCTCCTGGTGGTCGGGGAGGTTAGGTTGTGTATCTGGGACCCTGGTGGTGGTTGGTCTTAGGTAGAGCACACCTGGTGATTAACTGTTTCAGCGCTGATGGACTTTCACTTATACCTGCCTCTCTGCTCTTGTCTGTGTCTTTCTACAGAAATCCACAGAAAAATCTGGCCATAATTCCAAGAAGAAATGTCCCTCCTGTAGATCTTCTCTGGGAGAAAGCTGGAATACGGCACTTTGCAAACGTTGCATTGATGGGCTAATTAGAGAGAGAGAGAGGCAGAGCAGGGCTCTGAGTTAGCAGCATCCGTGAAAAAGCTTTCCAATACCTTTCAGTCCTTTAAGGATCTTTTTGCTAATTTTCAGTTGCCCCAGGGCAATCCTTCTTCAGCGCAACAGATCACCCTACCTAGTCCAGAGGTCCTTCCCTCTGTGAGCAGAGAGAAACCTAAGGACATTAGAGAGGACGCTGAGGAAGAGCCAGACAGTGCCGCTTCTAGCTCCCTTGAGGAGTCAGATGGGGAGGGAAAGGAGGGGGAGTCCTCCAGAACCTCTCGCTATAAACTGACTCTCGAAGAGGTGGAGGATCTACTAGGAGCCATCCACGTTACTTTGGGTATTCCAGAAGAGAAGAGGTCACTGTCGCTCCATGATCAGATGTACATGGGCTTGGGGGAACGTAAGAAAAGGGTTTTTCCGGTCCATGAGGTCTTGATCAATGCCATTAAAAAAGAATGGCAGGATCCAGAGAGGAAACCCTTCTTTTCAAATGCCTTGAAACAAAGATTTCCTTTCTCGGAGGAGGAAGCCATGGTCTGGAAAAAAACTCCCAGACTGGATGCAGCTTTCTCGCAGGTGTCCAGACACACAGACCTGGCGTTTGAAGACATGGGGGTACTTTCAGACCCCATGGACAGAAGGATGGATTCACTTCAGCAGACAAGAAGAAGGCCTTCCCCATTAAGAAAAAGTTTGGGGGCAGTCTAAAAGGAAGCTCTGGTCTCAAAAGAAGGTGGAGCCCACGAAACCAGAAGGGAAAAAGAGGTTTTGGGGACAGAAGGGCAAAGGTCGCGGAGCGGCAATTTTTCGCCCTCCTGAACAGCCCCAAAAACCTCAGTGACAGAGTCAAGGTGGGAGGAAGGTTGGGGGCCTTTCTCTCACAATGGGAAATGATCACCAGCAACCAGTTTGTGCTGGGGATCATAAGACGAGGATACAAATTGGAATTCTCAAGTCCTCCCCCATTCAGACTTTTGGTCAGCGATCCTCCAAAATGCAGAGAAAAATCATCAGCTCTTTTTTCCTCCCTTCAGGAGTTGGAGGATCAGGAGGTGGTGGTTCGAGTTCCAACAGTAGAGACAGGCAGGGGCTTCTACTCCCACATCTTTGTGGTCCGCAAACCCTCCTGGAAGTTCAGACTTATACTGAACTTGAAGCCCCTGAATGTCTCAGTCACATACAAAAAGTTCAGGATGGACTCCATCTACTCTGTAAGGACACTTCTCCCTCCGAACTGTTTTATGGCATCAATAGACTTAAAAGATGCTTATCTACACATTCTGATTGCGGAGAGCCATCAGAAATATCAAAATTGGCAGTAAGTTCCGAGGAGGGGACGGTCCACTTACAGTTCAAAGCCCTTCCCTTCGGGCTCTCATCTTCCCCCCCCCCCCCCCCCTCGGATCTTCACAAAAATGATGGTGGAGGTTCTGGCGTTCCTTCGACTCAAGGGCATCTCAGTAGTGGCCTACTTGGACGACCTGTTCGCCCCTTCCCCGGAACAGCTATCCCGGGACCTCCAGGTAGCAAGGGATACCTTGGAGAAACTGGGATGGCTCTTGAATCTGGAGAAATCCAGTCTGATTCCCTCCCAGAGAGTCACCTTCCTGGGATTCGTCCTAGACTCAACCAGGCAGATGACTTTTCTTCCAGCGGAGAAAGTCACGAAGGTAGACAGGGCAGTGTTGTTCCTTCAGGGAAGCTCTTGGATCTCAATAAGGAAAGCCATGTCGGCCCTGGGTCTGCTGACCTCCACTCTTCCAGCAGTGCAGTGGGCAGGACTACACTTTCGTCCCCTACAGTTATTCATCCTAAATGTATGGGACCACAATCCAGGGTCTCTGAATTCCCTAATATCCGTGCCAGTCCAGGTCAAGAGGTCCCTCTGGTGGTGGAGAAAGGGGGCAAACCTGTCACAGGGTCTGGAATGGATCCCCCCGATTTCCAGAACAATAACAGACGCCAGCGGTACAGGGTGGGGAGCACACCTGAATTCCCATCTGGTGCAGGGTACCTGGGAAAGAGAAGACTCAATGAGATCCTCGAATTGGAAGGAACTGAGGGCAATAGATTTAGCCCTCAGAGCCTTTCAGGGGGAGCTTCGGGGCCAGCATGTTCGGGTCCGGTCGGACAATTCCTCCGCGGTAGCATATATCAACAAACAAAGGGGCACCAGGAGCAGATCCTTGTGGGTTCTGACGGAATCCATTCTCAAATGGGCGGAGTCCAATGTTCTGTCTCTTTCGGCGGTCCATCTGAAAGGAGAGCAAAATCAGGTGGCAGATTTTCTCAGCAGAAAGAAACTGAGGGAAGGCGACTGGGTACTGAACCAAGAAGTTTTCAAAATGATCACTCAGAGGTAGGGAATACCAGAGGTGGATCTGTTTGCCTCAAGAGAAAATGCCAAGACACAACTTTTTTTCTCCCTGAGGCGGTGGGACGGAGCCCTGGGGGTGGATGCCCTAACCCAGACCTGGAAGTTCTCCAGGTGTTATGCTTTCCCCCCTCCGGTTCTGGTTTCCGGCAGTCTTGAGAAAACTGCAGGAGGAGAGCACAACGCTTATCCTGGTGGCACCTCATTGGCCCAGGAGGCCATGGTTCTGCATCCTGAAAGCACTTTCAGTAGAACCTCCTTGGATTCTACCAATCCGGGAGGATCTTCTTGCTCGGGGTCCAATCCATTGTCCACAGGTGGAGAGATGGAATCTAGCAGCGTGGCTTCTGAAGAACAACTGCTAAGGGGCAAAGGTTTCTCGGAACGTCTAATAACAACTCTTTTAAGTTCCAGAAAGAAAGAAACGCAGGCCATCTACTTAAAGGTTTGGAAGCATTTTAACAGCTGGTGCTTGGAAAACTCTTTCAAGGTCCATAGCCCTGTTGCAGTGTTAGAATTTTTGCAGTCTGGGGCAGACAAGGGCCTAGCTGTCAGCACGCTGAAAGGTCAGGTGTCAGCGCTAAGTGTCTTTTTAGAGAAACAGTTAGCAACCGATCCATGGGTATCTAGATTTTTTAGGGCCTTGAGTAGACGGAGACCGGTTAGAGCCCCCACCTTCCCAGTATGGGATCTGTCCTTGGTTTTACAGGCCTTCACAGCAGAACCTTTTGAACCTTTAGAAAGCTGTACGTTAAAGGTGATCACTCTTAAGACTGTATTTTTGGTCACAATCACCACAGCTAGAAGAGTAAGTGAACTCGAAGCCCTTTCTATTAGGGCACCTTTTTTTTCAGTTTTTTTCGGATCGTATAGTTCTCAAAACAGATCCGGCCTTTCTTACCGAAGGTATCTTCTAATTTTCATAGAAGCCAAGAAATTACTTTACCATCATTTTGTTTGAATCCTGTGCAGGAACAGGAACGCAACTTCCATAACCTAGACGTTAGGAGGTATATCCTCCAGTATTTAAGTATCACAAGTCAGTTCAGGAAAACTGATTCTCTTTTTGTTTTATTTTCGGGGACCAAAAAGGGTTCTAGAGCCTCTAAGCACACAATAGCCAGGTGGTTAAGATCAGCCATTGTTCAGGCCTATGTCTCTAGAGGGGTGGAGCCTCCACAGGGTGTCAGGGCTCATTCCACCAGGGCTGTAGCAACTTCACAGGCAGAGTGTGCTGGTGCTTCCCCGGAGCAGATCTGCAAAGATCTGCAAAGCTGCAACATGGTCTAGTTTCTCGACGTTCGTGAGACATTACAGACTGGACCTACTTTCAGCCAAGGTTCAGGCTTTTGGGGCTTTTGGGCGCAAAGTGTTACAAGCAGTAGTCCCAACCTAGGGGAAGGTGCTCACTTATCCTCTCTACAGTACCTGTCCTGAAAGACGAACAGGGAAAATTGGGGTTACTTTCACTTTCAGGACCCCACTGGTACCCACCCTTGTTATTTCAGGGGATGCTTCTGGAATCTTATCATACAAGGCCGTCAGGTAAGATGAAATATTGTTTTTTTTATGACGTGTTCTTGTGTCTCCCCAGCTGGCCGGAGGTGCTCTGGAAAAACTGAGGAGCTGGAGGAGGCTGAGGTTTAAATCTTCTAATTGGAAGGCGGTGTTTCCTAAGAGGGGAGGAGCCTGTGTCTCTCTCTACAGTACCTGTCCTGAAAGACTCCTGGAAAAGGGATGTTACCGATAAGTAACCCCAATTTTTTCACACAAATAGAGCTTTCTTTTGGTGGTATTTAATCATTCGTGGTTTTTTTATTTTTTGCGCTAATAAATAAAAAAAAGACGGTAAATTTCGTGAAAAAATTGCCTTTTTCTTTGTTTCTGTCATAAAATTTAGCAAATTAGTAATTTTTCTTCATAAATTTTGGCCAAAATTTATACTGCTACATATCTTTGATAAAAATAACCCAAATTGGTGTGTATTATTTGGTCTTTGTGAAAGTTATAGGGCCAGATTCAGAAAGATCCGTGGATCTTTCTGCTGGCGTAACGTATCCCCGATACGTTACGCTCAGGGCCGGCCTTAGGTGTTCAGGCGCCCTGTGCGAGCTAATCCTGTGGCGCCCCCCCCCCACCTTCACCCCTCGCCCCCTGGTCACCTAAACATACACAAAGAGGAAACACAGAGGGGGACACTTAGGGTTGCCACCTTTTCTTTAAGCTAAACCCGAACATTTTAGTGGTGCACAGCACTGCGCTTGCTTAACCCAACCCATTCACCTGAATGGGGCTGTGCTTCAACCATGTGCAATGCACATGGCTACAGCACAGTGGCATGGGTTTTTAGGGGTTAAAAACAGGTGGTGAGGAGGCAACATAACGCTTCTTCACCACCTGTCAAATACCTTCAAAACATGATCCACTATGGATCACTTTTCAGAGTGCCCTGCAACTCCATTTACACTTGTGGTTGGGGGGACAGTAAAAACTTGAGGTTGAGCTGTGTTATTACTGCTATCCAACCATTTCCCTCAAGCTGAAAAGGCAGCAGAGGGGGATGTACACTTGCCACAGCCAAAATGCTTTCCATAACAGTGCGACAAAAAAATGTCTGCACTGTTGGGTTCAGCGAGCAGTATTGCCTGTCGAATGTGGCCCATTCAAGTTAATGGGCCACATGTGCAATGCATTAAATTGCGGGGGCGATACTGTGGGATTTAAACAGGCGCCTGTCAAATGCCCTCTAAAGAGCAATACAAATGTGGATTGCTCTTCAGAGGGCACTACATGTGTAAATGAGCTGTAGGGCTGTTCAGCCATTCTAGTATATTCTGTGGAATCAGTGGAATCAGCTAGGGGCATAGGGGAAGGAACAAGACTATTTAACCCCTGGGCAGGCAGAGTGACAGAAGGGGGGCAGGGTGATAGGGGGGGCAGGCAGAGTGACAGAAGAGGGCAGGATGATAGGGGGGCAGGGGGGCAGAGTGACAGGAGGGGGGCAGGCAGAGTGACAGGAGGGGGGCAGCAGAGTGACAGGAGGGGGGGGCAGGAGGGGGGCAGGCAGAGGGACAGCAGGCAGGCAGGGGGGGGGCAGGCAGAGTGACAGGAGGGGGGCAGGCAGAGTGACAGAAGGGGGGCTGGATGATAGGGGGGCAGGCAGAGTGACAACAGGGGGCAGGCAGAGTGACAACAGGGGGCAGGCAGAGTGACAGAAGGGGGGCAGGATGATAGAGGGGGGCAGGAAGAGTGGCAGAAGGGGGAAGGCAGAGTGACAGAAGGGGGCAGGATGATAGCGGGGCAGGCAGAGTGACCAGAGGGGGGTCAGGCAGAGTGACCAGAGGGGGGTCAGGCAGAGTGACCAGGGGGGGGTCAGGCAGAGTGACCAGGGGGGGGTCAGGCAGAGTGACCAGAGGGGGGTCAGGCAGAGTGACCAGAGGGGGGTCAGGCAGAGTGACCAGAGGGGGGTCAGGCAGAGTGACCAGAGGGGGGTCAGGCAGAGTGACCAGAGGGGGGTCAGGCAGAGTGACCAGAGGGGGGTCAGGCAGAGTGACCGGAGGGGGGTCAGGCAGTGTGACAGGAGGGGGGTCAGGCAGTGTGACAGGAGGGGGGTCATGCAGTGTGACAGGAGGGGGGTCATGCAGTGTGACAGGAGGGGGGTCATGCAGTGTGACGCAAGGGGGGGCAGGCAGTGTGACGCAAGGGGGGGCAGGCAGTGTGACAGTAAAGGGCAGGAGGACCTGTGGAGTGGACACACTATTCTTTGCAGGACACTGTATTATGCTGGCACCGGGCCTGACTCCCGATCATCACATACAACACAGAGGTGATAGCAAAGAATCCTAAGAATCCCCCCCCCCCCCCCGGCTCTCCCCCCTCCCTCCTCAGGTCAGTATTTTTATACCCAGCCAAGTATCGTAGATGTAGCTGATTCTGCAGCTGGTCTCCTGCACGGTCTGTTCCTAGTCAGCTGTCTGTGTGATAAATGACATGCTGATCGGCCGATCATGGAGCTCCCATCCCTGATCCAGCGCGCTTCTCCAATTCTCTTCTGACACCCGAACACTGACAGGGCACTGCTGGCCAGACTCTTTCTTCCATAGCAGTCTCCTCCTTTGTAAAGTTTTCCAGGGTTTCTAGTCCCCTCACCATTGCCTGCGAAGACGGCAGGATACTATAGAAGCAACAAGGAGGAGGGAGGGGAACAGTGTCGGTGCTGCTGAGCAGTGACCTGGCCGCCCCTGCCTGTGATAAATGATGATGATCATTCATCATGTTAAACTGACTGCGAGTCTGCGACTCACATTCTACAAACTGTGACGGCCGCACGGCGCCCCTGTTGCTTATGGCGCCCTGTGCGACCGCACAGCCCGCACACCCCAAAGGCCGGCCCTGGTTAGGCCGCTGTAAATATTTGCGCAAGTTCTTTATTCAGAAAGAACTTGCGTCATTATTTACCGCGGCGTAACATATGTGTGGCGGCGTGAGGCCGCGCAATTCAAATGTATGAAGTAGGGGCGTTATTCATGTAAATGAATCATGACCCCACATAATTGACGTTTTTTTTTTTTCCAGTGCACATGCGTGAAATCACGTTGCTTTTCCTCAATGAAAACGACGTGAACGTTACTAACGTCGAGCCCCATTCCCGAACAATTTACACAAACGACGTAACCGACGTACAATTCGACCCTGTCCTGACGTCCATACTTAACATTGGCTACGTCTCCTATAGCAGGGGTAACCTTACGTCGCTCGAACGCTTACGCAAACGACGTAAACTACGACGCCGCAAGTATGTTCGGGAATCGCCGTAAATAGCTCATTTGCATATATTACGCGAAAACCGCCGTAAGCGCCACCTAGCGGCCAGCGTAATAATGCAACTAAGATACAATGGTGTAAGCGAATTACGCCGTTCGTATCTTAAAAGAAAGCCGGCGTATCTTCTTTTCAGAATAGCAAAAAAAGACACGCCGGCTATTCTTAGTAAATAGCTTTCTGAATATGGCCCATAGAGTCTACAAACTATGGTGCCAATCCCTAAAAATTTATCAATCTGATCACACTTGAAGTACTGACGACCTATCTAATTTCTTGAGATACTAACAAGTCAGAAAAGTAAAAATACCCCTTTTTAGAGAGTAGACATTCCAAGGTATTAAATAAGTAGCATGGTGAGTTTTTTGTTGTAATTGTAATTTTTTCCCACAATTCTTTGCAAAATTACGTATTTTTTTTTTTACAAAATTGTCATATTAACTGGTTATTTCTCTCACAGAACATATGCATACAACAAATTACACCCCAAAATACATTCTGCTGCTCCTCCTGAGTATGGGGATACCAAATGTGTGGGACTTTTACACAGCCTGGCCACATACAAAGGCCCAACATTGAAGTAGCGCCATCAGGCGATCTACGAGCATGAATTGCACATCTCATTTCTCAACCACCTATTATACTTTTGAAGGCCCTGGAGCACCAGGACAATGGAATTGCCCACAAAAAATGACCTCATTTTGGAAAGCAGACACCCCAACGTATAATCTATGAGGCATAATGAGTCTTTTGAGCGGTTACTTTTTTTCCAGAAGTTTTGGGAAAACGTGGAAAAAAATGAAAACGCTTTTTTTTTTTACACAAAGTTGTCCATTTATAAGATATTTCCAACACATAGCAAATGCATAGCAAAAATTACACCCTAAAATACATTCTGCTACTCGTTCTGAGTATGGGGATATCGCATATGTGAGACTTTTACACAGCTTGGCCACATACAGATGCCCAACATCCAAGTAGCACCATCGGGCGTTCTAGGAGCATACATTACATATATCATTACCTGGCAACCTATCATTTTTGAAGGCTCTTTATATTTCTAACACATAGCATGTACATACCAAGAATTACAATCCAAAATAAATTCTATTGTGGAAAGGGTAAAAAAAAAAAAGTATTACCTGTGCTTTTAGTAGTGTCCACAGAAGAGAGCACTGGTCCAGGCAGCAGTCGGGGATGTGCTTAGTAATGACAGCTATAGTAATTCTCCAGGCAGCATATTTGAATAGTCCAGGTAGCAGTGGTGTGGCTCGTTCATGCCGCAGGCATGATGGCAGTAAGTCAGCAGCAGGCTGAGGGCTGCAATTGGGTAAGACCTGTGCACAGGGGTAGAGGCTTCGACCCACCCAAATCTCTATGAAGCCTCCGGACTCCAGACCCTAATCCGGAAATTACAAAACTTGGAGAAAACAAAAAAAAAAAATGTTCTCCATCCGGAAAAACTATTCTGGAGCCCCTCACATATGTGAGACCCCTGTGTACTACAATAGCAGGGCAACAGATCAGTCCAAGTGGTAGGCAAAAGCATAGTCCATAAAACAGGCCAGGGTCAGTTCACGTGGAAGCAGTCCAAACGGTAGGCAGAGGAATAGTCAAAAAACAGGCCAAGGTCAGTTTACGTGGAAGCAGTCCAAGCGGTAGGCAAAAGCATAGTCCATAAAACAGGCCAGGGTCAATTTACGTGGAAGCAGTCCAAACGGTAGGTAGAGGCATAGTAAAAAAAACAGGCCAGGGTCAGTTTACGTGGAAGCAGTCCAATCGGTAGGCAAAAGCATAGTCCATAAAACAGGCCAGGGTCAATTTACGTTGAAGGCAGTAGCATGAAAATGGTCAGATGGGGGAAATGGTTAAAAATATGGGCTAGAATCTTAGGGATTCATGATAATTTTCGAAGCATTCTCCAATGCAAAGGCCAGGTTGGGAGGGACACCGGGGACAATGGTGGCTGGAATCTTTTGAAAAATCCTCTTTTGCTGCAAACGCGACATTTTTTTTGCCGTCTTCGGCCTCCTTCGGTTGGTGGGATGTGGTACGGGTAGTGCCGTCCATGAAGTCGGCTAACGACATCAGAGCAAAGGGTTTCTGAGGGGGGTCTTTGTGGATAAATGAGGGATGTGACTATTTTTTCTGTGAATTGTAGCAAGCGGGCAGGGTTTTCAGTGGATTTGGAGTAGACTACATAAGAATTATAAATGGCCAAATGGATAAGATAAATTGCTACCTTCTTGTACCAAAATCGGGACCTCCTTATTGATAAATAGGGCTGAATCATTTGATCATTGAAATCCACCCCCCCATGTACAGATTGTAATCTTGGACACATGTCGGCTTTTCAATGGGACCTCGTTATTGTTGAACAACAACTGCAGTGTCATTGTGAATGGTGGACATCATGTGCACGTCTCTGTTATCCTTCCACCTCAAGGCCAGCACTTCGTTGCACCTCACTGTTGCTCTTTGCCCCCTTCGCAGCTTTTTGTTTACAATAGATTGTGGGAAGCCCTTCCTATTTTTTTTCTGGAGGTTCCGAAGGCCAGTGTTTTTTCAATATATAGGTGTCGGAAAAGGGGCAGGCTCGTATAAAAATTATCTAGATAAAGATGATATCCTTCTCTCAGGAGTGGGTAAGTCAGGTCCCATACGATTTTTCCGGGTGTGCCTATGTAGGCCGGGCACTCAGGGGGCTGGAGCTGGGAATCTTTTCCTTCATATATGCGGAACGCATACAGATATCCCATAGCTCTCTCACACAGTTTGTAAAATTTGACTCCATATTTAGCCTTTTAACTAGGAATGTACTGCTTTATTCCTAGACGGCCACAAAAGGGTACCAGGGACTCATCCACACATTTGTGCGATGGGTGGCAGGTGATGTTCACTGATGGGTTGTGCGATGGGTGGCAGGTGATGTTCACTGATGGGTGATGGTGTGACGGGAGATGGTCACTGATGGGTGACAGACAATGGTCACCGATGGGTGACATGCCACGGACGGTGACGGGTGACGGTCACAGATGGGTGCACCACTGATTGTCACTGATGGGTGACGGGTGATAGAGCAGTTCACTGATGGGTGACAGGTGACAGGGCAAGTCACTGATGGGTAACGGGTGACAAGGCAGGTCACTGGTGGGTGACGGGTGACAGGGCAGGTCACTGGTGGGTGACGGGTGACAGGGCACGGTCACTGGTGGGTGACGGGTGACAGGGCACGGTCACTGGTGGGTGACGGGTGACAGGGCACGGTCACTGGTGGGTGACGGGTGACAGGGCACGGTCACTGGTGGGTGACGGGTGACAGGGCACGGTCACTGGTGGGTGACGGGTGACAGGGCACGGTCACTGGTGGGTGACGGGTGACAGGGCACGGTCACTGGTGGGTGACAGGGCACGGTCACTGGTGGGTGACAGGGCACGGTCACTGGTGGGTGACATGGCACGGTCACTGGTGGGTGACATGGCACGGTCACTGGTGGGTGACAGGGCACGGTCACAGATGGGTGACAGGGCACGGTCACAGATGGGTGACGGTGACAGGGCACGGTCACTGGTGGGTGACGGTTGCACCGCTGATGGCAGTCTCTTTATGTGACAGGTGCACTTTATGGGTGACTGTTGGGTGACTGGTAACAATTGGGGGGGCAAAGGGACAGGTGTGGTGCTTGTGCATACAGTACAGAACACAGATCTGGAACTCACTGCTTCTAGCTCTTCTCTCCTCACACTGGAACCGATGTGTGAGGGTAGAAGAGCTGGTAACAGTTAGTTACAGCTCTTTGTTTACACTTAGAGATCAGGCTGTGAATGGATCACAGCTGATGACGTGGTACACAGCCCTGACCAATGGCTGTGTACCATTGTCGGTGACGAGCAGTGTTCCCGGGAACACGCTGCCACCGACGGGCACGCGCCGTACACTTTAGGGGTGTTGCCATGCGTGATCAGGTGGTTAACAGCGCATCCGCGCCGCTGTTCACCTCTGGTCGGTAACGAGCGGTGTCTTCGTGACAGGCCGCTACCGACAGTATAGGGATGCGCGCACGCGATCGCTCGCATTCCCTATTCAAATGACTGGACGTCATATGACGTGCAGTCAGGAGATTGGAGTCCTCCGCCTGCCGTTATTTGACGGTGGGCGGTGGACAAGTGGTTAATCTGGTATCAGTGTGTAAAGTGTCAAACGCTCAGCAGCCCTGTAGCTTAGGGTACTAAACTCTATGGGCTAGATTCAGGTAGGACTTAAGCCGGTCTATCTCGAGATGTGCCGCCTACGTCTAAATTTGCGCCGGCATATCTATGCGCCGTACCCACAGAACTAGATACGTGCCAAAAAAAGGCTATTCCTGACCGGCCTAACTTGCCTACGCCTGCACATCCTAGGCGCACATTTAGGCCGTCCGCACCATTGATTTCTTATGCAAATATACAAATGAGGCCACGACAGCTACATATATGCAAATGAGGCTACGACAGCTACATATACCTTTAAAGCAACATCCCAACGGAATTCGAACAAAACGTGTATGGGAACAGCTGGTTGGTTGGTGAGTGACATGGGAGTCAGGCATGACTGTCTGACCCCATGATGCAGACCTCACGAGGGGCACATGCATGGCTAACATCCTCTTGTCTTTTCCCTTCCAGGTGACGCGGCATATGCACTTGGGCCCCATCTCATGATTCCATTCCGGGATCCCCAAACCAGAGGCGAGAGAAGATACAATGAAGCACATATAAGTACCTGTGCAGTGGTGGAGTGCACATTTGGCCTCCTGAAGTCCCGTAGCCAATGCCTGGATAAGTCTGCAGGTACCCTGTTGTATTCCCCAAACTTTGTGTGTCAGATCATCGGTGCATGTTGCATTCTGCACAACTATACCATGAGAAAGGGCATTGCACATTGACATACGTGATGACCTGACCTCCCAACCACACAGTCCCCCTGCCCCCCCTGAACGAGGCTACTCCGTCTGCTGAGGGAAGAGCAGTCAGGAGGGTCTTTGTGGTAGGCTTCTTTGCCCGTTTAACACACACATTCATCATGGCACATGGACAATGCACACATGCACACCACTGTGGTCCCTAGATAGCACACACCACATCACATTGGATTAGCAACATGCAGGACTTTGCAGCAGCAACGCCGGCGTCAAGGCCCCAATGA
Source organism: Rana kukunoris (assembly GCA_029574335.1). Lineage (NCBI taxonomy): Eukaryota > Metazoa > Chordata > Amphibia > Anura > Ranidae > Rana > Rana kukunoris. The sequence goes on from CM056052.1 coordinate 372,322,353, forward strand.
TGTTGCTGTCTATTCATACGTCAGTCACACGGTCGTTGGGATAAGTTCTCCACCACGACCAAGGGTGACACCCCTTACTGGCAGGAGTGCCACCCTCACATTCATGACCTGAGTAGAAAAAAATAAAAACACTCATAACCTGAGTAGAAAATAACCAAAAATTTTTAAAAATGTCACTCATCTGCCCTGACGTGGGCTTCTCCGAGTGCCACGGCCCCGGCTCCTTAACTGCCTGGGGGGAGCCACAGGTGGGGGGGTTGGACATCAGGAGGTGGAGGCGCATCCCCTGGAGCCTCCCTGGCTGGCTGCCTGCCCTCCAAAGCCAGAGCAATACGGGTGAGGATGGCATTGGTCTGGGCAAGCATCAGCCTGGTCTGCCTCCCCTCCTGCACGACGGCCTCTGCCAGGCTCTTAACCTCCAATGCGAGGCCTGCTGTGGCCCACACCCCCCCCACCCACCCCACCCTGGTGAAGCACCCACATCCCACTGGATTGCACCGCAAAGCCCAACAGTCCCTGTCCCCAAGACGCCCACACCCCCCAACCACCCACCCCCCCCCCCCCAAACCCCCCTTGGGCCAAAACCCACAACAAACCCCCTGGAGGGCCCCACAAACACCCCCCCACCAAAGCCAAGGACAACCCGGCCACAAAAACAACCACTTGGGGCCCCCACCAAAACACAAACAATGGGGCCCCCAAACCAACAAACCCCCCCCCCCCCACCACCCACCCCCCCCCCACAACCCCCCCCACACCCCCCCCCCCCCCCCCCCCCCCTGAGAGGACCCAGCATGGGGGGGGGGAACACCCAAGGGGGACCCCACCACCAGACCACCAACCCAACCACCCCCCCCCCCCACCCCCCACAACCACCCCCCCCCCCCTCCACCCAGAACAAACCCCCCCCCCCACCCCCCACCCCCCCCCCCCGCCCACCCCCCCCGATGACCCCAACCCCCCCCCCCCCCCCCCCCCACCCCAACCCACCACACACACCCCCCCCAACCCCCCACCACAACCCACACACCAACCCCCCTTCCCCCCCCCCACACCCCTACCACCAACCCCACACCCACCCCCCCACCCCCCCCAAAACCACCCCCCCCCCCCCCCCCAACCACCCCCCCCCCCCCCCCCCCCCCCCACAAACCCACCCCACCCCCCCCCACCCCCCCACCACCACCCCCCCCCCCCCCCCCCCCCCCACCCCCTGACCCCCCCCCAAACCCCAACAACCCCACCACAAACCCCCCAACCCCCCCCCCCACCCCCACCCCCCACCCCCCCCCCCAACCCCCCCACCCGCAAACCCACCCCCCCCCACCCCGCAAACCCCCACCCACCCCCCACCCCCCCCCCCCACCCCCCCCCCCCCCCCAACCAGGGCACCCCCCAACCCCCCCCCCCCACCCCAAACCCATCCACCAAACCCCCCCCCCAACACCCCCCCCCACCAACCAAACACACCCCCCCAACACAAACAACACCAACCACAACACCACCCCCCAAACCCCCACCACCACCCAACCCCACCCCCCCACCCCACCACCAACCCCCCCCACCCCCCCCCCACCCAACCCCCCCACCCCCCACCCCCCCCCCCCCCACCCCCCCACCCCCCCCCCAACCCCCCAACCCCCCACACCCAACCCCCACCCCACCCCACCCCCACCCAACCCCACACCCCACCAACCCACCGCCCCCAAACCACCCACCCAACCCCACCCCCACCCAACCCCACCCCCCACCCCCCCACCCACCCCCCCAAACCCCCCCACACCCCCCCCCCACCCCACCCCCACCCCCCCCCCCCCCACCCCCACCCCCAAACCCACCCCCCCCCCCCCCCACCCACACACCCCCCCAACCCCCCCCCAACCCCCCGCCCCCCCCCCCCACCCCCCCCCCCACCCCCCCCACCCCCACCCCCACACCACCCACCCCCCACCCACCCCCCCCACCTACCATCCCCCCCCCCCACCCCCCCCCCCCCCACCCCCCCCCCCCCCCCCACCCCCCCCCCCCACCCCCCACCCCCCCCCCCCCCACCCCCCCACCCCCCCCCCCACCCCCCCCCCCCCCAACCCCCCCACCCCCCCCCCCCACCCCCCCACCACCCCCCCCCCCCCAACACCCCCCCCCACCCCCCCCCCAAACCCCCCAACCCAATATAACCCCCACCCACCCCCCCAAAAAACCCCACCAACCCCCCCCCACCCCCCCCCACCCCCCCCCCCCACCACCTACAAACAACCCCCCCCATGACCCACCCATGAACCCCCACCCCATGAAACCCCACCCCCCCAACACCAACCCCCCCACCCCCCCCCTAACCCCACCCCCCCACAAACCAAACCAGACAAACCCACAACCCCCCCCCCCAAGGTAACCACCCCCCCCAACCCCCAACACCCCCCCCAACCCCCCCCCACCCACCACCCACCCCCCCCCTACCCCCCCCCCCCCCCCCCAACAAACCCCAGTTATAGGGAAGACCCCAACACTCCCACCCAACCCACCCCCCCCCCCAACCCCCCCCCCACCCAACCCCCCCCCCCCATATGCATGCAGACCCTAAACCCCTGCTTTAAACACATACCCCTACCCCCCCCCCACCACACCCCCCAACCCCCCCCCACCCGGTAACCCCCACCCACCCTTTTCCTTGGATTTTCCACCCAAATACTGGTTACCCCCCACCCAAACCCAAACCCCCCCCAACCCCCCCACCAACCCCCCCCCCCCCCCCCCCCATTTGTATCACACCCCCTGTACAAAAACCCACCCAGCACATGCACCCCCACCCCATGCAGCCACAACCCACAACCCCCACACCCCACCCCCACCCCCCACCCCCCCCCCCCCAGAACCAACCACCCCCCCCCCCCCCCCTACCCCCCCCACCCCCATCCCCAACCCCCCCCACCACCACCCCAACCCAACCAACCCCCAACCCCAAAACCCCCCCCCCCGTGGCGAACCCTGTGGCGTACGCATGCACCCACCACCCCCCCCACACCCCCCCACCCCCCACCCCCCCCCTTACCCCAACCCCCCCACCCCCCCCACCCCCCCCCCCCACCACCCCCCCCCCCCCCCCCACCCCCCCCCCCCAATGAATGAATGAACAAAGAACACAACCCACCCCCCCCCCCACCCCCCCACACCCCCCCAACACCCCCCCCCCAAACCCCCCCCCCACACCCCCCAACATCCAAACACCCCCCCCAACCCCCAACCCCCCACCACCCCCCTATGGCCAGCTATACCCCCCCCCCACAACACCCCCCCCCCCCCCCACACCCAACCACCCCACCCACCCCCAAACGCCCCCCCCACCCACACCCCCCCCCACCCACCCCCCACCCCCTACCCACCCCCAATACACACCCCCCCCCCCCCCCCCCCCACACCCCCCCCAACACCCAACCAGCCCCTGCAAACAACCCACACCCAAGCAAACCCCCCACCACACAAGCCCCCCCAGCCCCCCAAACCCCCCCCCAACCCCAACCCCCCCCCCCACCCCCCCACCCCCCACCACCCACCACACCAAAAAAAAACCAACCCACCCCCCCCCACACCCCCCCCCCCCCCCCCCCCCCCCCCCCCCAACCACCAACCCCCCCACCCCACCCCCCCCCCCCCCCACCCCCCACCCACCCCCTTCCCCCCCAACCCCCCCCCCCACCCCCCCCCCCCCCCCCCCCCCCCCCCCCCCCACCCCCCCCCACCCCCCCAAAAACACCCCACCCCCCCCCCCCCCCCCCCACCCCCCCCCCACCCCCCCCCCCCCCCCCCCCCATAACCAACCACAAAAAACCACCACATCCACAACCCCCCCCCCACCAACACCACACCACACCCCACACCAAAACCCCCCCCCCCATTGACAAACCCACCCCACCCCCACCCGCAGCCATCAAAAATGACCCCCCCAATCCAACCCCCCCCCCCCCACCCCCCCCCCCCCCCCCCCCCCCCACCACACCCCCCCACCTCCTCCCCCTCCCCCCTACAGCTGTGTCTTTGCACCAATCAACTGACTTAAGACCGTTCCCGTCAATAGATGTTGTGGTTTCAGCATGATGCTCTCACCCAGGCTCTCCCCTTCCTTGTGATTTGTACGTGTGGACGCTGGACAGTTAACCCTCTCATCTCCCATATTGGCGGGTGCAGAGCCACACGGAGCTGTGAAACAGATTACTGGCTGTCATCACATCCGTGGGAGTGGCAGAACAATCTGGGTGAGGGTTGCCGAAGTTCCCTGAGATCCTGCACTGTGGGGGGGCCATGCGGTGACAGTTTAAGAAAACAAACTGATTTCTCAGGGGCAGGGGCAGGTGGCTGCAGCTGAGTGGAGTGTCTTCTCTGACACTCGTTACACACACAGCCCAGCAAAGTTCACTCCCCCCTCCCAGATGAACGGAACGATGTATTGCATACAGCTGCCCCTCCCCCTCCTCTCTCCCTCTGTGTCATGTCTGCAGTCTCTGACCATCTTCTGTATCATGTCTGCAGTCTCTGACCATCTTCTGTATCATGTCTGCAGTCTCTGACCATCTTCTGTATCATGTCTGCAGTCTCTGACCATCTTCTGTATCATGCCTGCAGTCTCTGACCATCTTCTGTATCATGCCTGCAGTCTCTGACCATCTTCTGTATCATGTCTGCAGTCTCTGACCATCTCCTCTAGTATTTTATTTTTTTGGGGGGCTGTGTTTTGTCTGCTGTGTTTGGACTTTGCTGCATGCAGGGAGTGTTGTGTGTGTGTGTGTTTTTTTTTTTTAAACAGATAAAATTAAAAAAAATTAGTTCTCCTGACTGCTTGAATTTTTTTTAATGAAAATCGCACGCAATAATCTTGATGCATCGCAGAATCGAATCGAATGGTTGACATGATAATCAAATCGAATCGTAAGGCCAGTGAAGATGCGTAGCTCTAGTAGGCACATTGCCATTCTGTGTGTTGGAGAGTAAAAAGTATATTTAGATCAATGATAGATACAATATATGGGTTTAGTAACATTGTCATTTAGTGCAGCTGGTGGAAAGCAGCTAATTATATTATAATTACTTTGTTATATTGCAACCAGTTGCTACAAAACTGTGTATGTAAAAAAAAAAAAAAATGCTGTACTTTTTATTATTTTTATTCTTTTTTATTTAATAAAAATTATATACAATAAAATTGCCATGCATTGTACCTGAAACATTATTTTGGTGTCTTAATAAAAATAAAAAAAATAAAAATCACAAAAGAATACGTATTTGTATCTACATTAAAGTAGGGTACACACTATAAGAAAATCTGTCGAATGATCGTCCGAACCGAGGAAGAAAAACAATTTATGAAAATTCACGTTTTTTTTTTGCGGTTTATTGTTTCTGATCATGTGCAGTGTTTCATTTCAGATTTTTCACATACAAACATTGTGCGAAAACAGTACACATTATACGAAAATCGCTCATTCTGTTCATGTACAAGAAATTTTTGGGAAATTGTCTCTTCGGAAATTTTAATCTGCAAAGTCTGAATTGGATGTCAAAAGTGTACCCCCTTAACACTTGTTGCACAACACTCGTTGAGATTTTAAAGGTGTTATTAGGGAAAAGGAACATTACATGTAAAGAACAGTATTGCATGGTAATCAAAGGGTAAGACATTTAAAAACAAACAGAAAATTAAGAACATAAACAAGAAGTTTCTTCTTTCAGACAGTGTGAATATTATGATCAATAAAAAAGGAAGGTAACAAGGTAACATGCTGGAGTAGCATTGAAATTGGCATTCCATTATGAATATACAGTAACATTAAAACTTTCTGGATGTGGCTCCTAGACTCATATTTCCATGGTCATCGAGACAGGTATGCCAATTATTGGGGCATGTGTCTCTGGATTCAATCTGCATAGCAGGAATTCGTAAAGAAAAGATCAATGCCCTGTACACTTGATCGGATATCTGATGGATTTTTTCATCAGATATTTGATGAAGCTGGCTTTCATCAGTCTTCCCTACACACCATCAGTCAAAAATCTGTTTGGCCGCGTACACACGGCAGAGAAGCTCGACGGGCAGAACACATCGTTCCGCCCGTCGAGGTTCTCTGCCGGCCGTCGAAATCGGCGACCCGCCCGTCGGGAATGGCAACCAGCCATTCATCCAGGCGGGCCGTCTAGCAAATAGAGAGCGTGCTCTCTATTTCTGCTCGACGGGATTCCCGACGGGATGCTCGCCGAGAGCGTACACACGGCCGAGGTCCTCGCTGGAATGCAGCTTCCAGCGAGGTTCTCGCTGGTTTCCAGCGAGAACCTCGGTCGTGTGTACGCCGCCTGAGTGTCAGTGGTGACGTAAAACACTACGATGTGCTGAGAAAAATTAAGTTCAATGCTTCCGAGCATGCGTCGACTTGATTCTGAGCATGCGTGGATTTTTGACCAATGGATTTCCCTACAGATGATCATTTTTTTTCTGTCGGTTTTTTAACCATAAGAAAAATTTAAAACAGGTTCTATTTTTTTTCACCGATGGAGAAAAAAAAAACGATGGGGTCCACACACGATCGGTTTGTCCGATTTGAAATCGGTCCGTTTTTTCATCAGACGAACCGATCGTGTGTACAGGGCATAAGTAGACTTTCACAATTGTGTCAGATAAAAGCATTACGTTTTTAGATTACAATTTTATATCAGTCGGAGTATTCATTGGTTCTGTATGACACAAGGAACAATTGTGCGGTCGTGCAAAGTTGTACCCAAAGAAAATGTACGTCTTTTTTTCCCACAAATAGAGCTTTATTTTGGTGGTATTTGATCGCCTCTGTGGTTTTTATTTTTTGCACTATAAACAAAAAAAGACAGACAATTTAAAAAAAAAAAGATACATTTTTAACTTTCTGCTATTAACCACTTACTGGGCACTTATAGCCCTTCCTGCCCAGGTGAAATTTCAGCTTCTGGCACTGCGTCACTTTAACTGACAATTCCGCGGTTGTGCGACGTGGCTCCCAAACAAAATTGGTGTCCTTTTTTCCCCACAAATAGAGCTTTCTTTTGGTGGTATTTAATCATCTCTGCGGTTTTAATTTTTTGCGCTATAAACAAAAAAAGAGCGACAATTTTGAAAACAAATATTTTTTTACTTGTTACTATAATAAATAGGCCATTTAAAAAAAAAAAAAAAACTTTTTTTCTCAGTTTAGGCCGATACGTACTATTTTACATATTTTTGGTAAAAAAAAAAAAAAATTGCAATAAGCGACTGGTTTGCGCAAAAGTTATAGCACTTACAAAATAGGGGACAGAATTATTATTAATTTTTATTATTTATTTTTTTACTAGTAATGGCGGCGATCTGCAATTTTTATCGAGACTGCGACATTATGGCGGATAGTTCAGACACTTTTGACACATTTTTGGGACCATTCACATAATACAGCGATCAGTGCTATAAAAATGCACCGATTACTGTATAAATGTGACTGGCAGTGAAGGGGTTAACACTAGGGGGGCATGGAAGGGGTCCTGGGTGTGTTCTAACTGTGGGGGGAGTTGACCGATGCCGTGTCCCTATGTACAAGGGACACAGATCGGTCTCCTCTCTCCCCTGACAGGACATGGATCTCTGTGTTTACACACAGAGATCCATGCCTTGTCCCTGTAACCGCCGATTGCGAGCACCTGGCGGACATCGCGGCCCCTAGGCACGCGCATCGGTACCTTAGGAATACAGCGGGCACGCGCGCCGCCGGCGGCGCGCACGCGCCCTCTAGTGGCCAGGAAGAGTGCTGGATGCATATATGCGTCCAGAGATTCAGCAGCACCCGGCGGCCGCATATATTCGTACGGCCGTCGGGAAGTGGTTAATATCCCCCAAAAAATATATATATATATAAAAAAATCTTCCACAGTTTAGGCTGATATGTATTATTCTACTTATTTTTGGTAAAAAAAAAATAACAATAAGTGTATCTTGATTGGTTTGCGCAAAAGTTATAGCTTCTACAAAATAGGGGAAAGATTAATGGCATTTTTATTATTATACATTTTTTTACTAGTAATGGTGGCGATCTGCAATTTTTATCGGGACTGCGACATTATGGTGGATAGTTCAGACACTTTTGACACTATTTTGGGACCATTGACATTTGTGCAGCGATTAGAGCTAGAAATAGCCACTGATTACTGTATAAATGACACTGGCAGGGAAGGGGTTAAACATAAGGGACAATCAAGAGATTAAGTGTGTTCCCTGGATGTGTTCTAACTGTAGGGGGGATGGGCTCACTACAACATGACAGAGATCACTACTCCTGATGACAGGATTGCAGGCCACAGGCGAACATCGAGTTTGCAGGACGAGCATGCGCGTGCCCGCCAGGCGGCAAATTCAAAGGGATATACTGGTTTGTCCCTTTGCCTGCCTGTGCCATTCTGCCAATGTAAATCGGCATGTGTTGGTCGGCAAGTGGTTAAAAAGTGTTTCCATTCAGGTATGTATAAAGTGATAAGAAAATCAAGCACAAAAATCTGCAGTCTCTGAAGAAGAAAAGGTATAATACTCCAAACATCCATACAGGAACTTGGCTATATACATTAGTGAGTGAGATGCAGACTAGTTGAGAGGTCAAATATTATTTAGTAAAAGGAAAAACACAAAGACCTCCAGTTCTCTTGTGGTTGAGCATAGTTTGTGGATCATTTAATTCTTTGCACCAGATGAAGTAGTTTCGTAAGTGCATGGGTCTTCATTGAGCAATACATGAATTCATCAGAACTTGATCATAATAGTGAGGGCATAAAACCTAATTAAACTTCTTCTAACATTTAGATTAAAAACAGAGTTCTTTTTGTGCATTTATTTGCAAGTATACTGATGCCATACTGCTGCCCCAAGGGTGGTCTTTAACCCTAATTTAACCCTAGTTTTTCTAACATTCTTTAACTTAGAATATATATGTACTGTATAATGAATGAATGAATGAAAAACTTATATAGCGCGGTACATGCAAAGTAAATCGCCTCTGGGCGCTCGTTGTTCCTGTCTCCTTTGAAATCAGAAGAGATGAGTCTTGATCTTTCTCCTGAAGGCTAAGTGGTTCTCCTCCAACCGAATGCTGGTTGGTAAAGCGTTCCATAGTCTGGGACCTTGGACAGCGAATCTTCTATCTCCTTTGGACCTGTAGTTGGCTTTCGGTATCTGGAGTAGATTTTGATTGGTGGATCGCAGAACGCGATTGGGGTTATGAGCTTTTATTTTTTCGCATAGATAATGGGGGGCATTCTCATGAATACATCTATGCGTTAGACAAAGTGCTTTAAAGGTGATTCTGTCTTTTACTGGTAACCAGTGAAGGGATCTCAGTGAAGGTGAGATTAATTCCCAGGGTTTTTTTTCCAGTCACAAGTTTGGCGGCCGTATTTTGAACGACTTGAAGATGAGCGATTTGGTACTTGGGGAGTCCGAGGTAAAGGACATTTGCATAGCCCAATCTGGAGTTTACAATCGCTCCCAATTTCTTTTGCAATGAATACATTTAATACACTTAGACCATGCTTAGTTTGGGAGGTTCCACTGAAAGATGTACAGTGCAGAAAATAAGTATTTGAACACCCTGCTATTTTGCAAGTTCTCCCACTTGGAAATCATGGAGGGGTCTGAAATTGTCATCGTAGGTGCATGTCCACTGTGAGAGACATAATCCAAAAAAAAAATCCAGAAATCACAATGTATGATTTTTTTAACTATTTATTTGTATGATACAGCTGCAAATAAGTATTTGAACACCTGAGAAAATCAATGTTAATATTTGGTACAGTAGCCTTTGTTTGCAATTACAGAGGTCAAACGTTTCTTGTAGTTTTTCACCAGGTTTGCACACACTGGAGGAGGGATTTTGGCCCACTCCTCCACACAGATCTTCTCTAGATCAGTCAGGTTTCTGGGCTGTCGCTGAGAAACACGGAGTTTGAGCTCCCTCCAAAGATTCTCTATTGGGTTTAGGTCTGGAGACTGGCTAGGCCACACCAGAACCTTGATATGCTTCTTACAGAGCCACTCCTTGGTTATCCTGGCTGTGTGCTTCGGGTCATTGTCATGTTGGAAGACCCAGCCTCGACCCATCTTCAAAGCTCTAACTGAGGGAAGGAGGTTGTTGCCCAAAATCTCGCAATACATGGCCCCGTTCATCCTCTCCTTAATACAGTGCAGTCGCCCTGTCCCATGTGCAGAAAAACACCCCCAAAGCATGATGCTACCACCCCCATGCTTCACAGTAGGGATGGTATTCTTGGGATGGTACTCATCATTCTTCTTCCTCCAAACACGGTTAGTGGAATTATGACCAAAAAGTTCTATTTTGGTCTCATCTGACCACATGACTTTCTCCCATGACTCCTCTGGATCATCTAAATGGTCATTGGCAAACTTAAGACGGGCCTTGACATGTGCTGGTTTAAGCAGGGGAACCTTCCGTGCCATGCATGATTTCAAACCATGACGTCTTAGTGTATTACCAACAGTAACCTTGGAAACGGTGGTCCCAGCTCTTTTCAGGTCATTGACCAGCTCCTCCCGTGTAGTCCTGGGCTGATTTCTCACCTTTCTTAGGATCATTGAGACCCCACGAGGTGAGATTTTGCATGGAGCCCCAGTCCGAGGGAGATTGACAGTCATGTTTAGCTTCTTCCATTTTCTAATGATTGCTCCAACAGTGGACCTTTTTTTACCAAGCTGCTTGGCAATTTCCCCGTAGCCCTTTCCAGCCTTGTGGAGGTGTACAATTTTGTCTCTAGTGTCTTTGGACAGCTCTTTGGTCTTGGCCATGTTAGTAGTTGGATTCTTACTGATTGTATGGGGTGGACAGGTGTCTTTATGCAGCTAATGACCTCAAACAGGTGCATCTAATTTAGGATAATAAATGGAGTGGAGGTGGACATTTTAAAGGAAGATTAACAGGTCTTTGAGGGTCAGAATTCTAGCTGATAGACAGGTGTTCAAATACTTCTTTGCAGCTGTATCATACAAATAAATAGTTAAAAATTCATACATTGTGATTTCTGGATTTTTTTTTTTTGATTATGTCTCTCACAGTGGACATGCACCTACGATAACAATTTTAGACCCCTCCATGATTTCCAAGTGGGAGAACTTGCAAAATAGCAGGGTGTTCAAATACTTATTTTCCGCACTGTATGTATCAATGTATCACTTTGGCACATATGACAGATTGATGAATCATTAAGTCCATTAAATGTAATGATTGCTTTAGTCGTTTTCGTCCGAATGCATTTTCGTCCGAATTTCAGGTATTTTCGTTATCGTTTTAACAAACGCACAGAATACGAAAACCGAAAAATCCGACATAAACAAATGCTTTATTTTAGTTTTCGTTGGTCGAATGTGCCTAACCTTAACTCTTAGGCCTCGTACACACGATCGAACATATCCGATGAAAACGGTCCGCGGACCATTTCCATCGGATATGTCCGATCGGGAGTTTGATCCGATGGCGTGTACACACCATCGGATCAAATTCCCCGACGCCGGACGGCGCGGTGACGTGGCGGTGACGCGGTCACCGCCACGTCACCGCACCAGGAAGTTAAACACTTCCGCGCATGCGCCGAATGCATTCGGCGGCGGCGCGGCGGCGGCGGTGGGGGACGACATGTCTGCTGGTAAGTGTACTAACCAGCAGACATGTTGGGCGGACAGATTCCCACCGGATAGATTTCAAAGCATGCTTTGAAATCTGTCGGGTGGAGAAATCTGTCCGCTAGCCCATACACACGAGCGGAGATGTCTGCTGAAACGGTCCATCGGACCGTTTTCAGCGGACATATCCCCTCGTGTGTACGAGGCCTTAGTCCAATATTATTCTACATAGAGAGAAAAGATTCGACATTATAGAGAGAAAAGATCGTTACTGGAATTGGGTGGCGGAAGTAAAATAAAAATAATGATGATGAATGTTATTGGCTGATTGTAACCAAAGAGGAGGAGCAGTAAAATAGCTAGAACTGACTTGACAATTCAACATGAACGACGAAGATTCGACAAAGCATTGAAAAATGTTGAATCTGTCATTGAAGGCTTATGGTGTCTGTTGATAGTTCTAAGAAGATTCGACGAAGCAGCTAAACTGTACGACACTGCAATCGTACATTTCCGGTCAAATGCTCTGCCCATAGGCTATAGAAAAATTATAATGTTGGTTGACTAGTAATAAAAATAATAAATTTAATAATTACTAGTGTCATACAACAATACTACTATACTACTACTACTACTACTACTACTACTACTACAGCCCGGAAAAGTATGATTGAAGCGTCGTACAGTTTCGCTGCTCTGTCGACTCTTCTTTGAACATTCAAAAGACAGTCAAACACCATAAGCCTTCAATGACAGATTCAACCCTAATTAGTTCGGATTTTCTAAAAAACAAAACAGAAGATGTCAAGATGTCAGAGGCTGTGGGCATGATACAGAAGATGTCAGAGGCTGTGGGCATGATACAGGAGATGTCAGAGGCAGCAGGCATGGTACAGGAGATGTCAGAGGCAGCAGGCATGGTACAGGAGATGTCAGAGGCTGTGGGCATAGTACAGAAGATGTCAGAGGTTGTGGGCATGGTACAGGAGATGGTTAGAGCCTGAGGATATGATAATAAAGATGGTAAGTGTGACGGTATTAGAGCATATCTCCGCCATCCTCTCCCTTCTTCTCCCATAAAAGAAATCACCCCAATATTCCCCGACTAGGAATATCCCTGGAATCGCTGAATAATCCACACATTAGCCATGGCTTAATACTGGATGTAACAGGACACACTTTAATGAAAGTACACAGCACACTTTATACAGGATTTGGAACATCCCGCCCCCAACAACCGCTTTCCTATTGGTCCATTGTAAAGTATTCAGTCTTCACTCTGGTCCTCTAAAAACCATGCAAATGAGGACTTGAAAATGTCTCCGCAGAGATTGGTCCCAAAGCTTGAATAGGTGTGGCCAGAAGCCTGAATATCTGTGTTCAGACAAAAGCCCCAGGGGGTCAATCAATGTACACAATAGCCAGCCACAGAACAATGGAGCCGTCTGGAGAATTGAGACAGGGCAGAAGTAATTTACACCTTATAATAGAAAGGCTTTAGATAGGGTTATCACACAATGGACAATAAGTATCACTTATGAGTCTGTTGACCTGGCTGGGGTTCAGAATAACAATTAACACCTCTACACACTGGACAATAAAATGTATCTCACAAGCCCGACTCCGGTATGCCATTGAAGGGTCATTGTCCAATTATCCAGGTCTAGAGGCACACAGGCATTAAGATTAGCAGGGAGAGAATTACACTGAAGTATATAGGCAATTGCATAAAAGTCCTTCACAATGGCCCCCCCTTTTCTCCCTGCTCCGGCAACTCGGTTGGACCTTTCCTGGTCCAGTAGAGTTGACGGGTTCAGAGCTTCTAGTCCGAGGTTAACTCCGTTTGGCGTGACAATCCATCGGCATTCCCGTTTTGCTTGCCTGGGCGGTAATGAATCGTAAAGTCATAGGGCTGTAAGGCCAAGCTCCAGCGTAGCAAACGGCCGTTGTCCCCTGAAACCCGGTTAAGCCACACCAAGGGATGGTGGTCGGTGATGAGAGTGAAAGCCCGGCCATAAAGGTAAGGTGTGAGCTTTTTGAGGGCCCATAATCGGACGGCAAGAGGCTCGCATTCAGTCCTCTCCAAAAGCCCCTGTCCCAGCTAGGCCTGTCACACATCCCCCCTTTTGGCAGGGGACTAACCCAGTAGGAGACACCAGATGGGTTGTCTCTGAATTTAGTCAGTAGTTCCAGTCCCCCAATGCCGGTATCCATACAGTACCCCAAATCACTTGCTCCAAACCGAGCATTACTCACCCCGCCATCCTCTGCCTCTCTCAGGGAACACGTCTGCCGCTGGGGAGAGGCCTGGACTAGCCCTTCTCCCTGGAGTCCTTTCAGCCGCTGGAGAGATGACAGGGTGGCTGGGCTCAGTCCATCATGCTGTTGGGGATCTGGGCCAACTGGCCACCATTTATGGGTTATACCAGTGGAGACTGAAGTCTCATCCACTGGTGTGAGGTGAAAATCCCCCAGTGCTTGCAAAGCAAAGCCGACATCCTCCTCTTTCAGTCCTGTACCATTTTCTGGGGTTGTGCCAGTGGAGACTGAAGTCCCATCCACTACCACAGGAACCCCTTCTTCTGTTAGGTGAAAGCAGAGGCCCGGGGGACTCTGCTCTGTTGCCAGCTCTTCCGCTGGGTTGCTCTGAGTGGAGACCACAGTCCCATCCACCGATATCCGCTCAAGCTGTAGTGGGGTGCAGCCGCCAGTAGCATCTTGTCCTGCTGCCAGTGATTCCGCTGGGAGTAAGAGCTTTACCACCTCAGCTGGTTGCTGGGGAGGGGGGCCAACCGCCCCGGCTCCCTGGAACTCCACAGTTGGTCCCGGTGCTGGGCAGAGATGGCTGGCAATCTGCCCTGTTGCCAGCACTTTTGCTGGGGATGCATAATCCATAACATCCTCTGAACAGTCCATACATTCTGTAATCTGTGGCTGGGGAGTGATCGCCATCTTATCACCCTGAGCCTCCAAAACTGCCACAGAGGTGGGGCAGAGGTCTTGAACCCTCTGTCCGGTGACCAGCGCTTCAGCTGGGAAAGTTCTGTGTAACTCCACAAATACTGCTCTTGGTGCTGGGCAGAGCACAGTGAAGTGTGGCCCTGATACCAGCTCTTCTGCTGGAGGCCCTTCAGGTTGTTCTTCCTCAGCAGAGAAGTCTATCAGATCCCCTGTCTCTGCAACTGGTGTCTGGGGATAGAGGTTCACCATCTCCTGTCTTTCATTTGGTGCTGCTTCTTTAGGCGTTGTCACCGATCGTCGTATTTCTGCAATTCTCAGCTCATGTTGCCGCTCTCGTTCTTTCTCATCAAAAGCTTTAAAAGCCCTAAACGGAATCTTCCTTGTGTCTGCTGTGCTGTACTCACTGTTTGGAGAATGTGCGGCTGCTTGTTGAACTGCTGCCAGTTTTAACTGTAGTTCTGCGTTTCTTATTTGTTTAGCCTCCTCCGCTACTAGGGTCATCACTTTCAGCACCACATCCGCCGTTGGGTTCGGACCGAACCATGCTAATTTCTCTCTTATTAGCTTGTTAGCTGGTGATTCCTCATCCCGAATCACTGGTGTCCCCATCTTCTGTACTGCAGGCCTTGCTGCAACCGAGTTCTCCTGGTCTAGCTCCATTTATTCTGCTATGATGACACGCTCGGTTTTGCTGCTAGCAATCCTTCCACAAACTTCCAGTAGTCCTTTCCGTGTATTTCTTTTAAGCCGGGTGTACCAGTCTTCCATTCACTGTTCCCAGTGTCTGCTTGGAATCCTGGTGTAAAGGAAGGTAGAAGGGAACATCCCGCTGCTGCCAACCACTGTGACGGTATTAGAGCATATCTCCGCCATCCTCTCCCTTCTTCTCCCATAAAAGAAATCACCCCAATATTCCCCGACTAGGAATATCCCTGGAATCGCTGAATAATCCACACATTAGCCATGGCTTAATACTGGATGTAACAGGACACACTTTAATGAAAGTACACAGCACACTTTATACAGGATTTGGAACATCCCGCCCCCAACAACCGCTTTCCTATTGGTCCATTGTAAAGTATTCAGTCTTCACTCTGGTCCTCTAAAAACCATGCAAATGAGGACTTGAAAATGTCTCCGCAGAGATTGGTCCCAAAGCTTGAATAGGTGTGGCCAGAAGCCTGAATATCTGTGTTCAGACAAAAGCCCCAGGGGGTCAATCAGTGTACACAATAGCCAGCCACAGAACAATGGAGCCGTCTGGAGAATTGAGACAGGGCAGAAGTAATTTACACCTTATAATAGAAAGGCTTTAGATAGGGTTATCACACAATGGACAATAAGTATCACTTATGAGTCTGTTGACCTGGCTGGGGTTCAGAATAACAATTAACACCTCTACACACTGGACAATAAAATGTATCTCACAAGCCCGACTCCGGTATGCCATTGAAGGGTCATTGTCCAATTATCCAGGTCTAGAGGCACACAGGCATTAAGATTAGCAGGGAGAGAATTACACTGAAGTATATAGGCAATTGCATAAAAGTCCTTCACAGTAAGATATATAGACATGATACAGGAGATGGTCAGAGACTGCAGATATGGTACAAGAGATCAATGCAGCCTCAACAGTGACCATTAAATGCACCCTTACTGTACCCATCATTGTAGCCTCACAGTGCCCATCATTGCAGCCTCACAGTGCCCATCATTGCAGCCTCACTGTACCCATCATTGCAGCCTCACTGTACCCATCATTGCAGCCTCACAGTGCCCATCATTGCAGCCTGACATGCCCATCATTGCAGCCTGACTGTGCCCAAAATGCAGTCTCACTGTGCCCAAAATGCAGTCTCACTGTGCCCAAAATGCAGTCTCACTGTGCCCAAAATGCAGTCTCACTGTGCCCAAAATGCAGTCTCACTGTGCCCATAATGCAGTCTCACTGTGCCCATAATCACAGCCTCACAGTGCCAAAAATCTCAGCCTTACCGTGCCCATAATGCAGTCTCACCCTGCCCATAATCGCAGCCTCACTGCAGTCAGTGCCTGTGCCCAGAGGCGTAACTAGAATTTTCAGGGCCCCCAAGAAACCATGAAGGGCCCCTGGGCCCTTTCTAATGATCCTGGTGTCCTTTTCTCCCATCACGGGGGCCCTTGATTCCTGCAGCAGAACCCCTTTTACACATTTGAACTGATTGGACTACACATTGTTTTGTATGGGGGCCCTGAGCTGGCCTGGGGCCCCCAACTTCCCCTTCCCAGGCTGTAGCATGGCCAAGCTCCTCTTCCTTCCCTCCTTTCTGGAGTCCTGTCAGTCCAGCCGGGTACCGTACATGGTACAGGAGATTTAGTTTCCTGTTCCCGGCCGGACTGACAGGAAGTGCACACTGAGTGCTCACTTCTTTTCAGTCCGGCCGGGAACACAGGAAACTGTATCTCCTGTACCGCGCGGTACCCAGCCCGGCCTGGGGAATATCTGATAGGGGACTGGGGACCCATAATGATAGAAAACTGGACTGACAGGAGGAAGAGGAGCTCGGCCATGCTACAGCAGCAGCATACAGGGAAAAAGGGGAGGTGAGAATAGAAAAAACACAGGGACTGGGGGGGCATAAGAACATGGGTGTAAAAAATTAGTGTAGCGTTAACGTAGGCTTTGCGTGCGGGGGGGGGGGGTGCTTGAGGGCCCCCATTTTGCTTCTGGCCCCCAAATGCCTTCAAACGGCCCTGCATGCAGTCAGTTTCTGGTGCAGAAACAGACTAAAAACTGACTGCATGGTGTGAACTAGAGCCAAATAGAGCCATTGGAATACATGCAAAACACTGTGCATGCATTTTGTGCATAAAAAAAGCCCACGGAACTACGTCTGGAGTGAACTGGCCCAAAGCGATACTCTGATGTAAGGGGGTCTCCAATCACCAAAGCCCCCACATACATCAAAGTCCCCCTTTACATCACAGTCCACAGAGCTCTCCCTTACATAAGTGTGCTTAGAGGCTGGCAAGGTGAGAGGAGGGGGGGGGGGACATTTCCCTTACTATAGATGAAGGCTTGGGCCCTGGAAAACAAGGTCTATTAGCCTGTGGTATACATATATGTAGCGGGGACAGTTTTTGCCTCTCCAAAGACATATTGATGTTTTACAATGTTATTCTATGGACTGGTGTTGTAAATAGGTGTTTGGCACCTTCTAGTGTTGAAAATGTGGAATGGACTGCACCATCTTTTGTTTTTCCAAGAAGCATGGGAGGAGTGATGTGAAGGACTTACCCATGAACACTCGGGGCTGCAAGGCATGCTGGGAAGGTGATAAAAGGTTTGGTGGTGGCCATTTTAGCTCTCTCTGGTTCCTGGGACATACGGCCTGGAGGAGCTCTCTCTCTCTCTCTCCCTCTTTCGGTGCGATCTACGGAATTCCGGCCTACTTTCTGCAGAAGCAAGCCATCGATCTCAAGAAGGGTGACGGAGGACTTTCCGATCGGCTCTGGAGGAGAATCAGACAACCGGATGATTGCTAGAGACCGGACTGAGGCCGTGAGGAGTGAAGGCATCCATCCGCCTGGACCTCGTATGGAGTGAAGACATCCATCCGCCTGGACCTCGTGTGGTGAGAGGGCTCATGCCCAAAGTCTTGTACTGTTTGACACACATCTAGGCTGCCTTGGTAGTGTTGCTGGGACTGATAGTTCCACGCTGTCGCGGTGTGCCATAAAGCCACACGTGCAAAGGCCTCAAGCCTAAACCAACTGTTGGTGCCGGTCATTGGAGTTGTGCTCCCAGGAGAGAGTGTACAGGTACCTCTCACAGTTAGACTACAGTTTCAGTTTATTTCACACCACTCATTAACCAGAGAGCCCTTGGATTACAAATCTTTCTCTTAAATTGCTAGCAGAAGAAAAGAAGATCAGAGACTAGACTGTTCTCATTGCAAGGCCTTGCAGTACTGCTACCATTTACCAGACACTGTCTGAGGTGGGAACATTAAGTCCATTACACGCTGTGATCTTATTCTTGTTAGATGTTGTACGTTGCATAGCGTGTTTACTGATTTTTGTATGGTGTGCTGGAAGTGGGAAGGTGCGCAGTGTTGAGTTGTGGCCTGCGCACTAGTCCCACTTGGAGATGCCAAAGTCCTGCTGATAGGGGGGGACATTAGGGGATTGCTGCCTATAATTTCCTGAAATATTTGTTGCCCACCAAATGTGTTCTCATGGTTAAGTACAGAATCTATTTCAGTAAAACTAACTGTTGTTTCAGCACAGCCTGTGTATGATTACTTTCCCCTTCAACACCAAAGCTTTATATCTGTATTGCACCACAGCTGTGTCAAGGGGAGTGAGACCAAAAATACTCGGGGGTGTCAAGGCAGAGTACAGGCCCAAATTTACAATCAGCCGCTCCTTCGGGGGTCAGCGCTACATATACATATACATAGGCTGGCAGAGCATGCTGGGGCTTTTAGTGCACCAAGCTAGGAAAACCGTAGTGTTGGTTGAGGGACTCTGAAGGTGACAACACACTCTGTTCAGCCCCATCAATGACTGACCCACCTGTGTGCTGCTTTCTTTTCAATCACTGAGAAGTTTCATTAAGAAGCAAGGATTTTAGCTGACCTGGAGAGCTGTGGGTCCTCTGTGGAGGGTTGCAGCATCCATAATACAAGGTGGCCTTCCCTCCACTATCTACCTGCAGGCTGCTGCAATTTTTCTTTGGGAAGCATGGAGGAGCTACCGAGGATTGGAATGTGGGAGGGGCCGCGGGGACACACACGAGGGGGTGAGAGGAGAAGATACTGCTATCTGTATCTTTTTTTCTCTCCTGTCCGACGTCAGTGTGAGGAGGGGGGGGGGGGCGGGCTGTCAGTGCGAGGTCTGAGCAGTGTTGTGACAGAGAATGTAATAGACACTCTGCCATGACTGAAGCCAGCAACCCTGAAGCCACATTACTAGCTTTTCAAACAGCAGCGCGGCCAAAGTTTTCACACTTGCAGCTCGCAGACACACAGCAGGAGATGCCCGCTGACTCTGTGTGACGTGTAGTGGAGGAAGAGGAGGCAGCCACAGCTTAGCCCAAAGCGGCCTTAGGGCAGGCAGCCTACCGGGTGATGTCCCGCTATCCCGGTAGGCCAGTCCGGCCCTGGAGGAGGAGGGTAAGCAAGATAGATTTACAGAAAGTACCTTGCTAATCTCTAGAATCAGCAGCAAGAGGCAAAAAAGGCCCTGATCCAGGGCTCATTACTTATTTATTTTAAGAAATAGCAACATGCCCACACTGTTCCAGCTCCACTTTTCAGTGACGACACCACCTGCGGCACTGGAAAATCAGCAAAAAGGCCACACTGAAGGCTGAACAAGCCAGGGCTTACAGAGCATACTGAGAAAGCTCCAGCCAATTCCCCAACCCGATGACCCAGAAGTCCTCAAAGTTGCTCATGGTGTCAAAAAAAAAAACTACAAATCCCACATAGTCATCCTCCTGTTCATGTAGCTGTTGCAGGCGAGGGTTGCTACTGGGCTTTGCCTGTAAGTGTCACCAAGGTTGGATGAAGTCTGTACATACATCTTTGGTGTGCAGAACCCACCAATCCAGCCAGTGTTCAGGCATCATATACTAATACCATCTCCTAACAATAGGACTGTAAAAAGAAAGCTCTAATGCCGCATACACATTATTGGACAATCAGACATCAAAAATTCTGATGGATTGTTCGCTCAAACTTGTCTTGCATACACACGGTAACACAATTGTTATTGGAAATTGCGAACGTCAAGAATGTGGTCACGTACAATACTACGACGAGCATGTGTAGGATTTTTGTGCGTCGGAATACAGACGAACTGAATTTTCAACAAGAACTTTTGTTGTCGGAAAAATTGAGAACCATCTCTCAAACATTTGTCAGAAATTCCCACTGCAAATGTCCAATGGAGCATACACGCAGTCGGATTTTCCGATTAACAAGCTCACACCGAACATTTGTTGTCGAAAATTTTGACCATGTGTATGCGGCATAAGGCTGGGTTCACACTATTGCGAATTGGATGTGGCTTAAACTGCATCCAATTGGCAGAACATTTGCAAACATGTAATTTTCAATGGATACAGTTCACATATGTGCGTTGCATCTGCACTCTGCATTGCACAAAGATCGTGTGCGGTTTCTAGGCATTGCGGTGTGAATTGCAGGCACATAATCTTCAATTGGCAGATGTGTGCCGTTCTGAACAGGAATGCTCTCCCTCTCCTCCTACAGATCCCCCCACTCCCAGGTCAGCTGATCCGCAGCTACAACAGAGAGGAACCGCTGAATGAATAATTTTTGTTTTCGCACTGAAACTGGGGCTGCAATTGGCACCGGACTAGTGTGAATCCAGCCTAAAGGTTAAAGCATCATCAATCCACTCCCTGAATCCACGTCATGTTCCCAGCTGAAAAGTAGCTGCTTTTTGGTACAAGAACAAATTCAGGAAAGTTTGAAGGTGTTTCTGTAACCACCCAGGAGCCATTTAAGGTCCTTCAAAACCACTTAAAACCACCATATTTGTTTCCCCAGTTGACTCTAATACAGTTCACAGAAACGGCAAATTAGTAACAAATCCCCAATTTTCACACACTCTGTGTAACTGTTAATATTAGAGATTAAGGATAGAGATAAGAATAACAAAGTTTTTTTGGTTTTAGGACTGCATAAACTAAACTGGCCATAAACATGTAGATTTAATTTTTTTCAACCTGCAGACTGAATAAAAGGAAATCGATTCCTCCATTTACACATCTACAGTGAGCATGGATGAATCTCGCTGCTGGGTATTGTATTCTGACAGTTGGCACTGCTTCGTGAAAATCTAGCAATAATGGTCAGCTTAGTCTTTCTTGGAAAGGTTTAATTTGTCAGCGATACTAACAAATTTGCTTTAATATTGCACCAGCAGAGCTGCAGCGTTACTCACTCTAAAAGCATGCAGTTTGTACCTTTGAGAATACAAAGAAATGTTTTTTTCCTCATACTTCCTCATAAGTGTTATACAAACTTATTTTAATGTCTTACTGCTACTTCATACAGGTGGTGTGGTCACAGCAGTTTGATCTTTTCCATCAGCCCACTTGTGTGTTAAAGCGGCCCTGGTAGAAATAATAACGCTGTTGGTGATGGCACGCAATTACTAGGTCTTAATAGTCTTAAGATTTATGATTGCTAAAAGCTGATATTCAATTGCCTTGGTAAATAGCACATCATTGTCTTTCTGTTAAAATAGGTTAAACAAATATTGTCTAATTACAAGAGCCATGTGTATTCTTACATGAATCTTGATGTGCTTTGTGTATTTCTTTCAGAACTGTGCAGTAATTCAGTATAAAATAGCCTGTAATAAAGACCGGTCAATGCTGCAGGGTGTTCAGGGTGGTTGATCTTGCATCTGCCACCCTGTAGTTTCCTGTAGGTAGTCTGTACTATAATGAACTGCACTAAGAGGACCTGCTGGGTCTCACCCACTGCACAGGCTATAGGGGAGACCAGTGATGATGTCACCACTACTTTTACTTTGGTAATTTCTGGGTTTCCAAAGACATTTGGTGTACATAATGTGTAATTATATTCTTCATGGCTATTGAGAAATATTTGTGCTTGGAGCTCTGCTTTAAATAATTCCAATGTTATAGTTAACCCCAGACTTCAGTTTTAACATTAGCAAACATTGCAATACATACAGTGCCTTGGAAAAGTATTCACACCCCTTGAAATATTCCACATTTAGTCATGTTACAACCAAAACTGTACATTTATTTTATTGGGATTTTATGTGATAGACCCAGAGCCGATTTACCCTATACACTGACTACGCAAGCTGCATAGATTCCCGCCTCTGCCTCATGGTGTCACCAGGGTGGGGGCCTGAGTGGGCCGCGTCCTCCCCAAATTTACTGTGTGTCCCCCGCCAAGTTAAGTACTGTCCGCTCAGTTTTTTTGTCTAATCGAAACAATGGCCGCCAGCGGGTTGTTTATGGGAGTTGTAGTTTGCAGCGGTATGCTCAAGCTCCCTGCTCTTGGGGGGGTGGAGTCAGTTTGAAGAGAAGAGCCAGCCTACGTGCTACAACTCAGTCCCATCGCCGTGGTTGGATATTTTGCCTGCCTCTGCCACAGGAAAAAATGGTAGAAGAAATCAAGGAGTTTCACTGGGCAAATAGTATGGCAAGAGTGGATAAATTACAAAAAAAAACTGATACTTGACATTTCTGTTCTTCTGTCCAGTAATCCAGCCTCCAGGATCCCAGAATATTAGTGCATTTTTCTCCTGCAAACAACTTCCTTGTCACAGCAGCCTCCTTCTCCATCTCAATCCAGGATGCTCCATACATTTTTGCAATCCGACTGTACTGTTTTTATACAAATTTTAGATTGATCAAAGCTATATAATTATGAGGGCCTACGTAAATGAACCAATCAATCTGTATCCAATCAAACATGCCCTATATAGATCTACAGTATATAGTTGTTAGAAGGTCTAAAGTAGATTGTGCTCAGATTATAATTTGTATGGTTATTCTGGTTCTGGGGCACTGTTTTTCCTTTTTTTTATATTTCACAGGTCCTAGGGTACTGTTTGTTTTATTATCTTTGGCAGGTCCTTTACCTTCTGCATGTCACAGGAGGTACTTTTTTTTTTTTTTTTACCTTCTACCTTTGTTTTAGTCTTCTCCCTGTCTTGGGATACTGTGTTTTATTACCTTCCATAAGTCCTGGGGTACGTGACGTGGCTGGCCTGGGTGCACCACCGCCAGGAGGACCCACATGAGATGGTCGGCTCAGGTAGAGGGCCCCTTAGCAGAATTTTGCTTAGGGCCCCAGGGAGGTCAGGATCGGCACTGGATATACCAATACAAAGTGCCAAATAATTGTGAAGTGGAAAGAAAATTATAAATGTTTTTCAAAATGTTTACAAATAAATATGTGAAAAGTGTAGCATGCATTTGTATTCAGTACAATACTTTGTAGAACCACCTTTTGCTGCATTTACATCTGCAAGTCTTTTTGGGTATGTCTTTACCAGCTTCGCACATCTAGAGAGTGACATTTTTGTCCATTATTCTTTGAAAAATAGCTCCAGCTCTGTCAGATGGGATGGAGAGCATCTGTGAACAGCAATTTTAAAGTCACACGCGAGCAAACCAAAATCCAAAGAGACAGATTTGTTCAAATCGGTCGGTCCGACCGATTTGAACAAATGAATTGCCTCGTGTGTACGAGGCCTAACAAGTTTTCTTCAAAGACTGTCCTATATTTGGCTCCATTCAGCTTCCCTGTCCCTGCTGAAGAAAATCATCGCCACAACATGATGCTGCCACCCTCATGTTTCACAGTGGGGATGGTGTGTTCTGGGTGATGTGCAGTGTTAGTTTTCCACCACACATAGCATTTTGCTTTTAAGCCAAAAGGTTCAATTTTGGTCTCCCCCACATGGCTTCTCGCAAACTGCAAGTTTCTCGTAGTGTTTTACGTCACCGCATTTTGGCACGGTCGGATTTTTGACTGATGGTGTGTAGAAAACACTGATGAAAGTCGGCTTCATCAGATATCCGACGAAAAAAACATCGGATTCGATTCCATTAGATATCCGATCTTGTGTACAAGGCTTCATAGTTGTCCCGTGGACAGATTCTCCCACCTGAGCTGTGGATCTCTGCAGTCCCTTCCAGAGTTACCATGGGTCTCTTGGCTGATTCTCTAAATTAAAGCTCTGTCAGTTTACGTGGACTGCCATGTCTTGGTAGGTTTTTTCAGATGATGGATTGAACAGTGCTCAGTAAGATGTTAAAAGCTTGAGATATTTTTTATAACCTAACCCTGCTTTAAACTTCTCCACAACTTTATCCCTGACCTGTCTGGTGTGTTCCTTGGCTTTTATGATGCTGTTTGTTCACTAAGGTTCTCTAACAAACCCCTGAGAGCTTCACAGGACAGCTGTATTTTTACTGAGATTAAACAACACACAGGTGGACTTTATTTACTAATTAGGTGACTTCTGAAGGCGATTGGTTCCACTAGATTTTAGTTAGGGGTATCAGAGCATGCAAAGCTTTTCACATATTTATTTTGAAACCCATTTATCATTTTCCTTCCACTTCACAATTATGTGCCACTATATGTTGGTCTACCACATAAAATCCCAATAAAATATAGTTATATTTTTGGTTGTAACATGACAAAATGTGGACATATTTTAAGTGGTATGAATACTTTTTCAGGGCACTGCATATGTGAGAAAATTTGATTATTTGATCAGGCCCTTGGAATACTTTCTGTTCATCATACATACATAATTCGTTATTTCCAGTAGTTTCCAGACAGCAGGTGATATTTCATGTAGAGCTTTCCCTGCCTAATCACTAGAAAAGATCGGAACACAGGTTGTTCATAACTTATTAAAGTGGGCTTCTACCCATTTTTTTTTTTTTTACCTAAAATCTGAAAAAAAAATTGAATTTTTTTTTTTTAAACTCGACAGAAAGAGCTGTTGCTATGCGGAAGTAGCTGTTCTGCCTCTTCCTCCACAGCGGTCCTCTTCTTCTTCATCCTCGCAGTGTTTTCTGGTGAATGGGGCGCACTGCCTTCTGGAAACTGTGTTTATCCCAGGAGGCAGCCGCCCATTCACAAAGCGCCGTGCGAGTCGTGCATGTGCAGTAGGAAACAGGCCTGTTTCCCTTAGTCAGGATGGAGGCGCCGCACCAAGCGATCGCCGTCGGGGGCCCATCATCGCGGGCACCTAGGACAGGTAAGTGTCCTTATTAAAAGTCAGCAGCTACAGTGTTAGTAGCTGCTAACTTTAAAAAAAAAAAAATTGCGGGTGGAATCAGGGCTGTCTTAATAGCATCATGGGCCCCTGGGAAAAGTAATGCTCTGAGGCCCCTTACAATGATGACAGTGAAGGTAAACGGACATTAAGTAGGTAGGAGGCAGACTGCCTCCCCTGTGCATTTATCACTCTCAGTGCCATCATGGGGCCCCCAATTTCAGGGCAGTATGTGCTCAAGAACCAGCTCCTTTGGGGCCCCTGGGCAGTGCCCAGGTGTGCCCTCTCATTAAGACAGCCCTGGGTGGAATCCCGCTTTAACCAAATGTATAATTCCCAGAGACAACCATTCGAATAATAATAAAGAAAAACACTCCACACCGCAGTTGGCGCACTTTATGTAGCTGCTGACTTTTAAATGGGTGGAACTCCGCTTTAACAAAAACAATTGTGAATACATCCTCTGCATGTTGTTATTTTTTAACTACATTCTTTATTTAATTTGGACAGATGGCCATTGCAAGGAATAGGTCAGAGTGGATAAATATAAACTGGCAAGTGCAATTGAATGTGAGCAGTAGCATATGTTTATAAAAAATGCATACAGCAACCCTGATTCAAAGAAACAAACGGACGGTGTAAAATTTTAAAAGGATAAATGAATGTAATTGTTTCTCATTTTTAAACAGGCTCCTAAAAATATGTACAAGAATTTTTTTTTTTTTAATGAATAACACAGTTTTGCTACAAAGTAAAAATATGTTTTCAAATGAAAAAGAATCAGACTTAGGGCCTGCTCATACCAGGCTATCACTGTAATTGTTACAGCAACATATTTGTGAATGGCATCTTCATAACATACATGTGCTGTAACCTACTGCAGAGCAGCACAAAGCACGATTTGTTGTGGGTTGCATTCAGCTGCAATAATATGTAACCATCACCTACAGTATTTGTTCATGCATTGAGGTGTGTTAAAGCTCATTCATGTGTGATGTGCATCAATGCACGAAAATGCATGTGCTGTAGTGCACTGTGTTGTGGTATGAATGAGCCATTAGATTCCCTTGATCCTTATTCTTATGAACAAATGTGTTGTCTGTGCACAGGGAAGACAGGCCACATTAAAAAAAAAAAGCTAAATCACAATTAGTGCATGCTCAGTTACATTTTATTATTACTGCATACTAAATACCACTGTGGCCATTTATAGTATTGTTACTAAATACAGTGACCACAGTGTTATTTAACAAACAGTCAATACATTTCACATTACCATTTTTTTCATTTGCACACATAGTTCAAACCACTAAGATCACTAAGGGTATTATGCAATCATTTAGGATAACGACATCTTAAAAATAGGTTAATTGAAGCTAGGTATTCCAATCAATAAGCCAGGTATTCCAATCAATGAGCCAGGTATTCCAATCAATAAGCCAGGTATTCCAATCAATAAGCCAGGTATTCCAATCAATGAGCTAGGTATTCCAATAAATAAGCCAGGTACAGTATTCCAATCGATTTCAACCCTGTATGACAGAAGCACTCAGAGCAAGTAGCACAGTGAAGATATCAAATTAAAGTGGTATTTGTGGGTTTTTAGGCCTGAAGATTACACAAAACCCACAAATATTATGCATTTTCTGAAAGCAGACACCCAAGAGAATAAAATAGTGGTAGTTGCAATTTTTTATTACTGTAAAGGTTTCAGTAAAAAACACACTAACTTGAACTTTTAACTACATTCTTCAGTATCCTATATTTTCTATAGTCGACGCTTCAAAAGCCCCCTATAGGTATCGGTTTAATGTTACGGAGAAGGTCTGGTGTTAGAATTATTGCTCTAAATCACGCAATATGTAACATGTGTATCGCAATCCACATTTTAACGTGAACACCAAAAAGACCCTGCACGTCTCCCCTGTGCTCCACTGAATGTTTTTCAATGCAGATCGCAACATTATTTCTCTGCAAATCGAGCTGGGGACACAGAGAGCTTGACCTTGACGTGACATCAGAGACGTCGCTTTCCGAGTCACAAGAAGATGAGACTGTAGGCCACACCAACCCAACTACATAACCTACCCAAGCATAACCCTATTATTAAGTAAGACACCAAATATTAATATGGCAAAAATTGGCCACGGCACCTTTACTGGTTAAAACACATATATTATTTATCATTCTTTTATTTATTTTTCGAACTCGAGCAGCAATCCACATATTTAATTATCAATAACCAATTCCCCCTAGTGTTTGCGACTAGGGCGGGCGTGAGGGAGCTCCTGTTTTCTTTCTCTGGTCACCGGGAAGAGGGAAAACCCCTTTTTCCAACCATCCCTATATAGTAGTAACGTATTGCTTGACGACCATGAGGCCGCTTTGCAAATTACTTCCGGGGTAGCATGCCGGGAGGCCACCCATGGTATAGAAACACTCCTGGTAGAATGAGCGGTCACTGTCCGGGGGAGCCAGACCCTTATCCTTATAAGCCCACTGAATGGCTTGAACAATCCATGCTGTGATGGTTCTGGAAGAAGCACGCAATCCTTTGAAGCTGTGGCTTCTAAATATTGTTTCAAAACTTCTAGAGGGTGAATACTAGAGTCCTCAGCTGACCTGACCATTGGAAGAATCTCCTGATTCTCGTGAAGGTCTGAGCCTTATTGCGTCTCTGAAGAACTGCCTAGTAAGAGGGTGTCTAGCCCAGGATATACCTGTTAAGGCAGAAATTGCAGAGACCTAAACCGGTAAGGAGCTAACTGACAAGGATAGATCCAGGCCTGTTTGTAGGAAGCCTAGGATATCCTGTATCTTTGGATCATTACAGGAACTATCAGTGGTGGAAACGTAGGCCGCGTACACATGATAGGTTAACCAGAGGACAACGGTCTGATGGACCGTTTTTATCAGTCAAAACTGATCGTGTGTAGGCCCCATCGGTTACTTAACCTTCGGTTAAAAAAATAGACAACTTGCTTTAAAATTTAACCAATGGACGCCTAACCGATAGCGCCGTGCGAGTCGTGCATGTGCAGTAGGAAACAGGCCTGTTTCCCTTAGTCAGGATGGAGGCGCCGCACC
Organism: Rana kukunoris; assembly: GCA_029574335.1. NCBI lineage: Eukaryota > Metazoa > Chordata > Amphibia > Anura > Ranidae > Rana > Rana kukunoris. The sequence goes on from CM056052.1 coordinate 372,350,860, forward strand.
AAGCGATCGCCGTCGGGGGCCCATCATCGCGGGCACCTAGGACAGGTAAGTGTCCTTATTAAAAGTCAGCAGCTACAGTGTTAGTAGCTGCTAACTTTAAAAAAAAAAAAATTGCGGGTGGAATCAGGGCTGTCTTAATAGCATCATGGGCCCCTGGGAAAAGTAATGCTCTGAGGCCCCTTACAATGATGACAGTGAAGGTAAACGGACATTAAGTAGGTAGGAGGCAGACTGCCTCCCCTGTGCATTTATCACTCTCAGTGCCATCATGGGGCCCCCAATTTCAGGGCAGTATGTGCTCAAGAACCAGCTCCTTTGGGGCCCCTGGGCAGTGCCCAGGTGTGCCCTCTCATTAAGACAGCCCTGGGTGGAATCCCGCTTTAACCAAATGTATAATTCCCAGAGACAACCATTCGAATAATAATAAAGAAAAACACTCCACACCGCAGTTGGCGCACTTTATGTAGCTGCTGACTTTTAAATGGGTGGAACTCCGCTTTAACAAAAACAATTGTGAATACATCCTCTGCATGTTGTTATTTTTTAACTACATTCTTTATTTAATTTGGACAGATGGCCATTGCAAGGAATAGGTCAGAGTGGATAAATATAAACTGGCAAGTGCAATTGAATGTGAGCAGTAGCATATGTTTATAAAAAATGCATACAGCAACCCTGATTCAAAGAAACAAACGGACGGTGTAAAATTTTAAAAGGATAAATGAATGTAATTGTTTCTCATTTTTAAACAGGCTCCTAAAAATATGTACAAGAATTTTTTTTTTTTTAATGAATAACACAGTTTTGCTACAAAGTAAAAATATGTTTTCAAATGAAAAAGAATCAGACTTAGGGCCTGCTCATACCAGGCTATCACTGTAATTGTTACAGCAACATATTTGTGAATGGCATCTTCATAACATACATGTGCTGTAACCTACTGCAGAGCAGCACAAAGCACGATTTGTTGTGGGTTGCATTCAGCTGCAATAATATGTAACCATCACCTACAGTATTTGTTCATGCATTGAGGTGTGTTAAAGCTCATTCATGTGTGATGTGCATCAATGCACGAAAATGCATGTGCTGTAGTGCACTGTGTTGTGGTATGAATGAGCCATTAGATTCCCTTGATCCTTATTCTTATGATCCTTATTCTTATGAAGCTAGGTATTCCAATCAATAAGCCAGGTATTCCAATCAATGAGCCAGGTATTCCAATCAATAAGCCAGGTATTCCAATCAATAAGCCAGGTATTCCAATCAATGAGCTAGGTATTCCAATAAATAAGCCAGGTACAGTATTCCAATCGATTTCAACCCTGTATGACAGAAGCACTCAGAGCAAGTAGCACAGTGAAGATATCAAATTAAAGTGGTATTTGTGGGTTTTTAGGCCTAAAGATTACACAAAACCCACAAATATTATGCATTTTCTGAAAGCAGACACCCAAGAGAATAAAATAGTGGTAGTTGCAATTTTTTATTACTGTAAAGGTTTCAGTAAAAAACACACTAACTTGAACTTTTAACTACATTCTTCAGTATCCTATATTTTCTATAGTCGACGCTTCAAAAGCCCCCTATAGGTATCGGTTTAATGTTACGGAGAAGGTCTGGTGTTAGAATTATTGCTCTAAATCACGCAATATGTAACATGTGTATCGCAATCCACATTTTAACGTGAACACCAAAAAGACCCTGCACGTCTCCCCTGTGCTCCACTGAATGTTTTTCAATGCAGATCGCAACATTATTTCTCTGCAAATCGAGCTGGGGACACAGAGAGCTTGACCTTGACGTGACATCAGAGACGTCGCTTTCCGAGTCACAAGAAGATGAGACTGTAGGCCACACCAACCCAACTACATAACCTACCCAAGCATAACCCTATTATTAAGTAAGACACCAAATATTAATATGGCAAAAATTGGCCACGGCACCTTTACTGGTTAAAACACATATATTATTTATCATTCTTTTATTTATTTTTCGAACTCGAGCAGCAATCCACATATTTAATTATCAATAACCAATTCCCCCTAGTGTTTGCGACTAGGGCGGGCGTGAGGGAGCTCCTGTTTTCTTTCTCTGGTCACCGGGAAGAGGGAAAACCCCTTTTTCCAACCATCCCTATATAGTAGTAACGTATTGCTTGACGACCATGAGGCCGCTTTGCAAATTACTTCCGGGGTAGCATGCCGGGAGGCCACCCATGGTATAGAAACACTCCTGGTAGAATGAGCGGTCACTGTCCGGGGGAGCCAGACCCTTATCCTTATAAGCCCACTGAATGGCTTGAACAATCCATGCTGTGATGGTTCTGGAAGAAGCACGCAATCCTTTGAAGCTGTGGCTTCTAAATATTGTTTCAAAACTTCTAGAGGGTGAATACTAGAGTCCTCAGCTGACCTGACCATTGGAAGAATCTCCTGATTCTCGTGAAGGTCTGAGCCTTATTGCGTCTCTGAAGAACTGCCTAGTAAGAGGGTGTCTAGCCCAGGATATACCTGTTAAGGCAGAAATTGCAGAGACCTAAACCGGTAAGGAGCTAACTGACAAGGATAGATCCAGGCCTGTTTGTAGGAAGCCTAGGATATCCTGTATCTTTGGATCATTACAGGAACTATCAGTGGTGGAAACGTAGGCCGCGTACACATGATAGGTTAACCAGAGGACAACGGTCTGATGGACCGTTTTTATCAGTCAAAACTGATCGTGTGTAGGCCCCATCGGTTACTTAACCTTCGGTTAAAAAAATAGACAACTTGCTTTAAAATTTAACCAATGGACGCCTAACCGATAGGTCAAAACCGATCGTTAGTACGCAGACCATCGGTTAAAAATCCACGCATGTTCAGAATCAAGTCGACGCATGCTTGGAAACATTTTTTCAGCACGTTGTTGTGTTTTACGTCACTGCGTTCTGATACGATCGATTATTTAACCGATGGTGTGTAGGCGCATCAGACCAGCACATTAGTCAGCTTCATCGTATAACCAATGAGAACGGTCCTCTTCGGACCGTTCTCATTGGATGGGCTGATCGTGTGTACACGGCTGTAGTCTGCAAATTTCGACCAAATCCTTTGGTAGACTCTATTGGTACTCTCTCTTCTGGCATTAAGCAACGTAGAGAATAGCCCTGCCAGGACAACCTAGGGCCTCCAAAACCAAGCAACCAGGTGCAGATGGGTTGGACATGGTTGTAGAGTCTTTCCCTGCGACAGGAGATCTGGTCTGAATGGGAGAGGAACTGGATCCCGGAAGATGAGTTGCATCAACAGAGGAAACCATGGCCTGTTTGGCCAGTACAGGACAATTGCTACTATCTCGGCTTCTTCCCACCTGAGTCTCGAGAGAAACCAGAGAATGACAGGAACTGGGGGAAAAGCATAGGCCCTGTGGAATCTCCACTGGTCTGTCAGGGCATCCACACCAAAGGCCTGGGGACAACAACATCTCGTGTAGTACCTCCTGGGAGGCAAACAGGTCCACCTCTGGTATGATTCCCAGAGACTGGACCCAATTAAAGACCTCGGTGTGGAGAGACCATTCGTTGTTGTTCAGGGATGCCCTTGAAAGAAAGTCTGCCTGGATGTTCTGGATTCCGGCGAGATAGACAGCTGTCAGATTTGCCAAGTTGCCTGGGCCCAGAATATGATCGGCTCTACTTCCTTCAGCAGGGAGAGACTGCGAGTATCTCTTGCTGTCTGAGACTGCTGTTGTGTTGTCCAGCCTTAGGAGATCTGAGGCTCCCGTTGTGGTGAAATGCTTATAGCGCACAGAAGACTGCTCAGAGCTCTAGAACGTTCAACATTACCCCTCGTAATGGGAAATCCCATTTGCCTTGAGCTACCTCAGTGTGCTCCAGCCTCTGTTGCTGACATCCGTTGTGACCATGATCCAGGAGATGGGTGCTATGGAGTGGCAATTGAGGAGATTCTTCTGCTGCGGGCCACCAGGGAAGGCTCTCCCGCATGGAAGGGGTTATCAGGACGAAATGATCTTGAGACCCCGGATCCCACTGTTGGAGGAAACTCTTCTAAAATGGCTCCTTCTTTGATTCTGCCAATTTCACCATGGGGGGTGTGGCCACCATGGTACCGATTATCTTGAGACACTGTGAGGCCCTGAGAAGAGGACATTGTGAGACAAATTCTGTCCCAGATCACTGGAATTTTCTCCAGGAGCAAGGCGATGGTGCTCTTCAGTGTTTTGAATTGAGCCCAAAGGAATATCAGGGACTGTGTAGGTTCTACATGGCTCTTTTCCCTGTTTAACAGCCAACCAAACTTGGTCAGAGTGGAGATGACCTGAGACTGATGTATTAACAGGTGCTCCCTGTCCCAAGAAAGTAGATCATCCAGATAGTGATTTAACCGGATTCCTCTGATCCTGAATAGTGCCACGACAGGCAATAAGAGCTTTGAAAATGCTAAGGCGATGTTGTAAGCCCAAACAGGAGACATGTAAACTGAAGGTGGACTTGAGCTATCGCAAAGCAAAGATACTTCTGAAATTCTTCTGCTATCCGGACATGGAAGATAGCATCCTTCAAGTCTATGGACACAAGCCAGTCACCTGGCTGTATGCTTGATGGATTGTGAGCAGAGTTTCCATCTTGAATTTCTCTTTCACGATGAAGGAATTGAAGTGGGTCAGGTCTATGACTTGTCTCCAAGAGCCATTGTTTTTCAGGACCATGAAAAAGGGTGAGTAAATCCTTTGAAATCTTTTGGCGTTTGGAACTTGTATGGTGGTGCCCTGAGCCACTAGAGTCTGCGTATGATAGAAGGACTTGTTTTTTTTCTTCTTCTGAGCAATACAAGACTGTGGGTACAAACCAAAAGTGTGGGTGGACTATTGAACATCCAGGAATGACCTATGGAGACCGTTTTGACAGTCCAGTAACCCTTTATTGAGGCTGCCCAGACCACCAGAAAATTGCCCATTATAGTGGCGATGGTCTCTTGCACGATTCAGATCTTGCCTGGGTTGAGCTCTTCTCTGACCTAGAAGACGACGATCTTGGGGTAAGAACCCTGACTGGCACGGGTGATGACACTGTCTGGCTTGTTCCCAAAGAGCCCTCAAAGGGAATCCTGCACCATGCCTGCTTAGAGGCAGGGTCAGCTACCCATGGGCACAGCCACAAGGCACATTTAGCTGTGACGGATGAGAGCATGACGCGTGCCACCAGGCGAATAATGTCAAAGGAGGCTTCCCCCAGATATACCGACACCATCCTTGGTTCATGTACCGGTGAGCTCTTGGCTATCTTCTTCAAAGACGCTTCCCAAGGATGAATCCACCTCATCTGTCCAGGCCTCCATCACTTTGGACAAGGCTGCAAGGGCCAGGGCTGGCTTACAGGCCATACCTGCTGTAATATAAATGTGTCTGAGGTCAGTATCGATCGTCCTCTTCAAGCCATCCTTGAAAGAAATGGTGTCTTCCAAAGGGAGTGTGACATGCCTTACCAATCTCATTAAGGCTGCGTCAATGAGAGGGGCCGACTCTAGATGTTTCACATCCTCACTTTTGAATGGGTACATTTTTGCTATTTAAATTGTATTCTCTCCACGCCACCCCATTTATCTGCAGTAATTTTCGCCAAGTTCACTTAAAAGGGAATAGTTTGGGTGCTCCTTCTCGGTGTTTGAATCGTTAGTATCTTTGCGTGTCGTATGCTGGTGTTCAGACCTAGAGGGGATGAGGAAAAAGAAAAAAGGAATTAACAGGCTCCAGGTGAATAACCCAAACAGACAGGCAGTGTAAGGCCTCGTACACACGATCAAATCTGTCTGCTGGAAACGGTCTGCTAGACCGTTTCAGCAGACAGATTCGATCGTGTGTACGGGCAAACAGACGGATTTGGCCACCCGACAGATTGGAAAGCATGCTTACCAATCTGTCGGCTGGGAACCCGCCCGCCCGACATGTCTGCTGGTTAGTACACTAACCAGCAGACATGTCTTCTCGCACATGGTTTCGACGCATGCGCGGAAGTGTTTTACTTCCTGGTGCGGTGACGTGGCGGCGTCAACGTCACCGCCACATCACCGCGCCGTCTGGCGGCGGGGATTTTGGTTTGATCGTGTGTACACGATCAAACCAATATGTCCCCAGCAGACAGATTTGTTCAAATCAGTCGGCCCGACCGATTTGAACAAATCTGTCTGCTCGTGTGTATGGGGCCTAAGGGTTGGCCACTAGGGGCGGTGACACATCCATAGCAGAAAGCTTGGTAACTGAAAGGATCAATTAAACAATCAACACAGGGAGATACAAGCCAGAGCATGTCGTCATTATCAGCCAGTAAAAGCAGCATTAACCTCCTACCTTGGTAACACTGAAAACGTGCCCAGGGAAGCTGCCGCCTGAGCCGGCAGAACATCCCAAGTAATAGTTGTATCTGCTAGCTATTTAAACTTGATGCTAATGATGACATCACCGCGCCCCACACGCGCCTGCACTGGGACCAACGGAGCTTGCGAGAATGCGTGACCGCCACCATCTTGCCGGGACTGCACATGTGCGAACCAAGCCACAATCTCAAGGAGCAGACAGCCCGGGAAGAAGGGCATTACTTAACCACTTCAGTTTTGGAAGATTACCCCTTCATGACCAGGCCACTACTTAAAATATCTTAAAAATAGCATAATATGTGATTTTTTTTTATAAACTTTTCTTTCAATATTTGACATTTATAATCATATTTTGTATTTACTTAAAGTACTTACTTAAAGGCACATAGACTAACCACTTTGCAAGTGAAATTGCTCCAGAGCTAAGTAATTGAGGGGAAGCTCTGCTGACTTCCATCCTCAAGTCACTTGCAAGCAAAAAATGCTGTTTTGTTTCCTTACGTGTTATTGTATGCGATTGCGTATTCTTTGTCAGTTTTTTTTTTTTTGCCAAATGTGTCCCCATTGGAAGATGACCCCTCTATTACTTTTCTGGTGACAACTCGATTTTGTTTTAATCTCACTTTCAATGACAATGGTAGGCAGGATAAATACAAAAGGGTGAATCTCCCTAATATCAAACCAATCTGAAGCCTCGTACACACGGGCAAGAAACTCGTCAGGAAAAAAACGTTGTTGCCGCCCGAGTGTACACACAGTCCTTTCTTACTTTCAATCGTTTTTTATTAATAATCAGAGAAAAACATATTGACAGAGTTGCAGGCAAAGCCATCCGTTAACATCAGACAAAGCAATAAGTCAAAAGACACATTACATGTTGAAGATAAGGAGCAGATGCATCTCAGCAAGTTATTGCGGAAGTTCCAAACTCCCGGAGAGGAGGGAACCCGCCAACCCCAGCACCCCTCACGGGATCTAGCTGTGCTGGGCAGTCGGGGTCCGACTCCCCCGACGAAGTATAGTTCTGAGTACAAAAATCTGCTACAGGCAGGAGGAACCATGAGAGAGATAGATATATAAAAATTGCAAAGAGAAATGAAAAAGAACTGTGCTAAAATTGTAATAATTCATTTGGACTGCTTTGTTAAGGCCTTTGGGTAAATAATTATCGGTGGACAAAGTACAAACAATTAGATGTCCAATGAACAGGAGGCATCTGGCAAAAAAAGGCCAAGAGGTGTTCCAACTGCTAACGGTAGATAAGATAGGCTGTCTATTACACAAACATACCTACATGCAATCAGTTAGAAGGAGTGGAAAAGAAAGAGAGAGAAAAAGAAGAAAAGACAAAAAAATTAAAATACAAGCGTAGTAGTAGACGGTGTGGAACTCGCTCATCTACACAAACCCGATTCAACAAGGCATGACAGAAGTCTGAGTTAAGTAACTGATCCATGGTTCCCAGATGGCTTCATGTTTGTCAGCAGTATCCAATAGGATGCTAACTGTTTTCTCCTGGGCCATGATCCATGATATTTTCCTTTTGACCAAGAGAAAAGACACTGGGTTGCTTCTAAGCGCGAGCAATCGTCAGCTTGGTCCCAAGTAAACAAACATGATTAGACGTTGGGCTAGCTTAGGAATCTTGGGGATAGGAAAGTTCAAGAAGGCGTAATGAGGAGACTGTTGGACAGGAAAGCCAGTCATTTTCCTAATGATGTGGAATATTTTGTTCCATAGGCCCCTGATCCTGGGGCAATCCCACCAAACATGAAGCATTGACCCAATATGTCCGCAATTACGGAAAACACAAAGGAGAAACGTTTGGATAAATTTTGGCAATTTTCAGAGGAACCATATACCACCTCATTAGGACTTTCAAGTTTTCCTCAATTAAAGCTAAGTTTAGGATATCCTTAGATGCTACAGTCGAAGTCCTATGCTATTCCTCCATACTCCAATTATGTTGCAGGTCCCTTTCCCATTCTCTCATATAGAGTGTTTTGGTGTCAGCCCTGACAAGTGAACAGTAAATCACTGATATCCCCCCCCCCTCCACTCCATGGCTTGACCGCACCACATTTCGTATTCCGTGAGCGAGAGTGGGGGCGTTGTGGAAGACCGTAAGGACTGGATAAAATGAGCGATTTGGTGGTATCTAAACCTTTCCGATGTAGGCATGTCGAGTCTGCTAGTACATTGGGCCAGAGTGAGAGGCCCCTCTGGGTTGACAAAGTGTCCTATCCTATACAGACCTTTATCCAACCACCATCGGAAAGCTGTAATGTCCAAACCAGGGGGGAACAAGGGATTTCGAAAAATATGTGATAATGGGTGCCAATGCGAGATCAGGAGTGGACTAGTTTTGAGAGAATCCCATAGTGCTAGTGAATGGGAGAGCGTGGGCGCCATAATAGCAGGTCTGGATTTAGCGGGACACCAGAGAATATAGTCCAGGGTGTATTGGGGGATAGCTTGTCTCTCCATATGTATCCAATCAGGATGAGCTATTTTAGAATATATAGTGGAGAGTTGGGATTACTGTGCTGCAGAATGATACCAGAGGAGGTTAGGTAAGCCCACCCCGGCTTGGTCTCGAGTCCTAAACAGGGTCCCTTTGGCAATACTGTGCCCCTTCGTTCCCCATATGAATTTTATAATTCTAGATTGGAATTTCCTAAGGTGGTCCTTGGGGACAGTAATAGGCAGCGATCTAAATAGATAGAGGATGCGTGGCAGGAGGGTCATTTTAACTGAATTCACTCTGCCAAGCCAGGAAAGGCCTAATTTATCCCAATGCAAGAGATCTTCCCCCAGTTTGCGGAAGATAGGGGGGAAATTTGCGGTGTACAATTTGTCTATGGATGCGGTGAGATTAACTCCCAGGTAGGGGATCGACGTGTCATTCCAGTGGAACCGAAAGTTGTCTTTAAGCTGCGCTACCAGCGTTGCAGGCAAGTTAACATTAAGTGCCAGGGATTTCGAATAGTTAACCTTGAGACCAGTAACTCTGCCAAAGTCATCAAGAACCCTGCAAATAATTGGCAAGGAAGTAAGGGATGAGGTGACAAAAAGCAATACATCGTCCGCGAAGAGAGTGCACTTGTGGGTTTGTGGCCCGCACCGTACGCCATGTATATCCGGGTTGTCTCTGATAGCGATAGCCAGGGTTTCAATAACCTAAGATCAAGGGGGATAAGGGACAGCCCTGTCTCGTGCCGTTTAAAATTGGGAACGATGTTGAGTAATATCCCTGCAGTTTGATTTTCGCCTCCGGGTTGGAGTAGAGTGCCCTAATTGTGTTCAGGAAGGAATCGCCAAAACCCCATTTTCGCAGGATCGGGAACAGGAAAGACCAGGAGACAGAGTCGAAAGCTTTCATGAGGTCCAGAGAAAGCAAAAATCCCTCCTGTGGGGGACCCCCATCCCATCTAGATCCCAGCAAAGAAACTATGTCAATTGCCCTTCTGATCTGATCAGGCCCCTGTCTACCAGGCATAAAACCCACCTGATCTTTATGAATATAAAGGCCAATAAAATTGGATATTCTGTCTGCCATAATTTTTAGGTCATTGTTTATCAATGAAATAGGGCGATAATTAGCTGTGCAACTAGTGTCCTTGCCCGGTTTAGGTATTCCAGTTGAGCTCCCGCCCGAATGTGATTAAAAAATCGTGCTAGGTAAGGGGAAAGCAAAGGGGCAAAATGCTTGTAGTACGGAACTGAAAAGCCATCAGGGCCAGGGGCAGAGTTAATTTTGAGGTTTTTGATGACCCGAACGATTTCCTCCGCCAATATAGGGGCCTCTAAGCCAGTGTTTCCCAACTCCAGTCCCCAAGGCACACCAACAGGTCATGTTTTCAGGATTTCCATTATTTTGCACAGGTGATTCTATCAGTTTCACTTCCTTAGTAATTACCACAGCTGTTTCAATTGAGGGAAATCCTGAAAACATGACCTGTTGGTGTGCCTTGAGGACTGGAGTTGGGAAACACTGCTCTAAGCTATCCCTGGGACGATCTTGGATTTTGGGAATCTTCAGTGGGTTTACGAAGGAGTCAATAAGGCTGGGCTGGGGCTCCTTCTCTTCCTTACTGTACAATGTGCGGTAGAAGTCATGGAAAGCTTCCATGATTTTCTGGGGATTTTGCGTGAGGACTCCATTGAATAGTTTTATTTTAGGCAAGGTGCGAGGTCTAATTTTAGGGGTCAGCTTACGTGGAAGCAAAGGGCCTGACCCATCTTTCTGATGATAGAACTTCCCACCCTCCCAACGCAAACTCTTTTCCGCTAAGGCAGTAAGAGCCAAATTAAGGGCTGTGCACGCTGCTTCAAGTTTTGCTGCTGAAGCGGAAGAAGGTCTACTTTTATGTTGTTTGCTTAGGGAGACGAACTCCCTTTCCAGCCTATCAATTTCTAGTTTGCGGGCTTTGCGTATCCTAGAGGACATTTGGATCAGCTTACCCCTAATCGAGGTTTTGTGTGCTGCCCATAGAGAGATAGGGGATATGTTATCGACATCATTAAATAAAAAATATTCCTGGATGTCATGTTCGATCTCGCTAACATGAGTGGGATTCCTGAGTATAGAAGCATTTAGCCGCCAGTTGAACCCTTTTTGTCGTGTAGCAGGTTTGTTTATAGTTAGTAGAAGAAAGGAATGGTCCGACCAGGCAGAGTCCCTAATGAGTGCCTTGTGTACCAGCGGAATGTGAGTTTGCAGCAAGAAAAAGTGATCTATTCTTGCAAAAGTATTGTGAGGGCTGGAATAGTGTGTGTAATCACGCACCCTTGGGTTTAGTTCTCTCCAGATGTCAACCAACCCCTGGTGGTAAATTTGTCTAGCAACATTGAGGCTCTGCCTGGTGGGGCGAATGCAATCCCTACCTGGGGGGTGGGTTTTGTCAATCCCTGTGTCAAATGCAATATTAGAGTCTCCGCCATATATGACTAAACCTTCTAGAAAGGGGGTTAGAGTGTTGAAAAGAGACTCAAAAAATTTAGCTTGGCCCCTATTTGGTGCGTAGTAAGAGATGAGGGAATAGAGTTGATCATCGATGAGTCCCTTCACAAGTATGAACCTACCCCCCGGGTCCTTGTATTCAGACACTAGCGAGAATTGGAGTTTGCGTGAGAAGAACAGGCCAACTCCTTTAGTCTTATTGTCAGAATTCGCTAAGTAGAACGTGGGATATTTGGGGTGCATAAAGGAAGTGGTGAAAGATTTTGGAAAGTGCGTTTCTTGTAGAAACAGAACGTCAATTTTATGATCATGGTAATATTGGAATATTTTTCGGCGTTTAACAGGGGAATTGATTCCCTGAACGTTGTGCGAGGCAAAGCGCAAGGTGGGTGTATGGGCGGTAGTGTCAGCCATGGAGCAGTGTAGGAGGAAATGCCAGTGATCCCCAGTCACCTACCTTATGTTGGAGGGATGAACTGGAAGCAAGAGGTGTGACAGAGCCTATCCGAACATATTCCCGAGTTCTGCAGATGAGCGAGTCCACGATCAGTACTGAAACAAAAAAAAAAAGGTAATAAGATACAGAGAAGACAGAAAGAGAAGAGTAAAAAAAAAGGAGGTCAAATTCCGGGGGTATGGGAAAAACAATTCCACCATATCCCAAAAAACAAGTAAGGTTCTCCCCAACCAGTTGGGGGGATCCTGACCAGGAGCTAGAATAGTCTTCAGCTCTGAGTACAGGGGGAGGAGCATGAGTACCGCTCCGCACACGGCACCCCCTAGAATAAAAGAACAGTAAAATCATAACAAACAGGTGAACAAAACCCACCAATACTGTATTAAGTCTGTAAAGAGATTCATAAAAAGTAAAAATTAAACGTAAAAACCTCCCAGAGTAGAAAGGTCGATAAGTCATGAGAGAACCGTTGAGAATGAAGGGGGGACAGACAAGGGACCATAAGTCCATTGACATTCCCACCAAAGGGGTAACAACATGTGAAAACTAATGGTGGCCCAACAGTGCAAGAGCCATCCCGACATAGCTAGGGGAGGGGGGCGACATGACACTCCATGGCATGCCAAGAGTGAGAGAAAAAAGGAAAAAAAAAAAGAAAAAAAGAAAAAAGTTTTTTAACGAGACCCAGGGAGAGCAAAATCATCAAGGAGCATATAGTCCCCTAAAGTCCAGCAAACTAACAAAGCACAGAGTACATGTAGGGTTCAGCTATGTGGCTCAGTCACTAAAACTAAAAAAGACTAGGAAAGTCCTGGTGGGGTCCCAACATATAGCTTGCCAGAGGCCAATTCGTGGCCAAGGACCACCCGGCGGAATTCATCCGAGAACCAAAAACGGGTAAAAGGTAAGTTCAGTCAGGCACTAGTGCCAGAGGGGCCAAACGAGCCCGGATCCAGGAAAGTGGAAAACATGGAAAGGACTTGATAATCCTCCAGTTCAGGTGGTCGATCCGTCCTTGGCTTTCTTAAGCTTCGGTTTCTGCCATGTATGAGTTAGAGGGCTAGTTGGGGGAGGGCGTTTGGGAAGGCCGGAGGAAGATGACTGCATCGGAGAAGGTGGATCTGTGGGGAGAATGCCCAATTTCTTCAGCAGGAGTTCACCTTCCGAGAACGTTGAAAATCTGAACGTTTTGCCATTAAGTTCAAACTTCAAGCTCAAGGGAAAAAGCCACCAATATTTAATATTCTTCTGCGTTAGTACCGTCAGCAGGGGTTTAAGTGCTCGCCTCTTCTGAATGGTGAAAGGGGAGATATCCGCAAAAAATTGTACTGAATGTCCCATAATCTGAATTTGCAGGGTGTTGCGGGCTCTCCTCATGACTTCTTCTTTCATGTTATAGTAGTGTGACTTCACCACAATGTCACAGGGTAGACCATCAGATCACGGAGGGCCCAAGGCCCTATCCAATTCCAGTCTATGGGCACGTACATTGGGGATGAGGTGTTTAATAAGAGTGTGTACTGTGTCAGGTATGTCTGTGACGGTCTCAGGCAGGCCCCTGATCCTGAAATTGAGCCTTCTTGACCTATTTTCAAGGTCATCGATTTTAGCCATGGCCCCCTCTAATTGATCATGCAGTTCCTGGAAGCGATCAGTGTTTTGGTTAACTCGATCAATCGTGGAGTCCACTTTAGTTTCAATTGATTCAATTCGAGTGCCTAGGAGATGCAGATCAGCTTTAATATCTGAGGTAATCCTGGCAGCAGTCCGTGAGAGGCCCCTATCTAGCATTTCTGCAAATTTGTTAAACATCAGGGAAATGTCCTGTGGCTGTGGGGAGAGCTGACCGCCATCTTGGAAGTAAAAGCCAGGCTTAGGTGACGCTGCAGCTGAGGGAGACTTTAGCATGTCATCCAGTGTCTGATTAAGAAGAGACACTGTGGTGGCTGGGGAAGACGGGCTCCCTATTATTGGCATGACTGGGGCCCCTCCACATACCTCCTGCTGGAGAGCCTCCCGCCAGGGAGAGGAGACAGGCATTCCTGGGATAGCTGTATCGTGAGGCAGCCGCTCCGCCGCCATCTTGGGATCCGCAGACGTACCTGACAGGGATGATAGCTGTGTCCGAACGTTGCTTTATGCTGAATTCTCCGGTCCGCGGTGATTCCTCAGAGCGGCCAGGGGGAACAGGGACCTGTGTCGGGTGACACACAGTCCTTTCAAAAGAACCGCGGTTCTTTTGAAAAGCAAGAAGGCAAGAATACGGTGACGTCATCGCGTACGATGAGCATGCGCTCGTCACATTTGATGCCGTCGCCGCCATCTTGCTTCACCCTACCTATGCCGTGGAAGCTACCGCGAATGTGTCAAAGTCATTTCGAGCATGCACGGCTTTCCACGGCGACAGGTAAGTATACAGACGCTCGGGAAACAAGCCGACAAGAATCTCGACGAGAAAATAGAGTGCAGGATCTCTATTTTTCTCGTTGAGATTCTGGGCAGATTTCCAGATGAGAAACATGAAAGCCTCGTACACACGCTCTGTTTACTCTGCAAGAAAGCTCTGCCAGCAGTTTTCTTGCTGGTTCTTGCCGAGAAAACCGAGCGCGTGTACGAGGCTTCAGTTTGATCCACTTCTTTGAAATACAGAGGAGAGATCTGGGGTCCATATAGTGGACCTGTCACGGCCAATGCTATTACAAGGGATGTTGTTCATCCCCTGTGATGGCAATGAAGTTCAATACAAAATAACAAAAATATAAGGTAAAGTGTCCAAATAAATATATTTTTAAATAAAATAAACACTTTTTTTTATAGCTTTCCTATTCCCCTGTGATCATGCAAATACAAGCGCACGTGTAGATCCTGTACGTATGTAAACCGTGATTGCATCAAATGTGTTCTAGCACAAGATCTTCTGTGTAGGGATGAACCGAACACCACCCTGTTCGGTTCTCACCAGAACCTGCGAACAGACCAAAAGTTTGTGTGAACTTTAGAACCCCATTAAAGTCTATGGGACTTGAACATTTGTAATCTAAAGTGCTAATCTTAAATGCTAATATGCAAGTTATTGTCCTAAAAAGTGTTTGGGGACCCGAGCCCTGAACCAGGGGACATGTATCAATGCAAAAAAAGGTTTAAAAACTGCAGTTTTTCAGGAGCAGTGATTTTAAATGGCTTTTTATCCTTCAGAAATTACACTTTGTTCAGGGACAGTTCAAAGCACGGGAAACATGCACTACTTTACTCACCCCCAGGTACGAAATTTAAAATTTAAAATATTTCACTTTTATTGTTTCACTTTAAGCATTATTAAAATCACTGCTCCTGAAAAAACAGACGTTTTTTAAAATCTTTTTTTGCATTGATACATTTCCCCTGGGGCAGGACCCAGGTCCCCAAACACTTTTTATGACAATAACTTGCATATTAACTGATTGCCGACTGCCCGCCGTCATATTACTGCGGGACGGTGGCACTGCTACGCGGGAGCACGTAGCTCTACGTCCTTCCTTTAGCAGCTTGTCGGGCGCGCGTGCCCCGCGAGTCCCGCGCGCGTGCCCGGCGGGTACGATCGCCGCCGGACACCCGCGATTGCTCGTTACAGAGCGGGGAACGGGAGGTATGTGTGTAAACACATACCTCTTGTTCCTGTCAGCGGGGGAAACGCTGATCTTCTGTCCATACAATGTATGAACAAAAGATCAGTGATTTCCCCTAGTGAGGCCACCCCCCCATACAGTTAGAACACACCAGGACCACACTTAACCCCTTCACTGCCAATGGCATTTTTATAGTAATACAATGCATTTTTATAGCATTGATCGCTATAAAAATGCCAATGGTCCCAAAAATGTGTCAAAAGTGTCCGATGTGTCCGCCATAATATCGCAGTACCGGAAAAAAAAGACGCTGATCGCTGCCATTACTAGTAAAAAAAATAATAATAAAAATGCCATAAAACGACCCCCTTTTTTGTAAACGCTATAAATTTTGCGCAAACCAATTAATAAACGCTAATTGCAATTTTTTTTTAACGAAAAATATGTAGAAGAATACGTATCGGCCTAAACTGAGGGAAAATTTATTTTTTTATATCTTTTTTGGGATTTTTATTATAGCAAAATGTAAAAAATATTGCATTTTTTTTCAAAATAGTCGCTCTAATTTTGTTTATAGCGCAAAAAATAAAAACCGCAGAGATGATCAAATACCACCAAAAGAAAGGTAATTTTCCTTTCCTGATGCAAGCATGACAGCATATACATATGGGAAGGCTCCACCCCCCTGCCCAATCAGGACCGGTTATACTATAAAAGTAGGTCTCCTCCCCTTCCCCAGCATTCTCATAGTTTAGTATCGCTGCGAAAGGCCTTACTTTAAATGTTTCAGGCCCCATATTTGCCATTTCTTTCTCTTTTCTTTTCTTTTTTTTTTATGGGAGGGAACCTATATGCTGTCATGCTTGCATCAGGAAAGGAAAATTATCGTTGGGTAAGTATAAAATTTTCCCTTTTCCTGACACAACATAACAGCATATACGTATGGGACGTACCAAATCACCAGACAATAAGGGTGGGTACTGCTCCAGTGTTTAAGAGGACTAGATCTATCCCCTCTAACGACTGAGATGTATTGTAGTTACGACTGCTGGGTCCGCTAGAATGGACCCCCAACATGTTGAATGTAGACCAGGTCGTAGTTTAGATATTAACTATGGAGGAACTATTTTGGAGTTCCGTCAATGGATGCATCACCAGCTTGGAGGAGCTGTCTCTGCCCTCATCTGATGGACTTGTCCTCTCCATCTAGGTTTTGACCAATTGTATCCGTACAACTGCGATGGTCTTCGTTGGACAGCGGGATTGTCCTTTTCCGATGCCATTAGGCCTGATGAGTTTATCGTTTTTCTCCTAGAAGAAGGGCCAATTCTATGTCTCCTCAACCTTGAATCTCTTTTCCAAGTTTGTGGAACTTCCAACACTTCCATTTGGATCTGCCAAAAGGATGATGATTTTCTAACTCAGGTTGCCAAGATACCAACCTTTGTCTAGTGTTGAGGAAGAGACTAGAGCCATTTTGCCTGATCATTTCAGGAACAAGGTAGTTTATGGTATGACACTTGGATGTTTTAGATTCTTCTAGATCTACTTTACATACTGTATTTGCCAAAAGGAATACTTATTCCCATGTTCCTGGCCATATTTAGGATGTTTTGTCCCTTTAAATGGAGAGTGAGATAATGTGTCTCACACTATTTGGAAGACCCCATGGGGGAAAGAATAACCTGCCTAGGTCTTTCAGACTTGGTTGCTGGGATATGCAACCCAGAGAGTGAAGAATAGATACGACTGCGTTTCAGTATCCTTTAATGCCGTCTCTAGGCTCTCTTGTATACAATTCATTCCTTCCAGTAGAGAATTCCATCCTTTAAATTCTGTAGGTTCTTCTCTTAGCTAAGGTACTTGAAGTCTGGAGTAGACACTCTGACCTCCATTAGATTTCAAACACTAACGGTGAGACCTCCACATCTTGGTCTCCTGTATCTAGATATAATTTGTATGAACTTGGAAGATACCGTTGGCACGGTGTATGAGGTGTTGAATCTCAGGAAGGAGAATAGGGAGTTTTCGGATCTGAGACTGTACCCGTGGGCATCATTGCCTGCAAGCTACAGGGTAATTATCGTCATCACCACCGAACGGCTGCAAATCCAGATAGGCCTCCTGGAGACTCTTAGGTTTGTTAAATATATACGTATTGGCTAATCTGCCAACCCAGCTGGCTGTCCTTAGTTTATCTGCTTCCCCCTCTGGGAAGCCACCCAGGTTACGGTCAGACCAATAACTTGATAGCCTTGCTCGTTGCCGATCCCTTGACCGTCTCTTGTCATCCAACGGCTTTTGTATCTTACGCCCTCTGGCTGTAAGTTCTAGAAAACCCTAACATGCTGGGAGATACCTCTGACAGAAGTTGACTAGTTTTGCATTCCTTCTTGCCAGCGAGGCTAGGCCTTCCCCATTTTGCCGAGTCCTTTCAGCATAGTTGAGGCTCCCTCTGTTGTGTTTCCCAAAGACTTTGCGACCGCTGTAGCTCTGGCTTTTGGACACCTTGTCCTTCATTGGCATGACTACCCCACGAGTGACAACTTGTGATGATTGGTATGCTGAAAGATTAGCTTAGCTACCTCCCCAATCGGGGACTTTTCTCCTCCGTAGAGTCATTGTTTCTCACGTGGGAAGTAAGTCTCTCTTTACTAAAGTTAATACAGTTGTCAACCCTGCTTGGGCCCCCCCTCGGACCACATGGGTTATTACAGGGTACTTTATCGCTTTTGCGATCGTGGGATGCCACCAATAGGAAAGAGCATCTGTTCAAATGGGATACTTACACTGTTTCTCTGAGTGTAACTTAATTTTGTTCATTAACTTTTTCCCATTCAGAATTACCTTCCAGTAGGTGATTACTGCGATGAGACTAGTTTGTCTCTCGATGATGGCTCCTCCCGACTTGCTTAGAGTCTGTACTGGGACCTTTCCCAGAACTTGGAAGTCATTGTGCCACAACTCTTCTGAAGGATCAGCACGACTCTGGATACAAAGCGCCTTGAGGCGATTCGGTTCGCATTTGTCAGCGCTATACAAGTTACTCACTTTGCTGTTCAAACAAGACTTACCAGTAGTCCTTGTGCCCGCAAGTCGGCCCCTACTGGACCCAATATCCCAGGAAATGCCTGGAGATTGTGGCAAGGTCACTGTATGCAAGTTTAACTCTTAGTGCACTCTGATGGCCAAGTGAAGCTACTTGCTGAAACATGGGTATTTCAAAAATGTGTATACTTTATACACACACACCCTTGTGAACGACCACAACATACAGGGTATACCAAGGTAAATACCCCTATCACACCACCAGGTTAGACTTAATGGAATAGGTTTCCAGTATTACGGCATAAAATTGTGCGATTTTACTGCGATTCCTATGTGTCTTGAATCAATGCCTGTGTATTCTTGACGTCCACGGCCCCCAGTTAGACCACAGTGGGATCAAACGTAATGTAGGGACTACCTTGAAGTCGCAGCACTGCTATGAACAATACTCCTTAAAAATCCTGGAGTAGGATTTGTGGAGGTCAGGCTTTACTGACGACTGGAGAGATTAATTGCCACGATGGCCTCTGCCATCCTTTTGGACCCTCTTGTTATTCAAGTTTTACTATGACCAATGCCCATGTAATCATAGCCCTTGTGCTCTGATGCCTCATGGAGGGAATGCAATGAATTGGTAGAGGAATGAAAACAATTCCATTGGCTTCCTAATGCACAGGACTCACGGATCCTTTGCTGAACTTTACATCCATCAGCTGACCCTATTGGGCGACTTGGGTTTAGGCTAATAAAGATTATTGATTCTTTATTCTCCGCCATAATTCTCCCACTTGTCAATCTTTTAGCTATCCTCTGGTCTTTGGTGATTAACATAAGGAATTAATCTTCCTTCTAGATATTGCCAGATCCGACTTGAACAGTCACCACTCTGACTAAAAGCGGCATGTGTTCACTTGTGGGAGGGGCCATACGGGTTCACTGGCCACAATGATTTCTGGAGAAACAGCATACAGTCTTGTATCCGCAGTGACTGAACTGCATCATTGGCTATTCCCTTTCAATCTAGGATCTGCCATAGAGAGCTTATCACTGACCAGAGCTCTGCTTCCATCCTGCCTCATCGCAGGTCCCAACAACACTACTTAACAGTAGTATGAATCTTGTTGATCTCCAGATCTATTTGCTGTCACAGGGTCTCTGCAAGGATATTGTCTCCTCTGTTTGGAAGAATGGTACCCTTGGTTAATCTGCTGAAGCCTGTTTGGCTGGCTGCTCTTTGATACCAAAGGAGACAGGAACAACAAGCGCCAGAGGCGATTCAGTTCGCATGTGCCGCGCTATATAAGTTTTCATTCATTCATGCTCTAGAGGCAGAGGTACCCTTTAGCTGATTTTGCTTGAATAGCTTAGTACCTGAGTTCCACACAGTCAGTTTGGACGGGGTTAAAGTCGCCGTCTCTTGCTTCTGATATGCCAACTAGTCAGAGCGATTTTCCATAAGCAAGCTCTCAGGTAGAGTTGTTTGATTAGGCTTGGTATGGAACCATTAGTGACTGTAGGCCTTCTCAGTCTCTGCCCCTTTTGTCACTGGCCTGCAACCTTGTTTTGCATTCTGGCCGTCACACCAGTTACACCCGACCACTATGATTCCTGTAGCGATTTCTGTCAGTTAGCTACATAGTGGGATTTTTTCAGGGTTGAAGAGGATCTGTCCCTTGTCACAGAAGCAGGTAGACTAGTGTTTGGTGTTGAGGGCTTGAGATGTACACTCATTATGCCCATAATGTGCACTCTTTTTTAGGATTTAGCATATACTTACCTGCCCTCACCTTTATTCAAAGTTGCTGGTCTCTAGGAAGGCTGATTGCTACTGGTTCACAGATGCCTGGGATTATTTTCCCATAAATAGTAACCACTACAAAACCCATATCTTTCAGTGGGGTACCCCAAATAACACAAGCAATTACCTATTGCTAACAAGTACTAAGGAGTGTGACTAAACAGATCCTGACATTTTAGCACCAAGTTCAACATGTAAATGCATAGAAGTAAACACATCACAGCCTTACCTAGTGTGGAGTTAATGTAACCACAGGAATGCAGCCCAAATTAATGATCCTATGACATTAGCACTAGCAAGTTAAACCTACCAGAGGAGACCAAACTTCCATACACAGTGAGCCCATACTGCAGGCCCAATCCCTGCACTAACCTGAAAGGGCTCTCAATATCACCTGATATCAGTTCAAACTTCAGCAATGCTGCAAACACATCCTTTAGTCTGTTTAATATTAGTAAACAGCGTGACACTACAGACATCCAGTTACATTCACATGTGTGATATGTGCTTTTCAGAAATGCAAAGGTGAAGGGCGTGAAGAACGGGGAGAGCCGTATGTAAACACGGCTTCACCATGCTTCACTGTGGCGGCTGTATCGATCAAGTGATCCCTTTAATAGGGAGACTCGATCGATGACGTCAGACTACAGCCACACCCCCCTACAGTTGTAAACACACACAGGGAACACACAAATCCTACATCGCCCCCTGTGGTTAACTCCCAAACTGCAACTGTGATTTTCACAATAAACAATGCAATTTAAATGCATTTTTTGCTGTGAAAATGACAATGGTCCCAAAAATGTGTCAAAATTGTCCGACGTGTCCGCCATAATGTCGCAGTCACGAAAACAATTGCTGATCAGCGCCATTAGTAGTAAAAAAAATAATAATAATAAAAATGCAATAAAACTATCCCCTCTTTGTAAACGCTATACATTTTGCGCAAACTAATCGATAAACGCTTATTGCGATTTTTTTACCAAAAATAGGTAGAAGAATACGTATCGGCCTAAACTGACAGAAAAAAAAATTATATATGTTTTTGGGGGATATTTATTATAGCAAAAAGTAAAAAATATTGAATTTTTTTTCAAAATTTGTTTATAGCGCAAAAAAATAAAAACCGCAGAGGTGATCAAATACCAATAAAAGAAAGCTCTATTTGTGGGGAAAAAAAGGACGCCAATTTTGTTTGGGAGCCACGTCGCACGACCGTGTAATTTTTTGTTAAAGCGACGCAGTGCCAAATAGTAAAAACGCCTTTGGGCAATTAGCAGCATATTGGTCTGGGGATTAAGTGGTTAATAAAACACTGCAAATATCATATGAGATAAAAAATTGCAACAACAACCATTGTATTCTCCAGGGCCTCTGCCTATATATATATATATATATATATATATATATATATATATATATGCAGTATCTGGGTTACAAACAAGATAGGGCCTGCCTTGATGATAAAGCATCAGTGGAGGTAATTTTTTCCCCATAATAACACTTACAGGTGTGAATTTTCCGTTCTTCTTTTCTTCGGGGTAGATTTCCTCTTACTTTCTGTTGTCTCTTTCCGTTTGTAAGTAGGAGTCGTTTGTAACTAGGGAGTAGGGATGAGCCTAACACCCCCGCGTTCGGTTCGCACCAGAACTGTCGAACAGACCGACCATTCGCGCAAACATTTAGAACCCCAGTCTATTGGACTCGAACGTTCGAATTCAAAAACGATAATTTTAAAGTCCAATATTCAAGTTATTGTTGGAAAACGTTTTTGAGAACCTGGGTCTTGCCCCAGGGAACATGTATCAATGGAAAAAAGTTAAAAAAACTGTAATTTTTTCAGGAGCAGGACTCCTGAAAAAATGACCGTTTTTAAAACTTTTTTTTTCATTGATACATGTTCCCTCGGGCAAGACCCGGGTTCTCAAAGACGTTTTCACAGGCAAACTATAGACACCCAGCAGGTACAATATTTAAAGAAATTTTTCATTTTTTTTTAAAGTTAAGCAGCATTAAAATCACTGCTCCAGGAGCAGTAATTTTATTGATGCTTAAATAAAAATAAAAATTCCTTTAAATATTGTACCTGCTGGGTGTCTTTACCTGTGATAACGTCTTTAAATAGCACAATAACCTGCCTGCCAGTAAATTAGGAAGAACTGATCTATCTAAGCTATACAGTGTATAAATATATGTACAACTCCTAGGGATGTATATATATCCTCTACACACTGTAAATTAAGCTAAACTGACTAGCCTGCCTGCCTGCTTTATCTAGCTATCTAAAGAGACAATCTCTCTCTCTCTCTGACTGCTTTCATTAACAAGCCGGAACACGCTACACGAGGCCGCCCAGCAGGCAGCCTTATATAGTGTGTGGCGTGTGCTAAAGCCCTGAGCCATAATTGGCCAAAGCCACCCAGGCTTTGGCCAATTATGGCTCTTCGTTTTTTGCGTGCTGTGATTGGCCAAGCATGTGGGACATACAGCATGCTTGGCCAATCATCAACGCGCAATGCCGCGTTGCGTCACTCGAATTTGGCACGAACGACCGCTTTTGTTCGAATTTCGTTGAACGTACGAACAGACAATGTTCGAGTCGAACATACATTTGTATCGAACGCGAAGCTCATCCCTACTAGGAAGCCACTTGTATATATATTTGAACTGGATGGACTGAAGGTGGCTACTAAAGGAATGAGAAGAAGTGTACCCAATGGGAAAAAAATGCCTTTATGCTCTTCTATCCATATATAATATTTGAATTAATATTATAATTTCAAACATTATTATTGTTTAGCATTGAATTTAAGTTGTAGGTGTCTTTTCTCCCATTAATTAATATTGTCATTCTATCTCGTAAAACACTAAAGCTTTACATATAATCTGTAATTCCCATGATCACAGGCTCAGACTCATGTACTGGCACATTCTTATCCTTGTAGGGTAAGAAAAATTAACTTGCTTTCTCCAAACGTGTTAAACAAATTATCTTATTCTGACGCAATACACATTCATATTTACCTAATTTACACTGGCCAGATTTATACTAACACTAAAAATTACAGAGTGGGAGGCTTACAGAAACTGAAATATCCTCTTAACTCTGTTCTCATAATTGATTCCTGCTTGTCACATAACAGCAATATATTGAATTGACAAAAAATGAGAAGTATGTGGTGACGTTAATCTCACTTAATGAATCCTTTATTGAGCATACTTACTGAGTGACTAAGCTAAGCTACATGGAGAGAATAGGCTCATGAATAAAACGGTATCACTGTGATGAAAAGAAAGGCAAGGTAAAGCTAAGCCTACATCAGAACAGTAGCCATCAAAGTCTGTGTCGTCATCTTATTTTTTCATTATATTCTCTTTTCCTTTCCTTTTTCTTTGCTCTCTTGAGAGATTATGAAATGTTATATCTACCACTCCTTAGATCAGTTCAAACACCCGCTGGAAAAAGTACGTCAAAGAGCTGGAACAGATTAATCAAGGCCCTCCCTCTGCTCCACTGTTATATGTAGTAGACAATATTTTTATTGGCACAGTTAATTTCCAAGCCTGGAAGGCAGAATTGAATGATCGCTTTGACTCCACTAAGAGTCAATATAGAAAAAAAAAATCATAACACATGTAATGCTTACTATAATAGAACACATACTATTCAGTGTTTCACTTTGATCCTTTAGGTATTTGGGCTGCCAGTAAATGGACCACAATTAGACACTGTAGCCCATTACTTACAGAAGTAATTGTAAAGTACTCATAATTTGACTCTTAAAAAAATAAATAAAAAATACTTACTAAAAGCACATAAAAATACTCAATTTTCAATAATGTACATTGTACTTATTTGTTTCTAATAATGTAATTTTTAAACATAATTTCCATATATTGCATCGTTATTTCTACTTTATTTGTCATGAGCAAAGACTTTACAAAACATATAAATTAACACACCTTTTACAGGCAATTATTTTATATCCCTAATAATAGTAATATTAAAACAAAAAACATACAAAATTTATTGCCGCACTAACTACCTGTGTATCCCACAGAGATACTAATGTGAAATAAATTAATAAACAAATTCAAATATATACAGTGGCTAATAAGTAATCAGGCTTAATCCATATATAGCATAATGAACAAGGTAAAAAAAAATATATGAAGTGACATTCAATAAAGTGTTTAAAGCGGAGGACCCCCCCGATTTTTTTTTTTTTTTTTTTAAAGTCAGCAGCTACAAATACTGTAGCTGCTGACCTTTAAAAAATTAACACTTACCTGTCCAGTGTGCCCGAAAAGTCGGTAGACGAGGACAAGCAATTGCTTGGATGCTGCCGCCATGCTTGGTGAGGGAATCAGGAAGTGAAGCCTTGCGGCTTCACTGCCCGATCCCCTAATGCGCGGCATGCCGTTACTGGTCCGGAGGGGGTGACGCGAAGGGGCGTGCCTCCCGCAGGAGTCAATACCCGGAAGTGGTGCAAATACCTGTTTTATACAGGTATCTGCACCCCCCCTCTCCCCTGAAAGGTGTCAAATGTGACACGAGGGGGGAAAGTTCCCGAAAAGCAGAACTCTGCTTTAAGTGCCAAATCCACTGTGCTGTCTTAGTCACATAAAGGAGCACAGCCCAAAATCGAATAAAATGTCCTTCTATAGCATATTGAAACAAAGTAAACAAATAAAGTGACATTCACTGAAGTGCTTAAGTGCCAAATCCACTGTGCTGCCTTAATTGCATGAAGCAGAACAGCCCAAAATTGCATGAAAAGTCCTTCTGTGATGAAAGATCTATGGATCCATCGGCGCAACTCAAACAGTGCTGTGATTCCAAACACAGGTACTCCCCACCTTTAGGTAATAGCCGCTCACCTTACAGTGTGTGACCTTGCATATAAGCTTAGTCAAAACACGTTTCTGAATCACACACGGATTCTTAGTGTACTGCGGAGTCCCAGACCATTTGGTATCAGTGTCTCCTGCTTTACGATGCTGTCTTCTCATAAACTAATGGCAAAAAAAGAGGCTCTATGGTGTGATATCATTTGTATAAAATGTATTTAAGAAAAAAGAAACGAAATGGGGTACTCACATGATAAAGGTGCATCAGTTCACCCCTCTTTATGAGGCATAAAAAACTCTGGGGATGTGTGTGTGCGATCGGATGTTTCTCCTCTGTAGGCAGACCTGCTGCCTTCTCCACTGTCCTGTCCCCTCCCTAAAAAAATCCAACAGAGCTTGCCTATACATGGATGGAAATTCGGCCAGTTCCTGCTGAACCAGCCAAATTTCAATTGATCTATGGTCTTCTTTAACTAGTATGGAAAATCACTCAGAAAAATACTACACCATTAACCCCTAATGAAGGTGGTCAAAACAACTTTTAATGCCAAAACAATGGAAAAAAAAGGCATGTGTTCGTAAAAGTGCACATAACTTTGCAACTATACAGGTAAAATGTACCTTGTTTTCATCAAAATACATTGGGTCTTCATTTGACGGTGCAGTGAATGTTAATGTATGTTTTCTGAATATTTGTTTTTTAAATGAAAACTGACCAAAAAATAAATAAAAAAAATAATAATTTTTTGAACTTTAGCTGAATGTTTAAGGCACCACAGAGAAGTAAATTCTCAGAAGTTATTATTCACTTCATTTCCACTGGCGTTTTTACAGCCACTTAACACCTGTCCATGTTTATTTTAGAAAAAAAATAAAACATTTTTTTTTTTTGGAGCTGGAGCTTTAAAAACGCTGCGGCCGCGTTTGAGCGTTTTTTGCGCGTTTTTGAGCGTTTTTGATCTTTTTTGATCGTTTTTTAATGTCTGGCGTTTTTACAGCTCTATTGCTGGAGAGCTTCAGAATGCACTGGTCCCACGTTTTTTTTGCAGCTTAAAAACGTCTCAGCCATCTATAGCACAAAAACGTCATGGTGGGCATGAGGCCATAGACTAACATGGACAGGCGTTTTTAAGCTGCAAAAAACGCTTTAGAAAAGTGGCTGTAAAAACGCCAGTGGAAATGAGCCCTTACAGTTCATTCATTATCATTATAAAAATCATAGGTACACGTGTGTATATAATATACACACACACAGTATAATATATATATATATATATATATATATATATATATATATATATATATATTTATGTATATGTATATGTATATGTATATGTATATATATATATATATATATATATATATATATATATATATATGTGTGTATATATATATATATCTCATATTTAACTTTGGCAAGTAATTAAAATGTAGCCTTTGCACTACTGGAAATGTTAGTTTGTTTCTTTGTGAAGCCATTAACTTTTTTAGTGCAAGTCTATTGAAACAGCAAAAAAAAAAAATCATAAAAGAAAAAATATGTCTTCCACAATATTTTATGTATTTCATTATTTAAGCACCTTATCCACAGCACTGAACTTCTCTTGAAGGACTATGGTGATTAAAGGATCTTTTGCATCACTACTGTGGGTTGCACCAACGTAGGAGTTGGTGGATAATAATACCAAATGCAACAGAGGAAAACCTGAAAGTATACGAAGCATGGAAGTTTCTTAAAACCACTGCAGCTCTTTGAAAGAGCAAAGACTGGCAGCGTGGGTGGGGAGATGGGAAAGTGTTCATTATTTTCTGCTCAGACCTTTTAATGTAGTGACTGAGTTGCTGTAATCAATAAGAGCAGCCTGAGGAAATGGCTTAAAAAATTATTTGTTTCGTTTTTCTGAAACAAACAACACGTGCACTTTACTTAAATTAAGTAATTTTCTTTATTCTAAGTTCATAAACTTTTGACAATGTTTAAATATTTTAAAAACTTGTCTACATCTTTTTTCAAACCCTTATGCCACGTACACACGATCGGACATTCCGACAACAAAACTGCAGTATTTTATTTTTTTTTTTACACACAGCCACACAAATGTTGTCAGAAATTCCGGTGTTTTTTCTAGAGGCTGAAATTTTTTTTTACATGCCGAAAAATGATCATGTGTATGCGGCATTAGAACTGCATTAAGAAAGCACTTCATTTTCAAACAGAAATTTTAAGCAACCAGCAAATTTCCTGTCTATTCAAGTCTATTATTTTTCTCTAACCATCCAATGTCATGTCCAGTGTTATTTACATTTTTCTTAAAAACAAAAATGCATGCCCTTCTTGCAGTATAAAGAAATCCTAATTTGAAAAACATTAAAACTCTGCAGTGTTTCCGCAATATGGAAAGATCTTTTACCTCTATGATTAAACCCTGAAAAAATGGAAGGCTGAAGCCATATTTTACTAATTTTCTTGACATTCATGCAAGAGGGAGCTGGTGTTTGTGTGCAGCAGGCTGTCATTTTGTTGAAGTCTACTAGAGCATGACAAGCCAATCCTGTCTTCTTGCACAAGTCTACTCACATGCTGTTCTCACCGTTACAAGTTTAGGGGCATATGTGCAGTACTATTTGCATTGTTTTGAGCTACATATGAGAAGAGCACTGCTGGGCATTTTACCCGCTTATCGCAAATGAAAAGCTAAAACAATATTAACCACTTACCTACTGTGCACCTACACCCCCTTCCTGCCCAGACAAAATATAAGCTTCCGACACTGCGTCGCTTTAACTGACAATTGCGCGGTCGTGCGACGTGGCTCCCAAACAAAATTGGCGTCCTTTTTTTCACACAAATAGAGCTTTCTTTTGGTGGTATTTGATTACCTCTGTGGTTTTTATTTTTTGCGCTATAAACAAAAATAAAGCGTCAATTTTTAAAAAAATGCAATATTTTTTCCTATTTGCTATAATAAATAACCCCAAAAATATATAAAAAAAATATTTTTTCCCTCAGTTTAGGCCGATACGTATTCTTCTACATATTTTTGGTAAAAAAAAAATGCAATAAGCGTTTATCGATTGGTTTGCACAAAATTTATAGCGTTTACAAAATAGGGGATAGTTTATGGCATTTTTTTAATTTATTTTTTTACTATTAATGGCGGCGATCTGCGATTTTTTTATTGGGACTGCGACGTTATGGCGGACATTTCGGGCACTTTTCTGACATTTTTGGGACCATTTACATTTATACAGTGAAAAATGCTATAAATATGCATTGATTACTGTATAAATGTGACTGACAGTGAAGGGGTTAACCACTAGGGGGCGGGGAAGGGGTTAAATGTGTGTCCTATGAGTGTTCTAACTGTGGGGGGAGGGGGGGTGACTGGGGGAGGTGACCGATTGTGTCCCTATGTACAAGGGACACAACCGCTCTCCTCTCTCCCTGACAGGGACGTGCAGCTCTGTGTTTACATACAGAGCTGCACGTCCCAGCTCAGTTACTGAGCAATCGCGTGTGCCCGGCGGCGATCGTTGCCGCCGGTCACTCGCACGGGATCCCCGCAGAGCGGCGGGTGCGCGCGCGCGCCGCCGGCTACGCGCGCACGCCCGCCCGCGGCTTTAAAGGTACATCACGTCATATGACGTGATGTCAGAACAATGGAGTCGTCTGCCCGCCGTCATTTGACGGTGGGCAGATGACAAGTGGTTAAAGGCATAAGCAAACCACTTTGGATGATGTTCTATTGAACGAAACGCATCGGGTAGACTATTGATGCCACTGTTATTGGCATTTCTTTTAAGTGCTTTTATATCACCTCAAATGTGAGTGGTACTCTTTTTTTAATAAATAGCTGTGAGATATAAAAGAAATAAAAGAGCAGAAGTAGAATGACGCTGCTCTTCTTTTTCGTATACCCAAAGATTTCCTTCTAGCTCTCACCTGAGCCTGCAGCCATCTATAACCAGCACTTTACTCCCAGAGACTGTCCCATTAATAGACTTTTATAAAACTCCTGTTTGCCCTTTGCTCTTACCATCCAGCTAACAGGCATCCCATACTGTATGGTTGTTTGTTTCTTTTGGTTTGCCTTGGTAATAGTGCAGGTGCATATAATCAATCACATCAAATTCAAATCATGGAGCAATGAAATATGCAAATTGAGTGCAAAGATCAATCGAATAAATATGGCCAAATATAACTGTAAATTCCATCATGTGAGGTGATTATATACAGTTCATTTAAAGTGATATTCCAAAGTGTAGTGTTCTTCCACCGCCGCGGGTCACCAATGTGCTCACAGAACTCTCACCTTAACCACTTGCCTACAGGGCACTTTCCCCCTTCCTGTCTAGGCCAATTTTCAGCTTTCAGCGCTATCACTCTTTGAATGACAATTGTGCGGTCATGCAAAACTCTACCCAAATTAATTTTTTATCATTTTTTTTCACACAAATAGAGCTCTCTTATGGTGGTATCTAACCACTTGCCCACTGCACCATAGACATTTTACTGCTATAGAGTGGTGGGGTAACTGTGGGACGACGTCCCTGGGACGTCCTCGTGCACTTCCGCGATTGTGTGTCCCCTGGGACGTGCTCGCGGGAGTGTCCGTGCTCGCCTTGTCTGGTAGACCCAGCGCATCATGGTTAATGGTAAATTGCTGCTGATAGCGGCCGTTTACCACCTGATCGCTCCATCAAATGACGGAGCGATCAATTGTAAACAAACCGGCGTCATTTGATGACACCGGTTCCTCCCTCTCCTCTCTGTACCGTTCGGTACAGTGTGAGAGGAGAGGGGGGGAGCGGGTGGCAGCAGCAGCGCTGTGGCTGGATCTGTGAAAAATGCAGTCACAGATCCAGCCATCCATCCATCCCAGCCATCCCTGCCCCATACTGTGCAATACCCCAGTACTCTGCAATACCCCAATACTGTGCAATACCCCAATACCCTGTGCGATACTCTGCAATACCCCAATACCCTGCGCGATACTCTGCAATACCCCAATACCCTGCGCGATACTCTGCAATACCCCAATACCCTGCGCGATATTCTGCAATACCCCAATACTCCAATACCCTGTGCGATACTCTGCAATACCCCAATACTCTGCAATACCCTGCGCGATACTCTGCAATACCCCAATACCCTGCGCGATACACTGCAATACCCCAATACTCTGCAATACCCTGTGCGATACTTTGCAATACCCCAATACCCTGTGCGATACTCTGCAATACCCCAATACCCTGCACGATACTCTGCAATACCCAAATACTCTGCAATACCCCAATACCCTGCACGATACTCTGCAATACCCCAATACTCTGCAATACCCCAATACTCTGCAATACCCTGCACAATACTCTGCAATACCCCAATACTCTGCAATACCCATTTTTTTTAAAGCACCCCTGTCCCCGTGTGCTCGCATGCAGAAGTCCCGCCCACATATGAAAACGGTGTTCAAGCTACACATGTGAGGTATCTCTGCGAACGTTAGAGCGAGAGCAATCATTTTGGCCCTAGACCTCCTCCGTTACTAAAAACATGTAACCAATAAAAGTAATTAAATCGTCGCCTATGGGGATTTTTAACTAGCGAAGTTTGGCGCCACTCCATGAGTGTGCGCAATTTTGAAGTGTGACATGTTGGGTATCTATTTACTCAGCGTAACTTCATCTTTCACATTATGAAAAAAAATTGGGCTAACTTTACTGTTTTTTTTATTTTTTTTTAAGCACAAAGCAGTTTTTTTTTAAAAACACGCGTTCAAAAAATGTCTGCAAAAATACCATGCGAGATAAAAAGTTGTAACAGCCGCCATTGTATTCTCTAGGGTCTTTGCTAAAAAAGCATATATAATGTTTTGAGGTTCTATGTAATTTTCTAGCAAATAAATGATGAGTTTTCCATGTTGGAGAGAAATGTCAGAATTGGTCTGGGTGTTCCAGAAAGCCTGATGGCGTTCCCTGTATGTTGGGCCTCTGAATGTGGCCACGCTGTGTAAAAGTCTCACACACGGGGTATCGCCATACTCATGAGGAATAGCAGAATGTGTTTTGGGGTGTAATTTGTAGTATGCATTTGCTATGTGTGAGAAATAACCTGCTAATATGACAGAAACAAGTTTTTTTTTTACAGAATTTTCAGTCATTTTTCTTTTATAGCTCAAAAAATAAAAAACCCAGAGGTGATCAAATACCACCAAAAGAAAGCTCTATTTGTGTGAAAAAAAGGACAAAAATTTCAAATGGGTACAATGTTGTATGACTGAGTAATTGTCATTCAAATTGTGAGAGCACCGAAAGCTGAAAATTGGTCTGGTCAGGAAGGGGATTTAGGGTCCTTACACACGGAGCGGTCCGTTTTTCGGTCCGCTCCGTGTGTCCGTCAGCTCAGCGGGGGGTCTCCGCTGAGCTTTCGGGCGGACAGGGCGGTCCCCGCACACTGTGCAGGGACCGCCCCGTCTCTCCTCCGCTCTCCCCTATGGGGAGTCGGATGGAAACGGACCGTCTGTCCGTTTGCATCCGATCCGTTTGGCCGGACGGAAGAAAAATAGGACATTCTTCCGTCCGCAAAAACGGATGCGGATCGAGCGGACGTTAGCGGATGCATCATCCGCTAACGGATCCGCTCCCATAGGGACCCATTACAAGTCCGTAAACGGACTTGTAATGAGCGGACCGTTCGTCCGCTAGTGTGAAAGGGCCCTTAGGTGCCCAGTGGTCAAGTGGTTAATCACCACTGGGGTTTTTATTTTTAAACAAACAAAAAGAGACTGAGAATTTTGAAAAACAAACAAAAAAAAAACAGTTTTTATAGTTTGTTATAACATTTTGCAAACAGGTAATTTTTGTCCTTCATTGATGTGCACCGATGAGGCTGCACTGATGGGCACTGATAGGCTGCACTGAAAGCGCACTGATGGGCTGCACTGATAGGCACTGATAAGAGCACACTGATGGGAACTGATAGGTCTCATTGATGGATACTGATAAGGTGGCACTGGTGGGCACTTGCAGTTCATTTTATTATTAATTTATTTTTGATTATAGTTATAATTTTATTTATTAGCTATTAGCGCACTCACCCGTTTTTTGAATCCACTTTGCAGCAGTGTTATCCACTGTTTTTTTGAGGTGCAGCTCATATTTAGTTTAATTCTTTGTTTAATTGCAAATTTGGCGCAAGATAAATTTTTTCTTTTTTTGGTGGGCACTGATGAGGCTGCACTGATAGGTGCCACTGATGGGCACTAATAGGCGGCACTGATAGGCTGCACTGAAGGACAGGGATAGGTGGCACTGATGGGCATTGATAGGTGGCACTGATGGCCACTGATAGGCACTGGTAGGTGACACTGATAGGCAGTATGATAGGTGGCGCTGATGATGAGGCACTGATGGTCACTGATTGGCAGCACCGATGGCCACTGATAGGTGGCAGTGTTGGACATTGATGGCACTGGTGAGTACTGGTAGGTGGCATTGGTGGGCACTGCTTAGCAGCAGTGGGTCTGGAGTGTGCTGGACCGTTGTCCGGTCTACTCCAAACGGTAATCAGCTTTATTTTTTCTCCTCGCGCTGTCAGCACAAGGAAAAAAAGGCAGATTGCTGGCACTGTTTACATCACGTAATCAGCTACAATTGGCTGACAGCTGATCACGTGGTAAGGGGCCGGGATCTGTGATCAACTGAGTCTTATTGCCTCAGAGCGAGGCAGCTCATGCATGGGATGACATACATGGATGCCCTCCCCGGCAATTTAGGCCCATGCTGTAGCCGTCTTTCGGCCATAGTGTGGGCGGTAAGAGGTTAAATAAGGCTTGTATGAATTCCATGAAGTGGTTTGGTCAGTCAGGGTGGAGAAAACCCCCATTATCCTCCCCAAATGATGACTCCAGTTTGAGGTGATGGTCCCTTTACAATGTCAAACTCGTATGCGTATATATTAGGATATAAAACAAAAGGTGCCTCCCATAGTGTAGTATGTTAAAATCAGGCATTTGTTAATCTATAGCACAGGTGTCAAACACAAGGCCCATGGTCCGAATCCGGCCCTCCAGGCCATTTCATGTGGCCCTCGCACCTCTCCTGAAACTGCAGGAGCGCTCCAGGCCTCCTCCAGAACCTTACATTCTGCTTTTAAGCAATGCATCCAGCTTCTTCCCAGCAGCAGCAGAAGGAAAGCGGGGTGCACTGTGATGTAAGGGAGAGTGGAGGACTCAACTTCTGATGGTGGGGTGGCTCTTGACATCTAATATATGGGGAGGGGATGCGCTGGACATCTAATCTTACAGATACAACCGGCCCTTTTGAGGGCAATCATAATGCTGATGCGACCCACAATGAAATTGAGTTTGACACCCCTGATCTATAGAAAGCCACTTACATTAAAACTTTATCAGGGGAACCATATTGGTTGCTGGTGTAGTCTATTTTTATAGTGGGGACAGGAAGTGTAAACGTTGCCATTGTGTTAGAGCTGCAATCCTGGATATGCAGTGGACACTGTCTCATACTTTCTCTACCCCTCTCCCCCTTCCCTGTCTCATTTCTCCTCCTACCTTTTCCCTTAACCTAACCCTCCTCCATAATTTAGATAGCTCTTTATCCCTGCCCCCCCCCACATAAAAACCCCGTCCTGTGCACCTCTCCCCCCATACCGGTCCCAGTCTTCCCATCCTGGGTCCTGGTTCCAGAAGTGCCAGCTCCATCATGCTTTGATTTTGTTTGTTCTTGTCTGTCCTAAGCCAGAGCACCTGGACTGGGTGTGCTGTTTACTATTCTCCCAGCAGCTGTACTGATCAGAGCAGTGTTTTCTCTGAGCTACTAAGTGGCAACGAGGTCAATCATAGGCAACCCAACAGTTCTTATTTCTCATATTTTAGGTCTTGGACTTGGAGCAGATTGGATCATCCACAGACGGTTCTCCGTTATTCCCAGTATTCCAACTCACAAAAAAGCAATCGTTAAATTGTTTTGTCTCATAAAGAGGATGGTCTCTTACTGAGTTGTTATGTGTAGCACCCTCTAGGTAGGTAGGTGTTAGAGTTATTTTTTTTGTCTTAGGGTAGGCAAATTTAGGCAGGCCTGGCTGGCAGCCAGGCCAGTTTGTTTTGATCTTGGCTAGAAGTTGCTCAGGATAGGAGCTGGTGACTCACAGGCAGTATCACTAAGACCTCCCACTTCTTTCTAGAGTTTTGTGGAAGGTACTGGAAAGAGAGGAGGAAAGGAGAGGTGGAGCTGCCTGGGGTGTTCTAAGTGGCCCTTACCAATCCCCAAGCTGAATCGGCAGGGGGCAGGTCTTCTTAAAGGGGTGTTCCAGCCAAAATGTATGTTTATTAAAAGTCAGCAGCTACAAAAAGTGTAGCTGCTGGCTTTTAATAAACATACACTTACCTGCTCCAGCGTTCCAGCGACCCGCCAGCCGGGGCTCCGCTCCTCTCCCCCCCTCCCCGGCTGGCATCTTCATTCTAACTGTGGGCACCCAGCCGTGACAGCTTTCGGCTTCACGGCCGGGCACCCACTGCGTATGCGCGAGCGGCACTGCTATTCGATTGGACAGGCTATCGCCTAGAACCTGTCACGTGTCCTAGGCGATAGCCTACAGAGAGGGGCTGCTGTTGGCGATTAAGCTTAATCGCCTAACCAGCCCCTCGACGGAAAGAGGAAGTGGGACAGGAAGTCCCACTCCTCCTGAAGCCCCCACTCCCCCCCAAAAAAAATTACATGCCAAATGTGGCATGTAAGGGGGTGAGGAGTGGAATAAGCAGAAGTTCCATTTTTGGGTGGCACTCCACTTTAAATACCCAGTCAGAACAGCTGGAAAGTTGGAGTTGTTCAGAGCTTGAAGATGGAAGGCTAGGGGGGTGACATTGGGCCCGGGGGTCGCGTGCGGACGAGGCCCTTTAAGAAACAATGAAGGCATCTTGGACAGGAGGCAAAGGAAGAACAAAGAGGACAGCAGGAGAGGGCATTTCCAGATAAGTCTTCAAGGAGAGTGTAACGGAACTATGTATTCTGCCTGTACATCTATAATATTCATGCAGTGGGACATACAAGGAACCAAAGGACGTGTTACAATAGGATGAATGATATCTGGGACTACCTGAGATATGGATTATCCACATTATATTCTGAGATATCTGTAGGGCTGTTTTGGGTTTGTTAGTTCTGAGCTCAGAAGGTTAATTGTAGAGTGAGTCTTTCACTGCTAAATTCTAAATGTCTCTTCTCTCTTTTGTGTATTGTATTACAAATTAACAGTCTCCTGTCAGTGTATTGAATTAGCATGTCAATTATAACTTGTCAGGCTTTGCGGTGCCGAAATGTTTAGCTACTGATGGGATTATCTGTGATTGAGTATTGTTCTGGGGGTTGATTGAATTCTATTGAGAAAGGAATGTGGTTTCTTTGGCCTGGTGCCAGAGTGTCTACCTTGGGGCCCCCCTGTGGAGGGAGGGGGCGGAGAGTTCCATTGTTCCTTGAGTACTCACCAGTTTGTAACTAGATATAAACCAAGAGATGTACCATTATAGCTGATATACTTGACCCTTCAAAACGTAGCACAGTCTCGTTGTGTGATGGGATATTTATTCTGTTCGTCTTACAACTGGATCTGACTCTCCCTTTGGCTCTCGTGGATGAGCTTATACCGGACTTACTTGCATAGCAACTTGCCAGGGGAAAGGATGTCTCCAATGGCTGATACCCTCTCCCTACTTGGGTAGCCATTACAGAGAGAAACAACTGGTTGCAACCAGGAGGGCTGTTGGGTAACATTCAGGAGGACTGGGGAGGCACGCCTGAGAGGACTGGGAGCATGCAGTCTGGGATGGGTGTAGAGCCAGTAGAGTGGACTGTGTTGTCAAGGGCAGTGGATAAGGGCAGCTGCAGCCAGGAGAAAAACAAAAGAGTCTATAGGCGCCAAAAACTGGCAATCCTTAGAACAGGTATGTCATATGAAAAATAGAAAAACTGGACCCCAGTGCAGCTGGTTACTTCTGGAGAATTGGACAACAAATAAACGAAAAAAATAAATCCAGAGCTCAAAAGGACCAGTGAAAATAGAACTATTGCAATTTCTATATTCAATAAAGTTCACTTATTTGTTGGATGCACATAGAAATAGCGCATCTGCCTTTAGAGAGGAAGTGATGTGCAGGATAATAAATGGAGTGAACCTACTGAACTGTACATACTTGTCCCAAGCAAATTGTTATTATTTCTACTGGGCATTTCATATTTCCCCTATGCCATCAAAGTTCAATTCCCTCAATAAAATACAAAAACAAAGCTGACATACTGTTAATTGTCTTGGAGTGCCTGGGAAATGAATGCCGGGCTGGGTAGGGTGACAGGTGGGCCACAACACTTAGCAGCCCCTACAAGTGATACTTTGTCATTGCACCACTTCTAAACATTGCTCCAGGCTATAGAATAAATCAAATATAACTGGGACCCCAAAGGTAACCCAGAAATAATTTGGAAAAAGGGGGGGTGGGCGGGTGGACTATAGCGGTACTGCGTACAAGAAGGTACAAGGGAACATGGACTGAGGTAAAAAATTACAATTGTTTATTATAATGAACAAGTAGGACACACGTTATTAGATCATAAAAAACAAACAAACAAAAACAATATTAAAAATGTGACACAGTGCATGCCAAACCAGGTCACCGAGGTGTTAAATCAACCCTAGGCAAGGGGAAGCGGTGAAGAGGGTGTGGTCATGCCCGTAGAATCTCAATCTCGACTAGTTTCGCAACAATAGTTGCTTCATCAGGAGAGGTAGTCTGCACTGTTTAAAGGAGACCACCAAAAGCTATGAACCGCAGTTGGAGGGAGGTAGCCTCTCAAGAACGGGTAGGAAGTAGAGGGAGCCACAATATGGGCTATCCTAAAAAAGCTGTGTGTAAAATTAAAAAAGTAAGGACCTGTGAACCAAATTAATGGATCAAGGGTAGGGCGTAACTGGCGTGGGTGTTTGGTAAGGATCCCACACTAGGTGCATGAAGTTGAGAACCTGTGTGTAAAATTAAAAAAGTAAGGACCTGTGAACCAAATTAATGGATCAAGGGTAGGGCGTAACTGGCGTGGGTGTTTGGTAAGGATCCCACACTAGGTGCATGAAGTTGAGAACCAGTGGTCGGTAGAACGCACTGTATGGTCCACAGGATCCGATGTGTGTCACACATCGGATCCTGTGGACCATACAGTGCGTTCTACCGACCACTGGTTCTCAACTTCATGCACCTAGTGTGGGATCCTTACCAAACACCCACGCCAGTTACGCCCTACCCTTGATCCATTAATTTGGTTCACAGGTCCTTACTTTTTTAATTTTACACACAGGTTCTCAACTTCATGCACCTAGTGTGTGTCACACATCGGATCCTGTGGACCATACAGTGCGTTCTACCGACCACTGGTTCTCAACTTCATGCACCTAGTGTGGGATCCTTACCAAACACCCACGCCAGTTACGCCCTACCCTTGATCCATTAATTTGGTTCACAGGTCCTTACTTTTTTAATTTTACACACAGGTTCTCAACTTCATGCACCTAGTGTGGGATCCTTACCAAACACCCACGCCAGTTACGCCCTACCCTTGATCCATTAATTTGGTTCACAGGTCCTTACTTTTTTAATTTTACACACAGCTTTTTTAGGATAGCCCATATTGTGGCTCCCTCTACTTCCTACCCGTTCTTGAGAGGCTACCTCCCTCCAACTGCGGTTCATAGCTTTCGGTGGTCTCCTTTAAACAGTGCAGACTACCTCTCCTGATGAAGCAACTATTGTTGCGAAACTAGTCGAGATTGAGATTCTACGGGCATGACCACACCCTCTTCACCGCTTCCCCTTGCCTAGGGTTGATTTAACACCTCGGTGACCTGGTTTGGCATGCACTGTGTCACATTTTTAATATTGTTTTTGTTTGTTTTTTATGATCTAATAACGTGTGTCCTACTTGTTCATTATAATAAACAATTGTAATTTTTTACCTCAGTCCATGTTCCCTTGTACCTTCTTGTACGCAGTACCGCTATAGTCCACCCGCCCACCCCCCCTTTTTCCAAATTATTTCTGGGTTACCTTTGGGGTCCCAGTTATATTTGATTTATTCTATTGACATTTAGGATGATGGTACTTTTATGCTTGTTTACTTGTGTGTTTACTCCAAGAGGCTTTAATTTAATCATTGCTCCAGGCTATTATGTATTTTACTGTACTTCATGATTGTGGCGGCTGTGACCGCGATTATATTTCCTGTTATATATCTTTTTGAAAAGGAATAAACTTTTTGGAAAAAGAAAGTTGATTAAACG
Organism: Rana kukunoris; assembly: GCA_029574335.1. Classification (NCBI taxonomy): domain Eukaryota; kingdom Metazoa; phylum Chordata; class Amphibia; order Anura; family Ranidae; genus Rana; species Rana kukunoris. The sequence goes on from CM056052.1 coordinate 372,389,295, forward strand.
TTTAAAACAATCTCTGGACAATGTGAGATCCTGGAAATGATATGTGGGGTGTGTACATCCAAAATTTACAAGACTTAATATCATAATAAAACAATGTCAGTTTCTGCATTAAAAGGAATGCATGAATAAAACAATGCTACTATATATTACCTCTAATTACACTGTTATTATTTATGCTTATTATATGCTATCTATGCTGATTTTCATTGTATTGATTTTAAGTACAGTACCGTTCCTAAGTCATTGATTAATATAGTCTACCATAAGACCAAGATGTAATTAGAGGTAATATAGTAGCATGGTTATATTTATGCATTCCTTTTAATATGAAATTGGCATTTTAAAAGGGACCATCATCCCAACCTGGAGTCAATGTTTGGGGAGGATAAGGAGGGCTTTCTCCACCCTGACTGATCAGACCACTTTATGGAATTCATATAAGGCATTGTTAGGCCTTATTTAAGGTGAGAGTTCTGTGAGCACCTTGGTGACCCACAGCGGAGGAAGAACACTACACCTTGGGATATCACTTTAAATTAACTATATAATCGCCTCACGTGATGGAATTCACAGTTATATTTGGACAATATATATAGTATATAATATTGATTTATATTTGCACTCAATTTGCATATTTCATTGCTCTGTGATTTGAATTTTTTGTGATGGAGTATAATCATTTGCACTATTACTAAGGCATGATATGTGGCTTATGGTTTTATATATTGTATATTTAATATACAGTGAACCACCAGGTTATATTTCAGTTTGCACAATATCTAGGCTGTGCAACTCCAACCCAGGGGCGTCTTAATAGCATCATGGGCCCCTGGGCAAAGTAATGCTCGGGTGCCCGCTACAATGATGACAGTGCAGGTAAACAGACATTAAGCAGATAAGAGGCAGACTGCCTCCCCTTTGCATCTATCACTCTCAGTGCCATCATGGGGCCCCCAATTTTAGGGCAGTGTGGGCTCAAGGACCAGCTGCTTTGGGGAAAGTGCAGGGGCCCCCCCATGCAGCTGGGGCCCCTGGGCAGTGCCCAGGTGTGCCCTCTCATTAAGACAGCCCTGCTCCAACCTTCATCTTAAAATAGAAGTAAACCCTCCATTACAACTTTCACCTACAGGTAAGCCTAGATTAAGGCTTACCTGTAGGTGTTTGCAACATCTCCTAAACCTACACGTTAAGGAGATATTTGCCAGAAAGAATGCACCATTGTCTACGGTGCATGCGCGCCGTAGACAACGGCACAGATGCACTGAGAATGCCGGTTTTCTGAATGGCTTTGATGCGCGAAGCGACGTCATCGCCGCTCTGGCCAATTACAGTGCCGGATCGGTGATATCCGGAAGTAACCTCCAGGAGAGATGGTTGTGGCTGGAGGGGAAGACGAGGATGACTTAGAGGGCTTCGATCTAAGGTAAGTAATGCATAATGAGCTAGTATGCTAGTCATACTAGCTCATTATGCCCTTCGTCTTGCAGATTTTTATTTTTATTTGGCCTATCAAAAGTAAAAAAAAAAAGTTAAAAAGATTTGAGTTTCAAATCTAACCATTGCAAAAGAAATGACTGATACATTTCTCCCTTTCATTAAGCTGTATTATCACATGTTCAAATAACATTAGCACCTATTTACTGCAGCAACTAAACTATGCTAGATCACCCCATCATTACTTAAAATCTGGTGCAGCTCTGCATAGAAACCAATCAGCTTCCAGGTCTTTTGTCAAAGGTTAATTGAACAAGTTGAAAATAGAATCTGATTGGCTAATGCACGGCGACACCACATTTTGCACTCTCTAGCAGTGGCGGTGCGTCCCCCTCTTGCTCCCGCACCGCCACTGAATACAATACACAGATTCATGCAGTGCAATGCAATTGTTCCTGCCGCCCACCATCCAGATGGCCGGCCCCCTGGCAATCACCGGCCATCTGAATAACGGCAGCTGGTTGGCCAGCGGCTCTGATAGGCTTTCCAATTACAGCCCTCAGGCTGTAATCGACTTCCAAATAGTTATCCAGGGGATGCATGGGGGGGGGGGTGCGTTCCTTGGATAAGACTGACAGGCATCTCAGCAAATCAGGTTCACTGGTTCTGGTTACCGGTAAACTGATTGGCTGAAGCGCCATCGAGGGCGGGAGAAGACATCAAGGGACCATGGAAGGAGGGTGGCTGACCCCAGAAAGTTAAGTGCCGGGCGGGGGGGGGGGGCAAGGGGAAAGCATTTAACAGGTCACAGTGGCAACAATTAAAGGGCACAGTGGTGACAATTGATGTGGGTACAGTGGTCACAATTGATGTGGGCACACTGGTAACAATTGATGTGGGCACAGTGGTAACAATTGATGTGGGCACAGTGGTAACAATTGATGGCATGGCACAGTGGCTGCGTTTGATGGCACAGTGGTGACAATTGATGGGCACAGTGGTGATAATTGATGACACAGTGGCTGCGTTGCATGGCACAGTGGCTGCATTTGAAGGCATGGCACAGTGGTGACAATTGATGGCACAGTGGAGACAATTGATGGCATGGCACAGTGGCTGCATTTGATGGGCACAGTGGCTGCATTTGATGTGCACAGTGTGGCTGCAATTGTTTTTTTTTTTTCGTTTGTTTGCTCCCCCCAAAAGCACCAGCCCCCACTGCTCTCCAGTATTCGTAAATTAATCCCTATAAGTCCCTATGAGTTTAAAGTGAACTTGATGTCAGTAGTGACTATATGTCTGCAGTCCACCATGCTGTTTTCTTTAGAGAAAATACAAGAGTATAATTTTATCAACACACATGTATTCATTTGCACTTATTCCAAAGGAGTAACACAGAAAGCACTGAAACTAGAAGAGCTAGTATATATGCCATATATGCGAGCATCTTCAGAAGTGGCCACTGATGTTGGCCTATTTGCAATAATCAGCTCAAGCTTCCCATTCTCATGTGCAATATCTTTTATGAGCGCTCCATCTAGTGGCAAGTTGGCACATCTTCATGTGAATGATTTAGCACCAATTTGACCCATGCTAAAATTATATTTAAAATGAAGAAAAGTACTCTTTGAAAATAGTTTTTGGCAATATTGCTTGGAAGAACAGGATTTTATATTATCATTTAGTCATCACTACATCTAACAACAACTTTAGGGAAAAAATGAAAATCTCAGCATCTCCATACTACATGCAGACACAACAAATTTATATGTCAAGTATATAAACAGATATCTCTATTCTTTCTTTATCATAAATCTATTTAATTTGCACATAATTATCTGTGAGAGCTGACTTTACACTCCATGTGACCAGCTGCGTGCTGCATTAAGGAGACACATGTGTATGTCCCCTGTCACCAATGATCCCTCACTTTATTTCAGGCAGCTACCTTATTGAAATTGAAAGATCTGGCTAGAAAATATATAATTTTACCCTTCACACCAACACAATTATTGTTAAGACCTCCCTGTACCCAGAGGGGCTATTCATGTACAATATACCAAGGTGACACTGTGGGGATCAGTGGCGGCTGGTGAAGCTTTAGGATTGGGGGGGCGCAAGACCCCGCCACTTCACTGTTGGTCCCTCCCACTTCTCATAAGCCACACCCCTTATAGAATCCACCCACTCCGTCCCCTGTATTCCACTTGCACAAGATTACCAGAGACTGTGGACATACTGCACAAGATTACCAGAGACTGTGAACATACTGCACGAGATTACCAGAGACTGCGGACATACTGCACGAGATTACCAGAGACTGCGGACATACTGCACTAGATTACCAGATACTGCGGACATAATGCATGAGATTATCAGAGACTGCTGACATACTGCATGAGATTACCAGAGATTGCGGACATACTGCACGAGATTACCAGATACTGCGGACATACTGCACAAGATTACCAGATACTGCAGACATACTGCACTAGATTACCAGAGACTGCGGACAAACTGCACAAGATTACCAGATACTGCGGACATACTGCATTAGATTACCAGATACTGCGTTACTTGTCCTGCAACTTGGGACTTCAACGTTGCATGACAAGTCGTACCCCATGATTTCCAATGAGAACCGTTCATATCTGTGCGACTTCAAGTCACAGCGACTTCAAAGTAGTCCCTGCACTACTTTGGTCCCACTTTGATGCAACTTGAAGTCCATAGACCCCCAGAATACACAGGCATTGCTTTAAGTCGCATCAAAATTGCGGCAGGATTGTGCAACTTTCAGGCTGCGTTAGCCTGAAAAGCCTGAAAGTCGCAAGATTCTGCCACAAATTGTTGCCGCGATTTTGAAGCGACTTGAAGCAATGCCTATGTATTCTTGAGGTCAATGGGCCTCAAGTCACATCAAAGTGGAACAAAAGTAGTGCAGGGACTACTTTGAAGTCGCTGTGACTTGATGTTGCACAGATATGAACGGTTCTATTTGGAAATCATCGGGTACGACTTGTCATGTGCACTGTGTTTCTTGGTTAGATGGGTGACAGCCGAACATTAAATGTAAAAAAAAATGTTTTAATATGATGGGGGGGGGCATTATTACTGATATGACACATGGAGAGGGGGCATTACTGATATGACACGTGGGGGGGGGGTGGCATTACTGATATGACGCATAGAGGGCACATTTTTATTGATATAGCATAATTGGGGCATTATTATTGATATGGCATATGAGGGGCACATTATTACTGATGACATATGGGGGGGGGGGGGGCAATATTACTAGTATGACACAGGAATTACTAATTTCACACATAGAGGGCACATTATTATTGATGTGATACATTAGGGGCAATAGTACTGATATTAACCACTTCCCGACGGCCGTACGAATATATGCGGCCGCCGGGCGCTACTGAATCTCTGACTGGACGCATATATGCGTCCAGCGCTCTTCCTGGCCACTAGAGGTACCGATGCGCGTGCCTAGCGGCGGCGATGCTCGCCAGGCACTCGCAATGGGCGGTTACATGGACAAGGCATGGATCTCTGTGTGTAAACACAGAGATCCATGTCCTGTCAGGGGAGAGAGGAGACCGATCTGTGTCCCTTGTACATAGGGACACAGCATCGGTCACCTCCCCCAGTCACCCCCCTCCCCCCACACAGTTAGAACACACCCAGGACACACATTTAACCCCTTCCATGCCCCCTAGTGTTAACCCCTTCACTGCCAGTCACATTTATACAGTAATCGGTGCATTTTTATAGCACTGATCGCTGTATTATTGTGAATGGTCCCAAAAATGTGTCAAAAGTGTCCGATGTGTCCGCCATAACGTCGCAGTCCCAATAAAAATCGCAGGTCGCCGCCTTTACTAGTAAAAAAAATAATAATAAAAATTAATAATAATTCTGTCCCCTATTTTGTAAGCACTATAACTTTTGCGCAAACCAGTCGCTTATTGCGTTTTTTTTTTTTTTAAATGGGCTATTTATTATAGTAACAAGTAAAAAATATTATTTTTTTTCAAAATTGTCGCTCTTTTTTTTTTTATAGCGCAAAAAATTAAAACCGCAGAGATGATCAAATACCACCAAAAGAAAGCTCTATTTGTGGGGAAAAAAGGACGCCAATTTTGTTTGGGAGCCACATCGCACGACCGCGCAATTGTCAGTTAAAGCGATGCAGTGCCAGAAGCTGAAATTTTACCTGGTCAGGAAGGGCTATACGTGCCCAGTAAGGAAGTAAGGGGGGGGGGGGGCAATATTACTGGTATGGCACTTTTAGGACACATAATTATTGCTATGACACACAAGGAGCATTATTACTAAAATGACACATGGGAGGCATCTTTACTGATATGATGCCGGGGGGGCACAAATTGGAGGGACACATGGAAGGAACATTATTACTGCAATGACACATGGGGGGGGGGGAGTACATTAATACTCAGATGACACATGGGGGGCAAACTGTTACCAAGGGGACACATGGAGGGGACACATTAATAGTTAGATAACACATGGGGGGGGCATTAATACTGAGATGACATAAGGGGGGACACTGGGATGATGTGGGGGGGGGGGGGGCAATACTAATGACACATGGGGGGGACACGTCACTGATGTCAGGCGGGACATATTACTGAGATGACACTTATGGGGGACACATATTGTATGACATGTGGGGGAGAGGGGGTTAAATTATTACTGCTATGTGTCTACCTGGAACTATCAGCATTCCAGCCCCCCCCCCTAACAATTATCCAACAATAAATATTAAAATTCTTCTTTACAGCAGTCTAGACACCCTGAGAGGGACCCCTCCTCCCCTCACCCTCCCTATTCCCATCCACACACATAGACATTCCATGTCCAAGTTGTAGAGACAAAATATAAGACAGTCACATGTTCTGTGTCTATTATGGGATGTATAGAAGGGACATATCTGGCCATACATGCAGCGAATAGACCATTCAGCAGGGGGGTTGTGTCGGCCGCTAATATCATATAGCCAAAACATATAGCCAAACAGTAGATGCTGATGAACAGCGGGGATGCACAGGTAGCTTACCTGTTCCACATCCGCACAGGCACTGCGTTCCACTGAGCTGTGCCGACGTCACTTCCTGTACTGACGTCGGAACTAATTAAGAAAGCACCGCCCAGTGGGGCGGTAAAACAAACTTGATAGCGTGCACCCGCTCGGCCATAGTAAAACAGTCCATCGCGTCAGAAGCTGTGGCGCGATGGACCGCGCCACAAAGGCACTTTTGGGCTGCCATTGTAGCTCGGGGCCCGGACACTGATGACATACTTTGCCATCCCTCACCTTCTACCAGTATCTCTTGTGCTTTGACTTTGTAGATACAGGGTACCCCTACTACCCCTTATATAGCCCTGTGGGGCACCCACAGCATTTTTGCTGCTGGAATTATCTCAGGTTACGACTATCTTGCCTATTTTTGTTTTTGGCAGACTGTTTTTGGTTATTCTTTTTTGTATTTTTGTTGTTTTTCAGCTCTGGTTGGGTGGGCTGTGTCTCCGCAAGTACCGATGCTATGTGGTCCCGATATGCATGTCTTCTTATTGGACTGACTGGTTTATGAATATTAAGGAACCTAATTTCTCACTTTATGACTGCACAGGTAACCTTTGGGTATGGGCGTGTTACTGCACCTTATCAGGCTGCCCCCCCCCCCCCCCCAGAGAAGGGAAATCCTGACATTACACCCTTCCCATCTAAATGGTTATGTGTTATTGCTAATGTATATGTACCTCCGCCCTTTACACCTACGGTATTGCAATGTCTAGCTAGGTTCCTGGCCAAACATCCTCAGCTCCCTGTGTATGTCCTTGGGGACTTTAACAGTGCCATGGACACCTCGCTGGATATACATAAAAAGTTCTCTCCACAGGGCTCAAGGGTGTACACCCCGCTTGCCAGATTTGTGGCTGAGCTGGGACTAGTGGACCTTTGGAGATGTAAATCCCCTCTTCAGACCCAGTTCTCCTGTCACTCTTTGTCCCACTCTACACTGTCTCGTATAGACCTTGCTCTAGGTAATGATCTAACATTCTCATTTGATTCGGTGGTGACATACTTGGCCAGGGGCCTGTCCGTCCATTTCCCGGTACAGCTCTCCTTAGATTTCCATAAAACATACCTTCCTATAAGTGTTGAGCAGAATATGCCATATTCGATTTCGCGATATATCTCGAATATATAGTCGAATATTCGAGATATATTCGCTAAATACGAATATTCGTGATATTTTTTGGAAATGAAATGATTGCGAAATTTAGCTATTGCGAATGCGAATGCGAAATTTCGAGAAATGCGGAATGGAGCACTCTGATTGGCTCAGAATATTCGTGATATTTTACAATACAAAATAATTGCGAATATTCGGCAAATGCGGAAGGAGCACACTGATTGGCTCAGAATATTTGTGATATATTACAATACAAAATAATTGCGAATGTTCAAGAAATGCGGAAGGAGCACTCTGATTGGCTCAGAATATTCGTGATATATTACAATACAAAATAATTGCGAATATTCGGCAAATGCGGAAGGAGCACTCTGATTGGCTCAGAATATTCGTGATATATTACAATACAAAATAATTGCGAATATTCGGCAAATGCGGAAGGAGCACTCTGATTGGCTCAGAATATTTGTGATATATTACAATACAAAATAATTGCGAATATTCGAGAAATGCGGAATGGAGCACTCTGATTGGCTCAGAATATTCGTGATATTTCACAATACAAAATAATTGCGAAATTTCGAGAAATGCGGAATGGAGCACTCTGATTGGCTCAGAATATTCGTGATATATTACAATACAAAATAATCGCGCGATATCGCTATTGCCGAATAATCGCATTGCGATTTTTCGGCAATATAAAATGATCGCTGCAGCTACTCGGCCCAAGGTCTCTAATCATACCAGCAATGCTTTTAGACGTCGATGGGGATCTCTAGGATGTGATCTGTTCTAAAAAAAAAAATTGAAAAAATACGAATATTCGAAATAGCGAATATTCGCCGCGATATTCGAGTTATTCGCGAATACTCGAATATGCAATATTCGTAGCGAATATTCGCAATGCGAATATTCGTGAGCAACACTACTTCCTATGCACTGGAAAATGAATCCCTTTTGGCTCCAACTGTTTACTGACACAGAGAGCATGCGGATGCAAATCTCATCTTTTTTAGACACTAACAAACCATCGGCGGTGCCTGGGGTGGTGTGGGACACGCTAAAAGCCTTTATTAGAGGAATATGAATAAAATAAATCAGTTCCATTAAAACTGGGAGCAGGCAGTGGGCCAGGGATGCTGAGCGGGCAGTGGAGAAGGAGGAAGAGGCTGTATTTGCAGGACCCCACCCCCTGACCATGGAAGGAAGTGGACAGACGCACAAAAAACTCTACCGCACTATCCAATTGCAGCAAACTGACAATAAGAGATTTTTCACCTCCCAGACGTATTTTGAGGAGGGGGAAAAAACTGGCCACATGTTAGCTATGATAGCCAGGTCACAGCAGCCGCCCCAGGTGGTACACAGCATTACAACATCATCGAAACTGACTGTCACATATACCCCCTCTATACTGAAGGAGTTTTCCACCTTATACTCCTCTAAGGTGACATAACCAGTAGATGATTTGACGCGCTTCCTGAAGTCCATCACACTACTCCAACTCCAGGAAACAGATAGAGAACGCCTAAATGCGCCTCTCACCCTAGAGGAACCTTGAGGTCGCGCTGGCCTCTTTCCCAAACTCAAAAACCCCCGGGTAATGACAGAATGCCAATTGAACTGTACAAAAAGTTTAGTGGAGTGCTTCTACCGGAGTTACTCCATATGCTCAAAGAGGCACTTGACTCTGATTCCCTGCCCAGATCTATGTATGAAGCTGTAGTGGTAGTCATATTGAAACCAGGGAAGGAACCTGACAAACGTGACTCGTATAGACCTATCTCAGTGTTAAATACAGACTTGAAACTCCTTAGTAAGGTAATTGCCATGAGTCTCTCGGCCTCTCTCGTGACTGCACTGGTGCACCCGGACCAGTCCAATCTCATACCAAACAGATCTACGGCAAATAACTTGCGGCGACTTTACCTTAACATGCAGATCCCCACTGATAACCAGGGACAAAGATTGCCGCAGATTGCCGATCAGATTATAGTTGTAGATAAATTCAAGTATTTAGGTATTATGGTCCATCCTAATCTAGATTAATATATCAAGTTGAATGTAGAACCAATTCTTACAATATTTTAGGAAAAAACAACTAGCTGGATCAAGTTGCCGCTGTCTGTTGTCGGGCGCTGCAATTTGATCAAGATCTGGAACTCTCAGATACTTTATGTGCTTCACAATGCCCCTACCTGGATCCCTATTCATGTGTTTAAGAGATGTAACGCCATATATCGTGCACTAATATGGAGAAAACAGGTCCAGAGAATTAAATTGGAAACTTTGCAGGAGATGAAGGACTCGGGAGGTCTAGCAGTACTGAACCCATTTTATTATTTTGTTGCGGCCCAGCTACAACACTTGACAGGATGGTTACGTCCAGAGCCCTCGGACCCCATTCGAAGCATAGTGCGTACACAAGTGTCTGGGGATAACCTAGTGGAATGTATAGAGGAGGGTGAGCTGGGTGCTGAAGCCCAATACCCCACACTCATTCTTATAGATAAGATATGGAACAAAACTAAACATCACCTGTAATACACGGGGTACACAAACTGGTCACGTATATGGAATAATCGTAATTATCCAGAACTCAACAAACTACAAAACTTCTCCAATTGGTCAAGACAGGGAGTGAACTATATCCTACAATTATATTGTGGAGGCGTACTGTGGGATTTCCAGTCCCTGAGTGCGGCATTTGACCTGCCCAATGCATAGTTTTTCCAAATACTTGTTGCAGCTTCGACAAGCTACTAGGAGCTCACTAGACTGGTGGTGCTTACGTAGCTGACTATGTCATCGTCCAGGAAAGAACAAATTTTGTCTTTGTATAGCTCCCTTCTTGGTCACGTCTCTAAGGCAATGACTTTGAGCTGCAGGGCTGGCTGGGGAGACGACATAGGGTCAGGGGTGGACTGACAACCCATGGGGCCCCCGGGCAATAGAAGGTTATGGGGCCCCTGGGCTTACAGATGGCCACCACGCCAGGAGGCAGTGCAGAGGCAGGGTAGCTAAAATCTCAGGATTTTCACATCAAAAACATGTCGGTTTAAGACATAGCAGGGACAGATGTAAAAAAAAAACACAGATTTTTACATACTGTCCCTGGTTTTATTGAGCCTAGCAACCCTGATGGGGCCCCCTAGTGGCATGGGGCCCTCGGGCAGTGCCCGCAAGTCCCAATGATCAGTCCACCCCTGCATAGGGTATATATCTGACGAGTAGTGGGGTGCAATATTGGGCAATGTTATCAGGGTGTCGCTCTCCTCGGCTCAGAAGCTCATCCAACTTTTCATTATTCACCATACATACCGCACACCTGAAAAGCTGCATAAATGGCACAGAAGAGATGACCCGTTCTGTCCCCGTTGCTTGGTGGACAACGGAACACTTGTACATGTGCTGTGGAGGTGCCTGAAACTGCAGCGCTATTGGGTTGCGGTGCTGGCCACTATCAATAGCATATGGAACCTTAAACTTAAGATTAACCCTAACCTCTGTCTGCTGGGTTGGCTAGATGAAGAATTATACACGCCACACACGTTCCTTGCCATTCTTAGGGTCTTGTTTTTGGCTAGGAAACTTATTGCCAGAAAATGGTTGTCTGCAATGGCCCCCGTACACAGAGAATGAATTGCATCCGTAAACAATTCTCTTATTAGGGAACAAATCACATACAAGCATTGGGGTAGTCCGGGGAAATTTGAGAATATATGGGATCCCTGGCTGGACGTCCCAGGTCTGGCACCGCTGTGGCTTGTACAAAACAGATTTTTTGGGGGCAGATCCACATCAGCTACTTAATCGTCCTAGGTGGTTTAAGAAACTATTGGGCTGGTGTGAAGGAGAGGTGCTCCCACTGTTTTCATACAGTATCCCGGGAGGAGTCCAATATATGGTTATAGGTCCCTGCGGAGTTAGAATGTTTTTTGTATGTTTTACCCAACAGTTAAACGTTTATAACTAATTCAGGCCACTCCCTGCTGTTTAGGGAAGACTGGTTCCCTGTTCTGCTCACTGACACTTGTCGGGTCGGAGACAGAGGGGGAAGAAATGACACGCGGGGGACACACTTAATCTGTATAAGGTCCAGGTTACTCAGTACAACATTGCTTTTATGTACCACTGAATAACAGTCTTTAGACGTAGTGGATGGAACAAATGCTATACTGGAGAGTATGACTATGCTGTATTGATATTTCTGTGTCCCCGACAATATGTTGCTATTGTGTTTTGTGGCGCATTGGAAATTGTATGTGTGTTTTTTGTGTTTGTTTTCAATAACAATTATCTGATTAAAAAAAAAAGGGATTTCCCCTCACCTCTTGTCCTGCTGTACTCAACCTTTTTTACTCGACAGGAAGTAAAGGAATCTCTCCAACAGTCTCCAACTTAAAACCCCAACAGGCTTTTTGCTCTTTCCCCTTCCAATACAAAACCACAAAAGAAAATAGTTATACATGAACTTAAAAAAATAAACCTCTCTAAAAGTGTCCATAAACAATGGAGAATGTAAATCTGAAGGTATGTACAGATTATATATATGGTTCATGTGTTTGGGTTTGGTTTGGCTGTTAGGGATCTTTGGAGGCAGTAGACATTTTGACAAATTTGACTTAAGTGGAGGACCCATCAAGGTATGGGATCCTCGGGTTGATGCCAGTTAACAGTGGTTTAGCTGGCATCGGTTTATGGGTATCAGCGTGGGGAAGGTTCAGAGTGCTATGTCCTTGAGTCGGCGCACTGTGACTGGGATCTTAGATGTTCACGCTGATACAAAGGACATTTCGGTTAATGCCTTCAAGTATCCTTAACAGGGGACAATGGTATCTTTGACGGATTGTTGAGTGTAAATAAAGAATTTTGGTTAATATGTTTGGTTAATTTGTTAATAAAATAGCCGATGCGGACAATTTTACTCCAAAAGGGATGTTGTTTATTTCTAGGTTAAGGTAGAGTTTGGTAAGATGGCAATAGGCGGTTTATCTGGCTTACCATAGTCATGATGCTGAATTTCCCCACAAATCACTATCGCTCAATTCTACAAGTGATTCTAATTTATTATCGCTGTTTTCTAGCTGGTCTAAAACCACTTTTGACATAAAGGGACACTTTTTGGTTGCTATGGACAATCTCCAGTTTCCAGGCAGAAAAAAACTGTATTTATAATATAAACGTGCATACAGGTCACTGTACAGACCACTAGGGACAAAGGGGATGTGTAATTATTTTATACAGTACTGTAATCTGTAATATTAGAGTATACTGTATGTGTACTGTGTTTTTACTTTTTTGAATTTGACGCCGATCTCCGCCCCCGTGCGTCGTACCATCGCAGGGAACAGAGCATAGCGGCACTCGGGCACTGTGCGAATCAAGCGAGGAGACAGCTCGATAACACAGCGGGGAGACATTGCAGGATCAAGGGGACAAGGTAAGTAACCATAACTGGATACTGCGATGCGATCCCGAGTCTGGCTCGGGGTTACGGCTATTAGTACTGAAATTTCACCTCGAGCCAGACTTGGGAATACCACCAGGGAGGTTAAAGGAGAATTGTACAAAAAAAAAGATTGGTAAAGCCCACAAGTGTTTTTTTTACCACTACTATTCCTTTTTATTGGCTTTTGGAATTTACAAATGCAGCAATTTAAAAATCGAATGAAAGGCACTTGAAAACACTTTTTGATGGATATAAAGTGCATTTAATATACAACTATATAGATCAGACCAAAATAAGGGGCAAATGAGGAGGAATGAGGGACAGAGGGACATTGCTCTAAATCAGGGACAGTCCCTCGAATTCAGGGACAGTTGGGAGCTATGCACACTTAAGCTTTCACACTGGGGAGGCTTGAGAGGTGCTTTGACGATTTACATACACTTTTTTTAGCGCTAAAAAAGAGATTTTTAATACAGCTTACCTGTAAAATCTTTTTCTTGGAGTACATCACGGGACACAGAGCAGCATATTCATTACTATACGGGTTATATGGAGTACCTTCAGGTGATGGACACTGGCAATCTCAAACAGTAAGTCCCCTCCCTATATAACCCCCTCCCATAGAGGAAGTACCTCAGTTTTGTAGCAAGCAGTATGCCTCCCAAAAATGTTCCCCAAAAGAGGGGTGGGAGCTCTGTGTCCCGTGATGTACTCCAAGAAAAAGATTTTACAGGTAAGCTGTATTAAAAATCTCTTTTTCTTTCTCGTACATCACGGGACACAGAGCAGCATATTCATTACTATACGGCAGGAGTCTCCAAACTACGGCCCTCCAGGTGTTCAGGAACTACATTTCCCATCATGCCTAGTCATGTCTACGAATGTCAGAGTTTTACAAGGCCTCATGGGAAGTGTAGTTCCACAGCATCTGGAGGGCCGTAGTTTGGAGATCCCTGCTATACGGGATGTCCGAAAGCAGTGCTTTAATGAGGGGAGGGAGACATCTTCCAAAAAAGGATTTAATTTAGAGGTATACTCAAATAATAATAAATCCAACTTAGTCAAGAATGTAAATCTGAAATCTAAATCAAGGGAGCCCCCTCAGATCCTGAGGAGCTTGAATCGCGGCCTGCAGTACTGCCTGCCCAAAGGCTGTATCCGCATTCCTTCTTACGTCCAATTGATAAAAAATTTGTAAACGTGTGGACTGACGACCACGTTGCTGCCTTGCATATTTGAGCCATAGAGATCTGATAATGTGCTGCCCAGGAGGTGCCCATGGCCCTGGTAGAATGGGCCTTTACCGACAAAGGAGGAGGCAACCTCTTCAAACCGCAGGCCTGAATGATTAATTGTTTAATCCATCTTGCGATGGTGGATCTAGCAGCTGCCTGACCCATCTTGGGCCCCTCCGGTAAAACCACATCTGTTTTCCGAACCTTCTCTGTAGCTTTAAGATAGGCCTTTATGGCCCTGACAATATCCAACGTATGCAGCAACCGCTCCTTTCTAGAGGTGGGTTTTGGAAACAAGGATGGAAGTACCACATCCTGGTTCAGGTGGAAACTGGATATAACCTTTGGTAGAAAGGAAGGATGAGGACGGAAACCCGCCTATCCTTATGTAAAATGAGATATGGTTCCTTACAAGATAAGGCTGCCAATTCCGATACTCTCCTGGCCGAAACTATGGCGATCAGAAATACCGACTTTCTAGTCAGTAAAACCAAGGTACCTCAGCCAACGGCTCAAAGGGTTGTTTCTGTAGAGTTGACAGAACAAGATTTAAGTCCCATGGACAAAGTGGTGATTTGACCGGAGGATTAACACGTAAGACTCCCTGTATGAAGATCTTAACCGGCGAGTGGGCGGCCAGCGGCCTCTGAAACCACACTGATAAGGCTGAAATCTGTCCCTAGATTGTGCTTATTGCCAGGCCTTTATCCACTCCTAGCTGGAGAAACTTAATACTCTATCAATGGTATACTTGCGGGAAAACCATCTCTTAGACTCACACCAGCCTACGTAGGCCCTCCAAACCCTGTAACAAATTACCCTGGAGGCCGGCTTTCTAGCCTTAATGAGGGTAGGGATTACCTGCCTAGACAGACCTCTACCCCTGAGAATCAGGGATTCAGCCGCCAGGCCGTCAAATTTAGACGCCGTAATGCAGGGTGGAGGATCGGGCCTTGTGAGAGTAGGTCTGGCCATAGAGGAAGAGTCCAAGGGCCTCCTGCTGCCAATTTCAGGACTAGTGAGTACCATGCCCTCCGGTACCAAGCTGGGGCTACCAGGATAACCGGCCTGTGCTATGATCCTGCGTAACAGGCGGGGTAGTAACTGCAGCGGGGGAAATGCATATAGAAGTTATGATTGATGCCAAGGGCAAACCAACACATCGGTTCCGCAGGCCATAGGGTCCCTCGTTCGAGACATGAACCTGTCTAGCTTCTTGTTGAATCCTGATGCCATGACATCCACGTCTGGCACTCCCCACTTCTGGCAGATTGTCTGAAAGACCTGTGGATGCAGAGACCACTCCCCCGGCGACAGGGTTTGGCTACTTAGGAAGTACGCCTGCAGGTTGTCCACCCCGGGAATGAATGTCGCCGATATGCAGGGTACATAAACCTCTGCTCACCGAAAAACCAAGCTCATCTCTCTCTGAGTGGCTTGACTCTTGGTTCCTCCTTGGTGGTTCACATATATGCCACCGCTGTGGCATTGTCTGAATGAATTCTCACCGAGGACCCCTGTAATCTGGATGTCTATGCCAGGAGGGCTAGCCGAGCCGCTCTGATCTCCCAGACATTGATGGGCAGCTGCCTCTCCGCCTCTGCCCAAGTTCCTTGGCGAGTGAACCCGTTCAAGACTGCTCTCCAGCCTTCCAGACCACTGGGCAGAAAGACTCCCCTTCAGAAGGTTCTGAGGGTTTAACCACCAGCATAGACTCTGCCGGACCTTTAATGACAGCGTCAAAGGAAACTCCAAGGCCTTTGCTCCCTTGCTCCAAGCTGCTAGAATTGCTGTCTGTAGGACGTGCGGTATCACCTCGACCATGGCCATTAGTTTGCCTAGTAATCGCATACATAGGCGAATAGTTGGTTCTCTTTTGCTTAGAACCAACTGAATCAATTTTTTGATAGCCTCGACCTTTACCAGGGGCAGGAACACCCTTTTTCTGTTCTGTGTCTAATCTCATGCCGAGATATTCCAACTGCTTTGTAGGTTGAAATGCTGATTTTTCCCCCGGTTTAGGACCCAGCCGAACCTCTCGAGGTACTGAACCATGAGGGCTACTGCGCATTCCAGCCAAGGAAGCGAGTGATCTATGATTAAGAGGTTGTCCAGGTATGCTAGGACCGAGACCCCTTGGATCCTTAGATTGACTAGAATTGGAGCTAGGACCTTCGTGAATACCCGGGGGCCGTAGCCAGCCCGAAGGGGAGCGCCACGAATTGGAAGTGATGCTGTATCACTGCGAAGCGTAAAAAATATTTGATGTGGCTGAAAGATTGGTACATGAAGGTAACCATCCTTTATGTCTATAGAAGCCAGAAAGTCGTCCTTCTGGAGTGTGGCGGCTGCTGACCAAATGGATTCCATCCGGAAAGAGCGAACCCTTAGGTAAGCATTTAAACCTTTTAGGTCCAAAATTGGTCTGACATCGCCGATGGGCTTTGGTATGACAAACAGATTGGAATAGAAACCTAGCCCCTGTTCTTGGGCTGGTACCTCTACCATTATGCCCTGGTAAAGCAGATGATCTAATGCCGCCCGCATTGAGGCCTTCCTTGTGGAGGAAACTTTAGAAATTCTAATCTGTAGCATGTGGCCACAGATGATCGGACCCCCTCTGTCGGGGATCGATACCATGGCCTCTTGCCCCCAGAGGCCTGTCCTTGCGATCCATTGTTAAAAGTTTGATCGCGCAGGAGGCCCGATACTGCCTGGAATTTGAGGGCCCCGGAACAGGGGGGAGCTGCCTTTTAAACGCAGGACCCCGGAACTTCTTTTGACTGGTAAAAGGGTACTTTTGCCACTTGAAACAGTCTGAATGTATTTATCCAGATCTTTCCATGGAAGGGAAAACCTGCCAGTAGTCTTTTGCATGGGGCTCGGCCGCCCAGTTCTTCAACCATAAGAGCCTTCTCATATGCACTAAAAATAGTGACAAACGAGACGCCTGCTGGATGGAGTCTTTTATAGCCTCTACCGCAAAGCACAGAGCTCTGGGAATATCCAATAGCTCCTCTGCCTATTGGGCAGGGATGTCTTTAATCATCTGTTTTGTCTGATCCTTTAATGCCTGACAAACTCCAACTGCAGCCACTGCTGGCTGTACCACTGCTCCTGCCGTAGCAAAGGATGCTTGAAAAAGTGTCTCTAAACGTTTATCGACCGGGACCTTAAACATTTGTATGTTTTACCCCCGGGCCAGTTAATGATTTATTCACACATGAGATGGCTGCGTCCACAGTTGGGAGCGCCCATTTCTTAGAAAAATTTCTTTTCCATAGGGTAAATAACAGAAACCTTCCAGGCGGTCTCCCATCCAGGCACTAACCAGGCCCGACCCTGCTTAGCCTCCGAGATCAGACGAGATCGGGCGCTTTCAGGGTGATGTGGCCGTAGGCTTTAGGCGGCAGAAGTTCTGTCCGGTCGTCCCAATCCTGGAAAAAACAATTCCTCTAACAGAGGATGGACCGGAAAAGCTGCGTTGCTTAAAGGCGCTTTAAAAGAACCCAAAGAGGATACCGCAGGAACCTGAGGCTCTGGAAATGGCAAATTAAATGCCGAGCGGACCATGTCTGTCAAAGACTGGACCCACAGACTCTCCGTCTGGGAGGCTGACAACGATTCTTCAGTGGTAGATCCTTCCTCTAGGTTCTGGCCTAACCGATCCTCCTGAAATTCTAATTCCTCCGGAGAGAGAATCTCAGCATCCGAGGATACACCTTTTGGCGATGGGGATCTAGTCCGCTTCTTGCCAGAAAAAGAGCCAGCGATCATAGCTGTTAACTTTTTTCTCTAGCCCCCCCTAGGGTGACGGCTAGCATCTCCTCTGTGATAACACAGGGTTGGGCCGATCTGGGCCAGCCCCAGCACCAGACCCCCTTAATGGCTTATCCAAGGTGACCCCTATAGGAATAACCTGTGGGGAAAGTATTGGCATATCATCAGAACCAGAGGAGGAACCCCTTTGTCTTTGCCCTTTTTTTTTTTTTTTTGTGTTTTGATCCTGAACCTTTGGAAGCCATAATACAAAACCGAGGGACTCCGCCTACAACAACAGACTGTTATAGCCAGGAGTACAAAAAATAAGGTTTAGGGGACAATAGGATCACTAATGCCCAAAAACGGTGGGGCTCAGTATGTTTTCCTTTATAATATTATTGTTTTTCACAACATACAGCCCCACCCCCAACATGTTTGCCAGCATTCAACCTGTTGCCAAGGGGATTTTTGGCTTAACAAAAAGCATTGGAGCTGACTCCGGCATGTACTACCCCTTTCTCGCCACCGGGAGTCACTGTGCTGCCAGCTCTGCGTCCTCTCTCTTCCAGCTCAGCTTTGATCTGAGCTAAGATCGCGCCTGCTGTGTATAACAGCAATTGAAGGCATGCCCACTCTACACTGCATTCACGCTCCCCGCCCCCCCCCCCCTTCCCGAACGGCGCGGAAATTTTTCTATATGCATGCGCGCGCGCGCGACTGTCGGGGGAGGAGAGCCCAGGAGGAGACGCACTCTGGAGCCCAGGAATGCAGGCTGGAGGACGCATCAGGCGGCATATTTGAATCCCGGCTAGGTAAGGCTTAAAACAGGCCCCTAAGGAGTCCCTTTAGCCTAGAGACAGATCTCTTTTTTTTTTTTAAAGACCTTCAACCAGCGAGCAGCAGGTAGCTAGCAAACATACATAGACAGGTAGGGGGATCAAGTGATGGGGGGGAACATTTCAGGCCATCCTGTCCATCAGACATAGTGACCATGGTGCCAATGCAGAGCATACTCAGGCTACCCCCCTTAAGATCTCCCCTGGAGAGCCTGCTGTCGAACCAAGTCCCGCAGGCTCCCCTCTTACCTGCTCAATGCCGCAGGACGTTTGCATAGCAAAACGGTCCAATCTTCTCCCATCTCCTTGGGTAGCGTAGTAGACCTTCAGGCACTGGGGTCCTGGAAGGAACAGACTGTCCTGGACCTATACAGCACCCTGGCAAACAGGATCTTTTGGTTTAGAAAAAACTCCAAGTCCTGGGCCCAGGGTCCAGCCCTCTAGAGAGGAGCATTATAGGCAAAACCCCACGGTTTGGGGCCCGGGTACTGTCCACTTTGGCACTGAGGCTCCTTGGACAGATCCGGTTAGCCCGCCTTAATCCCAAGGATGTGGAGGCAAAGCTATTCCGTGACCAACACCTAAGACACTGGCGAAAAAACTGAGGTACTCCCTCTATGGGAGGGGGTTATATAGGGAGGGGACTTCCTGTTTGAGATTGCCAGTGTCCATCACCTGAAGGTACTCCATATAACCCGTATAGTAATGAATATGCTGCTCTGTGTCCCGTGATGTACGAGAAAGAAAACCCAGAAAAGCTCCTTCAGTGTGAAAGGGTCTAACAGAAGAATGAAATAAATGTAATTTTAGCTTAATGTTCTGTATTTTGTATAAATAATACTATTCCAAAAAGGTTTATCACATTTCTACTATTTGTCTAAAATATTATATTTTATCAGAAATGTACTGTGTAGGATACGTTGTGTGGAAAATAGGCTTGTCATACTTTAGTTTATTGAATCAGTTTTGATTGTACTTCTACTAATCTGAGCATTTCTTCCCCAAGGTCAAGATTGATAGTGCAATATTGCTTCCTGATTCTATTTTTAAAATTGCAAGCAAAGATCAAATTGCTGCAAAAGCTCAAGAAAATTAAATGCAACTTAAAGTTTACATAAATTGATGTCGATATATACAGGTATATACTGTATATAGTTATATAATGTTAAGTATTTGTGCAACAATTCGTATTGAAAAATTCACTGATTATATCTTGCAACTACACAAGTTAATAGACCAGTAGAGAAATCTTGTTTTAATATTATTGCTATACATTTTTAGAAATGGATATTCACATTTTTGCCCAGAAAAAAAGATATGCTCATGTGTGTTAGGCTCCACTCACACCTGAGCATATAGATTTACTGTTTTTTTTTTTTTAAAGAGGTTGTTAATCCTATGCAATAAGGTGAAAAAACATCAGACAGTTATGTCCTTTCCCCCCCCAGCCCCCTTTTTTACTTTCCTGAGTCCGTTCAACTGCTGTGTTCGCCCCCAATGTCCTCTGCTCAGTTTGGCCGTTGATTGGCTAGAGTGGATGGATTGATAGCAGCGCAGCCATTGGCTCACGCTGCTGTCAATCACATCCAATGACGCAGCCTTGCTGGGGGCGGGGCCAAGTGATACTGTATCACAGAGCACACCCACAATAACTAACCCCCATGGGAGAGAGCTCCCATGAAGGGTGTTAGTTCTTGCAGGGAGGAGCCGAGACAGCCGCCGAGGGACCCCATAAGACCAGGTTTGGGGCCACTCTGTGCAAAATGAGCTGCACAGTGGAGGAAAGTATAACATGTTTGTTATTTAAAAAAAATATGCTTTTGTAAAGCATTTTAGAAGTTTATTACAAGCTTTTTACAGCTTCAGGCATTTTTGTTTAGTCAATAGAAAGCACTAGGGAGAGGAGAGGGAGAGGAAATCCAAGGTGGGGAGCTGCTATTTGAGCAGAAAACACTCGAAAAATGCTAGCTTCTATTGAAGTCTATGGGGCCAAAAACACTTGAAATCTGCTAAAAAGAAGCTTTTGTACTTTTGTGAGCTTCAGGTGTTTTGCTTTAGGCCACAGAATTCTCATATGTGAAATCACTGGGATTTGGCTTGTTGAGCATTTTAGAGTTACAAGCTTGAAGCAGAAAATCGCTCAGGTGTGAACGGGCCTTATGGACATACTACTATGCATAGCTCCCAACTGTCCCTGATTTCGAGGGACCGTCCCTGATTTGGGGCAGTGTCCCTCTTTCGTCCTCATTTGTCCCTCATTTTGGTCTGATCTATATAGTTGTATATAAAATGCACTTTTTATCTTTTAAAAAGTGTTTCCCAGTGTTAAACCTTTCATCAAAATTTTAAATGACTGCATTTGTCAATTTTAAGAGCCAATAAAAAGGAATAGTAGTGTTAAAAAAAAAAAGCACTTGTGGATTTAATTACCCCCCCTTTTTTTGGTTATGTCTGCCTTAAGGGGCGTGGCAGAGGGTGTGTCATATGCCTACATATGTTTGCTAGTAAGTGTCCCTCATTCCCATCTAATAATGTTGGGAGGTATGTAAATGTATTTCTGTTGTGTATTGGAGATGCAGTCTTTTAGCTACTAAGCTTTCAGGAAATAAAACGGTAATTATTCTTCTCTGACTAAAGTTGCCTGTCCACCAGAATTTAGAAAAATGTTAACACCGAAGGGTGGGTTCACTTACAGGTGCTTAATGTTTGGAAAGTAGTATTCTGCTGTACTATCCGGAGCTTCTTTTTTGTTAGTTTGAAGCAGAAAGTTGGATAAATCTGTAAATTAAAACTTTAGACACGTTATATTTTATTTATAAAATGCTGCAGGGCTTTTTTTCTGGGGGAACTTGGTGGAACTCAGTTCCACCACCTTTGGCTCAGACCCTTTGGTGCCCGCTCACCACAATCACTTGTGAACACAGAAGTCTGGTTTCTGTGTTTACAAGTGACTGCTTTGTAACCCCCTGAACTCTGCACACTGTATGTAATGCAATTCTGGTATTTAATGCCCCTTTAAGACCCTTCTACTGTTTGTGAAATCTGAACGGGTCGTGGTTGAGTTCCTGCACCTATTTTTTGAGAAAAAAAGCTCTGAAATGCTGTATGTGTATGCAATGTATGTATACTATTTAGATGCATGCACAATATGAGGAAGAAATTTCTCTATAAGAAATACCTGAAAATCTTTCTGTAAGATATATTGTAAAAGAAAACATCTCTATCCACTGGGTGGCAATATAACCTCTATTTGCTTTCATTCACTCGTCTGTTTAACCAGTAATAGAATAGTCTGCTATAGTCTATACTCTGGCTTTTTTGTTATGCCATACATTGAAAGTTAACGTAACATAGTTTTGACTATGACTTGTATGCACAAAAATTAGGTTTCTACTGTTCAAAACAATGTTCCTTTGTTAGAGTAAAAAAAAAAAAAAGTAATTATAGAAAACGCTAAATATTGAAAGAAACTTAAAGTGACTCTAAAGTCTGCTGTCAGTCAAGTCTTGTGAGGAGGGAGTGGGGGGCATGGCCAAGCTGCAGTATGCATGTCTATTGATGCACACAGCCTGGCACAGGAGTGTTGCCATGCAGCTGCCCCCTCAGTGCATGGCTTGCTGAGGGGGCACTTGTAGGAAGAAAGACCAGAGTAGACATGTGCACAACAAAAATTTAGTTTTGTTTCGTCTTGTTTCCGTAGATTCGTAAAGATTTGTAATTTCGTAAGATGCAAGTTTTCATATTCGGATTCATATTCGGATTTGTTCGTATTTTCGTAACAGTTTTATTTTCGTTGATACTGAATGATTCGTAATTCTGTCTAATTTATTTTCTTTGATTCAAAATTCGTAATTTTGTAAGATAATAATTTTCGATTATTCGGTAAACTACTTGTAATTTAGTAATTATTACTTTTTTGACATTGCCTTTTCCGTTGATTTGTAACATTGTTTTGTTTTCATTGATCTGTGTCTAATACTGTGCTTCGAATGAATTCGTACTTTCGTAAATACATTGCGGTCATTCGCTATCTCGTATATTAGTTTCATTTTCAACACGCGGCTATAGCCTCCTACTGTGCTTCGAATGCATTCGTACTTTCGTAAATACACCGCGGTCATTCGTAATGTATTTTAGTTTAATTTTCAACACGCGGCTATAGCCTCTGCCCCTGTACGCCATTTTGAGAGGGTGTATCTTGCTTAATTTCTAATAAGTCCTGTACATACTCCCAGTCTACTCCCTCAGTCACGAGACCTGACTCAGTCTCCTCCTCAACTGAATCTAAAAAGGTTCAGGAATGCATTGTGACTCAGACACAAAAGGGATAAGCTGATTGGCTAAGATATTAAGTAAGGTACATCACTCACTACACTGCCCATTCGAAAGAACAAATCGAGAACACGAAATTACGAACAGAGAAAGAAACAAATTTACAAACATACAAATGAAAATACGAACATATGAAATTACGAACATACATATTTAGATACACTTTCTTACACTGTCCATTCAAAAGAACGATCTGAGAACACGAACAAACGAAATTACGAACATACAAAGAAACAAAATTACAAACATACAAAAATTACAAACAAACAAATCATTCGTTATAGATGTTATTTTCGTTCTTTTACTGTTTTGGTGTTTCGTATTTTCGTAAGTTTGTGCATTCGTAAGTTCGTATTTTTGCATGTTCGTTATTTTGCTTATTCGTAATTTCGTAATGTTCTTATTTTGGTTCTTACAGCTATTTGGATGTTTGAAATGATCCGAATGTACGAATACTAACAAATTTGTACGAAAATCCATTTGTTACCAAACCAAATCACACATGTCTAGACCAGAGACCGCCGGCGGGAAACATTAAAAGAGGATGTAAGAAACCACTCTGTGCAATACCACTGCACAGTGCAGGTAAGTATAACATCTTTTTTTTTTTACTTAAAAAAATATTTTACATTTGCAACAATTTTGAAGGTGATGGGTGGCAGCCAGAAAGCAAAACATTACCAAATGAGCAAGTATTTTTTAATACATGTTGAAGTCTATTATTTTTTAGTCTTATGGTACTGGTGATCATATAAAAGTCCAGAGGACACCTAAACAAGATCAATGCAATCTACCTTCCCCCACTAACCCTTCAGGTATAGCCAAGTGCTAAATCTTTACTAGAGCAAAAGAGGTAGTGTGCTGAAAATTGCATTTTTTTTGCTAACATTGCCAGGGTGATGCATCCTTATCTTCTGTTTTATAAATAGTGATTAGACATATCATATGCCTGTGCTGGGGGGTCCACACCTGAAGCGGAAGTGCAGGCCTCAAAAGCTGATGGCAGCTATATGATATTCCTCCCTCGCATGACAGGAGTGCTGCAGAATTTTGATTATTGGCCATGAAGTGACTTTAACCAGGAAGTCAGAAGATCCTAGGTGGATGGACCTGGATGACCAAAAAGGGAAGCTGTGATTAGATATTCTTAACATACTGCATCCATGCTGCATTGACAGCTTTGGGGCTGGTGAGTGGGGTATTACTCTCATAAGAGGAGTGAAGTTTTCTGGATGGTGGAAGTCATATATGGATATATGGACCCTTTGAATTCAAAAGGACTTTTTATTTTAATTTATTTATTCACACTATTCTCAGTGGACTGTTTAATATTTTTTTCACTTGATTATTTAATGTCTGTTTATTTTTTTATGCTTATACCTGCTACACTAAGGCTGGCCATGCACAGTTCGAATCTCAAACTGGTTCAGCAGGAACCGGCCGAGATGCAAACCATTAATGGGCAGGCTGAATGTACCAAGTTAATCTATCAACTTAGGTACAACCAGCCTGCCGCATTCACATTGAAATATCGCAAGCAGCTACTATAGCCGCTAGCGATTATCACTGTCTTTGGACGCTGCACTTTGTTTTATATATTGTGTTTGGGGTTTTGTATACTTACCCCCTGCTAGATGCCTTGCAAAAAACAACCATTTAGCTTGTCACACTTACCTTCCATGGTTTACATTTACCCATGTCAAAGTATATCTAGAAATGTACAGGCATACCCCACTTTTAAGTACACAATGGTGTTTATCCCTTTCATGACTAAGCCTATGTATGACATTTAGTGTTTACAAGTTAAAATCTGTATTTTTTGCTAGAAAATTACCTAGAACCCCCAAACATTGTATATATTTTTTTAGCAGAGAATCTAGAGAATAAAATGACGATTGTAGTAATATTTTATGTCACACGGTATTTGTGCGGCGGTGTTTTAAACGCAACTTTTTGGGAAAAATTAACTTTAATGAATTTTAAAAAAATGAAAAAGTAAAGTTAGCCCAATTTTTTTGCATAATGTGAAAGATGAAGTTGCGCCGAGTAAATAGATACCAAGCATGTCACGCTTTATAATTGCACGCACTCGTGGAATGGCGTCAAACTACGGTACCTAAAAATCTCCATAGGCGACGCTTTAAATTTTTTTTACAGTTACCAGGTTATCGGAACAGAGGAGGTCTATTGCTAGAATTATTGCTCTCGCTCTCGCGATCGCGGCAATACCTCACATGTGTGATTTGAACACTGTTTTCATACGCGGGCGCGACTTCCGTATGCGTTTTCTTTGTTGCGCAAGCTCGCGGGGAGGGGGGCGCTTTAAAAAATGTTTTTTTTTTTTTCTTATTTATTTTATTTATTTTTATAATATTAAATTGTGTTTTTTTTTTTTTTTACATTTTGATTACTTTTATTGCTGTCACAAGGAATGTAAACATCCCTTGAGACAGTAATAGGTGGTGACAGGTACTCTTTATGGAGAGATCGGGAGTCTAAAAGACCCCCGGTCCCTCCTTTACACTTCAAAGTATTCAGATCGCCGAAAACGGCGATTCTGAATACTGTTTACTTTTTTAAATCCGGCGCCGTTGACAGCCGAGAAACCCGGAAGTGACGTCATGACGTCGCTTCCGCGTTTACACATTGCAGGCTGAATCAAAGCCGCGTACGGCTTTCATTCAGTCTGCGCCCGGACACAGGACACGTCGGATCGAGGATCGGGTCTCCCGGTGGGACGGGAGGCCCGGTCAGAGCGGCGAGAGGCGGCGGGAGGGGGGGGATGTCCCCTCCCGCTCCTCCGGCATAACAACCGAGCGGCTTTTAGCCGCATCGGTTGTTATGTTTGGAAAGCCAATCGCCGGCTCTAAACAACGGTACCGGGATGATGCCTGCAGCTGCGGGCATCATCCCGGTATAACCCCTGAAACCCGAGGACGCATATCTGCGACCTGTCGGCGTGAAAGGGTTATATACTATTGCTGGAGAGTGCAAAACCAGGCTCACCTCTACATAGAAACTAACGAGCTTCCAGGTTTTATTACCAGGCTTAATTGAACAAGCTGGGGTTAGAAGCTCATTGGTTTCTATGCAGAAGTGAGCCTGATTTTGCACTCTCCAGCGATAGTAAATAAACCCCATTGTGTACTTAAAGTGGTTGTACACCTTGTACAACAACTTTTAACTACAGGTAAGCCTAGATTAAGGCTTACCTGTAGGTGCAGGAAATATCTTCTAAACCTCCACGGTTTAGGAGATATTTACAAAAGAGACGAGCACCAATGTCTACGGCGCATGCACCGTAGACAACAGCGCAGATGCACTTTAGAAATGGCAATCATGCCATTGCTAAAGTAAGGTCATGCCGTGACTGGCGGCTCCCGAGTGCATGGGTGGGAGTGATGTTACGTGACTCCGGCCAGTCACAGAGCTGGAATTCGTGGCCCCGGAAGGAGAGGGGTGAAAATTGAATGCGGTGAAGTTACAGGCTTCGGTTTCAGGTAAGTGACACATAATGGGCCACTATGCGATGCATAGTAGCCCATTATGCTTTACCTTTGCAAGTAAATAAAGAGGAAGCAAAACCCATCAGGGTTTACTTCCTCTTTAAAAGTAGGGTATGCCTGTATAAACATTCAACAAGAATTGACGATATAATTCTCTCTCTCTCTCTCTCTCTCTCTCTCTCTCTCTCAACCACCAAAGAAACAACATATTATACAGTGCATTAGAGATCTGTAAACATAAAATAATAATGTATACAGAAAAAATTGTAATGTATAGAAAAAAAAATCTAATATTAAAATCCAGTGATTGAAACCAATGAAAATGTAAAATCACTGCTAAAGTGAACTCATTAAAGAAAATGTCCACAAATGTGAAGGACTTGGCATCCACTCTTGAGATCCACTTTAAATAGTGAAAGTGTGACTGGTCGTTGAGACAGCAGGGATAGTGTATCTTCCACCAAGAAAATATAGATGTATACTCTCACCGGACGAAGTGGACTCACGTGCCAGCGGCAGTGGGTCAGTTAAGCTTGTATCGGCCAAAGCCTGGGACTCCAATGCTGCATGAGACTTGATGGAACTGGATACAGTTGGAGATCGATCCAGAAATGGGTAGCAGGTAAAAAGGTGCTCTCACCCGGTCCAGTATAAAGATGATGGAAAATAAAAAGCCTCCATATGGTGCAGGTCAAAAAGGGGGATTTATTGTAAAAAAGTACATACATCAAATCACAGATGTGTACAAAAATATGATCACAAAAATAAAAGCAATGTGGGGAGCAGTAAAATGCAAGCCCAACATGTTTCATCCCAATGGACTTCAACTGGGGAATATCACAGCTCCCCCACATTGCTCATATTTATAGGCAGCATTGAAGTCCCAGGCTTTTGCCGATACAAGCTCTATTGACCCACTGCCACTGTCATGTGAGTCGACTCCGTCCGGTAAGTGTATACATCTATATTTTCTCTACACTGTTTTCACATACAGTATTCATTTGACTTTGTTGGTTTTAGTGTTAGCAGCTTTACACATGATCAGTTAAACACAGTAATTTCCCAAATATATATATATATATTGTGAGGGATTAACTCGTAGCGGGTGTGTGTGACCCCCTCTAGGGGTTCACTACACGCTGAACTGTACAAAAAGGCAGTTGAGGAGGATTGAAAACAAATGATATGGTTTATTTTTTCATATTGCTGGATACACGTGCAAGCATCAAAACAGCATAAACAAAACAAAACATAAAATAAACCCTTGCCACTTGGGGCGTCTACCTTCCCAACACAGGAACCTACCTATTGAGTCTGGCACAGCCTACTGCTGGTCAGACACTGCTGGTCCTACAGCAGAAAACAACAACAAAAGTCTCTTTGATATTTCTCACACAGAAATATCCATCAGCACCTCACCTCTTCAGAAGTGCTTGTGTCTGCTCCTTTACTCACAAAGCCCCCAGGATGCAGCAATTAGTTGTTATCCTTAGGCTAAATTTCTAGGGGCTTTAATTGCTTCATTTTGAACAGCTGAAGGCTTCTAACTCCCCAAACCTCTCTGGCCATTTCTACAGCCGACACCCAATAGTAATTGGTGTATTGTAATCCAACACCTCTTCTAGTTACTTACATAGGCCTATAATTTCCAATAATGTTTTTATTATCCCAAATGGGAGAAT
This sequence comes from Rana kukunoris, assembly GCA_029574335.1. NCBI lineage: Eukaryota > Metazoa > Chordata > Amphibia > Anura > Ranidae > Rana > Rana kukunoris. The sequence goes on from CM056052.1 coordinate 372,417,767, forward strand.
AGATAGTAAACCCAGAGTAATGTAACAAGGAATGGAGCATCTTCCACAAGTTTAACAGTAAATGTAGCATAGGACATTGGACTTGAAGAGCCTCGGGATGAAGTGGGAGCTGGATGCCTCTAAAAATAGGGTATTCCCCCCTCCCCCAAAAAATAAAAATAAAAGACATGCCAAATCTGGTATGTTGGGGGGGGGGGGGTGGGGGGGGAACCTTCACTTAGAGCGGAAGTTCCATTTTTGGGTGGAACTCTGCTTTACAACCACTTTTCTGCCAGTGCTGAAACATGAATAGACAGTTCAATAGACAAGCTATATAAAGAATTCTCAACTGTGTACATTATCACACATGCTGAAAAGAAAACATTGGGACAGACTCACAGAGCGATTACGCCGGCGTAACAGGAGATGCGCGGCGTAAGTCTAAATTTGCGCATGCGTTTCGATGCACCGCATCCCCAAAACGCGATACGCAAGAAATCTACTTTTTTTTGACCGGAGTAATTTCGATAGACAGGCGCATCCGTCCGCGCAAAACTGCGCTAGACACACCATTGATTTGCTATTCAAATATGCTAATGAGGGAGTTACGGGGATCCACAAAAGAACGTTGGTGCAGCACAGGCTACGCGCTGTGCGCAACAGCTGCACGGCCTGTCTAAAATTAGACCATATAAAAGGTGGTATAAAATTAGACAATTCGTCAATGTCAGAGAAAGCAACACTGTTAGTGAGGAGCTGAGCAGTCACACGTGTTGCACAACAAACTGTATGCCAACATGCCAGTGGCATCCTTGCTCATAGCTATACTACTGACTTTAGATGAGCCAAGAAGGAGGAGAGCACGGAGGAGGGCACGGGAGAGGATTTTTTTTTTCCAAAAAATGTTTCTTTGCTTTTATAAACATTTTGAGCAGAAATATACATACATATATACATCAATACATAACATACATACAAATTACAAACACGGTCTCACTATCTTTCAATAGCCCTTTAAAACCTTGATGGATATAATAATCTAATCTGATACAAGCCCCTCACTCTTTACTTGATATATCACACACGCATAGACATCTTTGGCATGAGAGATTCTGAGGTGTCTCGCATCTTCAGATTCACCACTCATGCCATCCTGGAATTAATCACAACCCTGCAGGAGCCCAACACCAGCCTGCAGGAAAGGGCCTGCAGATTGACATAAGTGATGACCTGACCCCTGAACCAGACAATCCCCCCCTAACCGAGGCTACCCCGTCTTCTGAGGGAAGAGCAGTCAGGAGACAGCTCACATTAGGCATCTTTGCACGTTAAACACACACATTAATCATGGCACAATGAGAATGCATGCATGCACACCACTGTGGTCCCTAGCACAGACACATCACATCCTCATCTAATTGGATTAGCACAAGCCCACCATGCTGGACTTGTGAGCAGCAACGCCACGCCACACCACGACTCCAATGATGTCACTGTACATTCATACACCATTCACACGGACCTGGGGATCACTTCTCCCTGGTCCTGGGGAACCCTTCTCCACCAAAACTGAGGGTGACACCTCTTTTCCGGCAGGAATATCACCCCCACATTCCAAAAACATTCACAACACAAAAAAATAAAAAAATGTCCATGGGGAGGGGGGGGGGTAATCCGGGGAAGGAGGAGCAGCCCCTGGTCTCTGCCCACCTGGCGGCCTGCCCTCCAAGGCCACGGCAATTCTGTTCAGGCCAGCACCTAGTGTTGCCGTGTTGGCCTGGATAGCCTGGGTGAGGGCCCTCACATCCTGCCCAACGTCTGCTGTTGTAGTCTGCAGTACGTTTAGTCAGTTTGTAGCCCGGGAGTGGCAGTCCAGGTCCCCAAGCGTATCCTTTATGGAGGACAGGCTCTCCTCCAGCCTGGGCCCTTCTCAGATTGGCGGGCAGGAGCTCGGCCACCCCTCTGGTCTTCTGGGACGACTTCCTGCCTCCAGCTGAGGCTTGTGGCCGGGGAGAAGGGGAGGCCCTTGGGAGAGGAGCCCTGTTGGGGGAGGAGTGGGAGGGGCTACCCCTCATGGAGGGCTGGCTGCTGCCAGCCAGAGAGGAAGACTCCTACAAAAACAACAATCCACTGGCTGACATGACATCCTCCTCCTCCTCAAACTCCTCCTCCTCAACCTCCCCCTCTTCAACCTCCTCCAAGGACTCTGGCATTGTCTGGGGGTCCTCATCAGGCTGCTGTCCGGGGGATGGTGCGGTCAGCCCAGATGGCCCAGCACCCTCCTGCACATCTGTGGATGACACAAAACATTCACAGGTTGGAGGATCCACACACTTGCCACATATTCCCTTTCACCCCCCCCCCACATGCTACACACCTGATAGGGCAAAAAAACCTTACCTGGCATCACGCCTTCATGACTGGAGTCATAGCCAGGCAGGCCCTCTACCTGTTGTCTATGAAAGGTGTGGGCCACCGCACGCTCCTCCGCTGTCAGCCTAACAGGGCATGGTGGGCCCCCTCCTGTGCCCCTGGCATGGGCTGCCATTTTGGCCAGCTTCTTTCTGACCAGACGCCGGAGGTCATTGATCTTCTTTTCAATCCCCGACCGTGTCCGTGTCCGGGTCTCCCCCCCCCCGATGCATTCACCTCGTCAGTAATGTGCTGCATGATCTCACACCTCCTGGCCGGGGGGGTGTTGGCACTCTCCGGGCCGTGGAGGAAACGCCCATATTGGGTAATGGCCCGGGCAAGAATTTGTTTCTCCCCCAAAGTAAAATTTAACTTCCTCTTCCTCTCAGTCATACTCAGACAAAAACTCTCTCCCAAACAATTAGCAAAAATCACTCACAAAAACAAGCAGGAAAAATCAAGCAACAAAACAAACAAAAATCTATCAACCAAAAAGTCTCACAAGCAGTCACCAAAAAACACTTTCAAATATCTTCTACAAAACACTAGATCAAACAGTCCACAAATATAACAAAGACAAATCACAACGCAACAAACAACAGAACAAAAGCACCTTGCTGTATAGGGAGGGATACAAAGGGATGTACTTTTGCAAAGGAAGTGCGTTTGTGTCTATTTATGCTGTCTGCGTAGTTCACTAAGTTGCCCTGGTCCACTTCCAATTTCACTGATTGCGCCGTTCCTGAGTTGTGAGCATGCGCACAGAGGTGCTGACCATGGTCTGCTTCATGTGCGCATGTGCGAGCCGGCCGGCCCTTCATTTGCATGGGGTCACGGCTCATTTCAATGTAACACGCCCACGTCCTTCCCAATTTGAATAACTCCGCCTTACGCCTCTGAAATTACGTTGCACAGGTGCTAATTTCTGCGCAAATCAATCGAGAATACGGTGATTGCGCCGCTACATTGCGGCAGTCTAACGTAAAGGAGGTGCGCTACGCCAGTCAAAAAATGCGCCGATGTACGTGAATCTGGCCCATTGACTTTACATTCATACTCATTACTTTTTCTTCAAAGATTAAAAGTATACTCCCCAAAAATTTAAATCACACCTAGAGAGAACCTAGCCTATCCACACAAAGCTTCTGTTTCATATCCTATCCAGGCACAATTCTAAGGTAACAGTTAATTCCACTCCTATTTGTCAATAATCTGGGAGTCCACTTTTGCTTTCTTAAATGCTACATACAAGAAAAATTCCTAAATACTTCTAAAGGCTTGTTCTTGTCTCTCATATACACATTTCAGAACTGAGACATCTCTGTGAGCCATGAGCAAGATTAAGTAGGTGAGGTGGTGGACTGCAGGACGACAAAAAAGATGAGAATTCCTATTTAGTGTGGCAGTTCTCAAATGCACAAAAGCCCCTGATGCTGCATACACACGATCAGAATTTCCAACAAGAAAAGTTTGATGTGAGCTTGTGGTCGGAAATTCCGTGTGTAGGCCCCATCGGACTTTTTCTGACAGCAAAAATTTGAGAGCTCGTTCTCAAATTTTTCCGACGTGAAAAGTTCTTGTCGGAAATTCCAATCGTCTGTATGCAATTCCAACCCGCAAAAATCCTACGCATGCTCGGAATTATTGAACATTTTTTTCAGCTCGTCGTGGTGTTGTACGTTGCCGCGGAATTTCCGACAACTTTTGTGTGACCGTGTGTATGCAACACAAGTTTGAGCCAAAGTTCAGTCAGAAAAAAAATCCACGGTTTTCTTGTTGGAATTTCCGATCGTGTGTATGCGGCATGACTCTGCCAAAGTAACATCCTGCTCATCACAATAATCATGTAAAAACGGTAACTTCTAAAGATTTGTTCCTTTAACGGGGGTTGATGACTATGGAATAGAAAAGAAGCATACTGCAAACACATCAGACTGTGGTGTTCAAAATGAGAATTTCAAGAACCCCAAATGTATTTGCCTAGATCTCTCTCCTCTGTCCAACAAAGTCAAGCCCTAAAAAAAGCCTCTTGGAAACCCCAAGGGCATTGCTTTTAAGCAATTACTGTGATGAATACATTTATATGGTTAACAATATCTTGGTGCTCTCTTCATCTACAAACCCTAATGCCGCGTACACACGATCAGAATTTCCGACAAAAAAAGTTTGATGTGAGCTTTTGGTCGGAAATTCCGACTGTGTGTAGGCCCTATCGTATGTTTTCTGTCGGAATTTGAGAGCTGGTTCTCAAATTTTCAGATGGGAAAAGTTTTTGCCGGAAATTCCGATTGTCTGTATGCAATTCCGACGCGCAAAAAAAACATGCATGCTCGGAATCAATTTGACACATGCTCGGAATCATTGAACCTCATTTTTCTCGGCCATTTGTAGTGTTGTACGTCACCGTGTTCTTGACGGTCGGATTTTTGTGTGACTGTGTGTATGCAACACAAGTTTGAGCCAAGATTGTACACGGCATAATGAGCCAGATTAAAAATGCCTTGGAAGTCTAAAATTGCACAAAAGAGTACCTGCAAAGTACAGAGTGCAGGAAGCCAACCTACCCCACCTATAAATAGTTGTTTTGAATCTGGCTGCAGGGGACTACACAGGACTTGGAAGAAAAAGGTGAACTTCGGGCAAACAGCTAAATACACAGTTTGAAGACATATGTGAATGGTCTTATCTTTCAAAAGTATAACATTCTAAAATGTTGTGTGTGCATGCCTTAAGCCCCATACACACTATCAGTTTTCCTGATGGTTTTCTCTTCAGGTTTACCAAAACCATGTAGTACAAGGGCCGGCCTGATTGCATACAAATTGAAACTCTTGAGGTTTGACCTTATATTAGATGGTTTTGGTAAACCTGAAGAGAAAACCATCAGGAAAACTGATAGTGTGTATGGGGCTTCACTTAGAGATGTCACTTTTCTTCATTGTAGTTAAAGGGTCACTAAAGGAAAAACATTTTGCTGAAATGACTGTTTACAGGGTATAGAGACATACAAGTTAACTGATTCCTTTTAAAAATGATTAAAAATAGATACAAATCAATCATATAATGTGCCTCTGGTTTCACTTTCGTTTTTAAACTGGTTTCATGTTTCTGTGAAGTAGAGCGACACATAGAACAGAAACAAACAAATCCAGGCAGTGTTTTGTTTTTAAAATGAATCTGATCTGGTTCTGAGGAGTTTTAGACACACAGCTTGAACCACAGTGAAAATCTGCCATGAGATTTTTCATAAAGAGCCAGACAAGCAGGAAGTGTGGAGATCAGAGCAGAATTACAGCAACTTCAAAACAAAAATGAACAATGAGGACATGAAACCAGGACTGCAGTAAGGTAAAGGAAGCTATTTAGCTAAAAAAAAAAATCCTTTAGTGATCCTTTAAGTAATAAGCTCAACAAACCTCTTACTACTAATTGGAAAATTAAAACAGCAACAGCATACTTATAAAGTCCCCAGTTAACTCACTTGTTAAACTGACAGCAATGTATATTTGTGCAGAGGGTTACAACAAGCTAACACATATTCTGTTAATTTCTGCGTAGAATATATATTTTTTAATGAAAATGATGGTTTTTGTTGGCCTGGAGTTCGGCTTTAAGGTAAATTTTAGCACTGTTGCAATATTCTTGAAAAACATTTGTAGCCTACTTAGTGCCTGGAATTACTTTTTGACAATTTTACAATTTACATAAATAACACGTGTGTTGAAATAAACAGCAGTATGTGTTTTGTCCAAATAATTGGTACCAGATCCATATGGGATGTGGCAATTCGTTTTAGAGGAGAAACCAGAAAATAACTTGTGTATATATAACAAGTTCTGCCTTGCATTTTTATTAAAAACTTTGCCTAGATGTGTATGCTAAGTTTAAAAATACTCAAACAAATGTAGCAATCAAGGACTGCTTACTGAAAATGTTCAATTCAGCTCCAAGACGCTATACTTTAAAAACCGATTGCTAAAATTCCTATCCACCCAAAGGTAAAACCTGGTAAGCAAAGTAACCCCTAGCTTTGTATATATTTTAGATAACCCAATGATAAATGCTTCTTCCCAAAGTTGGATCTATTGCCACCCGCTTCTGAGAGTTTGTACTGTTTCCACCCATTGTGGGAGTTTTCATTTTTCCTACATCATTCTCCCGTATTTAAAATGATTTGATATTCCCGCAGGGAGAATAGACCTCCGGCAGAACTAGTACATCAAGCGCACAGCTTTTGCAAGAAGAGTCCCTGAAAATGTTTATGTTATGTAGTTTTACTCTCCAGCACCTGCTAAGTACAGGTTGAGTAGATAGTATATTATTTGTAAAAGAAAATCTGTCCTTCAAAATATTGTCTCTTTCTACTTTAACCTTTAATCCTCTAAAACATCAGCTAACAAATATCTACTAGACTAGTCCTCCATGGGATTGGACAAATCCTCTCTAGCCTATCCATAGCTTGGATGGTTATACAGTTGAATATACAGTAGTTGCATATTCTCTAATCTGGCATTTGTCTCTGTGTTCTGGAAGAAATTGCAAACCAAACGTTATTTAATCTTCTTAGATTTAAGCTGAATTTTACGCATATCTAAAAGAGGCTTATCCTTTTCTTTTTCTTTTTCCAGAATCCCTACTCACATTTATCTGTTTAACAGTTATCAAGTTTTACTCAGTGCTGAACACTATTTGTCAAGTAAATCTACAATTTAGGAGTTTCAGAATTTATTTCTGTACAAAATCCTCTTACATTAAAATAATTAATTCTAGGACACAATGAAATAAACACACTTTATGCCATCAGGATAATGATTTGTTTTTAATATGGAATATTCCAGCCTACAAGCTTGCAACAGTCAAACGGTTTCAAAATCAGATCAACAGCTGTTTTTTTTTTCCATACTCCTGGCTGTACAGCTGGCAACTGACAGAATTGGGTGGATAAATGTTTGTATGGTATGCAATTTCATTTACTGCAATACACATTTTATTATTGTAGTAGTAAAAAAAAGTGCTTGAAAAATAATAATTTCCTAAAACGTTCATTGTTAAATATTTAAACAAAATAAATACAGTTGAATGGTCTGATTTACAGATATTGGGCATCTGTGAATATGACTGTATTCACTACAATTCACTGGACCTTTTTTCATTAGGCCGCATACACACGATCAAATCCATCTGCTGGAAACGGTCGGGCCGATTTGATCGTGTATACGGGCGAGCACACGGATTTGGCCAGCCGACAGATTTTAAAGCATGCTTTAAAATCTGTCGGCTGGGAATCCGTCCGCCCGATATGTCTGCTGGTTAGTACGCTAACCAGCAGACATATCTTCTCGCACATGCGTCGAATGGATTCGACGCATGCGCGGAAGTTTTTTTTTTTCCTGGTGCGATGACGTGGCGGCATCAACGTCACTGCCACGTCACCCTGCTGTCTGCTGGCGGGGATTTTGGTTTGATCGTGTGTACAGCGATCAAACCAAAACTGCCAGCAGACAGATTTGTTCAAATCGGTCGGTCCGACCAATTTGAACAAATCTATTTGCTCGTGTGTACGGGGCCTTAAACAAACTGCACGCTGACAAAGGTCTACAAAAGGTTTATATATTAAAATTTACAAACCCAGTTTCACTAGATTTAGCTGAGGTTTATAATAGTAGTAATTAGAACATATGGTGCTGTAAGAGTCCCACTGACCATATTCCATGTTCTGGTTGGAATTAAAAACAACTTTGATTGACCGGCATGGCCGAATGGTGGTCTGAACAGAAGCATGTGTGAATAGCTCCTGCCATCCTGATCCCTCTCAGCTTTCTGACTCCAGCAGGCCTGCCTTGCTCCCTTCACAGTCCTCAAAGCCTCCCAGCTTGTTAGAGCACTGCCCAAGGCCGCCATCATGGTGCTTCCTCATCCTGCAGCTGCCTGAGGGACAGACCACAGCTCCCGGAGCGGAGGCCAGCTTCCTCCACACAGTGATGGCCCCAGCAAGTACTTCTGGCCTCCCTGACCACCCTGAGCCCAGTTTCCTACTGCTACAGCCGTCGGACCTCACAGCTGGCCAACCGATGCCTGCAGCTCCCATTGTGACACTCCTATACAGCAGTATGAGGGGGAAATCGAGCATCCGGCCGAGTAGGCAGCGGCCATCTTGATACACCCGGGCGACCACTTGTGACCCTCCTATATCCTCTGCAAACACTCCAAGGCACCAATAGCAAAGCTCTGGCCTGGCAGATCATGAGGGGTGGTTGGGGAGGGTTGATTGTCCTCCTCTGCAAAAACATGCAGCGGCCCTAGTTCCTGGTGCCAGTGACAGGTGTGGTGGTCATCTTGCTCCACCCAGCGGTAATATCCACACTCAGTCTCTGTCTCCCTGACTCACCTGCACCTGGCCCATTGCCACCAGTGTTGCCCAGCCAGTCAAACTGCCACCTACAGCCTCCATAGCAACATTCCTCTGTCCTCATGGTCACCTGATAGACGGGTCACAGCACTTACATTGTGCATAGAAGCCATCTTACTACACCACAGCACTCACTCTTGGCCCCCCTGTCTCATTTGTCTCTGACTCTTACCATACCCTAGCTCCAGAGCTCTTCTGCCTGACAAGGAGCCGCCTGATGCCTCCAAAGAAGCGATCCAAGACAAAACAACAGTCCAGGGCACAAACTGCAACCCCATCCAAATGTGTGGATTCCACCTTACTCCAGAAACTACAGGCCTTGTTGGTGAACATGGAGGACAATTCCCCTGCTGACACCCCTGCACACCCTCACCCCACTCCCCCCACAGATGACACAAACATGATCTTAGCTGCGATTGAAAGCAGTAGGACATCTCTATTGGTACGGATTGATCACCTGGCGGAGGAGTGCAATCTAATCCGTAATGATTTGGATAAAATGCAATCTGAAGGTAGTGGATAGAACGGGACAACATGCTGACCAACTCACCCATCTGCAAAACACAATAAAAGCTCTGGTGGCAAAATCTGATGATGGCGAAAATCGAATGAGATGTAACAATGTTAGGGTGTTGGGCCTCCAGGGAGGCTGGGAGGGAGATCACCCGGCAGACTTTGCAGAAGCCTTATTCAAAGACTTGCTTGGAATGGTTGATGTCTTCCCTACATATGTGGTGCATTTCTTAAACTACCGAGATCGCAATTGTATACTCTCAGAGGCCAGGAAGCACCCGAATCTGCAATATGGTAATGCACATATCATGCTGTTCCCTCGATTTCTCTCCGGAAGTGGAAAAAAAAAACCCAGAAAACCTGCACTGACGTATGTCGCAGACTACGAGACTGCAACATTCAATATGGAATGCTCTATCCTAGTTGCCTGCGAGTTCAACATGAGGGGACTATCACATTTTTTGACACCCCGGCTGAGGCAGATGCCTAGCTCAGCAGGCTGTGTTGATGTCACAGAGATGTCACAAAAAGAAAGCTCTATTTGTGGGGGAAAAAGGACGTCAATTTTGTTTGGGAGCCACGTTGCACGACCGCATTCAAAGCAAGACAGTGCCGAAAGCTGAAATTTCACCTGGTCAGGAAGGGGGTATATGTGCCCAGTAAGCAAGTGGTTAATGAATGAATTATTTATTAGTAACATTACTGCCTACTTCAATCTGCTGTATATAGAGCCTCATTACTTCCCCCTAGACTTAAAGGGTCACTAAAGTATTTTTTTGTAGCTAAATAGCTACCTTTACCCTAATGCAGTCCTGGTTTAATGTCCTCATTGTTCGTTTTTGCTGTAATCATTCTCTGTTCTGCACACTTCCTGGTTGTCTGTTTCCTTATGAAAAAAATACTGGGAGCTTCTCTCTGTGGTCTCTAATCAAAGAGGTGTGATTACTGTGTGTCTAAAACCCCTCAGAACCAATCACTTTCATTTTAAAAACAAACACTGCCCTGTATTGGCTCTCTGTCTCTGTACTTCACACAAGCATTAAACTAGATCAAAAACAAAACTGAAACTGCAGGCTATTATGTCTCTATACCCTGTAAACAGTCATTTCAGCCCAAAAAAAATTCCTTTACAACTCCTTTAACAACCATTTAACTTTGCAGTTTCCTTCACCCTCACACTACAAGGGTAACTATTCATAGAGTCCAGCTTTAAAGGAGAAGTATGGACTTTGAAAAAAAAAAACACCCATACAGTACTCACCTCGCTTCTGCAGCATTGATGTGATGCTGTTACTATCCTGCATTGGCACTAAGACACTGATCGCTCAGTTCTCAGGTGTACTCTGAATGGAGATCAGTGACTGTCAGTAAGTGCTCTCCTCTTTACGCCTCCAGCACTCACTGGGAGGGAAGGGGGCGGGCACAGCTGGCTTTAGCTCTCAGCCTCATGCTGAGAGGCAGAGGCAGCTGTAAATCAGGCAGCCAGGTGGATCTCAACAATATTGTCTGAATCCATCCAGGGCCTAAAGCAGCTCTGTCCCATCAGCTGACAGCAGGCAATAGCCTGCTGTCAGCTGACTCTGGGTCACAGGAAAGCAAAAGTAAGTGCACCCCAAAGAGAAGTGTAGACAAAAGGCTTTCATTCTGCTCTTTTAAGCCCTTTGACTCTCCCCCTTCCTCTATTATGTACACATGCCGGAAGGATCCAGTCTCTGCTTAGTGGTGAAAAATAACATTGGCCCGTCATAATATACAATATTTCTTTCTATTATTCCCTCTGTCTTACACCTTTAACTTTTTTTTTAAAACAAACTTTAAGGCCGCGTACACACGACCAAATACATCTGTTCAAATCGGTCTGACAGACCGATTTGAACAGATTTGTCTGCTGGGCTGTTTTGGTTTGATCGCTGTACACACGATCAAACCAAAATCCCCACCGGCAGACAGCGCGATGACGTGGCGATGACGTTGACGCCGCCACGTCACAGCACCAGGAAGTAAAACACTTCCGGGCATGCGTCGAAACCATTCGACGCATGTGCGAGCAGATATGTCTGCTGGTTAGCGTACTAACCAGCAGACATGTCGGACGGATGGATTCCCAGCAGACAGATTTTAAAGCATGCTTTAAAATCTGTCGGCTGGCCAAATCTGTCTGTCCGCCCGTGCACACGATCGAATCTGTCTGCTAAAACGGTCTGTCAGACCGTATCCAGCAGATAGATTTGATCGTGTGTACGCGGCCTAAGAACTACACGGTCTAGTACTACTTCTGTACCTGAACACTTTCTTGTACAGTATTTTACAATGGCTCCCTTCAGGTAATTTAAAAGTGTTCATGTACTTTTATTAAAATGTTGTTAGATTCACATCCTCTACAAAACAGAGATCGGCACAGACAAAAAAGGGTGGTAAAGGATTAGATTAAAAAAATATGCTAAGGATCTGTTCACCTATAACACATGTATAATTTAAATGTTACACTGACTGCCAACTATATGGTGGAATTATAGAGTTTCTGAAGATATACTGTACTTGAAACTATCAGTATAAATTTTAATACTATGACATTTCTTCTGCAGCTGTCAACTATGTGAAGCTATGTATACTGCAGCATAGCCTTGAGGTTTCCTTGACAACGAGCTTCACTACCTTGGTGACAGTAACTTACATTATGATGTCAATGGAGTAACAATATTATAAGCAGGTGCCAAATGTTGTTCTACAAAAGAAAGCAGGATACATTTGTTAGACCCAATGTTTTATCCATGGCATTTGACACATTTATGTGTAACTCCACCTATTCACCTAAATATTGTTATTTTCAATGCCATTTTCTTGTGTGTTTTTTTGCCCCCCTTGTCATATTTCAGACTCTGTTTTCAGAATTTTTAAAGTCGCGCGAATTTGCTGCGATTCGCGGCCGCGATTTCAATAAATACCTGTGTAAGTGGCATCAAAATTGGACCAAAGTAGTGCAGGGACTACTTTGAAGTCGGCACTACTTAAAGTCGTGCCAGTATGAATGGTGTTCATTGAAAATCATGGAGAATGACTTGTCATATGATTTTGCAGTACAAAATCGTGAGACAAGTCGTATAAATGTGACTTGTCTCACGATTTTGTACTGCAAAATCATATGACAAGTCATTCTCCATGATTTTCAATGAACACCATTCATACTGGCACGACTTTAAGTAGTGCCGACTTCAAAGTAGTCCCTGCACTACTTTGGTCCGATTTTGATGCCACTTACACAGGTATTTATTGAAATTGCAGCCGCGAATTGCGGCAAAATCGCGGCCGCGAAATCGCAGTAAAATCGTGTGAAGTCGAAGTTGAAGTCGTACAAGTGTGAAAGCGACCTTACACAGGCATTCATTGAAATCGCGGCCGCGAATCGCGGCAAAATCGCGCGAATTTGAAGTCTACAAGTGTGAAAGGGACCTTAACAGGTTTACATATATTTATATATTTGTATTTAGTTCTTAGGAATGAGAAGTAATGACTATGATAGCAGTGGCGTAACCAGAGTTATGGGCGCCCGGGGCAGAATTTTTTTTTTCGTCCCCCCGTATAATCATCCACTCTGGTTATAAGGATAATTAAACACATGTAAAGGGCATTACATTTTAATGGTGGTAAAGAGCAATACATATGACCGACCCTGAAACTTGCTTGTTGTGCACTGTGCACTGAGATTTGGGCCTTTTTTATTTTATTTTTATAATTTTTGCAGCAGCAACTTTAAGGGGCAATTTATAAAAAAAATGTTCGGAGCTACCTGGAAAACTGCACGTACGTTTGTTCACATGCAAATGGAGGCAGGCAACAGTGGCGATGGCATTGGTGCCTGGTGGCAGCATGGAGGTCTGAGTCTCCTCCTCTCTCCCCCAACTAAGTGCTGCTGGTGTGTGGTGGCGGTGCGGTGCCGAGTGTCAGTGTGGATGGATAATCCCCAGTCTGCACAATTACCCCCCTAATCCCCCAGTCTGCACAATTACTCCCCCCATCCCCCAGTCTGCACAATTACCCCCCCCCAATCCCCAGTCTGCACAATTACCCCCCAATCCCCCAGTCTGCACATTTACCCCCCAATCCCCCAGTCTGCACAATTACCCCCCAATCCCCCAGTCTGCACAATTACCCCCCAATCCCCCAGTCTGCACAATTACCCCCCCCCAATCCCCAGTCTGCACAATTACCCCCCAATCCCCCAGTCTGCACAATTACCCCCCCAATCCCCAGTCGGCACAATTACCCCCCCCCAATCCCCAGTCTGCACAATTATCCCCCAGTCTGCACAATTACCCCCCAATCCCGCAGTCTGCACAATTACCCCCCAATCCCCCAGTCTGCACAATTACCTCCTAATCCCCAGTCTGCACAATTACCCCCCAATCCCCAGTCTGCACAATTACCCCCCCAATCCCCAGTCTGCACAATTACCCCCCCAATCCCCAGTCTGCACAATTACCCCCCAATCTGCACAATTACCCCCCCTTCCCCCAGTCTGCACAATTACCCCCCCTCCCTTCAGTCTGCACAATTACTCCCCCCCTTCCCCCACAATTACCCCCTCCCCCAGTCTGCACAATTACTCCCCCTTTCCCCAGTCTGCACAATTACCCCCCCCCTCCTCAGTTTGCACGGGGGAAGAAATGAGAGAGAAGTAGAGGCAAAAAAAAAAAAAATCAGGGGATAGAGGGGGTTTTGCAGATAGCTCACATACCTTCCCACTCTGGTTAGTCATATGAGTCCATGCTGGAGGCTCCATGCAGGCTGGAGTGTGGGCGGAAACAAAGAGGAGGAGGAATGTTGGATTGGACAGACGGCCGAGTTGGGCATGAGCTAGGAAGACGGGCAGATACAGCCCGACTCGTGTGTTTGACAGTGAAACAAACAAGCAGAGGGAGGATGGAAGGAAGCATTATGGCACTTTGGCGCCCCCCCTCTCCAGGTGCTAGGGTGAACTGCACCCCATCACTAAAGCCGGTGTATCATCATACTCCGCTCCCCATCACAGACTGCTCCAAAAGTGCTGTGGTGGCCAACTGCGCATGCGTGATGCGTTCCAAACGCATCTGCGATGCGTTTCAATGCATTTACGGCAGTGCACACCAGCGAAACCTCGTTCGGCATCCAGGCTCTTTCCTTAACATCCCCGTGGATTGGAGGATGTTAAAAAAAAGAGCCAGGAGGCCGAGCGAGCGGAGCGAGGCCGACTGGCCACTTTCCCCTAAGTCCACATCGCTCTGAATGACGGCTTCGCTGGTGTGCACTGCCGTAAATGCATTGGAACGAATCGCAGATGTGTTTGGAACGCATCGCGCATGCGCAGTTGGCCACCACAGCACTTCCGGAGCAGTCTGTGATGGGGGAGCCGAATATGACGCGTCACCGGGACTTTGTTACGGCGGCCGCTGGAGGAGGAGGAATAGGTGGACCGAGGGAGGGGAGGACGGACACGTCTCGATTACTATGGGAACGACGTTCCTGCTGTGGAAAAGGTATAGGAACGTCGTTCCCATACTTTCCCGGACCCGGTCGGACGCCGGGATTTCGCTCCCCCCAATTTTTCGTCCGGTGCGACAGCCCCCCTGCCCCCCCCCCCCCCCGCTACGCCAGTATATATTAGTGTTTTTGCAAATTTAGGGAACATATATAACTAAATTGATAATACCATTGTAATTGTGCGAAAACGTTAAGTATAGCCTCTGATAAATAGGATAGCTAATTTTAGAAATGTACCATCATCCAGATTGATATAAAAATGAAAAGGGTGGGGACAAAGGACAGGGGACAGTGGCTGATACTGGTCCTCCAACATTCCCTCACCCCTGGGAGGTTATTCTCGATACTTTGTAGAAAAACGCATACATGTAAATATAATGATACTTTTATTAAATAAACAAAAAATACATGATTAAAATTAGGGTTGTCTGAGACCGAAAATTAGGGTTGTCTGAGACCGATACTGAGCATTTGCGTGAGTACTTGTATTCGCGCAAATGCTCTCGATGGCTGGCCGAATACTTTTTTTATTTTATTTTTTGAGAGCGGGTGGAGAGGGGGTGGAGAGGGGGTGGAGATGGGGCGGAGAGCGGAGCAGAGCAGTCCTCTAATGGAGGAGAGGATAGCTGCTGCTGCTGCCACTGCCGCCTAGTCCCCTTTGACAAAGCCAAGTCAATCCCCACTCCTCCCGCCGCTGCCGACATCTAGTTATTATGCGCTGAGGAAACACAACAGCTTTCATTTGAATAGCTGTGTGTTCCCTGCCGCGCCTCATCATTTATAGCCGCTCCCCTTGCCCAGAAACTTTGATAGACAGGTCACCCGTCCCAGGATTGGATGGGTGATCTGTCTATCAAAGTGCTCGGGCAAGGGGGAGGGGCTATACATGACGAGGCGCGGCAGGGAACACACAGCTATTCAAATGAAAGCTGTTGTGTTCCCTCAGCGCATATTAACTAGATGTCGGCAGCGGCGGCGGCTTGGCTTTGTCTTAGAGGACACAAGGCTGCATTAGGGACATGGCTGCATCAGGGACATGGCTGCATCTAGGGACATGGCTGCATCTAGGGACATGGCTGCATCAGGGACATGGCTGCATTAGGGACATGGCTGCATCTAGGGAAATGGCTGCATTAGGGACATGGCTGCATCTAGGGACATGGCTGCATCAGGGACATGGCTGCATCAGGGACATGAGTGCAACTAGGGACATGGCTGCATCAGGGACATGGCTGCATTAGGGACATGGCTGCATCAGGGACATGGCTGCATTAGGGACATGGCTGCATTAGGGACATTGCTGCATCTAGGGACATAGCTGCATCTGGGACATGGCTGCATCAGGGACATGGCTGAATTTAGGGACATGGCTGAATTTAAGGGACATGGCTGAATTTAGGGACATGGCTGAATTTAGGGACATGGCTGCATCAGGGACATGGCTGCATTAGGGACGTGGCTGCATCAGGGACATGGCTGAATTTAGGGACATGGCTGCATTAGGGACATGGCTGCATCTAGGGGCATGGCTGCATTAGAGACATGGCTGCATCAGGGACATGGCTGCATCAGGGACATGGCTGAATTAGGGAAATGGCTGCATTAAGGACATGTCTGAATTTAGGGACAAGGCTGCATCTAGGGACATGGCTGCATCTAGGGACAAGGCTGCATCAGGGACATGGCTGCATCAGGGACATGGCTGCATCAGGGACATGGCTGCATCAGGGACATGGCTGAATTAGGGACAAGGCTGAATTTAAGGAAAAAGCTGCATTTGGGGACAAGGCTGCATTTTGGGACACAAGGCTGCATTTGGGGACACGTGGCTGCATTTAAAAAAAGCATCGGTAATCGGTATCGATGAGTACTTGAAAAAATGTATCGGTACTTGTACTCGGTCCTAAAAAAGTGGTATCGGGACAACCCTAATTAAAATTGAAGAACAAAGCCTCGCCAGATCCTTATTGTTCCACACCTTTTAATTTCCTTGTTTTCTGTTTATTAAATTCCTCTTCTATTTTTGTCTACTATTTTGCTCCTATGAGCATCCTCACACTTGCTGCCCAACACACACTACCCCCTTTTATCACATTTTATTTGTATTAAGTGGCTTTGGTGCCACACGTCATCACTTTTTATGTAATTATTCCCCAATCACACTTCAATGGGACCTAATATCTGAATGTCCCGGTTTTCATAGTCGGTTGACCAATGACTTGCCCTGTCACAAGGGCTTGATTTGATAAATGACAGTTCCATAATCCCTTAGCCCTCTTGTGACAGCTTTATGTGTGGTTTAACAACCTGTATGTAATCAATGTTGTGGGATTTACTTCTCCCCCAATTTTTTGTAACCGGTTTTACATTGTAACTATGTATTTTTTTCTTTTGTTATTGTATGGCTACCACTAGTGGTCGGGTGTGGTCTCGGGCCGCCTGGTGCTTTCTTCCCCTGCAATCGGCGGACGTGTGTCTCTCCTGGGAGGGGTGGCCTAGGGGTCCTCCCCTCCTTGCTTTCCCCGAGCTGGGCTCCCCGCCCACTGGTCCGGGTGGAATGCGCACGCACAGCAGTGTCAATCAGGCACCCGCGCTGTGTGGAGGTACTGACCTGTGACATCAGACGCCGCCCTTGGCGGCGTTTCTGGCGTCCCTGTGTTGGGGAGCTCATTCATAAGGGCTTTGCCCGTGTATGAGCATTGCGGATGTCTGTTTGTTCCCACATGCGGGTCAGAATTTCTGAAGGCTGCTTACACTCTTTGACTGGTGACTCCCATAGGTATGTTTCCTCCTGGTATCCAGGAGCATCTCTGATACGTTTTGTTCAATTACCCATTGTAACTCATTCCCATTTGCATTACCAGACTTCCTTTTGCTGGGCAGTTCTTTGCAATGATGGACCCTATACCAATTTTTACCAATGATGCTATCCTGGTCAGAAGTACCTTGGGATGCCCCCACCTTCAATTTTCCTCACTGCCTCTGCATCCTAGTGAACCACCAGTGATGGTTTGGCCCCCACACCACCCTTTAATTACTTGGTGAGCCCAATTGTGTTCAGCTAATTTTGGTTTTGGGCATCTATTCTGTCCTTCCCTCCCCCTCCCCCCCCCCTTTTCCCTCCCCCTCTTCATCTCCCTCCCTTCCTCTCCTTCCATCCCCTCTCCTCTCCTCCCTCATCCTTTTCCACCCCCTTTTCCTCCCCCTTTTTTATTTTACCTTGTCTCATCTTTACCCTTTCCCTAGTCCCCTCTGCCTCTGTGCACCCCCTCCCCCCTCTTTTTCCCCCCTCCGTGCCCTTCTTCCCTTCTGTTCCTCTGTTTGGTCCTCTTTCTCCCCAACTCCCCCCCCCTTCCCTTCCTTCCCACTTTCACCCTCCCTCCTCCACTCCCCTTCCCTCCCCCCATTCCCCTTATCTTCCTTTCCTTGCTCAGGGGTGTCCCATTCCGCCTCTACGCTGCTCCTTTTTGACTTTACCCATTCTATGCCTCCATCTAGAGAGTCCGTAATTCCTTCCCCCTCGTCCGCCGCGGGGGGGTATGCTTTACCTGGGTGGCCTGACGCCACATATGACCACCAAATTAATGGGTAAGCTTTTTAACTCTGTATTATCCCTTTTTATTGTATTTTTATGGCTATTGTTGAATTATTATGTTCACCTAATACCCTTTATACTGTTTGCTTTATAGATTGGTCCTCCTGAGGAAGCGGTTGTTACCGCGAAACATGTCGAGACTTAGACCAGTCTATACGTTTGTAATAACAGAATTTGCCCAGGGGTATCCCTGAAGCTTTGTTCTTCAATTTTAATCATGTATTTTTTGTTTATTTAATAAAAGTATCAAAAGTATTTTTACATGTATGCGTTTTTCTACCAAGTACCGAGATAGTTCAATAACCTCCCAGGGGTGAGGGAATGTTGAAGGACCAGTATCAGCCACTGTCCCCTGTCCCTTGTCCCCACCCTTACCATTGTAATTGTATTATACTAAACCCCTGTCTTGCAAAAAAAAAGAAAAGAATACAAGTTATAAATGCCTTGGACAAATGTGCATTAAAGTGATTGTAAAGGCAAAAGGTTTTTTATCTTAATGTATTCTATGCATCAAGAAAAAAAACCTGTGTGCAACAGCCCCTCTGAGCCCCCCTAATACTTACCTGAGCCCCATCTAGATCCAGCAATGTTGTAGGAATGTCTTGGTGGTCAGGACTCCCCTCCTCATTTGCTGAGACAGCAGCATGGCTCCATTGGCTCCCGCTATTGTCAATCAAAGACAGTTGGCCAATGAGGAGAGAAAGGGGGAAGGGCCGGGCCACGGCTTTGTGTCTGAATGGACACATGGAGCCATGACTTGGCTCAGGTTCCCCCATAGCAAGCTGCTTGCTGTGGGGGCACTTAACAGAAGAGAGGGGCCAGGAGCACAGAAGAGGGACCTGAGAAGAGGAAGATCTGGGCTGCTCTTGCAAAACCACTAACTAAACTAAAAAAAAAACAAGACTTTACAATCACTTTAAGTAAGAACTAGCTGCCCTTTCTATACATTAATACTTTACATGGCTATAGACATACTAATGTGGGAATGGTTTCAAATATACATTGATTGCATTTTGGTTGCAGTAAGGATGTATTTGTGCTTCATTGCCAAAAGTAAATGTTGTATTAGTAGGTGAAGCATGGAGTAGTAGTGGGAGAGTGCATCCTATTCATGTGTCACTATTGTCTTCTGGTGTTAAAGTAAAATTATAAAATTATTATTTTTTAATTTTGGTTAGAGCAAGGGAGTGTTATAACTCCTGTCAGATTTATTTTCCCTCTGTATCCCATTAGAGATTTTCCTTCACTTTCTGTCCCATAGCCAAACAGGAAGTGAGAAGAACTTCCTGCAAATTAAGGGAAACTCTTGGGGACCCCAGGTCCCCTGAACTAGTGTACCCATTGAAAGATTTCCCTTCTCTTTTACTTTTCTGGGGACACATATAAGTTGGTTGGATAATGGTAAATGGGACAAATAGAGAATCTCCTCAATGAAAACACAGGCAGCAATACAAACTGACACACATTCTAACCGCTCTCCACTCTATCCAAAACTAAAAAATATGTTTTGCCTTTAGTTATACTTTATATGCTCTCCAGAATTCATATTTTTTTTATCTCCATACAATAGAGGGTGGTACCTTTCTCTGCAGTAGGCAGATGGGTATACCATATATGCTCAGTCAACTTCAAGATAATATGAGGTGTGTTTAAAAAGTTTGGTGGATGGTCTGATATCTCAATGGCAACATGAGCCAGTTGCACGCACATGCACATGACTATCCAGAGACACGTCGAGAAGTGCTACTTGCAGTGGAGTACACGCAGGGGCGGACTGACCATTTGGTTACTCGGGCACTGCCCGAGGGCCCCATGCCACTAGGGGGCTCCATGAGGGTTGCCAGCCTCAGTAAAACCAGGGACAGTATGTAAAAATCTGTGTTTTTTTTTTTTTTACATCTGTCCCTAAAATGCCCCTTACCATCATCCTTTTGGTCTAAAATCCCAATATTATAGCTGCCCCGCCTCTCCAGTACCTTTTCAGTGTGTGTATGTGTATTCTGTGTGTTTGTATACTGTGTGGCCCCATAATCTACTGTTGCCTGGGGGCCGCATAATATCCTATTGCCAGGGGGCCCCATAATATCCTATTGCCCGAGGGGCCCCATGAGTTGTCAGTCTGCCCCTGAGTACACGTGACCATCAGGGTAAACCTGCTGTGTGCAGTTGAAGGTTGTCAGTGTGAGAGGTAGGGTCATAGTGCAATAGAGCAACAAGAGAACATTAACTTCTACTACAAATTGGGGAAAGCGTGACAGTTTTTGAGGCACAGGCTAACAGACTAACAACGAGAAAAACAGATGGAAACCTCTGAAGATTATATTACCATGTGTGACTAGAATCTATCCTTTCTGCGAACCATCACCACAGTGGATGAGACCAGTTTGATCCAGAATCCAAGTGGCAGTTGATTTAATTGGCGCCCACTGACTTCTTTCTCTTTTCCCGTCTGAAGAGCGTCATAAAAGGCGCACGTTTTGCGGACATGGCAGCAATCCAAGAATGTGTCACAGCAGTTCTGCAACCGATTCCTAAAGAGGCCTTTGCTGACAGTTTCCAGAGGATTTATGAATGTTGCTATTTTTGTTTATAGTGCAAAAAATAAAAACCGCAGAGGTGATCAAATACCACCAAAAGAAAGATCTATTTGTGGGGAAAAAAAGGATGCCAATTTTGTTTGGGAGCCACGTCGTACGACCGTGCAATTGTCAGTTAAAACGACGCAGTGCCGAATCGCAAAAAGGGGCCTGGTCCTTTACCTGCATTTTGGTCCGGGTCTTAAGTGGTTAAAGTAAGATTCTTGTGCTTATTGTTTTCTCAGTACTGTCAATCTGCTGTCTTGAAAAGATTCTGATACTTAAAAGTACTGAAAGCTGCTGAAATTAATGCATGTGCAGATTTGGGCATACTCTGCTTTGCCATATTGTGATTGAGCATAGCCTTAGCACTTCTTCACAGTGCACCTCCTCCTGCCTCCTTCCAGACTCCTCATAGCCATTGAGGCAACACATCATAGCACCTTTTGGTGCCTGAACTTAATACCTGTCAGCAGCTATTAGTGACAGTCTCTTATAGGCCCTTCTTGCATTTCAGTGTACCCAAGAGGGCCCCTGAACATACAGGACTCTAAACACTGGCACCACTTGGCACAGCCCTGTTTAACCACAGTCTGCAATAGACTTTGACAGGCAACCAGCCGTGGGCATGGATGCTTGTGCCTGTTCCTTCCACACACACACTAAAAGACCTCGGAGGGACATAATGCAGCTAAATAGCCCCTGTGTGCAAGGTGTCTTAAAGTTACCATGCACTTTAAATGCTTAAGGACTGCCCCACATACATATATTGTGGCAGGGCAGCCCTTAAGCACAAAATCACATACCTGTACATCATTCCTGTGATCGGCTCTGGATCGCAAGTGCACGGCGCCAAAGTGGTTGGACACAGCTGGAGCCAATCAGCGTGTCTGATCATTTACAGTAGAGTGTCGTGGAGAGATTTGGCAGTACACTATGCGCACACCATATCTCCTGTGCTAATAAGCACACATTTCGTCTAATGATATAATGCATCTTACCTAGCACTCAATTTCCCGTATAGCCCCAAGTAAACAGACATCACTACAGCTTACATCTCAGCTCCATCAGTATGACTGCCCTCAGCCCAGCATGCTTGGCTATTTTATACGTAAAACACAAAAGCTATGACAAACAGGAAGTGATGGCTCCAGCAGCCAATCGCTTCTTCCATGGGAAGTGACATCACAGGATATGACCTAACAGGAAATCCTTCCAACAGGATGAGTTAATACAAACAACCAATGAATAATTACTAAAGGAGTCCTATGGGTGTGTCTGAGCAGAGACAGGGTGTATTGCCTTTCCTGGATTCCACTAAACAAAGGAAGCTGCATAGCTGAACAAACATGGACTCGGTCTCTGACCATAACCACTCAAAGACTCCTGTATTTCCACTGATAGGAATCCTTATTCTGCATTGTTTCAGAGAATAACGCATACCCAGATTATACTACCGTTCCTTGTGGATGGGTGTATGCTACGAATCTCAACCTGTGCTGATCAGACACAGCAGAGACAAAAGTGTACATCCGCCTATAATCGATAATGTCCTTTCAGAGCAAACATATCCCCCCCAGATGAATGTCTGTGCTAATGCACAGGGGTCCTTTTGTTTGCTCTTTGCTCTTTGGAGCAGGCTGCGGGAGTAATAACACTGGGTGACACTATGACAATACATATTAAACACATCTTCCAAAAATTTCCACAACAGCTCCTTTTCTTTGTCGTATGATCCCATGTGTCCCTCAATGAATCTTGCTCTTCTTCTTAAACCTGGAAATTAATCAGTCCTTATGGTCCATATGAGTTCATGAAAAGGAAAACACGGCTTGACATGTAAACTCTGTTCTTAAGGAGAGATGACATGGTGAGCTGTAGTAATTGCCGGTTGGTCTGGGATCCTCTGTGTCTTCTACGTGAGTTGGGCTTCGGGGTGTCTCATCAAGAAAGATGTGGTCATCTGCTTGGGCTCTGGTCACGTGTCAGGCAACAGGAGCACCTCACCACGACATATAAAAGAAATAGAAACAAAATGACATGAGTGCATATATATATATATATATATATATATATATATATATATATATATATATCCTACTTCCTTTAACCACGATCCAATGGGGAAAAAAAAAGTTTCTCAAACCCTTAAAAAGATTCTAACCTTCACTAGCTATAGCTCTGGCTTCAACGGTTTAAATGAACACCCCATCCACAATGGATGAGAAATTGTTCAATCGTATCATAAGCTCAAGCCCCCACTTTGTACATGCAGGAAACCATGCCCAGACCTGGTCAGGGTTGGTGAACAATTCCCTTCTCGCTGTCCCTGCCATTCGCACCATCAGATCTTAACAATCGGCCACGACATAAGATGCTGAGAAGAGTTTTAGCAACATGCATGAACCTCTTGCATTAGGGGGAATTACCTTATAAGGTGTAGATCCACATAAGTACCAAACTAAAGTTAAAACACACTTGTGGGCTAACTAGTTGTCCTAATACCCAAACCGGAAAGAGACAGAGCTATTGTTAAAACTATAACCAATTTTACCCTCTAGAAATGTATCGTGAAATTCTATTGACAAGTTTCAGTTTGGTGTCTACTAGTTTGTCAAAACTTCTCGTACCAATATTAAAATCATAAATAGCATGGACTGTTGTCATTGCTGGAGACTAAAGCTCATTGGAGATTCAGAGTAGACCCAGCAATTGGTCCTGTTCACTTTCTTAGTTAGTTGGAGAATACACTTTAAACAATAAGTTGGGGTGCTTTTCTTCGTTACCCTTGCTGAAATTAACTAAACAAAAAATATAAATGAACAAAGATACTCCTCAATTCTTTGGTGTGGTTGAGCAGCTTCTTGCAGTGGCTGGCGTGGTCTCGTCCCTCAAGCTTCTTTACAACGACCCAGTCACCTGGTTGGAAAGAATGTAAACTGGTTATTGTGTCATGGTCCAGGAGGGACTCATGAACCCTTTGGTGGACCTTTTGAAGTTCATGTTACAGTGATTGCACCTACCCCATTAGCTGAGAATGTAGGTGAAAGCTAATAAGGAAAGTACAACTCTGGTTTTGGTTGACCTCCATTACAAACCTCATATAACAATAACCCAGACATGCCGGACTGTGGTTACTGCATAACCTGTGCGTGGCTTACCATCTGGGGTGTAATACCTGGAACCATTGAAAAAAGGTTTTTATGGGAGCGTCCTTCACCAGACTGCTGCTTGCTGATTAAAATTCCATCAAAGAAAGACAGTCTTGGCACAAACTTGGTTACAATTAGAAGGGCTAGTATTGTTAGTTTGAAAAACTGACACTTTTATTTACCCCCCCCCCCCCCCATTTTCTTCCTCATTAAAAACTGAAGGAAGAAATGCAGAGAAAAAAAAAGAAACAATGAAATAGAATATGATACTTTTAACTCTTTAGTGTAATTATGTGTACAGCAAAAATTATTACTCTATCCTTCATATTTAACCTGCAAAAAGTGTCAAACAATAATGACATTCCTGTACATTATTTAAAATTGTCAATGACATTCTTCTTCAAAACCAATTCAACTAAAAACCCTCTGTAACCCTTACTTTTTCCCGTTCCTACAAAAATGCAACAGCCACGATGCGTAGGAGGATCAGCGCGGTAAGTTAGAACATATTCATGTTACTTCATACAAACATTCAGATACAAATGTGGGGAAGATACTTCCAAAACAAAAATGAAAAAAACAAAACAAACATCCAGAATGCTGCCTTCGCTCTTTTAGCAATAGAAAAAAAATACAATGGGAAAAACACGAGAGCAGCTCGAAAACCTTGCATGGACCAGCCATACAAAGTTCAAAACAGGCATGAGAATTTTAACCACAAAAGCGTGTACTACACATCCATCAACCCACTCATTATTACAGATATCTGAAGCTGCAGCTGAACTACTTCCAAGGTATTTTTATTCTGGGGTCTCGTACCTCCAGACATTAAAAGTACCTTCCAATAGACATGTGCATTCGTTTTCGTTAGAATGCATTTTCGTCCGAAAATCAGGTATTTTCGTTATCGTTTTGACGAAAACCGAAAGATCCGACATAAAAAATGCTTTATTTTCGTTTTGGTTCAGATCCGACGATTTTTGATGCTTTGTTTTTTCGTTGTTCAATTCGACAAAGCATCAAAAATCGTCGTTCTGAATACAGTGAATAGGTAGAAATTGAACGACGAAAATTCGACGATTTTCGATGCTTAGTCGAATTTTCGTCGTTCAATTCGACAAAGCATGGAAAATCGTTCTAAATACAGTGAATAGGTAGGAATCGAACGCCAAAAATTCGACAAAGCATCGAAAATCGTCGAATTTTAGTCGTTCAATTTCTACCTATTCACTGTATTCAGAACGACGATTTTCGATGCTTTGTCAAATTGAACGACGAAAATTCGACAACTCATCGAAAATCTTCGTTTTCGGACGAAAACCTTCCCGGTAAAAACGACATAAATCAAAATGATTTTCAGGAGTAACTAAATAAATGTATTTTCCAAACGAAAAAACGAAACAAAATATATATTCCAGTCTGCCTTCCAAAGGAATACACCTTACCGTACCCTCTGACCATATATGTCATTCTTTGAGGGGTCTCATGTCCAGAGCCCCAAACCCAGACCTCATGTGCGTTGCGGTCCCTGACTGGTGTGGAGCCTAATTTTGTTCCTCCAGCGCATGGACCAACATTACCCATGACCATGGGCGTCCGCTCCATAGGGCAAAGGGGGTCGGTTGCCCCCCCCTGGAATTTAAGAACTGCAGGGGGTGTCAGGCCGACACCCCCCGCGAATGAATATCAGCACGGGGGGTGATCAGAGCGAGTGTCTTTGGGGCAGGCAGAAGGAGCCGCTCCGCCAGAGAGTGGGGTCCTGACTCCTGCACCATCCAGAGGCGACATGAGGAGACTTGCAGAAACGGAGGTGGGGTCTGTATAAGCGGGAATTTTGGACCTGGCGAGAAGAGCAGATGAGGATGCTGTATGAGTCGGGCGGTGGGAGGCAGAGTTTCTGGCTGTTTATGAGATGGCCGGGGGAGATCATCTGAAGGAGAGAAAGATGCCGAGAGGAGTGGTCAGGGAGATGTCAGCGCAAAAACATATGGCACCAGGTGAGGCTGACAAGACTGCACTCTGCACAACACAGAGAGGTGACAGGCATGCTCTGTATCCTGTTACATGCAGGTGGTGGTGCCCTGATGTTGCTGGTGACATGGTGGTGCCCTGGTGTTGCTGGTAACATGGTGGTGCCCTGGTGTTGCTGGTGACATGGTAGTGATAGTGATCTGATGTTGCTGGTGACATGGTGGTGCCCTGGTGTTGCTGGTAACATGGTGGTGATCTGGTGTTGCTGGTGACATGGTGGTGCCCTGGTGTTGCTGCTGACATGGTAGTGATAGTGATCTGGTGTTGCTGATGACATGGTGGTGCCCTGGTGGTGCTGGTGACATGGTGGTGCCCTGGGGGTGCTGGTGACATGGTGGTGCCCTGGGGGTGCTGGTGACATGGTGGTGCCCTGGGGGTGCTGGTGACATGGTGGTGCCCTGGTGGTGCTGGTGACATGGTGGTGCCCTGGTGGTGCTGGTGACATGGTGGTGCCCTGGTGGTGATGGTGATCTGGTGGTGCTGGTGACATGGTGGTGATCTGGTGGTGCTGGTGACATGGTGGTGATCTGGTGTTGCTGGTGACATGGTGGTGATCTGGTGTTGCTGGTGACATGGTGGTGATCTGGTGTTGCTGGTGACATGGTGGTGCCCTGGTGGTGCTGGTGACATGGTGGTGATCTGGTGGTGCTGGTGACATGGTGGTGCCCTGGTGGTGCTGGTGACATGGTGGTGCCCTGGTGTTGCTGGTGACATGGTGGTGCCCTGGTGTTGCTGGTGACATGGTGGTGCCCTGGTGTTGCTGGTGACATGGTGGTGCCCTGGTGTTGCTGGTGACATGGTGGTGCCCTGGTGTTGCTATTGACATGGTGGTGCCCTGGTGTTGCTGGTGACATGGTGGTGATCTGGTGTTGCTGGTGACATGGTGGTGATCTGGTGTTGCTGGTGACATGGTGGTGATCTGGTGTTGCTGGTGACATGGTGGTGATCGGGTGTTGCTGGTGACATGGTGGTGCCCTGGTGTTGCTGGTGACATGGTGGTGATCTGGTGTTGCTGGTGACATGGTGGTGATCTGGTGTTGCTGTAACATGGTGGTGATCTGGTGTTGCTGGTAACATGGTGGTGCCCTGGTGTTGCTGGTAACATGGTGGTGCCCTGGTGTTGCTGGTGACATGGTGGTGCCCTGGTGTTGCTGGTGACATGGTGGTGATCTGGTGTTGCTGGTGACATGGTGGTGATCTGGTGTTGCTGGTGACATGGTGGTGATCTGGTGTTGCTGGTGACATGGTGGTGATCTGGTGTTGCTGGTGACATGGTGGTGATCTGGTGTTGCTGGTGACATGGGGGTGATCTAGTGTTGCTGGTGACATGGGGGTGATCTAGTGTTGCTGGTGACATGGTGGTGATCTGGTGTTGCTGGTGACATGGTGGTGCCCTGGTGTTGCTGGTGACATGGTGGTGCCCTGGTGTTCCTTGTGATATGGTGGTGCCCTGGTGTTGATGGCGATGTGTGTATGTACATTACTCTTGCCTAGCACTAGCGGTCGAAGAAAGGGTAAAATGCAACTGTGTATTGCCGCTGCTGATGCACCCCCCCCCTTAAAAAATTTCAGCGGACGCCCATGCCCATGACGATTCGAATCGTTTATGAAGTGTCCCTGCATCCAGGGCACCCTTGCGCCAACTTTCGGAGCAGTACTTCTTAGTGGCCATTTTTACAGTACTGCCACCCACCGTTCTCCGATTATTATACACAGTCTCCCAGTATGCTAGAACACTACTCACATTTATGCCAATACAATCGCGCTCCGGAATTACAACTTTTATGCACAGCCCGACAGGTCTCTCGATGTATAGCCTTCTAAACTTGTTTGTCAGACGAACTACAAAGCACCATGAAATCCTCCACTATTCAAACCAATATTATGGCTTCTTTCTACCTGTATCTAGATGTTACAACAATATTTTGGATGCCTCCCGTTTACTCCCTACCCAAAACTGTATTACAGTATAAAACTTCACAAAACAACTGGAATTAAATTTAAAACACTCTTTCAAAAGCCAAAGTGTTTCCCATTGTCCTTCCAAGCACAAATCTCATTTGCTTGTGTCATAGGACCCCAATCTGCTCCCACCAACTTCCTGTGGATGCATCAAATGCTGTAAAGCATGCTCATCTCTAAGAACCCATAAAACTGGTTTATTTACATATCAATGTACAGGAAGAGGAAGGGGGAGGGGAAGCCTAGCACTATGTCTATCAAGAAAAGTACAAACACAGCTAACCTGAAATAGCTTAAATTCACTTAAACGGAAAACAGAAATGATGCCTAAAAACAAGATGGTGGCTCAGGCCACATGGTTTCACACACAAAGGAATGGTGGCTGCACCATTTATAATAACAAAAGTGGTGTCTTCAAAATCTGAACATGGAAAAACAATTTAAACTAGCGAGTTTAACATTAAACAAAACAATTTCTCCGTTCCTGGTGTCTCACCCCTGAAATTAGAACAATTTCCACTCCGGGATGATTTAAATGCTAACTGTATAAAACAAAAATCCTTCAAGATGGTAAAGCATACAGTACGTGACCAGGCTTTACCATCCGGGTGTCTGGAGAGAGCGAGCCGCTGACGGTGGAATGCACGCGAACACACCAACATGGAGGTGAAGGAATCCGTGCCCAAACTGATAAGTATGCAGCCCCAGTGCCAAGATGGGCACCTTTTAATGTAAGTGGCCACTTGGCCCATATTTTTTATTCTCATTTAATAAATGGGTTGCACTATGGAAGTCTTTTTCTGTTCCATGTTCCATCTTTAAAACCGGAGGAAAAGGTTTATATACTCATCTCTGCAGTATGATATGTATGTAGGCATTATCCTGCATAAGTGATCCCGACCATCTTTTTTAAAAAAGAGGTCCAAAGGTTCTGGTAAGCGCATTACCACTATCTGAGCACTTTTGGGTGTCGATCGCACAAGTTGTATGGTAAAGGAATACTAAAAGGCACCATTTGAAGAAGATATTAATCAAGCACATCAAGATCTATACAGTGGCAACTAATAATTCAGTGATTTATTCATATATACAACGTTCACTGGTAGCAAGGAATTCACCATTTGTTTGGACTTTTTCTTGGGGATTTATCCACTGTTTGCAATTTTTGTCAATTTGTGACACATTAGATCTACCACTTACACTAATCAACTGTGTTATCCAGTCATCTGAATTGACAATATTGATTAATTAGGACTCATATATCCAATATAATAGTGGTGAAAAATTGTATTTTTGGTTTTTTTATTCACATTTATTTTTTCACTGGCAGCAAGAAATACACCACTTGTTTAGGGCTAAATAGTTCATAATATGTGCTACACCAGTTTACCACATATATCCATTACTATTGATACATAGTCACAAGATTTTGTATTTAATTAGTGATTAGCACACATTTATTTATTTATCACATAGCACCCCCTACCACTCACCACTCACTTAGATAGGAGGTATACACTCCATCCAACAGGGGAGCAGCTTAGAAGCAATATGCACCTTACCACTGACCGCCCTCTTCAACGAGGCCAGGACATTGCCTTCCACATGTCAGTAGAGAGCCGGAATGGCTTTCCGAGAAAAAAAATGGCGTTTAGGAACCTGCCACTGAGGTACCGCACATTCCACAAATTCTCAAAAGGGGGCATAGTCTACCAGCTGAAAAGGCAGCAGTAGGAAGCTAGCATTCAGCCGCTGGGCATGTGGATGGCTGGGACTGAATTTCTTTTGATGGTGTAGCAACTGGGGTAGGGAAATTTGCCTGCTACAATTGGATTCAGGTGTACAGCTAGCAGATTGCCCGCAAGTGCATGTTTTTAAGAGGACTGAATGTATAATAGGGTTGGAGATCCCAACTGATGAGGAGAAAGGAGAGGTCCACCTTGTTCTTTGGTGTGGGTCTTTTAAGTACTGTTGCCAACTGACTGTATGGAAGCTCGACATTAGTCTGGTCAAGCATGTGGTGCCCAAGTTGCTGCTGTTTTGGCCACGCTTGATACGTTTCCGACATATGTTGCAAACAGCAACTGTGGGATCTGCTGCACACGTCTTAAAAAAGGGCCCGCACCAAAGAACTTTTGGAGTCAGCAGTGCCCTGCACATGCCGAGCAGTTGGTTGGCTGCCATAAACTGGCTCCTGGAGGGCATTCTGCCTCATTGGAGATGTGCCTCCTCCTCTCTCCTATCAGGCACCTACGTAGAGTCAGTGACCTCATCATCCCCTCCCTCCTCGCCACTGGAGCAAACCTGACAGTATGCTGCAGCTTGGGGAACATGACTGCCAGTTTCTTGTCCTCCTTGGGCACCCCCTCTCTCTTGGCTCATGTTTCTTCCTTCATCCTCAACCTGGGAACCATCATCAGAGCCTTCAAAACGCTGCACATCCTCCTGCAGCATGTACTCTACACTGTAGTCAAACAGTTCAGGGGACACTTTAGGGCATGATGGTGGGGCTAGGGATGACATTGAGCTGAAGGAAGAGGCTGCTTTGGCAGCTGCATTGGCAAAGTATTCTGAGCCTGGGTGACAGAAGATGAGGAGGATGAGGACAGCTTGGTCATCCACTCTACCAACTCTTCTGCATGTTGTGGCTCAACATGGCCAGCTGCCAAAAAAAAGGCCAAGCGTGGACCACGCCCATGAGCTGAGGATGCAACGTGTCCACGACCAGCACTGTTGGCTGTAGACGCAGAGCCTGCTTGCCCTCTTTTAGTGGCCTGTGAGCGTCTGCTTCTCCTTGGTGGCCTTACTGCACAATTAGATTAGCAAAACAACACCTGAAGTTTACTAAAAACTGTACACCAGGAATGGCCGGCAGTCAGGTATAGGCTTGGCTGGACTAGAATGCAGTGGATATACTGTATATGTAGGAGAATGTATATATATTTTATGCACTGCAGATCGATGAGTCACCTGCCTTAAAGTGTCTTTGAACACATACACCAGGGATGGCCTACAGTCAGGTATAGGCTTGGCTATATATATATATATATATATATATATATATATATATATATATATTTCAATAAAAGCCTGTGTATATATATATATATATATATATATATATATATATATATATATATTTTAAATGCACTGCAGCTCACTGAGTCGCCTGCCTGCCTGAAAGTGTCTTTGAATATGTACACCAGGAATGGCCTACAGTCAGGTATAGGCTTTGCTGGACTGGAAGCTGCTGTGCCTACGTCAAAAAGGAGTGGGCTCTCTTTAGGCAAACCTGTCATTATTTTTTCCACTGCTGGGAGACTTTTAAAAATATAGAGTTAGGATCGCAGTACACAAAGGAGGCAAGACATAGGCACAATCAGCTTCCACATATAATTGGAGTGGTTATAAATGCAGAAGGTTTGTTACCTGACTAAAAATTATTTTGCATGCAGCTCCCCCCACCAAATATTTAATTGAGCCGATCTCGATCAAGCGATGTGCATGAGAGTAGAGGCTCTCTTGGCGCTCTCCATCCTCATTGGTTCAGATACAGCAGCGGGAGCCATTGGCTCTTGCTGCTTTTAATCACAGCCAGGGACAAAGTTGCTGGGGGGGGGGGGGCAGGCCTTGAGAGCAGGGTTTTGGAGAGCGAACTCTTACAAATTCCCCCAGAGCAAGCTGCTTGTTATGGAGGCACTCAGCAGAGGGGAGGAGCCAGGAGCGGCAGCAGGGGAGCTTAGAAGAGGAGGATTGGGGCTGCTCTCCGTGCTAAACCATTGCACAGTGCAGGTGAGTATGATTGTTATTTTAACAAAAAAAAATTACAATCACTTTAGGAGTGAATTTAAAAAGTTACGTGGAGGTCATAGAAAATCCTAATCTTGTTTAACAATAGTAAATAGTCTAAATTTCTGTGGAAGGTGGTAAGAGTAGCAAAAAGCAAAACATGTATTTAGTTTAGCCATATTTACCTTGATTTGTGGTAATGCATACATGCATTTTTTGTATTTTTGTAACTTATGCATCTATTGGAATCTAACCTATGATGTTACAGATGGCCTTGTGTGCAAAGTGATATAAATAGGTAGGTATGCTAGGGATGATTTCCTAGTAGTAGTTGTAAATATACATACCTGTAATAACTAACAAAAACAAAATAAAGCCACTTCCATTTAGCACGATGAAGGGATATCCTTTGTTATGAATACCTTTAACATGTTATTTATAGGAATCAAATGTTAACAGGGCTAATGCAGAATGTACTGCCATTAGTATATTACCTTTAAAATGGAAGTATTCCACAAGCACTCCAACATGCATTATGTAACCAGCATTTGTCCTTATCACCAAACAATTTTATACACTGCATCTCTGCTGCTTAATCAGCTTTGTATGTATTTAAAAAAAAAAAGACAAACTAAAAAATTATAACAGCCAAAAGCCACACAGGTTATTTTTTTAAAAAAATGACATTTGTATAAAAGCTCTAAAATAGTTATATAAATGTCATCCTATAAGCACATTAGAATTGTGAAAAACTGCTTACACTCTCATTTTGAAATTTTCAGCATAAATATTATTTATCAGTGACCTTTCACCGAGTGTTAACAATTGTCGTACTTGCAGCAAAGCTTTACCCTGAAAAACTACACCATATTTTCTTCGTCTATCAATACACCATCAGTGCCACCAATCACAACTGGTGTTTGACAAGCCAAACCAAACCAAAAACACAAGTACAGTCAAATATATCTTTTAGGCTTTGTACATAACATCATTTTTTGAGAAAGACCTTATATATAAAAAATATCTGTATGTGACATAATAAGGGCAGCTAATCGATTCAATGATAGCCTGCACAATTCTGATTCCACTAAGGACTTTGAAACTGGTGAAATCAGTGGGAATTCCCTGTATGGCCCCCAATCCCACCCACCCATTTCTTACGACATAATAAGAAAAACCATGTACCAGCAACACAACAGTTTGAAGGCACAACATTCAGCACAAATGAACCTTGACCATTTTTCAAGGTGATCTTGCCCACAGCCATCAATGCCAACCCTTTCAGCCAACAGACACTTTGGCATCCCTCTTACCTTGATCTGTTCTCTCAAGGCTTGTTGGGGACACAGCTTGGGGAATGTTAGACTCACTATCACTTGTTTTCCGTTTCTTCGACATCTGCAGGGTGTAGACGTGATATTGTCTTGGTGGTGCTCAGGGGATGATGAACTGATTGAGTAGTGAGAGATAAAAAAGAAAATGCTTTGCTATTGAGAGAGAGACTCTGGAGTGGCTAGAGAGCAAGTAGGAGGCAGGGACTAAGAGGAGAAATTCTACAAATCACAATTCCATCAATGCAATTCTCAGTTCTCTTATTCCATTTTTTTTTCTCTCCAGCTACCAGCAGGTCGAAAGAAGGTGGGGGGGGGGGGGGGGGGACACACAGGAAGGCATGGAAGGTAAACCACTGAGAATTTACATTCAGTCATTGAAAGGTGGAGGACAGGTGAGGTTAAAGCTACAGATCATGTTAATCAAATTCCTCCGCTTTTCCAATGACATTCCTTGAAATGGATCATGTGCCTTGCTTACAGTAATGCATTTCAAGGTTCTTTCTGCTAAATGTAGGAAAGAAAGGTGATTGAGTCCCATTTCCTCTTCCAAAGCCCCCTGTCCAAAGTTCAGAGCAGCTCTGTGACGTGCACATGACATTGGAGTACATTGTGATGGTCTTCCTGGATGTGGCAACATGTGCAACCTCTGTGATTCAAGCTGGATCCATCGTGCTGTCAATGGTTCTCCTTCCATCCAAGGAAAACACTCTGTGGGAAAAAATACATCAACTAAGTTTTAAATTTGCATTTTGGTAAGTTAACTCTATCATTTATAAATGTAATTTTATCAGGCTCTAATTATCTATTTAGATAGTACTGGCAATTTACACAGTGCTTTACATACTGTACATTTATATCAGTACCTACCTACCCTCAAGGAGCTTACAATCTACAGTTTTTATCTAATGGTGGCCATACACAGAACAGTTTTATATAAATATAATTGTATTGTTGATCGATTTAAGCTCATCTCACACATTACAATCAGACTGTACAATATCCTTTAGATCTAGAAATAACTATGTAGTTCAAGAGCCTGCTTGATTGCATACAAATTGACTGAAAAGTGAAGGTAGGTCCTCATATTACATAGTTTTGATAAATCTAAAGTTGAGTGTACAGATTGCATGGCCAAATTGCAACCTGTATGATAAGCTTTACAATATGGGTGAAAGATATTGCCATAAGTTTAAAAAAATAAAATAAAAAAAAACAGTTTCTTGTGACTAACGATCATATTGATCTATCTGTTTTCCTACAATTGGATTTTCCATCCAGATTGATCAGAATAATTTTGATGATATCATCCACCGGTTTTGCTCAAAATTGATTAATGACATGGTGTATGTCTTTTTTTTTTTAATTCACAGAGTCAATCATCTGTTTCTGTGATTATTTATTCAATGTGATTGTTGCCTGTATTGTTGGGTGACAGAGACTACTTTAAACATAATTCGCCCGCATGATCATGCATTGCAACACATGGGAATCATATATCCTTATATATCCTTATTTCTAGACACACATTTGCTAGAGGTATGTAAGGGTATATACAGTAGCTGTTCAGTGTTAACATTTGATGTGTTTGTGTATATATTTATTAAGTAGATTAACTTCTACACTACAACATGCATCCATAAATTCCATGGCCAATTTGGACAGGAGACAATTAACCTACAAGCATGCCTTTTAATAGGAAACCTACACAAGCACAGGGAGAACATACAAACTCCATGCAGCTAGTGCCCTGACTGGGATTCAAACCTGGCACCCCAGTGCTGCAAAGCAGAAGTGCTAACCACTAAGCCATTTTGCTGCTCCTATAATCAGCAATGCTTAGCAGACAGACTTTTCAAACAGCATAGATGCAAGCATATGGAGCTACTTGTTTTAAAAGCTTCCCCCTCTTCCCACAGCCAAACACACAATAAGCCAGAGTTACCTGCAGAAGTGATGGAGCTCCTCATCCGTGAAATTAATGAACTTGGATGACAGTTGAGATCCTAAAAGTAAGCCTGTGTATCACCATTCATGCATACAGAAGAAGTACTGGACTCATCAGGCAGAAGAATGAAAAGAGCCAAAGAGAGTCTTGTGAATGCTGTCCCTTGAAAAGCACTGGCATCCCTGGGGAAGTTAGAGTTCTTCTTGTAGAACAAGCTGAGGGCATGTCTCCCATCCAATATGAGCCAATGACGACAGCAACTCCATTGCTACGACAGCTGCAACTGCGATTCATTGACATGTTAATAGAGCTCAGACGTCAGGAGCCTGGACCATCATCAGCATGTCAAGTGCTTGCCAGCACTCAGAGGTCTGGAGCTGATCAGGGCCAGACAAACACACACACAAGTGTTACTGTAGATGATGTAAGCACTCTTAGAGCAATCCAAAAGAATATATTGTATAACCATATAAGGGTTGGATTACATGGGCACTCTGTATAGTTAACACATTGCATAGATGCATATATTTATAGAACAAACTGAACTTATTTGCCCCTATTTTTTCTATAGATATGGGAGATCTGGCTCTCCAGATGTTTGGAGGATTAAATGGTAAGATGTCGCTTCTGCAGACACTAATGATGACATTATGTACATTATTGTGGGATTTTAGAAGCAGAAGTTGAATGAATGGGGGGTGTGATAGGTGCTTTGTGATGCTGTGCCTGCCTCCTCTATGTGCAGCTTCTGCTAACGTCAGCGATGTCTGCGTCAATGCTGCCTCCAGTGACATAAATAGACCCCCTCTCCCTCCCCTCATTCTCATTGAGGGGAGGGAGAGATTTTTTTTTATTATGATCATCCCCATAAATCAAATTGTTTCTCCTGCTTGCTACACATGCACTCAGCTGTATCTGGCATTTGACTACTTATTTACTAAAATGTCTAGTTTTTAAATACATCTGCTATATAAGCGATCTGATTTACTGCAGAACAAACAGAACAATAGTATTTAGTACTGCCATCATTGCAAAGGTTTTCCATTATTATGTCCAATACCTCAAAAATAAAGTGATACATGATGTAAGGGTTAAAGTACTATATGCAACCCTATCCAGAATTAATGTAATTAGCTAGACCTTGGTAAAAGTTCAGAATCAAAGCAGACTTTCACTCCCTAGCTCTATTTTAGCTTCCTTCACTTTCCCACTAACAATACCAATTACAGATTTAAATGGTATACCTACCAGCTGTGTGCACAGAGCATGCAAACATAGGCTGATTGGGTGGTCGTCACTTCCTCCATATTTCCCACCTCATTAGGGCCTAAGCAAGAGTCACATTAGAGGCCTACCCTGGGGTGGGTTCTTCTGGGCAAAGTTAGGAACTTTGTATAGAGCCACTGACATGCACATTGGGTGGCTTTACTTGAGTCACGCTCACGACCCGGTAGATTACAAACAGTAAAGAACTTTAGTAAATGCCCTTAATATCATGTACACCAACACGATCACTTGAGCATTTAAGTGGGACACGCTGAGCCAATGTCCTCTCTACCTGTCCAGTGTACCACTACGACCTCACTCCCAATAACAGTATGGGATGGGGTCCCGCTGTGCACCTAGTGTGGACTCCATGTGTGCACTTCACTACCCGTGTAGAGGTTGAAGGCCCCAGTGCTGCAGATCTGCTCCCAATGCTATGGGAAATGGATTGTGGCCAAATGAGTGCTGACATCTCTCTCACTGCAAGAGAGCTGTTACATGTGCACATTAACAACAGGCTGCATGTGAAACCTTTGTTACCACTGGTAACCACTTGTGTCTTCATACTGTATTAACGCTTGTACCACTATCTTCATACCCCAATGTGTTTAGAACCCCAAGCTATATACTATATGTACCGGTTACTTACATTCCACTCCTTTAGTAAATTCAGACCAGGCAAGGGCAACATTTCAAAAGTTTTACTTAAAGTGGATCTCCACCCTAAAGTGAAGATCCGCTGATCAGAACCCTCCCCCCTCCGGTGTCACATTTGACACCTTTCAGGGGGAGGGGGGTCCAGATACCTAAAGATGGGTTTCTGCACTCACTTCCGGCCCGCAGTCTCGGGCAAAAGTCGGGTTTTTCCCGTTGTGTGC
This sequence comes from Rana kukunoris, assembly GCA_029574335.1. Lineage (NCBI taxonomy): Eukaryota > Metazoa > Chordata > Amphibia > Anura > Ranidae > Rana > Rana kukunoris. The sequence continues at coordinate 372,455,125 of CM056052.1, forward strand.
TGGGAACTCTCGGCTCCCAGCACACAGCGGGAGCCAATCGGCGGGCGCAGCGCGACTCGCGCATGCGCTGTAGGGAACTGGGCAGTGAAGCCGCAGCTCTTCACTTCCTGGTTCCTTCACCGTGGATGGAGGGGGGAGCAGCAGAGAGACGAGCGAATGCTCGTCCTCTGCTGCGGACGCCGCTGGACTCCAGGACAGGTAAGTGTCCTATTTTTAAAAGTCAACAGCTGCAGTATTTGTAGCTGCTGGCTTTTAAAAAAAAAATTTAATGGGCCATCCGCTTTAAGGAATAAATTAACATGGTGGCAATCACAAGCAACAGCTAGGAATAAAGTGCAGACATTTCTCTAACAGCAGGGTCCTTGCGGTAGGCATCTTTGGACGTTAAACACACACATTCATCATGGCACACGGACAATGCACGCATGCACACCACTGTGGTCCCTAGATCACACACACCACATCCACATCAAATTGGTTTAGCCCAAGTCTAACATGTAGGACTAGGGAGCAGCTACGCCACGCCAAGGCACCAATCATGTCGCCGTCCATTCATACTATATTCATACGGTCGTGGGGATAATTTCTCCACCACGACCGAGGGTGACACCCCTTACTTGCAGGAGTGTCACCCCCCCACATTCACACACCATTTACACTGTAGCCTGCACTACTGTCCGTGTGCTGGGTCTACAAAATCAAAAAACAACTCATGACCTGAGTATAAAAACAAACAAAAAACTCATGACCTGAGTATATAAAATAAAATAAAAAATGAGCTTTCAAAAAAAAATCATCTGCCCTGTCTTGGGCCACGTCTGGAGCCTCGGCCACCGCTCCTCAGCTGCATAGGGGCAGCCTCAGGTGGGGGGGAATCAGGAGGAGGAGGAGGAGCATCCCCTGGTCCTTCTCTGGCTGGATGCCTGCCCTCTATGCGGTGAGGACCGCAATGGTCTCGGTATGAAGCTGCCTAGACTGCCTCCCCTCAGCCTGGATGGCAGCTGTATTGTCCCGTACAGCCTCTGTCAGGGACTGGACCTCAGCCACGAGGCCTGCTGTGGTGGCCTGCAGATCCCCCAGGCAGGTGACAACAGCAGCGGAATTGGCAACGACATCCTGCAGAGTGTCAGTCATATCTGCAGAGGAGGCCAGGCTGACTAACACTTGCCTCATCTGGGCAGCAACCTCACCCATATGTTGGGTCTGCCGGGCCTGTTCCCTCAGTAGCTGTTCCGGGACGGACTCAGGCACCCCCCTAGTCTTCCGGGTAGCCTTCCGGGGGCCAGGAGTGGCTTGGGGCCGCCTATAAGGGGAGGCCCTTGAGGGGGTTGAACGTTGTGGGAGGACCCTGAGGGGCTTCCCCTGATGGGGGTGGAGGACACAGAGGGCCCGGCAGAATGGGCAGACTCCTCCAAATACAGCATCACCTTCTGGTCTGAAAAGACTGGCTCCTCCTCAACAACCTCAAGAGCAGAGGTGTGGGCACTCCCAGGGCCGGATTTTCCACAAGGCCACCGAGGCCAGGCCTCGGGGCGGCAGTGGGTGAAGGGCAGCGCCGCTCCTGCGGCAAATTTTCGGCTTTCGCGGCCGCTAACATAGCCCACGGGCGGCGGCACTTGCTACTTAGGCAGTATAACTATTTTTCGCCGCCCGCCGCCGCCGCTGGAGGTCCGCGGCCGGCGGAGATAATGTCTCCGCCGGCAGCCATTTTCAAGAAGACCACTAGTTATTTCCCCCCAGGTCGCCCCGATTGATATGCAAAACGGCTGCGCCACTCGGGGCCTTTTTTTTTTCTTTGATAAAGTCGGGCAGATGCTGGCACTTGAACACCTGTGATTGGCCGAACAGGGTCATGTGTGGCTGCACGCTGTGGAATTCTGGGACATGTAGTCATGATGTGAGGCTCGCATCATGACTACATGTTCCAGAATTCCACAGCGTGCGGCCGCACATGACCCTGTTCGGCCAATCACAGGGCATTTGTGTTGCGAGCGCCCTGCAAATGGATTGACAGATGGAGCTGGTCACGTGTGGATGCGCCAAGGGCGCTGTGTATGTCTCATTTACCCCCCCCTCCCCGTTTCAGCCATGCTTCTCTGTCAAACAACCTCCTCTATGTCAGCTCAGCCCCCACCCCCTCTCAGCCCGTTCCTCCTCTGACAACCCACCCCCACTCTGTCAGCCCACAGCCCACTCCCCTCTGTCAGCCTACCCCCTCTCAGCCCACCCCTCCTCTGTCAGCCCACAGCCCACCCCCCCTGTCAGCCCACAGCCCACCCCACCTCTGTCAGCCCACAGCCCACTCCCCTCTGTCAGCCCACCCCCTCTCAGCCCACCCCTCCTGTCAGCCCACAGCCCACCCCCCCCTCTGTCAGCCCACAGCCCACTCCCCCTCTGTCAGCCCACAGCCCACCCCTCCTCTGTCAGCCCACAGCCCACCCCCCCTCTGTCAGCCCACAGCCCGCTCCCCTCTGTAAGCCCACCCCTCCTCTGTCAGCCCACAGCCCACCCCCCCTCTGTCAGCCCACAGCCCACCCCCCCTCTGTCAGCCCACAGCCCACCCCCCCTCTGTCAGCCCACAGCCCACTCCACTCTGTCAGCCCACCCCCCCTCTCAGCCCACCCCTCCTCTGTCAGCCCACAGCCCACCCCTCTCTGTCAGCCCACAGCCCACTCCCCTCTGTCAGCCCACCCCTCCTCTGTCAGCCCACCCCCCCTCTGTCAGCGCACAGCCCACCCCCTTCTGTCAGCCCACCCCCCCTCTGTCAGCCCACCCCCTCTCAGCCCACCCCTCCTCTGTCAGCCCACAGCCCACCCCCCTCTGTCAGCCCACAGCCCACTCCCCTCTGTCAGCCCACCCCTCCTCTGTCAGCCCACCCCCCTCTGTCAGCCCACCTCCCTCTGTCAGCCCCTCCCCTCTGTCAGCCCACCCCCCTCTCATCCCACCCCTCCTCTGTCAGTTCACCCCTCCTCTGTCAGCTCACCCCCCCTTTGTCAGCCCACCCCCCTCTCAGCCCACCCTTCCTCTATCAGCCCACAGCCCACTCCCCTCTGTCAGCCCACCCCCCCTCTCAGCCCACAGCCCACCCCCCTCTGTCAGCCCACAGCCCACTCCCCCTTTCAGCCCACCCCCCTCTGTCAGCCCACTCCCCCTCTCAGCCCACCCCCCCTCTCAGCCCACCCCTCCTCTGTCAGCCCACAACCCACCCCATCTCTGTCAGCCCACGGCCCACTCCCCTCTGTCAGCCCACCCCCCTCTGTTAGCCCACCCCCTCTGTCAGCCCACAGCCCACCCCTCCTCTGTCAGCCCACAATCCACTCCCCTCTGTCAGCCCACCCCCTCTGTCAGCCCACAGCCCACCCCCCCCTCTGTCAGTCCACCAACCCTCTCAGCCCACCCCTTCTCTGTCAGCCCACCCCCCCTCTGTCAGCCAACCCCCCCTCTCAGCCCACCCCCCTGTCAGCTCCTCTCTGTCAGCCCACCCCCCTCCTCTCTGTCTGCTGGCCACTGACCTATGGGTCCTGCTGGCCACTAGCCCAGGGTGACCAGAGGACACTGTCCCTGGACCAAGTCTGTCCCTGTTTTGTCCCTGCTTTGCAGGGCCAATTGCGAGCAGGTGCACCGCGAGATGGAGCAGTGGGAGGGCGCCCAGGGTTTGTGCCCATTGGACTGCCTGGAGGGGGAGCGCCACCAGATTTCACAGAGCAGGGATCTCCCACTTACCTGGCAGCCACTGTCATATGAAGTCCTGCCTCCTGGACTGGCTCCTATGATAGACCTGAGATGTAAGGAAGCACTCCGCTTGCTGGGGACAGTGATATCAGGGCTCCCACTCATTCTGCATTATGGTGAGTTGAACTATTTCATTTTATATTACAATGTAATAATAGATGAGTCTGTGATGGGGGATCATTAATGGGGGGCTTTGTGATGGATGACCTTATATGGGGGCTTTTTAATGGGCGGAATCTGTGATGGGGGATCGGCGGCCGTCTCGGCTCCTCCTTGCAAGAACTAACCCCCTTTATGCGAGCTCTCTCACATATGGGTTAGTTCTTGCGGGCGCGCTCCCGTGATACAGTCGGCGGCTGTAGCTGCCGACTGTATCACTTGGCCCCTGTGTGTATGTGTGGGGGGGGGGGGGGGCGGCATTGAAGGACTCGGCCTTGGGGCGGCACAGGGAGTAAATCCGGGCCTGGGCACTCCCCTCCACCGCTGCGTCTGGACATCCCAGGGGGTCTGGATCAGAATGCTGTTGGGGGATGATGTGGGATGGGCACCAGAAGATGATGGCCCAGCTCCCTCCTGGGCATCTGTGGATGACACAAAGCATTCACATGTTGGTTGACCCACACACTTGTCACATGTTCCCTTCCACCCCCCCCCCCCACATGCTACATACCAGATATTAAACAATAAAAACTTACCAGTCCTCCGGGCCAGATCCCTGGAGTCATAGTCCTCAACTCCCTCCACTTGCTCCCTCTGGAGACACCGGGCAACCACCTGCTCCTCCGGAGTCAGACTGAGAGCACAGGCTGGACCCCCTCCAGTGGCAGTGGCATGCCTTCTCATCGCTCCCAGCTTCTCCCGGACAGCACGACGCAGATCGTTGATCTTCTTGGCGATGTCTTTGGAGGTCCTGGCCTTCTGTCCAAGAACATTGACCTGGGAGGTGATCTGCTCCAGGATCTCATCCTTCCTGGCCTTACTGGTCGATTCACTTTGTGCCCCGTGTAGGTACACATCATACCTGGCCATGGCGGAAATAATCACAGCCCTCTCCTGTGCATAAAAGTTTTTTTTCCTCCTCTCCTTGCCTGACGCACTACCAGACCCAGACGCACGAATGCATGCGCAGTGGGTGCGGCCCATAAGTCAACGTCATGGCGCATGCTCCGTTCGTTTGGTAATTAATTTGCATGGGGTCACGCTTCATTTAAATTGAGCACGCTCACTTCCCTCACTTACGCCGACGATTTTACGTTACACCGGCGCATCGATAAGAGCATTTTCTGTGTGGATACGGTGCTTACCTCTCTGGCTCACAGTGGCGTAACGCATCGGAGATGCGCTTCGCCTGCATAAATATGTGCCGATGTACGTGGATCTGGCCCCTAGTCTCTAATTCAGGCTTGTGGCTGCCCCAGCATTCCTGCATAGGTGTAGCACTACCCCCGAAGGAGCTGCTGGTTTGTTTTGGGTGGCACGTTACCTCTGTATCTACGCCGTCTAGAGTACTGGATGCGAGCTGCAGTAAAGTCAATGTCCACACAGCAGGTGTCTTTTCTGTGCTTTTATTACCCAACGGGTAAAATAGTGAAAATTAGTGGAAGATGAAGGGATAGCAAAATGGAAGACAGCAAATTCAGGTGTAACTGGATATGGAAACAGTCCTGCTTCCAACGACAACTTTACTTCACCACTTCGTAGTGGGTATAGTGCATTCGGACAGGCCTTTCTCACCAGCCTGGCAGCCAGAACCTCATTCGAATGAACAGGATTAAGTCTCTGCCACAGACCCTCCTGAAGATTGGAGACAGTTGTGGTCCAAAATCCTTCTTGACTGGATTCAGAAGCATTCCGCTTGGTATTTACCAAGAATTTCTTGGCGTACTGACAAGGCGCACGGGAATCCCCCGAAATTTCCCTGTACGCATGCCCAGTATGCAAATGAACCCCCCGAGGTTCAAGCTTACTTTGCAAGCGTACGGGGATTGGTTCTCAAAAGTCACTTTCACTTTCAATTCGGCCCGTGCCACACACTCAAACACATGTCACTACACATCCTCTGCATCACCCCCCTCCCTCCCCTAATAAACTCCCGCCCAAATCCCCGCTATTTACATTTCAATATGCCGTGCGCCAGCTCTATAGTGGTGCTCAATGCGCCCTCTCCTGGGCGCACTAGGCATTATAGTAAATAAAGAAATACACTGCACTGTCAGCCTATCTCTTTAGTAAATGTAAAAACGGCTGTTACTCCTGCCTGTGCACCATGAGTCATGGCGCACAGGCTTGGTAAATCAGCCCAAATATGTGGAAGTCTGACGGAAGCACCCTTTCCCCTTATGCCGCGTACACACGATCATTTTTTGTGATAAAAAAAAAAAACGACGTTTCAAGTGATGAAACAAAACAAAGTTTTTCAAACTTCATTTTCCAAAAACGACGTTGCATACACACCATCGTTTTTCCAAAATGCTCTAGCAAAGCGTGGTGACGTACACCACGTTCGACGGCACTCTGTTTCATTGAAGCTCCGTCTCATAACTTGCCTCTGAGCATGCGCGGCTTTAAAAACGTCGTTTTCAACATCGTTTTGCCCACACACCATCACTTTTTATGACACAAAAAACGACGTTTTGAAAAACGACACAAAAAATTCAAGCATGTTCGAATTTTTTTTGGTCGTTTTTTTGAAGACATAAATCAACGTTTTGCCCACACACGGTGATTTTAAATGACAATTTTGAAAACGTTGTTTTTTTCATCACAAAAAATGATCGTGTGTCCGCGGCATAAGAGTGATTTTTGTTCCCACTCACGGCATATGTTTGAATATGTTTTTCTGTTGAATTACTTATTATTTTCTCTAACCATTTCTGTTTTATTTATTTTCCTCACTTCAGTAATCACCTTTATTCCTTTTCTCTCCTCTTCCTTCAAGTCCACCTGGATTGTATCAACTGACTCGAGCTGCCTGATTATAGGTAAGTCTCTTTTATCTACTCAGCTACCATGGCACCACTAAACATCCTGTCCCTGAATGTCCAGGGACTCAACATCCCCCAAAAACGTACCAAGGCCTTCCGCGCATTTCATGCCAGAAAGGCGCATTTAGTTTTCCTACAAGAGAAGCATTTCACAAACTCTTCTATACCTAAATTTATGTCCCACATTTATCCACAAACCTTTACAGCTTCAGCTACCTCTGGGCAACGTGGTACCCTCATAGCCTTTCACTGCTCTACTCCATTTACCCTCCAATCTCAAATTAAAGACCCAGAAGGACGCTACTTAATTCTCATAGGCCATATTATGGACACTGAAATTACTGTAGTTTCATACTACACGCCTAATAAGCAACCAAACCCGTTTATGTCACACCTACTACAAGTTGTAAATGACCACAAAACAGGAACAGACATACTTTGTGGAGACTCCAATCAGGTCCTCCTCCCATTTCTAGATAAATCCCTGTACAACCCACCCCACAATACATCAAAATTGTCTTTTTCCCAACCTCTTTCCAAATATAATTTAGTAGACACATGGAGAGAATGTAATCCCACAAAACGTAGATATTTATACTACTCCCATCCTCATAAAACATTCTCACGGATTGACCACATATTTATAACTATCGGTATGATCCCTGAAATAATCACAGCAGAGATAATTCCCATCCCATGGTCCGACCATGATGCAGTAATCACTTCTATTAAATCAGCACTACCCAAAGGCCATGAGCCTACTTGGAAACTCCCAGACATTTTGCTCAAGCACCCATCTTACCGTCAAACAATTGAACAAGCCATAAAAGACTATCTATTACTCAATACCAGCCCCAATATAGATACCCTAACACTTTGGGAAGCACACAAGCCAGTAAAACGTAATGTAATACAAAAACAATTAGCCATTTTTAAACGTGAATGGAAAACCCTCGCTCGCAAACTGGAATCTAAATTTAATGCCACCTTTTTATCCCACCAAGACAATCCATCACCACTATCAAAATCTCGCTTAGACAAATCTTGTGTCGCATATGACTTATTTCTGACCGAAGCAGTTGAAAAATCTTATAAAGGTTCAAAACATAATTATTTTATGAATTCCAATAGATCGAAACCTACCTAGCATGCACGCTTAACTATTTAACCACTTAAGGACCCGCTCATGTACATATACGTCAGTACTTTAAAGATGGATATCTCGGTAATGGCAGCAGCTGCTGCCACAACCGAGATATCCATCTTTTCTTTGAGCGGTCCTGTAAATGATAACGGTGGTGTCCGCGGTGCCCTCCGCTGCTTACCGGAGCTGTCGGCAGCAGCGGAGGCGATCGGGTCCTGTCCCCTGCTCGGCTGGGATACGAGTGAGGGCAAGATGGCCCCCACTCGTCTCCATAGCATAGCAGGGCAGAAGTGATGTCAAAACGTCACTTCCGCCCATGCTTCTTAAAGTGACATTTTCTTGTTGTAATTTTTTCAAATGACAATTTTTTTTTTCATTTTAGCTCGGTAGCGGGTGTGTGTGACCCCCTGGGTGGGTTCACTACACACTGAAGTGTACAGAGAGGCAGCCGAGGATGGTTGAAAACAAAGGTTATGGTTTATTCTTCCATATTGCTGGAAACAAGTGCAAGCATCCAAACAGCAAAAAACAAAACAAAACATAAAATAAACCCTGGCCACTTGGGGCTTCTACCTTCACAACACAGGAACCTACCATGGAGTCTGGCGGGGCAGACACTGCTGGTCATACAGCAGAAAAATAATAGTCTTTTTGATTTTTATCACACAGAAAAATCAAAAACCATCTTACCTTCAGAAGTCTTTCCCAGCTCACTGCTCTTCTTAACTCAAAAAGCCTCAGGATGCAGGCATCAGTAGTCATCCTCTGGATAAGTTATAGAGGCCTTAATTGCCTCATACTGAACAGCTGAAGTTTTCCAACGCCCTAAACCTTTCTGGCTACCTCTGTAGCCGACACCTGATCGTAATTGGTGAATTGTCTAAACATGGCAGAAATGTATCTCCCGTCTGTGACAATACCCACAGATTTACCTGACTTCCTGTCACAATGGGATCTGAGGTCTTTTTGACCTCAGATTTCATATTTAAGAGGACCTGTAATGCTTTTTTATATTACAAGAGATGTTTACATTCCTTGTAATAGGAATAAAAGTGACCAATTTTTTTGTGTAAAAATCAATAAAATCAATAAAATCAATAAAAATAAATAAGAAAACAAAAAAAAATATGTTTTAAATGCCCCGTCCTAACGAGCTTGCACGCAGAAGCGAAAGCATACGTGAGTAGCAACCGCATATGATAACGCTGTTCAAACCACACAAGTGAGGTATCACCGCAATCGTTAGAGTGAGAGCAATAATTCTAAACCTAGACCTCCTCTGTAACTCAAAAGATGCAACCTATAGAATTTTTTAAACGTCGCCTATGAAGATTTTTAAAGTTTGACAGCATTCCACGAGCGGGCGCATTTTTGAAGCGTGACATGTTGGATATCATTTTACTCGGCGTAACATTATCTTTCACAATATAAAAAAAAAAAATTGGGCTAACTTTACTGTAGTTTTTTTTTTTTATTACAAAAAGTGATTTTTTTCCCAAAAAAATTCACTTGTAAGACCGCTGCATAAATACGTTGTGACAAAAAGTATTGCAATGACTGCCATTTTATAATATATATAATATTTGGGGGATGTTAGTAATTTTCTAGCAAAAAAACACCAATCTTGTAAACACCAAATCTGAAAAGCAGGCAAGGTCCTTAAGTGGTTAAACCAATTTGTTTAAAATTGGCAAAAGATGTTTTCACGAGTAACCCTATCAAAATAGTCCAGAGATTTTATTCCCACTTAACCTCGCTATATACTTCACCCAGTAACTTCGATCCAAAATTAGCAGACGCTTTCTTCTCTGGCATTAATCTACCAGAACTCTCCCTTAACCAAAAGAATGTCTTAGGCAGCGTACACACAATCAAATCTGTCTGCTGGAAACGGTCGGCCCGACTGTCCCAGCAGACAGATTTGATCGTGTGTACGGGCGAGCCGACTGATTTGGCCAGCCGACAGATTTCAAAGCATGCTTTGAAATCTGTCGGCTGGGAACCTGTCCGCCCGACATGTCTGCTGGTTAGTACGCTAACCAGCAGACAAGTCTTTTCGCACACGCATCGAATGGTTTCGACGCATGCACGGAAGTGTTTTACTTCCTGGTGCGGTGACGTGGCGGCGTCAACGTCACCGCCACGTCAGCGCGCCGTCTGCCGGCGGGGATATTGGTTTGATCGTGTGTACACGATCTAACCAATACGTCCCCAGCAGACAGATTTTTTCAAACCGGTCTGCCTGACCGATTTGAACAAATGTGTCTGCTCGTGTGTATGGAGCCTTAGGCCCCGTACACACGAGGAGCTATATCCGATGAAAACGGTCCGTCGGACCGTTTTCATCGGACATGTCTCCTGGGAGATTTTGGTTTGATCTGTGTACACACGATCAAACCAAAATCCCCGCGGACAGACAGCACGGTGGCGTGGCGGTGACGTTGACGCCGCCACGTCACCGAACCAGGAAGTAAAATACTTCCACACATGCGTCGAATCCACTTCGGTACTAACCAGCGGACATATCCGACATGTTTAAAACTTTTGTCTGCTGGAAACCTGTCTGCTAGCCCGTACACACGATCGAATCTGTCCGCTGAAACTAGTCTGCGGACCAGTTTCAGCAGATATATTCGATCGTGTATACGCGGCCTTAGAAGAAAAAATTACACCAGAGGATGTGTGTTTTGTGATTCCGTATCATGGCCTTACCTACGCTATACATTACAAAAATGGGGCTTTGGTCCCCACTTTTTGACCTAGATCGAGGCACTCTATAACAAACCAATTGCATACATCAAATATACAGGTTACAAATCTAGTCCATTTATTTTGGAAAGAGGAACTCGCCAGGGATGCCCACTTTCCCCCCTTTTATTTGCCCTTTTAGTGGGATGATTAGAATACGCTCTGACCCGACAATCACAGGTATAGAAACTGTTGGATATCAACACAAATTATGTTTATTTGCAGATGACATAGTACAATTTTTGTCCTCCCCACAAGTTTCAGGACCCAACCTCCTTCCCATCCTCAACAAATTTGGGATGATTTCAGGCCTTTTAATAAATCCTAAAAAACCCAGAGCCCTTGATATATCCCTCTCCAAAGTAGAATTAGATTTGGTTAAACATTCACTCCTATTCATTTGGGCTGAGAGGTCAATTCCCTACTTAGGAATTCACCTAACAGCCTCCTTGTTACGATACGCCTATCTGGGTTCTAAATGTGTGGATCACAACTGCGGAGGCTTCTCAGGTTTGAACCCAGGTTTCACTCTCAATCACTGTAGAGAGTTAGGGTTCAGTCATCACAGCCTCAGATAAGTAAATGGCACTTATTCCTTCATAGGCGTCACTAAGGCAAAGACTAGAACTCAGACTATGGGGTGAGGAAATGATGAGGCTATGTAGATCTGGAGGTGTAAAGCTACAGCAATACTTGGGTAGTCAGTTCAGGGATAGCCTCAGCGGGGTCTGCCTGGTGGGAGGTATAGCCTGGAGCGGATGAAGAAGTCCCAGGTGGCAGCAGGCATCCTGGCAAAATAGAGGAACGCCATGCTGTCACCGCTGGGGGTTTGAATAGGGCGCCGGGAAGAGGGATAGGAGCCGCGCCTGGCTGGATCGCACTTCCGCGTTCCAGGGTGGAATGTAGCGCAGGCTGTACAGAACGAAGCGCAGCTGCCAGGAGAAGAAGCACCTGCGCCTGTTCTATTTAAAAGTAACGACGGCGGCGTTACATAGCCCCCCCCCTCAAGGAAGCACCTCCGGGGCTCCGACCAGCAGACGGGAGATTAGGGTACCTGCGATGGAACGCCCTGATTAAGCGGGGAGCATGGACGTGTGAGGAGTCTTCCCAGGAGTCATCCAGAGGTCCATAGCCCTTCCAGCGTATTAAATACTGGAGAGTAAAACCCCGCATTCTGGAATCCAGGATCTTCTCGACCACGTACTCAACCTCGCCCAATACCTCTACCAGAGGAGGGGGCGTGATAGCCTGTTAGGGAATGGATTAGGTTTGAAGGGTTGAACTAGCGACCAAGCTTCTTGAAAGGAACTTTAAGCTGAAGGTTTCAGGTGGAGAGCCAAACTAAGTCACCGACCTTATACGTAGGGGGTGCTGTCCTGTGAGCATCGTAGTAAAGTTTCTGTTTCTGATGAGCTGCTTCGAGGTTGGATCGAAGAATTCCAGATGTCTTTTTTAGAGTAGAGAGGTAGTCTTCTACTGCTGGCACATTACTTGGAAGAAAGGAAGGGGGCAAAGTATTAGGGTAGAATCCATAGTTCGCATAGAATGGGGACAATTGGGTAGATGAACTGGTGGCGTTGTTGTACGCAAATTCGGTGTGAGGAAGTAGATGGAACCAGTCATCCTGGAGATGAGTACAGTAACAGCGGAGATATTGTTCAAGTGTTTGGTTGACACGTTCTGTTTGCCCGTTGGTCTGAGGGTGGTATGCCGTGGACATGCGATGGTCGATTTGCAATGCTTCACACAAAGCCTTCCAGAATCTGGAGATAAACTGACTACCTCTGTCCGATATAATCCTAGATGGTAAGCCGTGGAGCTTGAGAACGTGGCCGATGAAAGCTTTCGCAGTCTGAATGGAGGTTGGCAAACTTTTCATGGGAACGAAGTGAGCCATCTTAGTTAATAAGTCAACCGTGACCATGATGGTGTTGGCTCCCTGTGACCTGGGGAGGTCGACAATGAAGTCCATTGAGACAACTTCCCAGGGTCTGTTTGATACGGGAAGAGAGGTTAGGAGTCCATAAGGAGGTCTTCGTGAATGTTTGCTGCTGGCGCAAGTTTCACAAAAAGTAAATCTTTATGGTTTTGGTCATTCCTGGCCACCAGTAGTTCCTTTTTACAAGGTGAATAGTCTTTGTGATACCGGGGTGACCAGCCAATGGGCTGTCATGGAGTTGTTTAAGAAGTAGAAGATGTAAAGTGGGGGGAAAATAAAGTTTGTTGTCGTGAGTGTATAAACCATTGGGTTGTCTTGTAAGTTCGTTGGGTAAGGAAGCAATCCTGGAGCAACTTTAAATAAGTAACTATTTGAAGCAAGTAGCTGAGCCAACAAAGCGATTCGGGGGAATGATGGGAAGAGGAGGATTGTCAACATTGTCTTCATTATTCATGCGGGATAATGAATCGGCCTTGACATTTTGTGAACCGGGACGATAGGATATTTGAAAATCGAACCAATCAAAGAACAGACTCCATCTAACCTGACGGGCGGACAGGGTTTTACAGGCCTTAAAATATTGCAGGTTACGGTGATCTATGAGGTTGGTAAAAGGGTGTGTGGTACCCTCCAGGAGGTGCCTCCAGTTAGCAAGTAGTTATTTTTCTCCAACAGGATAATTTTTCTCGGCAGGTGATAGAGTCTTGGAGAAGAAGGCGATAGGATGTAAAGGCGTAAATGGGGACTCCCGTTGGGAAAGCACGGCTCCTAAGGCAAAGTGTGAGGCATCTACTTCTAGAACGAAGTGACAGTGTGGTTTAGGAAGTTGGAGGATCGGAGCCGAGGTGAATCTTTGCTTAAGTGTGTCAAAGGAAAGTTGGGCTTCGTTGGACCAGGCAAAGGGAATATTTGTACTAGTTAGACTACTTAGTGGTTTCACAATTGCTGAGAAGTTTTTGATGAACTTGCGATAGTAATTAGAGAATCAGAGGAATCGCTGTAATGCCTTCCTTGAGCGTGGAACAGGCAAGGAAAGGATGCAGTCAACCTTCGAGTGGTCCATCTGAATGCCTTCGAGAGTGATGTAGTATCCGAGGAAAGATATACATGATTGGCCGAAAACACATTTCTCTAACTTGGCGTACAAGGAATGTGCTCTGAGTCTGGCCAAGACCCAACGTACGTGTTTAATATGTTCCTGAGAGTTGTCAGAGTATATCAAAATGTTGTCTAGGTAGATGATGACACAAACATCAGGCTTCTCAGGTTTGAACCCAGATTTCACTCTCAATCACTGTAGAGAGTTAGGGTTCAGTCATCACAGCCTCAGATAAGTAAATGGCACTTATTCCTTCATAGGCGTCACTAAGGCAAAGGCTAGAACTCAAACTATGGGGTGAGGAAATGATGAGGCTATGTAGATCTGGAGGTGTAAAGCTTCAGCAATACTTGGGTAAGAATCGGACAGTCTGTAACCAGGTAAGAACTACTAGGCAATATGTTAAGCTTCAAGCTATACTTGGTATGAGTCACACAGTTCACAGGCATATAAGATATATTGAGTAGGTATGAGAGGCTTGCAGCAATACTTCGTCTGAAAAGCACAGTTTAAAGACATATGGGAATTACTGAGCAGACATCAAAGGCTAGCAGCGATACTTGGCATGAATAGCACAGTCCATGGACATATAAGAACTACCAAGTATGTATCAGAGGCTTGTAGCAATACTTGATATGAAATAGCACAGTTCATAGGCATATACTGTAGGAACTACTAGGCAGGGATGCCAGGTTTCAGAGTACTTGCAGTTAGGTAGTGGATGGCTAAGACTGTTGGAGGTCCTGGTGGTCCGGTTCAGGGATGGCCTCAGTGGTGTCTTGCCTGGTGGTCAGTTCAGGGATAGCCTCAGGGGGGCCTGCCTGGTGAGAGGTATAGCCTGGAGCGGATGAAGAAGTCCCAGGTGGCAGCAGGTGTCCTGGCAAAATAGAGGAACGCCATGCTGTCACCGCTGGGGTTTTAAATAGGGCGCCGAGAAGAAGGATAGGAGCCGCTCCTGGCTGGAGCGCACTTCCGCGTTCCAGGGTGGAAAGCAGCGGCGGCGCACAGGAAGTGACACGCAGTCTGTACAGAACGAAGCACAGCTGCCAGGAGAAGAAGCAACTGCGCCCGTTCTATTTAAAAGTTACACTCCTATTCCGACCTTTTCGCAGTAAATTACCCCCCAAATTCTAAAACAAATTGCAAAACGTATACAGCAATGGTATAAGAATGGATAACTCCGGTGCTGTCTGATGGACTGGGGGGGGGGGGGGGGGGTAACTGCAGCAGAACCTGTGGATCTGATCCTAACAGAAAAAGTGATAATAATGTAAAGTATGGTAGCTGCGCCGTGGGGGAGGGAATGGGAAGGGGAAGTGTAAAGGGAATGAGAAGAAAAGGGATCGTGGGTGAACTAAACAGTGAAAGAAAAAAAAGAGGTATCTAATGATACTAAAATGAACAATACAGATGAAAGTGAACAAACACCTATAATCCTGTAAATATTTAACAGTGAAAATACATAGTAAAATGGCTACTACATACTGTATACAAACACCAAAACTAGCATAAAATAAGTGGAAAAAAGTGCAAAACTATCAAAAATCACACATGTGAAAAAGTCCTGTCCATAAATAGGGATCAGATCTAGCAGTCCAGTAATTCCTCCACAGAACAGTGTTTAGATGAAACACCTCCACCCAATTAAATCTTCAGTGATGACACCTCTGAGTGTGCTAGCAGCTCACCTCACGGTTGTTTGTCCAAACAGCTAACAGAGATACTGATTGCAGCTGGATGAGTGGGCTGATAAAACACCTCCTCCTAACTCTTAAGACAGCTCTCAGTGGCCAATGTGTGTCATAGAAAAGAGAAGATATATGCAATGCATATAGTGTGACACTGTCATGGTACCTCGAACAGGTAAAGATTTGAGAAAATGCACTCACATGAATGAAAGGACAGCGGGGATAAATCCACGAGTGCCAAACTCGTATCCCCCTCAGCAGGGCCGCCATCAGGAATTTTGGGGCCCCTTACACAGCTTCAGGCATGGGCCCCCTGGAACAGAGAACCGGGGGGGGGGGTGCTGCCGCATGAAATTGAGAAGCGGGGGAGGGGTTGGCTGCTGCCTCGAATTGAGAAGCGGGGGGCCCTTTACAAAAAGAATAAATAAAGAAAAATATACATAAAAAAGGGGGGGTAGCCATCCGGGGCCTTGGGGACCTCTGTGCCCTTTAATAAAAAGAAAAAGCGACAAATATATATATATAATATATATATATATATTTTTTTAAAGGGTGGTTGCCATCTGGGGCCCTGGGGACCTCATTTAAAAAAAAAAAAGGAAATTACAAAAAAAGGGGGCTTTCCATCTGGGGGTTTGACACATGGGGCCCTGGGGACCTCTGAGCCCTTTAATAAAAATATATCTATATATATATATATAAAAAAAAAGTAATATAAAAAAAAAGTAAAACATTTTTATAAAAAAGAGGAGGGTTGTCATCCGGGGGCCCTAGGGACCTCTGGGCCCTTTAATAATAATAATAATATTTTTATAATATATATTTATATAAAATATAAAAATATATTATAAAAATAAAAGAAATAAAAAAATATATAAAAATATTATTTTTTTATAAAAAAAGTGGGTTGTCATCCGGGGCCCTGGGGGCCTCTGGGCCCCTGTGGACCTCCGGACCTCGAAAAAAATAAAAGAAAAAAAAATTGTCCCTTTAATAAAAAATAAAAGAAAAATATATTAAAAAATATTTTTTTTATAAACAAATAAAAAAAGAGGGGGTTGCCATCTGGAGACATGGTGGCCTCCGGGCCCCTGGGGACCTCCTAACCCCTAAAAAAAAGGCCCTTTAATAAAAAGTAAAATAAAAATATATTAAAAAATATATATTTTTTTATAAAAAATAAATAAAAAAGGGGGGTTGCCATGTGGGGCCCTGAGGGCCTCCGGGCCCCTGTGGACCTCCGGACCTCTAAAAAAAAAAAAAAGAAAAAAAATTGGCCCTTTAATAAAAAATAAAAGAAAAATATATTAAAAAATATATTTTTTTTATAAAAAAATAAATAAAAATAGAGGGGGTTGCCACCTGGGGCCCTGGTGGCCTTCGGGCCCCTGTGGACCTCCTCTTCTCGGCGCCCTATTTAAAACCCCAGCGGTGACAGCATGGCGTTCCTCTTTTTTTAGGGGGGTTCCCATCCGGGCCCCTGGGGTCCCCCGGGCCCCTTACAGGTGTACTGCCTGTACCCCCCTGATGGCGGCCCTGCCCATCAGATGTCAGCTATACAGGTGAGATTGGAGCACCGGGTAAAGACAGAGTCTGAAGTTTTAATAAGAGTTTGGCACTCATGGATGTTTTATTCTACTTCACTACCTAAATGTGAGTTTTTTATCTGTTTTTTATTAACCACTTAAGGATCTTGGCTGTTTTTCAGATTTTTGCTAGGAAATTACTTAAAAGACTCAAACATTATATATATATATATATATATATATATATATATATATATATATATATATATATATATATATTTCAATACTTTTTGTCACACCGTATTTGAGCAGCGGTCTTACAAGCGCACTTTTTTGGGAAAAAAAATCACTTTTTTGAATTAAAAAATAAGACAACAGTAAAGTCAGCCCAATTTTTTTATATATTGTGAAAAATAATGTTACATAAAATGATACCCAACATGTCACGCTTCAAAATTGCACCCGCTTGTGGAATGGCGTCAAACTTTTACCCTTAAAAATTTCCATAGGCGACGTTTAAAAAATTCTATAGGTTGCATCTTTTGAGCTACAGAGGAGGTGTAGTGCTAGAATTATTGCTCTCGCTCTAACGATCGCGGTGATACCTCACTTGTGTGGTTTAAACACCTTTTTCCTACTGGCACTACTCACGTATGCGTTCGCTTCTGCGTGCGAGCTCGTTATGTCAATGATATATTCAGAGACTTCCTAGATATATTTTTGATTGTTTACCTAGACGACATTCTGATTTTTTTCCATTTCTCTAGACTCTCACCGAGGTCATGTCAAAAGGGTGCTGAGCCGACTCCGCCAACACGGACTATATGCTAAAGGTGAAAAATGTGAGTTTGAACAACGCAGCATCTAATTCCTGGGACTCATAATCTCACCTGAAGGGACCAAGATGGAAAAGGTCTCTGCAATCTTAGATTGGCCTGCACCTACCGTCAAGAAGGGGGTGCATCGCTTCGTAGGATTTGCCAACTTTTACAGGAGGTTCATCAAAGGCTTTTCTGCTATCATAACCCCTATAACACAGCTGACTAGACAGAACCTCCGCTTCCATTGGACACCCGAGGTTCAAGCCGCATTTGATACTTTGAAGGGACTGTTTACTTCAGCACCTGTTCTTGGTCACCCGGACCCGTCCCTGCCTTATACACTAAAAGTAGACGCATCTGAAGTCGCTATTGGAGCAGTCATCTCCCAACGCCAAGGCCCTAAGGATCTGATGCATCCAGTAGCTTTTTTTCCCCCGCAGGCTCTCTCCAGCAGAGAGAAACTATGACATTGGGGACCAGGAATTACTGGCCATTAAGGCGGCATTAGAAGAGTGGAGATACCTCCTAGAGGGAGCAGCGCATCCCATACTGGTCTATATTGACCACAAAAACCTGGAGTGTTTGAGGACTGCTAAACATCTGATGTTCCACATAATGTTCCACATTACCTACCGGCCGGGCTCGAAGAATGTCAAACCAGATGCACTGTCTCGTATGTTTGATGACCCCAAGAAACCACCAGTGGCAGATACCATCTTGTCTGAAAATAACTTCTTGCTTTTACAGGGCAACCTCCTCAACCTTATGAAGTGTGCTTCGACAGACGTTCCTAGCCCACTAGGGGTCACGCTGACACTCCGGGAAGGTTTGCTGTTCAACGGAAGCAAGGTATTTGTACCTGAATGTTTTCCCATAACCATTTTGGGTCTGTGCCATGATCATCGCCTAGCAGGTCATTTTGGGGTCCTGTCAGGGAAATGTCCGTAGAAGTACTGGCAATCTTGCCAGTAGAAGAAATGGCCATAGAAGAAGTACTGGCAATCTTGCCAGTAGAAGAAATGGAAGCCATAGGCTCATCATGTGACAGGAAGATCCTCCTGCAGGTCTATAAATGGCTGCCACTGTCTGATCCAAATTGCTGGATTGTCGTCAGCCTTCCTGAGTTCCTGAGTCTCTGTATTATTACTGTTTGGATTTCCTGTTGTGACCTGGCTTGTTCCTGACCTGTCTGATCCGATCTCCTGGTTTGACCCCCTGGCTTGCTTTACTGACTTGTTACCTTCTCCAGCACCTGATCACGGCTTGTTTCACGGACTTCGCTTCAGTTATCTGTTCCTGCCTGTTTTCCAACACCAGATCTTAGCCTGTCTCCATTCCTGCAAACCTGCATCTTCTGCCTGGATCCACAGTGTTTGATCCCCAGCCGGCTTCCACTGTTGCTCCTTGTGCACACCTTGCCAAGTATTACCAAGGACTTCTAGAGACTGCAGCCCAGCGGTGTTTACTGTATTCTCCAGCATTCTTCAGACACTCACCAGCTCTCTCTTCTGGATCCTTTTGGCAACCTGTGCCTCTCTGGGCACTACACCCTCTGTACCCAACCTCAGGGGTGTACTGCACTTAGCCGCAAGGGGAGCCCTCTCGGCATTTCGGCCTCCAACCAGGTACGTGACAGTACAATCCAGCCATGACTGAGGCCGACAGAGGTGCTCCCCTGCTCGAGATGATGTGCCAACAAGTCACCACCCTTACACAAGCCATCCAGAAACTCCAGGATGGTTACGTTTATTTGAAAGATTGGCTGCAGCATTTGCCTATCGCTCCAGCCTTGGTGGACTCCAGCTCATCTTCCACTAACACAGCATCAGCTTCCCTGCCTCAAGAATCTGCTAACCCGACCCATACAGTGATGATGCCTTCTCCTGAACCACGGGTACCAACACCCGAACGATTCTTCGGTGACCGAAATAAGTTTCGGACTTTTAAGAATGCGTGCCTGCTGTACCTGGCCCTCCAGCCTAGAACTTTTTCCTCAGAGTTTGTGAAAGTAGGATTCATAATTTCCCTACTATCCGAGGAACCCCAAGCTTGGGCTCATAACCTACTAGAACAAAAGAGCCCGGCCTTGGACACTATGGACACTTTTTTTGAGGCTATGACTCTTTTGTATGATGACCCCCAGCGCATGGCCTCCGCTGAATCTGCCTTAGTCGCCTTACGGCAAGGAGAACGCCCAGTGGAGGACTATACAGCGGAATTCCGCAGATGGTCCACTGATACTAGCTGGAATGAAGCAGCACTCAGGTTTCAATATCGCCAAGGACTATCTGAGACCCTTAAAGACGAACTAGCCCGAGTTGCTGTTCCAGGCACTCTTGATGAACTTGTCCACCTAGCCATTCTGCTTGACAGGCACCTGCGGGAGCGGCGGTCAGAACGCGCTCAAACCTTCCAGCCTACCAAGAGGCCACCCAGGTCTCCACCTGCTGTTGAACCCACGCCTGCCTGTTCTGCAGGTCTCAAAAGAGATCCAAAGCAAGTTGGCCTGGTCCATTCTCCCCTTACCTTTGATGAGAGACAACGCCGTCGGCGGGCCTATCTCTGCCTGTACTGCGAAGGGGCTGGACATTTTTTACGCAGCTGCCCCATAAGACCCAGTAAGGCCTACCCACCAAGTTCCACTTATCTGCAAGTCTCTGTATCCTCCCATTCTTACCTCGCTCTTTCCATCTCCTTTCAAGTGGCAGGAAGGGAGGTTCGACTATCAGCAATTATCGACTCCGGGGCATGTAGTTGCTTTATGGACTTATCTCTGGCCATGAAACTTGGTGTGCCCCTTTATGAGAAAAAACAAAGACTGGAAGTTCTATTGGCTGATGGTTCCTTGCCCAGTTCTGGACTTGTCTCCCGTGAAACCATACCCATCTTCACTACTACTGATACCGGCCACCAAGAATGTATTCGTTTTGACATTTTATGTTCTCCTATGTTTCCCATCATCTTGGGAATTCCGTGGCTACAGGCACATAACCCACAAATCAACTGGGCCAACAAGGAAATCTCTTTTTCTTCAGACTATTGCTTGCAACATTGTTTTCCTCCCAGTTCCAGTAAGCCTGCTAGCTGTCTGGCCGTGCAACCTTCTCCTGATAACCTCCTGCTTGTCCCTTCCGCTTATCATGAGTTCATAGACGTTTTTGACAAGAAAAAGGTCGATGTCCTCCCACCTCACCGACCTTATGATTGTCCGATTGAACTGCTTCCAGGGGCTGAGATCCCATTCGGACGAATCTTTCCTCTATCTGAGAACGAGCTGGAAGCCTTACGTTTATATATTGATGAGAGTCTTGAAAAGGGGTTTATCCGACGCTCTTCTTCTCCTGCTGGAGCAGGTATTTTCTTTGTGGAGAAGAAGGATGGCACATTACGGCCATGTGTAGACTACAGAGACATCAATAAAATTACCGTAAAAAATCGATACCCTCTCCCTCTTGTTCCTGAACTCTTTCAAAGGTTCCGAACCGCCTGTATCTTCACTAAATTAGATCTAAGGGGTGCCTACAATCTTGTCCGCATCCGCCAGGGAGACGAGTGGAAGACAGCATTCCGGATGAGGTTCGGCCACTTCGAATACCTTGTGATGCCGTTCGGATTATGCAATGCTCCAGCCACGTTCCAGCATCTAGTGAACGATATCTTCCGGGAATTCCTTGACTACTTTGTAATTGTATACCTTGATGATATCCTTATCTTTTCTGCCTCTTTGGAACTTCACCGAACCCACGTAAAGAAAGTACTCCTAACCCTGAGAAAACATGGCCTATATGTCAAAGCAGACAAATGTGATTTTGAAAAGACATCTATTCAATTTCTGGGTCTTATCATCTCCACAGAAGGAATTGCAATGGACCCAAAGAAGGTGGAAGCAATACTTAACTGGCCAGTTCCCTCGGACAAGAAGGGTGTCCAGCGCTTCATAGGGTTCTCCAATTTTTACAGGAAATTTGTGAAGGGTTTCTTCCCCACCATAGCACCCATCACCCAATTGACCCATCAGACGACCCGGTTCCAGTGGTCCCTAGAAGCTCAGGCAGCCTTTGATAAATTAAAAAATCTGTTCACGTCTGCACCAATTCTACAGCACCCGGATCCAACCCTGCCCTACGTTTTGGAAGTAGACGCCTCTGAAGTAGCTACAGGGGCAATCCTGTCCCAACGGCAAGGACCCAAGGCTCTCCTTCACCCCATTGCTTTCTTTTCCTGAAAGATGAGCCCACCAGAGAGAAATTATGATGTTGGGGATCGAGAACTATTGGCCATTAAATCTGCCTTAGAAGAATGGAGATACTTATTGGAGGGTGCCGCTCATCCCATTATGATCTTTACAGACCATAAGAACCTGGACTACCTCAGGACAGCCAAACGTTTAAGACCCCGGCAAGCCCGATGGGCTTTATTTTTCTCCAGGTTCAATTTTCATCTTACATATCGCCCAGGTTCCAAGAATGGGAAAGCGGATGCACTCTCTCGAATGTTTCCAAACACCCCTGAAACAACAGAGCCAAGTACGATCCTTTCCGCTCAAAATTTTTTACTCATCCAACCTGACTTAAAGACTTTGATTAAACAAGTCTCAACCCAGTGCCCTGACCCAGAAATGTCCTCATTGAGAAGCCAAGATGGATTTTTATGGCACCAGGACAAGATTTTTGTTCCCCAATCAGTTAGACTCCAAGTCCTAAAGATGTCACATGATCACAAACTTGCCGGACATTTTGGAATACGAAGAACCACTGAACTTGTTCAGCGCTCTTTTTGGTGGGCCAGCCTAAGACAGGACTGTAGAAAACATGTTAACTCCTGCACCACGTGCCAGCGCAATAAGGGTTCCAATGCCAAACCATGGGGACTTTTGAGGCCACTACCCATCCCTGAACAACCTTGGAAAGAAATATCCATGGATTTTATAGTAGACTTGCCTCCCTCTGGGGGATGCACCACCATCATGGTGGTGGTAGACCGCCTTTCCAAAATGGCACATTTTCTCCCAATGATTGGCACACCGTCTGCCTCGGAGACAGCAGACATGTTCATTAAAGAGATTGTCAGATTACATGGACTACCAGATAGTATTGTCTCTGACAGAGGGGTACAATTTACCTCCAAGTTCTGGAGAGATCTCTGCAAATCTCTATCAATTGAAGTATGTCTTTCCTCAGCGTACCACCCCCAGAGCAATGGTCAAACAGAAAGGACTAACCAGACCTTAGAACAGTATCTTCGGTGCTTCTGTACTTGTTCACAGGATAACTGGATCTCCCTTCTTCCTGTAACGGCTACGCCGTCACCATGAATAGGAGATGAAATGGTAATTATTTATTCTGGAGGATACTCAGATTAAACCACCTGGTTGCTCTATGATGTTAAACAGAGCTCATGGGTTATTTCATCACAACCTCCTGCGATATATCTCCTATTGATGGTGTGGTGCATCTACCATAGGTTATTTGAGAATCCTCGTAATACGTCTCAGTCTCTACAAATATATGGTATCAGGCAATCAAGAATATATCATAGTATGCAATCCAGGATGAACAGTATTCTGAGTATACAGGCTTGATACAGTAAGCTGTGGGTACTTGCGGTTTAGATGTGACCAGGTGTGCAGTTCCTTCGTGGAAAGTGATTAGTAGCAGGTGCAGGATGCCTCTATGGTTCTGTAGATTGCCAGCTCTGTGGCCAAGCAGCAAGTCATAGATAGTAGCAGGGTCCGTGGTGTAGAACTTGGTGCTGTGAGCCTGGTGATCTCCTTAACAAGGTGAGGAACTGTGGGACTCTGGAGGAGGTCTTGGGTCTCAGATGGCGGCGAGCGTCAACTTTAATAACCAGACACCGAGCCGCCATCAGAGGAGGTTTAAATAGCCAGCCTGTCGCGGGACACACGCTGGGCGCGCTTCCGCATTCCAGCGTGGAGCGCAGGATTCGACGGCACATCGGAAATGACGGAATCAGGATGCTGGACGGGACGCAGGATTCGACGGCACGTCGAAAGTGTCGATAACAGGGTGCTGAATGGAGCGCAGCTGTCTAAGGATGATACAGCTGCGCTCGTTCTGTACAAAGTAACGCCGATGGTGTTACATACTCCCCTCCTCAAGGGGGTCCCAAATATACACCCAGAAGGTGATGGTCGATCAGGGTATCTGCGGTGGAATTGATTGAAGACCCGGGGAGCATGAATGTCGGAGGAATCTACCCAGGAGTCATCAAGATGGCTAATAACCCTTCCAACGGATTAAATATTGCAGGGAAGATCCATGCCTCCTGGAATCTAGAATTTTCTGTACCTCATATTCAGTCTCACCGAGAACCTCAACAGGAGAAGGGGGTTGAGGGTCTCTGTTAGGGAACGGATTAGGAGTGAAAGGCTTAATAAGTGAGACATGGAAAGAAGGATGTATCTTCCAATCCGGAGGTAGAAGTAGTTTAACGGTATTGTTGTTGATGATATGTGAAATGGAGAATGGACCAGTGAATTGGCGACCGAGTTTTCTTGAAGGGATATTAAGACGTAGATTTCGAGTGGAGAGCCAAACCAAATCTCCAACTTTGTATTTAGGAGGTGGAGTTCTGCGGGAGTCATAATACTTCTTTTGTCTTTGTTGCGCTGTAGTAAGATTAGAATGGAGTATTCGTAGGGTCCTCTTCAAGGTGGAGAGGTAATGTTCTACAGCGGGAACATTGTTAGGGAGAACGGAGACTGGAGCAGATTTGGGATGGAACCCATAGTTTGCATAAAAAGGAGAGAATCCGGAGGAAGAACTGGAAGCGTTATTATACGCAAATTCGGCATGAGGAAGAAACTGAAGCCAGTCGTCCTGTAGATGGGTGCAATAACAGCGTAAATACTGTTCCAGTGTTTGGTTTACTCGTTCTGTTTGTCCGTTTGTTTGCGGATGATAAGCAGTGGACATTCGATGATCAATTTGCAAGGCCTGGCAAAGGGCTCTCCAGAATTTAGAAATGAATTGAGTGCCTCTGTCCGAGATAATCTGGGAGGGCAACCCATGTAGCTTAAGTACATTCTGAAGGAAGGCTTGTGCAGTCTCTAGAGCAGTTGGTAGATTTTTTAATGGGATGAAGTGAGCCATCTTTGTTAATAAATCTACTGTAACTAGAATTGTGTTGGCACCTTGAGACCTGGGGAGATCGACAATAAAATCCATAGAGACCACGTCCCAGGGTCTTTCAGGTATTGGGATTGAAGTAAGGAGTCCGTAAGGTGGCTTCCTGGAATGTTTGTTGGAGGCACATATCACGCAGGAATTGACATAATCACTGACTGTCTGTGAAAGCTTGGGCCACCAGTAATTTCTTTTAATTAAATGAATGGTTTTACTTATTCCTGGATGACCTGCCAGAGGAGCATCATGAAGTTGTTTGAGAAGTAGAGGTTGTAAAGAGGCGGGCACGTAGATCTTATTGTTGTAGGTAAATAACCTGTTAGGTTCCTTTTTGAGACCCTGGGGCATTAGGGGTACCTCGCCAGGGAGAGATTGGATCAGCAAATCCAAGAAAGGAACAGATGCTCCAATGAATCGATCCGGTGGAATAATAGAAAGGGGAGGTGTTTCAATTGTCTGGTTGTCATGCATACGTGACAACGAGTCAGCCTTGACATTTTCTGTACCAGGACGATAGGAGATGTTGAAGTCGAACCTATCAAAGAATAGACTCCACCTGACTTGGCGGGCAGAAAGGGTTTTACAGGCCCTCAAATGTTGCAAATTGCGATGATCGGTGAGGATGGTAATGGGGTGTTTAGAACCTTCCAAGAGATGTCTCCAATTACTTAGGGCATCCTTTATAGCAAGGAGTTCTTTTTCCCCAATGGGGTAATTCTTTTCGGCAGGTAATAATGTCCTAGAGTAAAAGGCTACCGGATGTAGAGGTTCAGATGATGAAGCTTGTTGGGAGAGTACAGCTCCCAAAGCAAAATGCGAGGCATCTACCTCTAAGGTGAAATGGTAAAGTGGGTTAGGAAGTTGTAAGATTGGTGCGGATGTGAAACTGAGCTTCAGAAGGTCAAAAGATTTCTGTGCCTGATCAGACCAGGAAAAAGGCGTCTTACTACTAGTGAGATTGTTTAATGGTTTCACGATCGTAGAGAAATCCTTAATGAATTTTCTGTAGTAGTTAGAGAATCCGAGAAAACGTTGTAGAGCCTTCCTGGAGTGGGGAACAGGCCAGGATAATATGCACTGTACCTTTGATGATTCCATCTGTATTCCGTTTGGGGTAATTAGATATCCCAGGAAAGAAATGCTGCGCTGACTAAAAACACACTTTTCAAGTTTGACATATAAAGAGTGTGTTCTCAATCTGGCCAAAACCCAGCGTACATGTTTGATGTGTTCTTCGGGAGAATCTGAATAGATTAAAATGTCATCCAAATAAATCACAACACAAACGTCGAGCAAATCTCGGAAAATGTCGTTGATGAAATATTGGAAGGTTGCAGGTGCGTTGCATAACCCAAAGGGCTTTACGGTGTACTCGTAGAGGCCATAGCGTGTTTTAAAAGCTGTTTTCCACTCGTCACCAGATCGAATTCTTATGAGATTATAGGCACCCCTCAGATCTAGTTTAGTGAAGATCTTTGAGGTCTGGAGTCGTTCGATGAGTTCTGGAATTAATGGTAGTGGATATCTGTTCTTTATAGTAATGCTATTGAGTGCACGGTAGTCGATAATTGGTCGGAGTGAGCCGTCTTTATTTTTTACGAAGAACATGGCTGCACTCGCTGGAGAGGTTGAAGGTCTGATAAAACCTTTCTTGAGGTTTTCATCGATATAATCCTTGAGGTGTACAAGTTCAGGTTGGGATAATGGATAAATCCTAGCAGTTGGGATCGGTGCGTCAGCTATAAGATCTATGGGGCAATCATAGATCCTGTGTGGGGGGAGCAAGTTTGCCTTGGTTTTGCTAAAAACGTCGGCGAAATCATGTAGATAAGGTGGAAGATCAGGAGGGTAGATCTCTGTGAAAGAGATAGAACAATTAGGATAACAGTTCTCTTTACAGAAAGAGGATTGTAAGGATAAGGAACTAGTAGACCATTGGAAAGTAGGCTGATGAAGACGTAACCAAGGTAATCCGAGTATTATTGGAAATAGAGGTGATTGGATGACGTCAAAAATTAGGCTCTCAGTATGACCTGGAGCGCAAGTCACCCAAAGGGGTGAGGTTTGGAATGTAATTGGACCTGTGGGAGAACTGGAACCATCAATGAAAGTGAGTGACACAGGGGTTTGCTTAATCACACAAGGTATTTTATTAGATTCTACAATCTTAGAGTCAATAAAGTTCCCACAGGCTCCAGTGTCGACCATTGCTTCAATGGAGAAGCTTTCTTGCTCCCACTGTAATGTAAGAAGAAGAATAATGTAACGATTAGAAATTGTACCAGTGAAATTAAATTTGTTTCTGTGGTGATCTATACCTTCCGAATTCCTCTTAAGAAGGGGACAGGTGGATACAACGTGGTCAGGAGCAGAACAGTACATACAGAGGTTTTGGTCTCTGCAGGGTTGTTTCTCCGCTGTGCTTAAAGGACCTTTAATAGCACCAAGTTCCATCGGAAGCTCCTTGGGGGGAGATCTGGCTCTCCTGAAAGGTGAAGGAAAAAACGCATTGGCACGTTCAGCTCTTCTCTCTCGAATACGTCGATCTATGGTAATGGACAGTTGCATGAGATCCTCTAGGGATGGTGGAAGTTCTACACGTGCGATTTCGTCTTTCAAAGTTTCTGTCAGGCCTAGCCGAAATTGGTTCCTGAGTGCGATATCTGACCACTGGGTCTCTCGGCACCAACATTTGAATTCACAAATGTAGTCCTCCACTGGTCTTTTCCCCTGTTTGAGATTTCTGATGGAATTTTCAGCAGTCAACTGTTTATTGGGATCCTCATAAAGGAGGGACATTTCTGCGAGAAAAGTGTCCAGGGCTCCAAGGAGATCCCCGTGTTCTTCTAGATAGGCGTCGGCCCAAATTCTCGGTTCACCCCTGAGGTATGAGATGAGGGTGAGAATTCTAATCCTATCAGTATAGTAAGTACGGGGACGTAGCTCGAACATCAAGCGACAAGAGCTGATGAATTGCCGGAAAAGTTTCCTATCGCCAGAGAAAGGTTCTGGAGTACAGACCTTGGGTTCTGGTCTCTCTCTAACCTGAGCAAGGTTCTGCTGGCGGAGAGCTTCATTTTCTAGGCGGAATTCAGTTAAAGAATTAGTTAGGGTATCTACCCTTTGAGTGAGTCCCAGTAGATGATTCGCTAAATCAGTGGGATCCATCTAATATATATATAAGGTCTGGTTATTCTGTAACGGCTACGCCGTCACCATGAATAGGAGATGAAATGGTAATTATTTATTCTGGAGGATACTCAGATTAAACCACCTGGTTGCTCTATGATGTTAAACAGAGCTCATGGGTTATTTCATCACAACCTCCTGCGATATATCTCCTATTGATAGTGTGGTGCATCTACCATAGGTTATTTGAGAATCCTCGTAATACGTCTCAGTCTCTACAAATATATGGTATCAGGCAATCAAGAATATATCATAGTATGCAATCCAGGATGAACAGTATTCTGAGTATACAGGCTTGATACAGTAAGCTGTGGGTACTTGCGGTTTAGATGTGACCAGGTGTGCAGTTTCTTCGTGGAAAGTGATTAGTAGCAGGTGCAGGATGCCTCTATGGTTCTGTAGATTGCCAGCTCTGTGGCCAAGCAGCAAGTCATAGATAGTAGCAGGGTCCGTGGTGTAGAACTTGGTGCTGTGAGCCTGGTGATCTCCTTAACAAGGTGAGGAACTGTGGGACTCTGGAGGAGGTCTTGGGTCTCAGATGGCGGCGAGCGTCAACTTTAATAACCAGACACCGAGCCGCCATCAGAGGAGGTTTAAATAGCCAGCCTGTCGCGGGACACACGCTGGGCGCGCTTCCGCGTTCCAGCGTGGAGCGCAGGATTCGACGGCACGTCGGAAATGACGGAATCAGGATGCTGGACGGGACGCAGGATTCGACGGCACGTCGAAAGTGTCGATAACAGGGTGCTGAATGGAGCGCAGCTGTCTAAGGATGATACAGCTGCGCTCGTTCTGTACAAAGTAACGCCGATGGTGTTACACTTCCCTGCGCTGAGTTTGCATATAACAATTCTTTGCATGCAGCCATCAATCAGTCTCCTTTCTGGGCAAACTATGGATTTCACCCTTCCTTCCTTCCGAATACTATACCTGAAACATCTGCCCCCGCTGTCCAGGATCGGTTAAGGTTCATTCAAACTAACTACAAGATACTTCAGGAGGCCATGCGAAAAGCCCAAGAGGACTATAAGAGGTTTCATGATAAAAGAAGAAGGGGGAATCCTGTCTTTAAGGTTGGGGACAAGGTTTGGCTTTCTTCAGTAAACCTCAAGCTCTCATGTCCAGCCCGGAAGCTTGGACCCAAGTTCATTGGTCCCTTTGAAATTAAAAGAGAAATAAATCCAGTGGCTTTTGAGCTGGCACTACCCAATACTTACAAGATCCATCCAGTGTTCCACATCTCCCTGCTTAAGCCTGTGGTACCCAGTCCATTTCCTGGAAGAGAAGAGCCACCTCCACCTCCAGTCCTGGTAGAAGGGGAAACTGAATTTGAGGTTGAAGCCATTATGGATTGCCGGAGGAAAGGTAGGCAGATCCAGTATCTCATCAAATGGAGGGGATACCCTCCCGAAGACAGTTCCTGGGAGCCTGCAAACAATGTGCATGCTCCTAGACTAGTACGGGACTTTCACAGCAGACATCCCGAAGCATCGGCCCGTTGTGGCATCCGGAGGCTGCCCCTTGGGGGGGGGGGCACTGTCAGGGAAATGTCCGTAGAAGTACTGGCAATCTTGCCAGTAGAAGAAATGGCCATAGAAGAAGTACTGGCAATCTTGCCAGTAGAAGAAATGGCCATAGAAGAAGTACTGGCAATCTTGCCAGTAGAAGAAATGGAAGCCATAGGCTCATCATGTGACAGGAAGATCCTCCTGCTGGTCTATAAATGGCTGCCACTGTCTGATCCAAATTGCTGGATTGTCGTCAGCCTTCCTGAGTTCCTGAGTCTCTGTATTATTACTGTTTGGATTTCCTGTTGTGACCTGGCTTGTTCCTGACCTGTCTGATCCGATCTTGTGGTTTGACCCCCTGGCTTGCTTTACTGACTTGTTACCTTCTCCAGCACCTGATCACGGCTTGTTTCACGGACTTCGCTTCAGTTATCTGTTCCTGCCTGTTTTCCAACACCAGATCTTAGCCTGTCTCCATTCCTGCAAACCTGCATCTTCTGCCTGGATCCACAGTGTTTGATCCCCAGCCGGCTTCCACTGTTGCTCCTTGTGCACACCTTGCCAAGTATTACCAAGGACTTCTAGAGACTGCAGCCCAGCAGTGTTTACTGTATTCTCCAGTATTCTTCAGACACTCACCAGCTCTCTCTTCTGGATCCTTTTGGCAACCTGTGCCTCTCTGGGCACTACACCCTCTGTACCCAACCTCAGGGGTGTACTGCACTTAGCCGCAAGGGGAGCCCTCTCGGCATTTCGGCCTCCAACCAGGTACGTGACAGGTCCACAAGACGCTTGACCTCCTGAAACGCACATTCTGGTGGCTGGACCTGGAAGAAACCTGTAAGGCCGCGTACACACGAAGAGACATGTCCGCTCAAACATGTCCGACAGATCGTTTCCAGCGGACATGTCTCATCGGATTTTGGGCAATTGGCGTGTACACACCATCGGACGAAAATCCCCTCGCGCTGATGACGTGGTGACCTGGCGGTGACGTTGACGCCGCCATGTCACCACTCCAGGAAGTAAAATACTTCCACGCATGCGTCGAATCCATTCGACGCATGCACGGAGATTTCTGTCTGCTGGTTAGTGTACTAACCAGCGGACATATCCGATGGACATGTCTACGGCGGACAAATTTCAAAGCATGCTTTGAAATTTGTCCGCTGGGAAAACATGTCCGCTAGCCCGTACACACGATCGGAGATGTCTGCTGAAATGGTCCGTCGAACCAGTTTCAGCAGATAAATTTGATCGTGTGTACGCGGCCTCAGAGATACGTGAATTCCTGTGTAATCTGCAACCGCAGCAAGGGTACATGGAACCAAGCTTGGGGTCTACTTCGGCCACTGCCAGTTCCTGACAGACCATGGAAAAAGATAGCCATGGATTTTGTTGAGGAACTTCCCCCATCGGAAGGATGCACAGCCATCTTCGTGGTAGTGGACCGACTGTCCAAAATGGCCCATTTCTTGCCTCTGAAGAACACTCCCTCTATGGAGCCATGGAGACAGCTCAAGTATTTATCAGAGAAATTGTGAGGCTTCACGGGGTCCCTATGAACATTGTCTCCGATCGGGGGGTTCAGTTCACTTCCAGATTCTGGAAAACTCTGTGTGAAGCCCTTAAAATCGAAAGATCCTTGTCCTTTGCCTACCATCCCCAGACCAATGGACAGACAGAGAGGACCAATCAGACATTGGAACAGTATATCCGATGCTTCACCACTTTTGTCCAGGATGACTGGGTATCGCTGCTGCCACTGGCAGAGTTTGCCTACAATAATGCCACTCATTCTGCCACAGGTCAGTCACCCTTCTTTGCAAATTAGGTTTTTCACCCATCATGGGATTGTACACCCCACCAACACCCATCATACCATAAGAACATACCTTAAATATAAAATAAACAAAACAAGGATTGTGGAGAAGTTTAGGCCGCGGCCCCCTTTTTTGGGTTTAAAACAATTTTAATTATGAAATTAACTTTAACCTTTAATACCAAACAGAATCGCTGTTAACCATTAACAGACCAACATGCTTAGTCACTAAGACTCAAGCAGCAATATCTTATACCAACCAAATACCAGTTTACCAACCACTGTCCACCCACAAAGTGGGCGACATTACCCAAAAAGATAGCTCTTCAATATCAAACAAAACTGTTGGTAACCAATAACAAATCAACTTGCTTAGTCACTACGACTCAAGCAGTAATATTTTATATAAAACAAGTAACAGCGTACAACCACTGAATAACAAATCAACTTGCTTAGTCACTACGACTCAAGCAGTAATATTTTATATAAAACAAGTAACAGCGTACAACCACTGTCCACCCACAAAGTGGGCGACATTACTCAAAAAGATAGCTAATCAACTTGCTTAGTCACTACGACTCAAGCAGTAATATTTTATATAAAACAAATAACAGCGTACAATCACTATCCACCCACAAAGTGGGCGACACTACCCACATAAAGGGAGACCGCGACAAGGGGAATTATAGGGGAGGGAGGGTGGGAGAGCAGGTCAAAAGATCCAGAAGGAAAGCTGAGGAGAATCCAGAGGTGAGTCCAGCTGAGAGACCTGAGGTAAATGCTGACTCCTCCCAGTGACAGGAGAGGATATAAGTAAAAGGTTACACTCATTGGCTAGATGTTTCCCGCCAAAGGATTTGTCACCAATCCAGTGATCTGCAGCTGAGATGAATCTTTCTAACAGCAGCAGGCAGCTTGTCACCTGAAACACAAAACAGAAAGAACCAGCAAAGCAGCCATAGAGAGACATGCACTTATCAATTATCATAGCCCTCTATTAAGAGTAAAATGTATTCATTGAACAAAAGGGCGTTAGGGGGCGACAATCCCATGGGGCCACTTCTCTATTTTATTCTTTCGTGGCCCTTACATTCTTGCCTGACTTTATTCCAGAGACCACAGTTCCTGCTGTCCAAGACACAGTGGATTTCCTAAACCGCAACAATAAGTTGCTTCAAGAAGCAGTTACCAAGGCACAAGATACGTCGGCGTAAGTGCTTTGTGAATCCGGGCCAAAGTGCCTGCATTGTCAGGATCAAAGTCAGATCCCCATTCATTGAAGGCGGAAGGATGTCGGACTTCAAATTGCAGGGCAAAGTCAGATCCACATTCGTACGACTGTTGTGTCGTACTAAGGTGAACCCGGCCTCGGTAAATCTCTCCCTATATGTGCAGCCTTTACTACACCAATTCAGCCACACCTAAGCAAAACACTCCCCTCAAAAAATATTTGGGATTGAAAGTTAAATGTACTAGATAACATTTTATTTATTTTTTTCTAAATTAAAGCGGTTTCCCGCCTAAAGAAAAACAATTTAAACGTCAGCAGCTACAAATACTGCAGCTGCTGACTTTTAATACAAGGACACTTACTTGTCTTGGGTGCCCGCAATGTCATCACCCGAAGCTGATCTGCCGCTCGGCTCTCAAGTGCTGCCGCTGCCATCTTCGGTAAGGGAATTAGGACGTGCGCCTTCACTTCCTGGTTCCCTACTGCGCATGTGCGAGTCGCACTGCGCTATCCCACTGGTCCCTGCTGTCTTCTAGGACATGCGTGTCTCCCAAAAGACAGCGGGGGACGAAGTAGGCACTGGAAGTGGCGTAGGTCACCGGGATCTATGCCCGGAAGTGGGAGCAAATACCTGGATCACACAGGTATCTGCTCCCTCCACTCCCCTGAAAGGTGCCAGATGTGACACCAGAGGGGGGGATTCCAAAAAGCAAAAGTTTAATGTTTGGGTGGAACTCCACTTTAAGATTTCCTTTACTGGCTTATCAAACAATAAAAGGAGCAGAGAACAATAACTAATTGATATTTTGCCAATCACAGTATCGTAAACTAACATTAAATGATTAGCATAGGTCACTGCATTTAACACTTCATTATTATTTATTTTATTAAACGAGTCTGACTATACCTGGTTTCTTTACCAATTAAATGATTAATATAATACCACATTCTACTGAAATAATCACATGGATGAATAATACAGCAGCTGTTATACATTGTGTGGGATTTTTGCAAACTGGATCTCATGTTGGCAAAAATGATATAACCCAAGTTTGTTTTCTCTGTTAGTCATGGTATAAATGGCTACAATATACTTTTATAGCAGAGAGCCCCCTTCATGACCAGGCCATTATTTTGCGTAGGGATGAGCTTCGTGTTCGATGCAAACACATGTTCGCATCGAACATTGGCCGTTCGATCGTTCGTCGAAAACGAACAAATCGGGTCGTTTGCGCCAAATTCGAATGACCCATAATTCACTGCGGCGTTGCGCGCTGATGATTGGCCAAGCATGCACCATGACCCCGCATGCTTGGCCAATCACAGCGCCCAAAAAACGAAGAGACCTAATTGGCCAAAGCCTGGGTGCTTTGGCCAATTAGGGCTCAGGGCTTTAGCACACGCCCCACACTATAAAAGGCCGCCTCCCAGGCGGCCTCGTGTAGTGTGTTCCGGCTTGCTTAGAGAAGTGAGACAGACAGACAGACAGACAGACAGACAGAGAGAGAGAGAGAGAGAGAGAGAGAGAGATAGATAGATAGATAGATAGATAGATAGATAGATAGATAGATAGATAGATCAATCAGGGAGGCTACTAGTTAGTATAGTTAAATGTACAGTTTGTAGAGAATATATTGACATCCCTAGGAGTTGTCAATATATTTATAAACTGTATAGCTTAGCTAGTTCTGCTATTAGTATCTGTCAGGCAGGAGACTGTGCTTGATGCTCTAACGTGTTAGTGTACACGTGTTAGTTAATTGCACATAGACGCATTAACTGTTACTGCACGTGTGCTATTTATTTGCACAGAAAGGCAGTTGCTGTTAATGCAAGTGGGCTATTGAATTGCACAGAAATGAAGTCGCTCTGACTGTGCGTGTGCTGTTTAATACCACCTGAGCGCATTTGGTGTCACCGCACGTGTGCTGTTACATAACACCTTAGCGCATTTGGTGTCACCGCACGTGTGCTGTTACATATCACCTGAGCGCATTTGGTGTCACCGCACGTGTGCTGTTACATACCACCTTAGCGCATTTGGTGTCACCGCACGTGTGCTGTTACATACCACCTTAGCGCATTTGGTGTCACCGCACGTGTGCTGTTACATACAACCTTAGCGCATTTGGTGTCACCGCACGTGTGCTGTTACATACCACCATAGCGCATTTGGTGTCAACGCACGTGTGCTGTTACATATCACCTGAGCGCATTTGGTGTCACCGCACGTGTGCTGTTACATACCACCTTAGTGCATTTGGTGTCACCGCACGTGTGCTGCTACATACCACCTTAGTGCATTTGGTGTCACCGCACGTGTGCTGTTACATATCACCTGAGCGCATTTGGTGTCACCGCACGTGTGCTGTTACATACCACCTGAGCGCATTTGGTGTCACCGCACGTGTGCTGTTACATACCACCTGAGCGCATTTGGTGTCACCGCACATGTGCTGTTACATACCACCTAAGCGCATTTGGTGTCACCGCACGTGTGCTGTTACATACCACCTTAGCGCATTTGGTGTCACCACACGTGTGCTGTTACATACCACCTTAGCGCATTTGGTGTCACCGCACGCATGCTGTTACATATCACCTGAGCGCATTTGGT
The DNA here is from genome assembly GCA_029574335.1 of Rana kukunoris. Taxonomy (NCBI): domain Eukaryota; kingdom Metazoa; phylum Chordata; class Amphibia; order Anura; family Ranidae; genus Rana; species Rana kukunoris. The sequence goes on from CM056052.1 coordinate 372,490,318, forward strand.
GTCACCGCACGTGTGCTGCTACATACCACCTTAGCGCATTTGGTGTCACCGCACGCTTGCTGTTACATATCACCTGAGCGCATTTGGTGTCACCGCACGCGTGCTGTTACATACCACCTGACCGCATTTCGTGTCACTGCACGTGTGCTGTTACATACCACCTTAGCGCATTTGGTGTCACCGCACGTGTGCTCTTACATATCACCTGAGCGCATTTGGTGTCACCGCACGTGTGCTGTTACATACCACCTTAGCGCATTTGGTGTCACCACACGCGTGCTGTTACATACCACCTGAGCGCATTTGGTGTCACCGCACGCGTGCTGTTACATACCACCTGAGCGCATTTGGTGTCACCGCACGCGTGCTGTTACATACCACCTTAGCGCATTTGGTGTCACCGCACGTGTGCTGTTACATACCACCTTAGCGCATTTGGTGTCACCTCACGTGTGCTGTTACATACCACCTTAGCGCATTTGGTGTCACCGCACGTGTGCTGTTACATACCACCTTAGCGCATTTGGTGTCACCGCACGTGTGCTGTTACATACCACCTTAGCGCATTTGGTATCACCGCACGTGTGCTGTTACATACCACCTTAGCGCATTTGGTTTCACCACACGTGTGCTGTTATATACCACCTGAGCGCAGTTAGTGTCACTGTACGTGTGCTGTTATATACCACCTGAGCGCAGTTAGTGTCACTGGACGTGTGCTGTTATATACCACCTGAGCGCAGTTAGTTTTACTGTACGTGTGCTGTTATATACCACCTGAGCGCAGTTAGTGTCACTGTACGTGTGCTGTTATATACCACCTGAGCGCAGTTAGTGTCACTGTACGTGCGCTGTTACATACCACCTGAGCACAGTTAGTGTCACCGCCCCTGTGCTGTTATATACCACCTGAGCGCAGTTAGTGTCACTGGACGTGTGCTGTTATATACCACCTGAGCTCAGTTAGTGTCACTGTACGTGTGCTGTTATATACCACCTGAGCGCAGTTAGTGTCACCGCACCTGTGCTGTTATATACCACCTGAGCGCAGTTAGTGTAACCGCACCTGTGCTATTATATACCACCTGAGCGCAGTTAGTGTCACTGGACGTGTTCTGTTATATACCACCTGAGCGCAGTTAGTGTCACTGTACGTGTGCTGTTATATACCACCTGAGCGCATTTAGTGTCCCCGCACCTGGGCAGTTATATACCACCTGAGCGCAGTTAGTGTCAATGTACGTGTGCTGTTACATACCACCTGAGCGCAGTTAGTGTCACCGCACCTGTGCTGTTATATACCACCTGAGCGCAGTTAGTGTCACTGGACGTGTGCTGTTATATACCACCTGAGTGCAGTTAGTGTCACTGTACGTGTGCTGTTATATACCACCTGAGCGCAGTTAGTGTCACCGCACCTTTGCTGTTATATACCACCTGAGCGCAGTTAGTGTCAAAGTACGTGTGCTGTTACATACCACTTGAGCGCAGTTAGTGTCACCGCACCTGTGCTGTTATATACCACCTGAGCGCAGTTAGTGTCACTGGACGTGTGCTGTTATATACCACCTGAGCGCAGTTAGTGTCACTGTACTTGTGCTGTTACATACCACCTGAGCGCAGTTAGTGTCACCGCACCTGTGCTGTTATATACCACCTGAGCACAGTTAGTGTCACTGTACGTGTGCTGTTATATACCACCTGAGCGCATTTAGTGTTACCGCACCTGTGCAGTTATATACCACCTGAGCGCAGTTAGTGTCACTGGACGTGTGCTGTTATATACCACCTGAGCGCAGTTAGTGTCACTGTACGTGTGCTGTTACATACCATCTGAGCGCAGTTAGTGTCACCGTACCTGTGCTGTTATATACCACCTGAGCGCAGTTAGTGTCACTGTATGTGTGCTGTTATATACCACCAGAGCGCATTTAGTGTCACCGCACCTGTACTGTTATATACCACTTGAGCGCAGTTAGTGTCACCGCACCTGTGCTGTTATATACCACCTGAGCGCAGTTAGTGTCACCGCACCTGTGCTGTTATATACCACCTGAGCGCAGTTGGTGTCACTGTACGTGTGCTGTTACATACCACCTGAGCGCAGTTAGTGTCACTGGACGTGTGCTGTTATATACCACCTGAGCGCAGTTAGTGTCACTGTACGTGTGCTGTTACATACCATCTGAGCGCAGTTAGTGTCACCGTACCTGTGCTGTTATATACCACCTGAGCGCAGTTAGTGTCACTGTACGTGTGCTGTTATATACCACCAGAGCGCATTTAGTGTCACCGCACCTGTACTGTTATATACCACTTGAGCGCAGTTAGTGTCACCGCACCTGTGCTGTTATATACCACCTGAGCGCAGTTAGTGTCACCGCACCTGTGCTGTTATATACCACCTGAGCGCAGTTGGTGTCACTGTACGTGTGCTGTTACATACCACCTGAGCGCAGTTAGTGTCACCGCGCCTGTGCTGTTATATACCACCTGAGCGCAGTTAGTGTCACTGTACGTGTGCTGTTACATACCACCTGAGCGCAGTTAGTGTCACCGCACCTGTGCTGTTATATACCACCTGAGCGCAGTTAGTGTCACTGTACGTGTGCTGTTATATACCACCTGAATGCATAAATATGTCTGGAAGGACAACAAAGAGAGGCAGAGAGTCACAAGGGCAAGCAAGCTCTGCATGTAGAGGTAATGCTGGTAGTGTATGTGGTGCATCCTCTTCAGCACGTGGCCGTGGCCGTGGCCGCTCGTCCTTCTTTTCGGGAGCTGGCCGTGTTGAGCCTCAACATGCAGAGAAATTAGTAGAGTGGATGACCAAGCCGTCCTCATCCTCCTCATCCTCTCTCACACAGACTGATCAAAGTTTATCTGGCAAAGCAGCTGCTAAGGCGTCCTCTTCCCTCTGCACAATGGCTTCACACAATACTTCCCTAGTACCACCATGTCCTCCTGAGGAGTCCCCCGAACTGTTTCAACACAGTGTTGGGTACATGCTGCAGGAAGATGCGCAGCGTTTTGAAGACTCCGATGACGGAACACTGATAGAGGAAGGCATTGATGTGAGCCCAGGGAGAAGGGGTGTCCGAGAGGGACAGCAATTTGTCAGTGATGATGTTCCCCCAGCTGGAGCATACTGCCAGGTTGTTGACAGTGATTAGGAGGGAGGGGATGATGAGGTCACTGACTCTACCTGGGTGCCTGATAGGAGAGAGGAGGAGGAGGACGAGGCACAGGCACATCTCCAAAGAAGCAGCATGCCCTCCAGAGGTTAGCTTAAGGTCACACCCACTGCATTACAGCGCACATCTACGGCGCTTGTGCATGGCGCTGCTGTGTCTGACCGGTACAGCAAAAGTTCTTTGGTGTGGGCCTTTTTTGAAACATGTCCACAAGATCATACCTTTGCTATTTGCAACTTATGTCGCAAGCTTATCTCGCGTGGCCAAAACATCAACCGCCTGGGTACCACATGCTTGTCTAGACATGTCGACCTGCCATGCAGCTCGTTGGCAAGCACACCAAAAAGACCCACACCAAAGACAAAAGCGTACCCCCCTTGCCCTTCTGGGACCTCCAACCCCAGTAGACCCCCAGTCCTCTCTGAAGCCTGCAGTGAAGGTGTAGAAATAGGTGTGTCACAAGCTAGTAGTAACGGTCATTCTACTGATAGTACCAGGCAAATTTCCCTGCCCCAGCTGCTGCAGCGCTGAAAGAAGTCCAATCCCGGCCATCCACATGCCCAGCAGTTAAATGCTAGCTTAGCGAAATTGCTAGCACTTCAACTACTACCTTTTCAGTTGGTAGATTCTGCCCCCTTTCGTGAGTTTGTGCAATGTGCAGTACCTCAGTGGCAAGTACCAAAATGACACTTTTTCTAACAGAAGGCTATTACGGCTCTCTACCGGCATGTGGAAGGCAATGTCCATGCCTCGCTGGACAGGGCGGTCTGTGGTAAGGTGCATATTACCGCTGACTCATGGTCAAGCAGGCATGGACAGGGACGTTACCTGTCTTTTACGGCGCATTGGGTGACTCTGCTGGCAGCTGGGAAGGACGCAGGGCAAGGTCCAGTAGTTTTGGAGGTTGTTCCGCCACCACGCCTCCAAAACAATACTACTGCTTGTGACCCACCTCTTTCCTCCACCCCCTCCTCTTCTTCTTCCTCTGTGGCCTCTTCCTGTAGGGATGTTTTCTCCGAACCAGCCGTGCTCCGTAGGCGTACGAGGGGATACGCAGGAATGCAGGCCAAGAGATGCCATGCGGTGCTAGAACTGGTGTGCTTGGGAGACAGGAGCCACACTGGGGAAGAGGTTTTGTCAGCTTTGCAGGGTCAGGCTGAGAGGTGGTTGACGCCACGCCAGCTGAAGCCTGGAATGGTGGTCAGCGATAATGGCACCAACCTCCTCTCTGCCCTGTGACAGGGAAAACTCACCCACATGCCCTGTTTTGCGCATGTCCTCAATTTGGTGGTGCAGCGGTTCTTGGGCAGGTACCCGGGCTTGCAGGATGTCCTGAAGCAGGCCAGGAAAGTCTGTGTGCATTTTCGAAGGTCATATAATGCCACTGCTCGGCTGACTGACCTCCAAAGGGAATACAACCTGCCAAAGAACCGCCTAATTTGTGACATCCCCACCAGTTGGAACTCAACGTTGGCCATGCTGCAGCGGCTGCACACGCAGCAACGGGCCATCAATGAGTACCTGTGCCAATATGGCAGCAGAACTGGGTCAGGGGAGCTAGGTTTTTTTTCCCCACGCCAGTGGGCCTTGATCAGAGATGCATGCACTGTCCTGTCACCATTTGAGGAGGCCACGAGGATGGTGAGCAGTGACAGTGCATGCATCAGTGAGACTTTCCCTCTTATTCACATGTTGGAGCACACGCTACGTGTAATATTGGACAGGGCCCTTGAGGCAGAACAAAGGGAGGAAGAGGAGGACTTCCTTACCTCTCAAGGCCCCCTTTACCCAGACAGTGGTCCTGCTTGTCCACCTAGCACACAGGAAAGGGAGGAGGAGGAGGAGGATTGTATCAGCAACATGGAGGTGGAGCCTAGCACTCAGCAGCAGCAGTCTTCAAGGGATCATTTACAGTCCCAAGGAGCACGTGGAGTTTTACGTGGCTGGGATGAGGTGCCTGTGGATCCTGTCATCCTCAGTGACCCAGAGGACTGTGTCCCGAATACCTCTGCAAACCTAGGCTGCATGGCCTCCCTGATCCTGCAAAGCCTGCGTAAGGATCCTCGTGTACGTGCTATTAAGGAGAGGGATCATTACTGGCTGGCGACTCTCCTTGATCCACGTTACAAGAGTAACGTTGCGGACCTTATGTTGCCATCGCAGAGGGAGCAGAAGATGTAACTTCTGCGGGAGGCCTTGCAGAAGGGTCTGTGCAATGCGTTCCCAGAACCGAGGGGATTACCAAAACCTGGCTCTGGACAACGTCTTGCTGAGGCTTCGGTGAGTCACAGAAGGGGCGGTGGAGAAGGTGGTCCTCTGACCGATGCGTTCAGGCAGTTTTTTAGTCCGCAGCCCCAAGGTCTGACCGGTTCCAGAAACCATTGCCAGCGTCTGGTTTACATGGTCCGGGAATACCTAGGGGCAAGATCCGACTTGGACACCTTCCCCATCGAAAATCCTCTGGCTTACTGGGTCTTGAGGATGGATCACTGGCCAGAGCTTGTCCAGTATGCAATTGAGCTACTGGCTTGCCCTGCATCCAGTGTTCTTTCAGAACGGACATTCAGTGCTGCTGGAGGCTTTGTGACTGATCACAGGGTGCGCCTCTCCACCGGCTCTGTTGATCGACTGACCTTCATCAAAATGAATCAGGCTTGGATCAACATCAGCTACCAAGCAGCTGATGCTGATATTAATGAATAATATCTTTTTGTTGAAATGTCGGATCCCTTTTAGACTGCTGATGCTGAGTGACTGTCCTCTTATGCTGCTGATGGAATATCCTTCTCCTCCTCACTTTTCTTGCTGATAGCTAGTAAGAAATGTTGTGTTTCTGGGCTCCGCCACCAGTGCCTAAGGCAATTGGAGTTATTGTGAGGGGTTGCAGTGTTGTGTTGTGCCCAAGGCCCAATTTTTCTGCCCCTGTTTTAACAGGGGCGCCTAATAACAATTTTTGATGCAATACTTTGCACGTGGCTCCTTGTTGCGCTCCAATTGGAGTTATTGTGAGGGGTTGAAGTGTTGTGTTGTGCCCAAGGCCCAATTTTTCTGCCCCTGTTTTAACAGGGGCGCCTAATAACAATTTTTGATGCAATACTTTGCACGTTGCTCCTTGTTGCGCTCCAATTGGAGTTATTGTGAGGGGTTGCAGTGTTGTGTTGTGCCCAAGGCCAATTTTTCTGCCCCTGCTTTTACAGGGGCGCCTAATAACAATTTTTGATGCAATACTTTGCACGTGGCTCCTTGTTGCGCTCCAATTGGTGTTAATGTGAGGGGTTGCAGTGTTGTGTTGTGCCCAAGGCCCAAATGTTCTGCCCCTGTTTAACAGGGGCGCCTAATAACAATTTTTGATGCAATAATTTGCACGTGGCTCCTTGTTGTGCTCCAATTGGAGTTATTGTGAGGGGTTGCAGTGTTGTGTTGTGCCCAAGGCCAACATTTTCTGCCCCTGTTTAACAGGGGCGCCTAATAACAATTTTTGATGCAATACTTTGCACGTGGCTCCTTGTTGCGCTCCAATTGGAGTTATTGTGAGGGGTTGCAGTGTTGTGTTGTGCCCAAGGCACAATTTTTCTGCCCTTGTTTAACAGGGGCGCCTAATAACAATTTTTGATGCAATACTTTGCACGTGGCTCCTTGTTGCGCTGAAATTACAGTATGTTTGAGGGGTGCCCTTTTTTAAAAAAAAAATCTTTCACAAAACAATAATGGCCCCCCACCACTGCTAAAATATTCGACATAATGTTGCCACACAGAACTTGCGCAAGTAGCATTAATTACTTTTTTTTTATAGTCCTCTCATGTTGTGCAGGGACATTTATAAACACGTGCCACTACTATAGACACCCAGCAGGTGTGATATTTATAGATTTTTTTTTCACTTTAAGCATCATTAAAATGGCTGCTCCGGAAAAAACGGCCGTTTTTTTTATTTTTTTTTCCATTGATACATGTTCCCTGGGGCAAGACCCGGGTTCTGAACGACGTTTTCCAACATTTAATTGAATTTTGGTCTTTAAAACGACCGTTTTTGAATTCGAACGTTCGGGTCCCATAGACTTCAATGGGGTTACATAGTTACATAGTTAGTCAGGTTGAAAAAAGACACAAGTCCATCCAGTTCAACCATAAAAAAAAAAAACACACAAAATAAAACAAAGTACATCCCATACACCCAACTCCATACCCACAGTTGATCCAGAGGAAGGCAAAAAAAAAACAGCAGAGCATGATCCAATTTGCTACCGGAGGGGAAAAAATTCCTTCCTGATCCCCCGAGAGGCAATCGGATTTACCCCGGATCAACTTTACCTACAGAACTTAGTACTCAGTTATATTATGTGTATTTAGGAAAGAATCCAGGCCCTTCTTAAAGCAATCTACTGAGCTGGCCAGAACCACCTCTGGAGGGAGTCTGTTCCACATTTTCACAGCTCTGAGGCCTCGTACACACGAGGGGATATGTCCGCTGAAAACGGTCCGATGGACCGTTTCAGCAGACATCTCCGCTCGTGTGTATGGGCTAGCGGACAGATTTCTCCACCCGACAGATTTCAAAGCATGCTTTGAAATCTATCCGGTGGGAATCTGTCCGCCCGACATGTCTGCTGGTTAGTACACTTACCAGCAGACATGTCGGCCCCCACCGCCGCCGCGCCGCTGCCGAATGGATTCGGCGCATGCGCGGAAGTGTTTTACTTCCTGGTGCGGTGACGTGGCGGTGACGCGGCGGCGTCAACGTCACCGCCACGTCACCACTACGTCACCGCGCCGTCCGGCGGCGGGGAATTTGATCCGATGGTGTGTACACGCCATCGGATCAAACTCCCGATCGGACATATCCGATGGAAATGGTCCGCGGACCGTTTTCATCGGATATATCCGATCGTGTGTACGCCGCCTTACTGTGAAGAAACCTTTCCGTATTTGGAGGTGAAATCTCTTTTCTTCCAGACGTAAAGAGTGCCCCCTTGTCCTCAGCGTTGACCTTAAAGTGAATAACTCAACACCAAGTTCACTATATGGACCTCTTATGTATTTGTACATGTTGATCATATCCCCCCTTATTCTCCTCTTCTTAAGAGTGAATAAATTCAGTTTTTCTAATCTTTCCTCATAGCTGAGCTCCTCCATGCCTCTTATCAGTTTAGTTGCCCTTCTCTCCACTTTCTCCAGTTCTCCGATATCCTTTTTGAGAACTGGTGCCCAAAACTGGACTGCATTTTCCAGATGAGTTCTTACTAATGATTTGTACAGGGGCAAAATTATATCTCTATCTCTGGAGTCCATACCTCTCCTAATACAAGAAAGGACTTTGCTCGCTTTGGAAACCGCAGCTTGGCATTGCATGCCATTATTGAGCTTATGATCAACTAAAACCCCCAGATCCTTAACCACTACAGATCCCCCCAGTTGAACTCCCCCTAGCATGTATGATGCATGCATATTCTTAGCCCCCAAGTGCATAACTTTACATTTATCAACATTAAACCTCATCTGCCACTTAGTCGCCCAATTAGACAGAGCATTGGAGACATCCTGCAAGGACATTATTCCACTGCATAGCTTGGTGTCATCTGCAAAAACAGAAATGTTACTTTTGATCTCAGACCCAATCAGTGGCGTAACTAGAACCTTCAGGGCCCCGATGCAAGAAACCAGGAAGGCCCCCCCCCCCCCCCTGTAGGGCTCTTTTCTCCGAGCCCGGTGGCGTTACAGGACCCGGTCGAAAGTAGGCGGCTGCATATAAATGAACCGATTTCTCCAGTTCCCCTTGCTTTTTTTCCTCTCCCTCCCGCAGGCATTCAGCGGCTGCAGGAGGAAAATGGAGAGATCGATTCTTCTATGTCAGTGTTTCGTAATCTTTTTCCAGTCAGGGCACCCTTGAAGTATACCCCTAGGTGAATGTGGCTACACTGCAACCCCCTTGCAACTGTGTGCATTGCATACAGTTGCAGCATAGTAATGATGTATTTAAGGGGTTAAAACAGGCAGTCAGGAAGCAACATGTTGCCTCTTCACCGGCTGTCAAATGTCTCTGAAAAACGATCCAAGCATGGATCGCTTTTCGGAGGCATAGCATTTTTTTAAGATACTATGAACAAGCAAAAAAAATAAATAAACAAATTGGGCCAGATTCAGGTAGATGGGAGCATCTTTAATCTGGAGTAACGTTTCTCATTTACGTTACTCTGGCGAAATTTTAGGAGCAAGTGCTGTTATTCATGAAGCACTTGCTCCTAAAGTTGTGGCAGCGTATCGAAAATGAGCCGGCGGAATTCAAATTGGGCGGGTACGGGGCGTGTATTATTTAAACTAGGCGCGATCCCGCGGCGAACGTACTGCGCATGCGTCGACTGTCAATGCATTGCAGTGCGCATGCTCCAAATTCTGTCAGTGAACGTCAATGACGTCAAATCCTCATTCATGGACGTTTTACGCAAGCGACGCAATTTTTTTTTTTTTCGACGCGATGACGACGGCTATACTTAACATAGGATACTCCACCTAGGGGGCATGGATTTATTTACGCCGCGTATCTCTTACGAAAACGTCGGAAAGTCACTGCGTCGCGCCCGAATACGATCGTGAATTGCCGATTCCCGCTGATTAACATATTTTTTTGGCGTTAATCAGCGGGAACGCCCCCAGCGCCATTTTTAAATTAAAGTTGCGATGCGATGGCGAAATTCAATTACGCCGCTCGCATCGGAACTCCAACCCGGCGTTTCTTGTTTTCTGGTTACAGAAAACAGAAACGCCGGCTTAAAGTGACAGTTAGGCTTAAGTATCACTGATACTCCAGCCTAACTCTACCTGAATCTGGCCCATAGGTTCTGATTGTACACAAATAGGGGACTCAAAATTTTTAGGGGGGCGCAAGCAAACGGAAAAATGCTTAAAAAAAACATAATTTGCAGTGCAAATCAAAAGCTCTCACTGTGCCCATCAAATGCCGCCACTGTTCCCATCAAACGCCACCACTGTTCCCATCAAATGTCGCCACTGTGAACAAACTCTGCCACTGTGCCAAACGCTGCCACTGTTTCTATCAAATGCTGCTACTGTGCCAAAACGCTGCTACTGTGCCCATTTAAACACTGTGCCATCAAATGCCGCCACGGTGCCCATCAAACTCTGCCACTGTGCCCATCAAACTCTGCCACTGTGCCCATCAAATGCCACCAGTGTGCCCAGAAAATATGGTGTGCCCATTAAATGCTGCCAGTGTGCCATCAAATGCTGCAACTGTGCCATCGAATGCCACCACTGTGAATCCCCCTCGCCCCGTCCGACTCTTACCTTGTCTCGTGGGGCTGCGGGTGACTGCCAGGGTCCTCCATGCATCTCCTGCCGTCCTCATCTCCCGTCCTCTCCTCCTGATAAGTGTCCAATAGCCGCTCCTATTGTTTCAGCCAATCAGGTGATGGGTAACAGACCCGCACACCTGATTGGTGGAGAGGTGGTTCAGTGTTAGCAAAGTGAATATTAATTCGCCTTTCTAACACACCTGGGTGGACTGTGAGCGCCCAGCATGGCGCTCGCGGTTCACCTATTTTGAAGCCTATTAGAGACTATGGCTCTAATCAGGTGCTTCAACACCCCCCCTGTGATTCAGGAGCCAGACACCTAAATATGGGGGTGGCAGCGGTGGCATAGAGGGAGTGACTGGGGAGAGGGATCGGCACACATGCGCCCTTATGGACGCACTGCCACATGCACACTCACACACATACAGTACATACATATATACACACACACACACACACACATACATACATACATACATACAGTACATACATATACACACATACAGTACATACAGTACATACATATACACACACACATACATATGCATACACACATGCATCCATGCATCCATACATACATGCACACACATACATACATACATACATATGCACACACACACACAGTATATACATATACACACACAGTATATACACACAGTATATACATATACACACACAGTATATACATATACACACACAGTATATACACACAGTATATACATATACACACACACAGTATATACATATATACATACACACACAGTATATATATATATACACACACACAGTATATACACACAGTATATACATATACACATACACACACACAGTATATACATATATACACACACACACAGTATATACATATATACACACACACAGTATATACATACACACACACAGTATATACATACATACACACACACACACAGTATATACATATATACACACACACAGTATATACATATATACACACACAGTATATACATATATACACACACACACACAGTATATACATATATATACACACACACACAGTATATACATATATACACACACAGTATATACATTTATACACACACACAGTATATACATATATACACACACACACACACAGTATATACATATATACACACACACAGTATATACATATATATACACACACAGTATATACATATATACACACACAGTATATACATATATACACACACACACAGTATATACATATATACACACACAGTATATACATATATACACACACAGTATATACATATATACACACACACACACACACAGTATATACATATATACACATACAGTAGATAGTAAAAAAAAAAACGGGAGACATTTACCTTGGCACTTCCTGCCGGGTACTGCACTCTAGGGGGAGACCAAGAGCACAGCACTCACTACTTTCACTCTTGACAAGCTCCTTCCCTGCACACTGTGCAGCTGACGATCGTGAAACTCATCTCAGCCACCCCTGCCGCAGCTCCTCAAGGGCCCCCTGCAGCAAGGGGCCCGGTCGCCATGGCGATCTCAGCACCCCTATAATTACGCCACTGGACCCAATTTAATTTATAAATATATTGAAAAGTAAGGGACCCAACACTGAACCTTGGGGTACACCGCTGATAACCTTGGACCATTCAGAGTAAGAATCATTAACCACAACTCTCTGAATTCTGTCTTTCAGCCAGTTTTCTATCCATTTACAAACTGATATATCCAATCCTGTAGACCTTACCTTACACATGAACCGTGTGTGGGGAACTGTATCGAACGCTTTTGCACGTCCACTGCCACGCCTCGGTCCAGGGTTTTACTTACCTCTTCATAAACGGAAATCAGGTTTGTCTGACAACTTCTGTCTTCCATGAATCCATGCTGTCTGCTGCTTAAATAGTTTGTTTCCAGCAAGAACTCATCCATGTGGTCTTTTATTAAACGTTCCAGTATCGTCCCAACTATAGAAGTTAAACTAACAGGTCTATAGTTACTTGGTAAAGACTTTGTTCCCTTTTTAAATATAGGCACCACATTGCCTCTACGCCAATCCAGTGGTACTATTCCTGTCATTAATGAGTCCCTAAATATTAGATACAGTGGCTTTGAAATTTCAGAGCTCAATTCTTTTAGGATCCGTGGGTGGATGCCATCTGGTCCAGGTGCTTTATCCACCTTTATTCTGTCTAAATATTTCTGGACCATATCACTTTTGAGCCATTGTGGATTTGGGGCTGTGTCACTCCCACCCCCATTATGGACATGAGCTCCCCCATTCTCCATTGTATACACAGAGCTGAAGAAAGCATTCGTGCAAAATATTCGTGCGAACCCGTGGTCTGTTCGAACGTTCTGGTGCAAACCGAACCCGGGGGTGTTCGGCTCATCCCTAATTTTGTGATATGACACTGGGATATGTAACTGAAAATTGTGCAATCATGCGAAAAACTATATATTTTACTTTCTGCTATAAAACAAATGCAATTAAAAAAAAATGAAAAAAATCTAATTTCTTCATCAATTTAGGCCAATATGTATTCTGCTGCATATTTTTGGTAAACAAAATCCCATATTGATTGATTTTTGCAAAAGTTATAGCGTCTACAAACTATGGGATATTTTTTTCATATGAATTTTTTTACTAGCAATGTCACCGAAAAGAGACTTATAGCAGGACTGCCGGACACTAACTGACACTTTTTTGATCATACATCACGAGACACAGAGGGCCAGATTCTCATATATTTTCGGCGGCGTAGCGTAAGCCATTTACACTACGCCGCCGCTGCGTACTAGAGCAAGTGCTTTATTCTCAAAGCACTTGCTCCGTAGTTTTCGCCGGCGTCTCGTAAATCGCCAAGCGTAAACCCGCGCAATTCAAATGGGACGGCTTGTATTTAAATTAAGCGCGCCCCCGCGTCGAACGAACTGCGAATGCGCCGGCCGGGGAAAAAGCCCAGTGCGCATGCTCCAGCTCACGTCGGGAAGCGTCGTTGAAACCGACGTCAAAACAACGTGAGCGTCATTTACACAAGTACCTATTCGCGAACGAGTTAGTAAAACGACGTAAGCGACGGAAAAAGCCGACGCTGACCCGACGCCATACTTAACATGGCGTCCGACGGCACCCGACGGCATCCGACGGAACTTGGTAAGGTTACTCCACATAGAAGCTGGGGTAACCTTACGAGTCCGTAAACGACGTACGCGACGACGGGGCGGCGTAAAAGAGTTCGGGAATCGCCGTACTAGCCTCATTTGCATATGCAAATGAAAAAACTACGTGAAGGCCACCTAGTGGCCGGAGTTGTCATTACACCTACGATCCGAAAGTGTAATGCTTTTACACTTGTCGGATGTAGAAGCGTATCTATGCAAAAGTGATGCTAAGCATCACTCGCATAGATACGAGGACAAAAAAAAGGCGATACGACGGGGTATCTGAGATACTCCGTCGTAACGCCTCTGAGAATCTGGCCCAGAGCCTTTAATTACTTAATGGGTTATGTAGTCACCACAGGTGATTGGACACTGGCAAACCCAATTAAAATTGAGTTCCTCCCCTATATAACCCCTCCCAAATAGAGAGTACCTCAGTTTTTTCGCCAGTGTTTAAGGTGGTTGGTCACGTTCAACATGTGCTAAGAAGAAAAATGCTCTTTTGATGGTCTAACTGCGGAGACCTAGGAGCTACAACCAGATCCATACCTCGGGCCCATATCAAAAGCCTAAGATGGGTGGTACACAGGCCTCGTGTAAAGAAGAAACAAGGTTTGCCTGTAAAGTCTCTCTGTGGAGGTCTGGGCTCTGGGATCCAGACTTTGGTGTACTAATACATCTGTGGCACGAAAAGTTTCTGGCAGAGTCTTCTACAGGTCCAGGTATGAGGTCTCTTTAATCGAACCTTTAACCACTAGCCGACCAGCTGCCGTGGTTCTACGGCGGCAGGTCGGCTCTCCTGGGCGAGAGCCCGTAGCTCTACGTCGGGACTTTCGCGGCCGCTAGGGGGCGCGCACGCCGCCGGCGGCCCGTGCGCAAGCCCCCCGCTCGCCCCCCGAGTTCCGCGAGCGTGCCCGGCGGGCGCGATCGCCGCCGGGCACGCGCACTCGTTCGTTACAGAGCGGGGAACGAGAGCTGTGAGTGTAAACACACAGCGCTCGTTCCTGTCTGCGGGGGAAACGCTGATCTTCCGTTCATACAATGTATGAAGGGAAGATCAGTGATTCCCCCTAGTGAGTCCACCCCCCCATACAGTTAGAACACAAATAGGAACACACTTAACCCCTTCCCCGCCCCCTAGTGTTAACCCCTTCACTGCCAATGGCATTTTTATAGTAATACAATGCATTTTTATAGCATTGATCGCTATAAAAATGCCAATGGTCCCAAAAATGTGTCAAAGGTGTCCGATGTGTCCGCCATAATATCGCAGTACCGAAAAAAAACGTTGATCGCCGCCATTACTAGTAAAAAAAAAATATTAATAAAAATGCCATAAAACTACCCCCTTTTTTGTAAACGCTATAAATTGTGCGCAAACCAATCAATAAACGCTAATTGCAATTTTTTTTTACGAAAAATATGTAGAAGAATACGTATCGGCCTAAACTGAGGAAAAAAAATGTTTTTTTATATCTTTTTTGGTGATATTTATAATAGCAAAATGTAAAAAATATTGCATTTTTTTCAAAATAGTCGCTCTATTTTTGTTTATAGCGCAAAAAATAAAAACCGCAGAGATGATCAAATACCACCAAAAGAAAACTCTATTTGTGGGAAAAAAAGGACGCCAATTTTGTTTGGGAGCCACGTTGCACGACCGCGCAATTGTCAGTTAAAGCGACGCAGTGCCGAATCACAAAAAGTGCTCTGGTCTTTGGACAGCAATATGGTCCGGGGCTAAAGTGGTTAATAAACCTGAAGGTTGGCACAACTTGCCCGCCGTGATGTGTGAAATCTGGAACTACTTTTAGTAGCTTTCCTGCAACGTTGAAAAGGGAAGAAGAAGATACTTTTATTTGATATTATCTTCTGTGAGTAGGATGTCTTTTGTGGTTCTCACCACTGGAGGAAGTAAGTGCAAACCTGGTATTTTCTTACATACTGTAGCCATTCAGGATACAAGCTCAGTGAAGTCGATCAAATTTAAACACCACTCACTTCCTTCTATTGCAGGCTCTGCCACAGTAAACGCATACAGGGGTCCACAAGGTGCCCCCTCTCTTCCTGGGTGCCACCATGACAGCGGCGAGAGCGTGCTTTTACTGTCTAAAGTGAGACAGGAATAGGGGGAGGGCCTTGGTTGCTAGTGCACCGTACAAAACGTGGGACACCTGTATGCAGGCGCCAGGCCCGTCGGAACCGGACAGGCAAAGCAAGCAACTGCTGGGGGCCCCGAGCTGGCCATTTGAACATTTGCAAACGGGACAAGTGGGTCATCTCCACAGTGTCCTCAGGCTACAAGCTAGAATTCAGAGAACTTCCGCCACACGTTTTTTTGCCTAAGATCCAGAGAAGAGAAAGCCTCTACTGTTGGCCTTGGAACACCTGTTGTCCCAAGAGGTAATCATAGAGTTAGACCCAGAGGATCAGGGGTCAGGATTCTATTCAAACCTGTTTACGGTTCCAAAACCAAACGAGGATGTCAGACCTATCCCAGATCTGAAAAGCCTTAATCAGTTCCTGAACATTCGCTCCTTCTGCATGGAGTCTGTCCGTTCAGTTGTTTCCACCCTTCAGGGGGAAGAATTCCCGGCATCAATAGACATCAAAGATGCATATTTACATGTGCCAATATTCCCTGCTCACCAAAGGTTTCTAAGGTTTGCGGTTTATCAGCACCACTTTTAGTTTGTGGCCCTTCCTTTCGGGCTGGCTACAGCACCTTGAGTGTTTACAAAAATACTGGCCTGGGCTCTAAGGGCACAAGGCATAGCAGTAACAGCCTACCTGGACAATCTGTTGATCACAGATCTGTGCGCCGCACGCTTGGGCCACAATTTGCACAGCACAGTTCCTAGCTGTAAGATTTTACCTGAAGTTCTACATTGTACCACTAGATAGAAGTATTGCATTACAATTGAATGCGTATTAGTTTCACACACCATGTAGCTTTTTGAGATGAACATTTTGTTGCAATTTTACAATATGTTTCACAACGTGTTATGTTTATAGCTTGCCTTATCTGCTACATTTAGACCTTATGCACACAGAGCGTTTGTTCAGCTATGGAGAAAAGCTACTGCTTAAAGAGGAGGTTCACCCTAAATATAACCTCTCCCAAGTGATCCAGCATACTGGCGTCAGCGCCAGTATGCTGTTTTTTTTTTTAAATCCCCCACTTACTTTGTAATGTTCAATTTTTCATTCTGTCCCCCGTGGTGGATGGCGCCTCTAAGGCGGCGTACAGACGATCGGATATATCCGATGAAAACGGTCCGCGGACCATTTCCATCGGATATGTCCGATCGGGAGTTTGATCCGATGGCGTGTACACACCATCGGATCAAATTCCCCGCCGCCGGACGGCGCGGTGACGTAGTGGTGACGCGGCGGTGACGTTGACGCCGCCGCGTCACCGCCACGTCACCGCACCAGGAAGTAAAACACTTCCGCGCATGCGCCGAATCCATTCGGCAGCGGCGCGGCGGTGGTGGGAGCCGACATGTCTGCTGGTAAGTGTACTAACCAGCAGACATGTCGGGCGGACAGATTCCCACCGGATAGATTTCAAAGCATGCTTTGAAATCTGTCGGGTGGAGAAATCTGTCCGCTAGCCCATACACACGAGCGGAGATGTCTGCTGAAACGGTCCATCGGACCGTTTTCAGCGGACATATCCCCTCGTGTGTACGCCGCCTATAGCGCGTCACATCTTCCGAAAATATCCGATTTAAGACTCGGGTATTTCCGGTGCAATGCCGCGCCTGCGCACAGACCTAGGTGCTGACTGCGCAGGCGCCGTATTTCTCCGAGTCGCCCTCCGAAAAAAACGAAATAGGACTCGGAGAAAGCACCTAGGTCTGTGCGCAGTCAGCACCTAGGTCTGTGCGCAGGCGCGGCATTGCGCCGGAAATACCCGAGTCTTAAATCGGATATTTTCGGAAGATGTGACGCGCTATAGAGGCGCCATCCACCGCGGGGAACAGAATGAAAAATTGAACATTACAAAGTAAGTGGGGGATTTAAAAAAAAAAAACAGCATACTGGCGCTGACGCCAGTATGCTGGATCACTTGGGAGAGGTTATATTTAGGGTGAACCTCCGCTTTAAGGAGTTCCAGCCTTTTAGTGTTTATTAAAAGTCAGCAGCTACAAAAAGTGTAGCTGCTGACTTTTAATAAACAGACACTTAGCTGTTCCACGGTCCAGCGAAGCGGCCACTCGGGGCTCCACTCCTCTAAGCCCCCCCCCTCAACCTCTCCAGCCGGCACCTCCATTCATAGTTTCGGCTTCACGGCCTACGCGAGTCGCCCTGCGCTTTTTAAATTGACAGGCGATCTACTGGGACATGTCACGTGTCCCTGTAGATTGTCTAAAGAAAGGGGCCTCCTAAGGCGAGAAGAGAAGTCACAGAGGCAGTCCCTAGGTGGAAGGAGGAAGTGGGACAGGAAGTCCCACTCCTACCGAAGACCCCACTCCCCCAAAAAAACATTACATGCCAAACTTTTGGGTGGAACTCTGCTTTTAAAAAAAAGCACCTAAAGTCAAGTTTTGCACTCATGTATAGGCGTGTAAAGCATTTGAGCATTTATGGATTCCATTGGTCAGAATATTAATTCAATATGAATTTAATATAAATAAATGCTCAAGTGATAAATGAGTCTTGTTTGGGCACATTGAGATGTGTTTACATGGTTTACATGTGTTTACGCCTCTGAAGCCAAGGTGTTGGGAACATGAAAACCTAGCTTGCCTAATCAGCGGCTGTCCAGTGGTGGAGTCAAAAGACTTCAGACCCAGAATAAGACTGGAAGAAGATGTCAGAGGCTATGGACAGAGTGATGAGGCTGAATCCCATGAATGGGCACAGCAGAAGTTAAGGCCACTGATGTAGCATTGAGGGGGAGCACATAATTTGATTTTACTGGAAGAGGGCACAGTAAAGGGTAAGAGTGTCACCATGTGCAAGTATACTGTGCATACTTACACATTAAAGGAGTTGTAAAGAAAAAAATGCATTAAGGTGAAAAAACATCTGATGCTGGCACCCCCCGGAGCCCCCGTTATACTTACCTGACCCTCGAAAGTCCCGTGCGCGTTCCCGAGATCCTCTTCGCTGCTCAGCCTGGCCGCTGTTTGGCTAGAGCGGATGGATTTAGAGCAGCGCAGCCATAATCCAGGCTATGGCCGCTCGCTGTATCACGGGAGCCTGCCCGCATTTATTTACCACCATGCAAGCTCTCTCGCATGACTGTGCATAAAGTGATTTGTAAAGGAAAAAAAATGTATTTAAAAGAAATAACAAACATCATACTTACCTGCTTTGTGCAATAGATTTGCACAGAGCAACCCTGATCCTCCTCTTCTTGGGTCACGCGCCGGTACTCTGGGCCCCTCCTCCTTGCCGAGTGCACCCATAGTAAACCGCTTGCTGTGGGGACATTCGTGCATGCTCACTCCCATTAGATATAGTTATTGAAGTTTTCCCGATGACAGACTTGCATGGCGGTCCCCTCTATTGGATGCTCCTCTACTGTTTCTTTCTTCCCCACCCTTTTTTGTTCTCCCTCTCTTTCCTTCTCTTCTTACCTTTCTTATTTTTGATTTAGCCTGACTTATTTTCCCTCTGAAAAAGTTGCCATTGATATAACATTTTTCTTTACTGCATATTTGCGTAATTTTGAACATATTAGATGCTGAATGGCAGGGGAGTATGATGAAACTCACAATATAGATAGCTAGAGTACTGCTACTGCCATAAAAGTGTTTGTTAAGTCAAACTCTGAAGTCAGCCGGGGCGATCACGTGACTGAAGCAATGTCTCGGAGCTGTAAAGCGGCCGTGAGTCACGTGACCGGTCTGAAGACAGCTGTAAAGAGGTATTTAGAATGCAAATTTTTACAAAGGACTTCGGTAGTGTGGTATGCCAGCCTCTAATAGAGAGGCTGGCATTGACCAATGTAGGGTTTTTATTTATTAATAGTAGCGGGGGGGGGGTAGGGGGAGACAGGAAGAAGGGGGGAGCTGCACAGTTAAGGTTTTTCATTTTCATGCATGAAGGTAAAAAAACTTCAGCCTTTATTTAGAACCACTTTAAGCTCATAGATCTATGACAACTCGTGCAAAGTTATTTTTCCAATAACAGTTAGAAGCATCTGACAAACAGGGCAAGAGTCACAATACATTTTCAAAATGTTAAGTACCCCTGGCCAGTAAAACCTTTGCAAAACCTGATCTATGGTTTTTATCATATCCTCAACGCCCTCCCAAAACTTGGGAATGATCCACGTCAAGCACAGAGCATCTGCGAGGCTGTGGAATGACAAGTTGGTTAACCCTTTGTCCACTTATCTCATCCACCTGATATAGCAGATCATTCTCTGTGGAGAAATATTGAAACACTGAATTAAGCCCTGGCTCTTGGGACACCCCATTACCCTTACCTGAGCTGTTCCAAAGTTATCCTAGGATAAGACAAGTCTGTCTCTGGATTGGCTTTCACTGCTTTCCTTTCCAACACCTCTAGCTAAAAACTCTTTACCTTGCTAGGAGTTATCACTACTATTTCCATCTGGTAATTAGCTTTCAGGAGTGCTAAGGTTGATCATGGCCATGGAAAAGTTCTCCTCACAATCCTGTGAACCTTTCCTCACAATTCCCAAAAAAGGGTAAATCATGTCTTTAACCACTTGACCACTGGGCACTTAAACCCCCTTAATAACCAGACCAATTTTCAGCTTTCGGTGCTCTCACAGTTTGAATGACAATAACTCAGTCATACAACACTCTAACCAAATGAAATTTTTGTCCTTTTTTTCCCACAAATAGAGCTTTCTTTTGGTGGTATTTGATCACCTCTGCGGTTTTTATTTTTTTCGCTATAAATGAAAAAAGAACGTAAATTTTGTAAAAAAATGAATTTTTCTTCATTTCTATTATAAAATTTTGCAAAAAAGTAATTTTTCTTCATAAATTTGGCCTAAAATGTATACTGCTACATATCTTTGGTAACAAAAAAAAAAAAATTGGATAATATTTAGTCTGGGTGAAAGTTATGGGGTCTACAAGCTATGGTACCAATTACTGAAAATTGATCAATTTGATCACATCTGATGTACTGACAGCCTCTCTCATTTCTTGAGACCCTAACATGCCAGAAAAGTACAAATACCCCCCAAATGACCCCTTTTTGGAAAGAAGACATTCCAAGGTATTCAGAAAGAGGCATCGTGAGTTTTTTGAAGTTGTCATTTTTTCCCCACAATTCTTTGCAAAATCAAGATTTTTTTATTTTAATTTTTTTTCCACAAAATGTTCATATTATTAGGTTATTTCTCACACACAGCATATGCATACCACAAATTACACCCCAAAACACATTCTGCTATTCCTCCCGAGTATGGCGATACCCCATGTGTGAGACTTTTACACAGCGTGGCCACATACAGAGGCCCAACATGCAGGGAACGCCATCAGGCGTTCTGGAACACCCAGACCAATTCTGACATTTCTCTCCTACATGGAAAAATCATCATTTATTTGCTAGAAAATTACATAGAACCCCAAAACATTATATATGCTTTTTTAGCAAAGACCCTAGAGAATACAATGGCGGCCGTTACAACTTTTTATCTCGCATTGTATTTGCACAGCAATTTTTTGAACGCGTTTTTTTTTGGAAACAAAACAGTTTTGTGCTTAAAAAAAAAAAAAACAGTAAAGTTAGCCCAATGTTTTTGCATAATATGAAAGATGAAGTTACGCCGAGTAAATAGATACCCAACATGTCACCCTTCAATATTGCACACGCTTGTGGAATGGCGCCAAACTACGCGACTTAAAAATCCCCATAGGCGACGCTTTAAATGTTTTTCCTGGTTACATCTTTTTAGTTGGAGAGGAGGTCTAGGGCCAAAATTATTGCTCTCGCTCTAACGTTCGCAGCGATACCTCACATGTGTGGTTTGAACACCGTTTTCATATGTGGGCGGGACTTACGTGTGCGGTCGCGTCTGTATACGAGCACACGGGTACAGGGGCGCTGTAATTTATTTTTTATTTTTTTATTGTTCATTTTACTTTATTTATTTTAGTTTGACACCTTTTTCCCCAAAAATAAATGTTTTGGTTACTTTTATTCCTATTACAAGGAATGTAAACATCCCTTGTAATAGGAATATAGCATGACAGGTCCTCTTTACAGTGAGATATGGGGTCAATAAGACCCCACATCTCCCCTCTAGGCTGGGAAGCCTAAAAAAAAAACGATTGCAGAGTATTGCGCGGGGGAGTATTGCGCGGGGGAGTATTGCGCGGGGGAGTATTGCGCGGGGGTACTGCAGAGTATTGTGCGGGAGTATTGTGCGGGAGTATTGTGCGGGAGTATTGTGCGGGAGTATTGTGCGGGGTACTGCGGGGTACTGCGGAGTATTGCGGAGTATTGCGGGGTACTGCGGAGTATTGCGGGGTACTGCGGAGTATTGCGGGGTATTGCGGGGTATTGCGGGGTATTGCAGAGTATTGTGGGGTATTGCGGAGTATTGCGGGGTATTGCGGAGTATTGCGGGGTATTGCAGAGTATTGCGGGGTATTGCGGAGTATTGCGGGGTACTGCGGAGTATTGCGGGGTACTGCGGAGTATTGCGGGGTATTGCGGAGTATTGCGGGGTATTGCGGAGTATTGCGGGGTATTGCAGAGTATTGCGGGGTATTGCGGAGTATTGCGGGGTACTGCGGAGTATTGCGGGGTACTGCGGAGTATTGCGGGGTACTGCGGAGTATTGCGGGGTACTGCGGAGTATTGCGGGGTATTGCAGAGTATTGCGGAGTATTGCGGGGTATTGCAGAGTATTGCGGGGTATTGCAGAGTATTGAGGAGTATTGGGGGTATGCAGAGTATTGAGGAGTATTGGGGGTATGCAGAGTATTGGGGGGGGTATGCAGAGTATTGGGGGGGGTATGCAGAGTATTGGGGGGGGTTATGCAGAGTATTGGGGGGGGTATGCAGAGTATTGGGGGGGGTATGCAGAGTATTGGGGGGGGTATGCAGAGTTTTGCGCAGGGAAGGAAGGAGTTAATGCAGGGATGGCTGAGCAGGGATGGATGGATCTGTGACTGCAATAGTCACAGATCCATCCCACACTGCTGCAGCCATCCGCGCTCTCCTCTCACGCTGTACCGATCGGTACAGCGAGAGGAGGGAAGAACCGGCGTCAGCAAGTGACGCGGTTTGTTTACATGTGATCACGCCGTCATTGGACGGCGCGATCACGTGGTAAGGAGCCGCCACCATTGGCTCCTTACCGAGATCACTGACGCTGCGGGTCCCGTGGACCCGCCGAGCGCCGTGACCGCGTGTGCGCGCCCGCTCGGGCGCGCGGATCTGACGCACGTCAGATTTGTTTACACACGTGGTCGCGCCGTCATTGGACGGCGCGATCACGTGGTAAGGAGCCGCCGCCATTGGCTCCTTACCGCGATCATCGGTGCTGCGGGTCCCGTGGACCCGGTGAGCACCGGTGATCGCGTGTGCGCGCCCGGTTGGGCGCGCACACCTGACTCTAACGGAGGACGTCCATGGACGTCCTGTTAGAGTACAGGAACCGCCCTATAGCCGTATTTCGGCTATAGGGCGGTGATTAAGTGGTTAATATAGTACTATATATAGGTATCCCCATGGATATAGACAACTCCCATTAAATGGGTTTGTTGTTTCAGAGTATCAACCAGCCTGACCTGCACAAGCGGCTAGCAGGATCCAACAAGACTGTCATCTTACTGGCACATATCTGTCTCTTACAACGTATCATAAAAGGAAAATAACCCTACACTAGTATAAAAAAGTAATGCAAATGTGAACAATTATCTAGCATTGCCTATAGAAGCTTCACACAAAAATGGCCATGTAAAATCTGTTGTATATAGATACGTTGTAATGTATATATTGACTTCATTACCTGAGTTGAATCTTCTCCTTCTTTGTTATTAACAACATAGGGCCAGATTCTCTAAGAAATTTGCCGGCGTAGCGTAAGCCATTTACACTACGCCGCCGCATCGTACTAGAGCAAGTGCCATATTCCCTAAGCATTTTCTCTGTAGTTTGCGTTGGCGTAGCGAAAATGGCCCAGCGTAAGCCCGCGTAATTCAAATGGGGCGGCTTGTATTTAAATTAAGCGCGCCCCCGCGTCGAACGAACTGCGCATGCGCCGGCCGGGGAAAAAGCCCAGTGCGCATGCTCCAGCTCACGTCGGAAAGCGCCATTGAAACTGACGTCAAAATGACGTGATCGTCACTACGCAATGCCCTATTCGCGAACGAGTTAGTAAAACGACGTAAGCGACAGAAAAAACCGATGCTGACCCGGCACCATACTTAACATGGCATCCGACGGGACTTCGTAAGGTTACTCCTCATAGAAGCAGGGTTCGTAAACAAAGTACGTATCGACGGTGCCGCGTAAAAGCGATTGGGAATCGGCGTAGTAGCCTCATTTGCATAGGCAAATGAGAAAACAACGTAAAGGCCACCTAGTGGCCGGAGTTGTCATTACAACTACGATCCGCAAGTGTAATGGTATTACACTTGTCGGATGTTCAAGCGTATCTATGCCAAAGTGATGCTAAGCATCACTTGCATAGATACGAGCCAAAAAAAACGGCGATATGACGGGGTATCTGAGATACTCCGTCGTAGTGCCGCTGAGAATCTGGCCCATAGCTTTCACTGACTGTGTAATAGATAAATAAAATGTGGAAAATTCAATCATCCATTAAATAGATGTATAATACAGCAATATAATTACAATTAGCTTGGGTTAGGTAGGTAGGTGCCTACAAGAGAGTTGAAGTAGAGATCCACCCAATCTCTACATTTGGCATGTCATTTTTTGGGGGGGGGAACTTCCACTTGGGCCGCTTAAGCGACTCAAGCAGAATTCTCTTCTCCCTTCCTGCAATCTTCTGGGACACGTCACAGGTCCCAAAAGATTGCCCGGCCTTTCAGGACTTGCAGCACGACTCTCGTATGCGCAGAGCTCACCCGGTTGTGAAGCCGCAAGCTGTCTCAGCGGGGTGCCCACATTAGTAATGCCGGCACCGTGGTAAAGAGGGGGAGAGAACTGAGGCTTTGAGTGGCCGCATCACTAGATCATGGGACAGGTGAGTATTTAAAAAAAAAAAAGACTTTTAATAAACACAGGAATGGCTGGAACTCCGCTTAAATATGTCTATCTTGCTTTCTGTGTTCCTATTTTCCTAAATGTGCCCGTGCCCAGGATTAAAAGAGAGGCATCACATCAATTCCTCTCCCTGTTTGAGAAGGGAATGCCCCAGGTCTGGTAAGGAAGTAACATTACACAAGTTACCCTGTTGTCTTCTGGAAACTGTGGTGCTTCCTTCAAGAGCCCCAACTTTGCCAGCCATTGGTTTTCTTTTTTTCATCAGTCACTGGCAGTGGGATAAAACTGTGACTGCTATAGCAAGTTAGCTATTTTGGCCCGGATTCACGTAGCACTTACGCCGACGTAACTAGATACGCCTGAAAATAGGCTTCTTCCGACCAACGTAACTTTCCTACGCCGGCGTATCGTAGGCGCATATTTACGCTGGTCGCATCTGGCGCTCCCATTGATTTCCTATTCAAATACGCAAATGAGAGAGATACGGCGATTCGCGAACGTACGTGCGCCCGGCGCAGGCTACGTGCGTCCAACGTCTGGCGTAAGGTTATTCCACATAAAGCAAAATCACATAAAGCAAAATCATGAAATCAACAGCCAGACACAATGCTCACATGCAGTGGAGCCACTGGTGAAGGTACTGGCAACACTCCATTTCCTGGCCAGTGGATCTTTCCAACGTACAAGTGGAGTTGTGTCTGGGATGTCACAATCCACCATGAGCAGATGTGTGCACCAGGTTGTCCCCGCAATACTCACACGCATGTCCCACCACATCATCAAACCCACCCATGAGCAGAAGGCAATGCAGGATTTCTACAGAATTGCTGGATTCCCATGCACCATCGGGGCCATTGATTGCACACATGTGGCACTACGCCCCCCCCCCCCCCCGTGCCACAAAGCACATATACCGCAATCGTAAGCAGTGGCATTCCATCAACATACAAGTGATAGCCGATGCCCAATGCCTCATATGGCACGTCCGTGCCAAACACCCAGGGGCCAGCCACGACGGCTACATATACCGTCAAAGCACCATCCCAACGGAATTCGAACAGAACGTGTACAAGGGCAGCTGGCTGGTTGGTGAGTGACATGGGTGTCAGGCATGACTGTCCGACCCCATGATGCAGACATCACAAGGGGCACATGCACGACTAACATCCCCCTGTCTTTTCTCTTCCAGGTGACTCTAAAGACAAAAAACAATCCGCGCTACCACCCCTTAACTGATTGATATATGGGTGTAAAAAAAACGTGATAAACGTGAAAAAATAAAAAGTGAAAAATGCTGCACCTTAATACAAAGAAGCCCAATATAGGGCTCCACAAGACATATATATATACAAAGGACAAAGGCGCGCAACAATGTAACATATGTATAGAAAAATATGTGTTTCCACAGCAACCTGCAAATAGTGAAAGATAAATACAAATAAGGAATGTGCAACGTCCCAAATAGGATTCCAATTGTTAGGTGCTCAAAAACTTATTTCCTAATGCATTCAAAACACAGTTCATAGGAAATTTCAATATAGCGTTGTAGATAATTCCAATGATGCCCCTCATCTGTTCTATGTAGCGAAGTAATAGATGGCCGCTTACCGCAATGTTGGACCCTTCCAGGGGTCAGTAAAGCATTCAACACACTTATCCGCGGCTGGGTCCTAGGAATCACTCCACTGCTGACAGCTCAGGACTACTCAAAAAGACTGAAGAGATTTTCCACTCCAAGAGATATCTCACTCCAAGATGTAGCTCAGGTATTCAGCTTAATTGAGGGTATTGTGAAAGATAGAGAAAAAAGGAACTCCATAGTGTAGCAGTTTTAAAAATAAGCTGACAGTTTATTCAGTTTGCACTGATACAATTAAAAACAACAGTCCTTCACCCTGCACATATACAGGTTCTCAGCATGGATTCAAAAACAATTTCGTGTGTGCAGATGCTTCCAGCTAGGCGTGCGAACGATCAAATCAGCCAGCTGGTAAGCTCATGAACGTGGTGACGCCTGCGATACTTGGCTCCACCCGACGCGGCGTTTCATCCAAACGGGCTTCTACGGGGAAAGGAGGCCACGCCAAGGCCCCAATGATGTTGATGTTCATTCATACCACATTCTCACGGTCGTGGGCAGGTATGTCACCCACACATTCACACACCAGTCACACTGTAGCCTGTACTCCTGACCGTGTGCATACACTCCAAAAGAAAAAAGCTCATAACCTGAGCAAAAATAACAAAGCAAAAAGGCATCGTGGGCCAGGCATGGTGCCACGGCTCCGGCTCCTCAGTTGCCTGGGGGGAGCCTCGGGTGGGAGGGTGGGGCATCAGGAGGAGGATCATCCTCTCCTCTGTCACTCCTGCCCGATGCTGGCTGCTTGCCCTCCAGGGCAAGGGCAAGGGCAATGCGCTCAAGGAAGGTGTTTGTCCGAGCCTGCATCTGCAGCTGGCGGGTGGTGGTGTGCCGCTGGTGGCGCCTCGTCTGCCTCCCCTCTGCCTCTATGGCAGCCGTGTTGGCCTGTACCGCCACTGACAGGGTCTTTGCCTCTGCCAAAAGACCTGCTGTTGTGGCCTGCAGCTCCCCAATGCAGGTGACCACTGCCCTCGTAAGATTTTTGAGGAGGGATTCAGGAACACCCCTTGTCTTGTGCGTAGCCTTCCGGGGGGCAGGAGAGGCTTGGGGCCATCTGTACGAGGAGGCCCTTGAGGGGCTTTCACTGATGGAGGGGGAGGGAAGGGGCTTTTCCTGATGCAGGGGGAGGGTGAGGGGCTTCCCCTGATGGGGGAGGTCTGTGAGGGCCCAGCCAAAAGGGAAGACTCCTCAAAGTAGAGGCAAAACTCCTGATCCATATCCACTGTCTCCTCCTCAACCACCTCTAGAGGAGAGGTATGGGCACTCCCCTCCACCACTGTCTCTTGGCTTCCCAGGGGGTCAGGCTGAGCCAGATGTTCCAGGGATGGCATGGGACGGCCACCAGCAGCAGATGGCCCCGCTCCCTCCAGCACATCTGTGGATGACACAAAGCATTCACATGTTGGTGGACACACACACTTGTCACATGTTCCCTTCCACCCCTTTACATGCTCCACACCGGATGGGGGATAAAACACACTAACCTGTCCTCAACTCCTGATCAATGGAGTCAAAGCCCTCCAGGCCCTCCACCTGGTCCCGTTCCAGGCACATGGCACAATAGCACAGCAGATGGTGGTCCACCCCCGTGCCCCTCTGGTGCCTTCTGATGTTGGCCACTTTATCCCGGACATGCCGACGCAAATCATTGATTTTTTTTTGTTAATGTCCTTAGATGTCCGGGACTCATGATCAAGGGCATTAACTTGAAGGGTGATCTGCTCCAGGTTCTGCTGTTTCTTGGCCCTGCTGGTCCGGGCACTCTGTGCGCCATGGAGGAACACATCATATTTCTCTATTGCCGAGATAAGGACAGCCTTCTCATCTGGGGAGAAATTTTTCTTTCTCCTGTCCCTCTCAGACTCAACCTTAGCCATCGCCGGACGGGCGTATGGCTGGGCGTATTTATGCGCTCCCCGTAAACCGGTGGGCCGGCGTATCCCATGAAGTTGCATTGGCGTAGTTCTGAGCATGCGCACAGGGGTGCGGACATACTTCCGTGTCACTGCGCATGCTCCGTTCATGATACGCTGGGCGTAAATCATTGCACCACGCTCGGACCATCATTTGCATAAGGTCACACCCACTTGCAATTACGCTGGCTTACGCCTACAAAATTACGTTACGCCGGCGCAACGTTGGGAGCAAGTGCTTTGTGAATACTGTGCTTGCCTCTCTGAGTTACGTTGGCGTAGCGCATATGAGATGCGCTACGCCGGCATAAATATGCGCCGATCTACGTGAATCCGGGCCATAGTTCCCATCATAAACTTTTCGGCCTCATGCTCATTGGGTGTTTAACCCCAGTGCTAGATAGTCTAGTATTTAGATACAGGCAAAAGGCTCAGGTGCACCATCTAGCCCTGCTGCCGGCCACTTGTAAAACGTTATGAGAGGCTGGGAGCTGGATAGGGCTAGAGGGTGCACTGAGCTGTAGTAGTGTTAAGGGCAGTATTCATTTAAAGCGGATCTGAAAGGCAAAAGGCATGATGAGCTAGTATGCACCGCCTACTAGCTCATTATGTAATACTTACCTTGGAATTAGGAGTGCAAAACTTACCTGGTCTAGATGTCATCTTGCCTCGGCGTGTCTTCCGGGTATCGCCGCTCCAGCGCTGTGGTTGGCTGTAGCGGCGATGGTGTTACTCCCACGCATGCGCGCTTGCGGGCCTTAAGCCGAGGATCCCTGCTGCGCATGCGCCGCTGCAATCAGCGGCGCATTCTGAGGGGGATATCTCCTAAACCTACAGGTAAGCCTTATTATAGGCTTACCTGTAGGTTAAAGTGGTAGTAAAGAGTTTACTACCACTTTAACCACTTAAGACCCGGACCAAAATGCAGGTAAATGACCTTGCCCCTTTTTGCGATTCGGCACTGCGTCGCTTTAACTGACAATTGCGTGGTCGTGGGACGTGGCTTCCAAACAAAATTTGCGTCCTTTTCTTCCCACAAATAGAGCTTTCTTTTGGTGGTATTTGATCGCCTCTGCAATTTTTATTTTTTGCGCTATATAGAAAAATAGAGCGACATTTTTGGAAAAAATCAATATTTTTTACTTTTTGTTATAAGAAAAATCAAATAAACTAAATTTTAGTCAATCATTTAGGCCAAAATTTAGTTAGCCATATGTCTTTAGTAAAAGAAAAATCGCAATAATTTTTTTTTTAGCTACCTGGCGGGAATAGCGACACTAATACAGCGATCAGAAAAATGTGACGCTGGCAATAGGGAGGGAAAGGGTTAACTAGGGTGGTGATCAAGGGGTTAAAACGTTATTAGGGGGGGGCTACCCTGAACCTAACACTAACTGACTGTCACACTGCCTGTCACACTGACACTAAATACAGTAATCATACATGTGTGATTACTGCATTCAGTGACACTGTGACAGGGGGAGGGGGGGGGGCGATCGCAAGGGGTTAATGTGACTATGTGTAGTGTGTGTCAGTGTAGTGTTAGTGCAGACTTACTGTGCGATGTGATCTCTCCTCAGCGGTGGTTGAAAAAAACGCTGAGGGGAGAGATCACATCGCTTCCTCCTTCCTGTGTTTACACAGAAGGAGGAAGTGCAGGCGGGGGAGCGCGCGGATTGGCTGGGAGCGATCCGGAGGGGGCGGACAAAAACAAATAGCCGCCCCCTCATCCCGGATCGCTAGGCCAGCTACAGGGACTGCCGTATGTACGGGGGGGGAGTCCGATCGGACCCCCGAACCCCCTCAAGGCACCAACGTATATATACGTTCATGTGCCTGTCAGTGCCATTCTGCCGATGTAAATGTACATGCCGCGGTCCTTAACCAGTTAAGAAAGGAATACAGACTATAACTAATAATGTCTTTGCAGGGTTAACATATCCCCCTCAGACGAACGTCTGTGCATCACACATGGGCCCTGTCCCTGGCGGACATATCCTCTGATGATATCCACATAGAATGAAACATGTTAGACTGGCCGACACAAGTACGATATGAGCCGCAGAGTTTTTTATATGTTTTGATGCCTGTTTGCCTGTTTGTTCCTGTAAGTACCATACAATAAATTGCGTGTTGCTTTTACCTACGGGCTTCACTATTGCTGTTTCCGCTCTGCATTTTTTTTGGTCATATACCTGTTGATGAACGCAATATATACCTTTGGTTCCTTGTGAATTTCTGGATGACCTTTCACCATTGATGTTGCCTGTGGATAACCGTTTTTACCCATACATCCTGCTGGGAGTGTGACTGCCACTGACCTACACATTATTTGATTTCTATGCCCATAATGATGATTTTCTAGCAAGCAGATTGTTTGCACGGTGTGGTTTGTTTCCCTGTCTGCGCACTGAAGTTTTGGTGGAGGTCCTGTCTTTCAACTTCATTGATGAACTTATTTGTTTGGACTTTATTCCTTTATATTATTAACATTTTATATTCACTAGAGTGCTGCGCTATTAGACTATATTATTTTTGTTTGCCTTATCTACAAACTGTGCTACCGTGTTTCCCCAAAAATAAGCCCTACCCCGAATATAAGACCTAGCATGATTATTGGGGAGGGCTGCAATATAAGCCCTACCCTGAAAATAAGCCCTAGTAAAGTAAATGAAAAAACTATGGTCTGTTTTGTAGGACGATCATACTGTATGGAGTGCAGCGTGTCTCCCCTTGTGACTGAATTATAAAATTCTTCATTAGCAGCCGCTGCTGACCCACCGGAGGTTTTCGTCTTTCCTCCACGCTGAGAGGTCTTCCCCCTTCTCTTCTCCTCCCAGCTGACGTCCTTGGCCCCTCCCTCCTTAGTGCACAGAGCGGGCTGATGTCACTGGTGATCTCAGGTCTTCCCCCTTCTCTTCTCCTCCCAGCTGACGTCCGTGGCCCCTCCCTCTTCAGTGCACGGAGCGGGCTGACATCAGCAGGGATCTCAGCATGGAGAAGAGCAGATCAAGTGTGCGACCAGGGGAGCTGTAAAAAGGTACTCTCCATGAGACAATGGGAGACACACTGCACCTTATACCAGTGTGATCCTTTTTATAAAACGGATTACATACATTTTAAAAGGACTTTAACCAAGATGTTTTTAAAACAATGTTGTAAATATACTCCTGACCTGACATGGGGATGTTGGGAGAGAGAGAACACAGGGGACACAGGAACTTTAAAAAAAAAAAACATTTGTTTTATTCCAGGATTTTTAAAGGTTTTTATTGGGTTTTACAAGTACAGGACAACAAAGTCATACATCGGTGAGCATGAAAGAAACATATTAAACATATATCACACGTGACAACTGTCAGGCAAAAGACTACACCGGCAAAACAATCAAGGAAATAAGGCAGCAACAGCAGTATGCTGAAGACCTTGCCTGGGGGGTACAGAGGCCCGAGCATCCCTAAGGAGAGACCCCCCGCAGCCTGTCCCCCGCACCCCTGTAGGGAGCTAACTGTGCAGGGGGGATGCAGGGGGGCACTGCCCCAGAGTATATCAAAAGTAGCCTGAAAATAGGGGTCTCTGTGTCCTAGTGAGAAGCCATAAAAGGCAGACAGTTGTACCGTGACCCGGTACAAGAACGCACCACCCAACATATAACATAAAGAAAAATAAAACAAAAATGGAACAATGCACAGACCTGTTGAGCTCTATATCAGACAGTGAGAGGGACAGCTCCCGGGGCATAATCCCCGGTGCTTCCCAAAGGGGGTGTCAGGTAGAAGGGGACAGTCAGAAAGAAAAGAGGAGTAAAGAAGGAGGGGACAGAGGAAAGGAGTGCAGTGACAGAAGGTGGAAATCTAAGCCAGGACCTCTCAGCAGGACAGGAAAATGGAATCACCAATCCCCATGTAGGTGGCCCATGGTTCCCAAATCTCCCGAAACTGCGGGAAAGTGTCTAAGATAGAGCTCACCATTTTCTCCTGCGACATAAGCCAGGATATCTTTCGTTTAGCCCGCTGTAATGGAGACTTTGGGACATTTCCATGCTCTGGCTAAGGTGATTTTGGCCCCCAAAAAAATGAAGAAAACTAATTTACGGGTTGGCTGTGTTGCCCGGGGGAGGCGCTGGTTAAGCAGGGCCGTCAATGGAGACTTGGGGATCGTTAGACCTGAGACCATGGATGCTATCCGGAATATTTTGGTCCAGAAGCTTCTGATTTTGGGACATTCCCACCAAACGTGCAGCATGGTGCACCTCATCTGGCACCCTCGAAAACATAAGGGGGAGGCTGAGGGGAACATAGCTGCAAGCCGGGTAGGAGTGAGGTACCATCTGGTGATCACCTTCAAATTGGCTTCAATGAGAGAGATACTGGAGATCCCTTTAAAAGATGAGAAATAAGTTTTGTGCCAAGTATCTAGGTCCCACATCACCTGCAAGTCATCCTCCCAGGCCAGCATGTAGGCCGTCTTACGGTCATTAGAGGCAAGTGACGAGTATATTCTGGAAATCCCCCCCCTCTGCTCCATGAGGTCTCCACACCACTGTTCATACGGTGTGAGTTGGGGGGGTTCAGGGTTCCCCGACCAGAGAGATCGAAGAAAGCAGGATAATTGATGGAACCAAAATCGTTCAGATGAAGGCAATTTCAAGGTCTTAACACAATGGGTGAGGGAAAGGGGTCGTGAAGGCGAGAGGAAGTGCCCGATCCGATACATCCCCTTATCCAACCACCACCTGAAGGCCCCGATGTCCATCCCCGGGGGAAAATCAGGATTGTGGAAGATGTGTGCCAAGGGCCTACAGGAAGAGACCAGGAGAGGGTTGTTCCTGAGCTTATCCCAGATTGCAAACGTGTGTGATAGGGATGGACAGAGGATAGGCGGTCTAGCTTTTAGAGGTGTCCAGAGGAGGAAGTCAAGGGTAAAGTAAGGGAGACCGCCTGCCACTCCATGTCCACCCAGTCAGGCTTGGCCACTTTACTGTATACCGTGGAGAGCTGAGCGAGTCTAGCCGCCTGGAAGTACCAAAGTAGGTTGGGTAATCCCAATCCCCCTTGGCTTCTAAGCCAGAAAAGGGTGTGTCTAGACAGGCGACGGCCCGACCCTCCCCAAACAAACTTGATGACCTTAGATTAGAGTGCATTTAAGTGATCGAGATCGGGAGGGAGCGGAAGACATATAGGAGTCGCGGAAGTAGGGTCATTTTTACGGAGTTGATCCTACCCAGCCACGACAATTGATGTGGGTGCCACTGTTTAAGATCTAATTCCAGTTTCTTGAGCACGGGGGGATAATTGGCTTGATAAAGTAGTTAGAATTTAGGGGTTAAATTAATTCCCAAGTAGCGGATAGACGTGTCACTCCATCGGAAACGAAAGGAGTCCTTCAGCTGGGCGACCACAGGTAGAGGGAGGGATATATTGAGGGCCCGAGATTTGGCATAGTTGACCCGTAACCCCGAAACGTCCGCAAAATCGTCCAATGTTTTGCAGATCACTGGAAGAGAGGTGACCGGGGAGGTCACAAAAAGGATCAGATCGTCCGCGAACAGACCACATTTGTGTGTTGAGGAACCGCAACGGACTCCCGCTATGTCTGGATTAGACCTAATGGCAATGGCCAGAGATTCAATAGCTATGGCGAAAATTAGCGGTGAAAGGGGACAGCCTTCGCGAGTGCCTTTCCTTATTGCAATGGGGTCCGAGTACAAGCCCAGTAGTTTTTACTCTGGCTTCAGGGTTGGAGTATAGGGATCGGATAAGCCCGGTGAACCTGGGGCCAAAACCCCAGCGCTCCAGTATCGTGTTAATGTAAGACCATGAGACAGAGTCGAAGGCCTTCTGAAGATCCAACGACAGCAACATCCCCGCCTGAGCCCCTCCACCATCCCAGCCTGATTGTAACAATGACATAACATCGACCACCCTCCTAATTTGTTCTGGCCCCTGACGACCTGGTATGAACCCGACTTGGTCTTTGTGGATGTAAGTTCCGATAAAGGACGCTAAGCGGTCAGCCAAAACCTTGGTCATTATTTTGAGATCGTTATTAATGAGGGATATCGGCCTATAATTACCGACCTCTCCCGGGTCCTTGTCAGGTTTAGGGATAACGGAGATGAAGGCGGCATTCAATTGCGTACCCATGGGCTCTCCCTTAGTTTTAGAGTTGAAGAAGTTTGCGAGATGGGGGCTAAGATCGGTGCGAAGGCTTTGTAATAAGGGGTGGAGAACCCATCAGGTCCCGGAGCAGAAGTGCTCTTCAGGCCTTTAATGACCTCCAAGATCTCTTCCGTGGATATTGGCGCCTCGAGTCTGTCTCTGTGGTCTCTCGATAGAGTGGGGAAGGGGAGGTCGTCCAGGAACTTAGTCCCGGTGAGGTCCCTCCCTGCCCGGGGATCATTGTAAAGATTCGTATAGAAAGTGTGAAATGCCTGCAATATTTTGCGAGGGTTTGCCGTGGGGGGACACCCTGCTATGTTGATTTTAGGAAAGGCGTACGTTCGGGGGCGCGGGGTCAGTTTGGAGGCTAGGAGAGGCCCCGGTTTGTCTTTCAAGCGATAAAATTTTGCTCCTTGCCATCGCAGGCTGGACTTGGCCCTAGCCGTGAGTGCCAAATTCAGTTCCAGGCGGGCCGAATCAATGCGTGCCCTATTGATCCGCGCTTTAATTTGGATTAGACTGCCTCTGATGGTCGCCTTGTGGGCAGCCCATAAAGTCTCTGCCGAGATGTCAGGGGAGCTGTTTAGGGTAAAGTATTCAGAAATGGCCATTTCAATCTCAATTTTATGTGCAGGGTTAGACAGGATCGCTTTGTTAAGGCGCCAAAAAGGGGATGCCGAGGGTGCAAGGACATGCTCACTAGAGCATGGTCTGACCAAACTGTGTCTGTGATCCGCGAATCACCGACCACCGGGATCAGGGCATTAGAGACTAGGAGGTGATCAATCCTGGCATAGGTTTGGTGTGCATGTGAGAAATGCGTATAATCCTTCCGGGTAGGGTTCATTTCCCTCCAAATGTCCGTGAGGCCCCTTATCAAGGTAGTTAAAGATAAACTCACCAAGGCCAAGATGCTGAGGGCGGCTCCCTTTGCGACCTAGCGCGATCCGCCCTCTGGAGTGGGTACAGGGGGACGGACGCACCGGGAGGCACCGGTACCGACAGGTGGACGAAGACTGGATCCGTGGAGCAGAGACTGATCCGGAAGCAGGTCACTGGGGTCAGCCGGGGAAGCACACGGAGATAGTCCGGAAGTCCGGATAGCTGGAGCTGGGAACAAGCAGAAGATAAATCCGGGAAACAGGCCGTGGTCAGGAGGGTTGGAGAGATCAGGTAGTCCGAGAGTTCAAGCCAAAGGTCAAGAGCAGGAGACAGCAGCAGTCCGGTAACAATAGCCAAAGGTCAAAGGGTCAGGATCAAAAGGTCGTAGGTATCAGGTTCACTTAGAAGCTGTGACAAGCCAGCAACCAGACAGGAGGAAGAGGCTGGCTTAAATAGCCCGCCTAAGCCACTGATTGGCCGGATGGAGAGCGTGTCTGTGCGCTCCCGCGCGCGCCCGCGCCGCGCGCCTATACCGCACACGCGCGCGCCTAATACGTGCGCGCGCGCCCGAGCTGCGCATGCGCGCGCTCGCGGTAAACGGCCGCGAACGGGCAGCTCTAATGCCCTGACAGTGCCCCCCCCCCAAGGGGCGGGCTCCGGACGCCCAAACTGTTCATCAACTCCGGGTGGTCTCGATGGAAAGTTCGGATCAGCCGAGGGGCATGTAAATTTCTGGAAGGCTCCCAGGAATTGTCCTCAGGAGGATAACCTTTCCACTTGATTAAGTACTGAAGTTGGCTCCCCCTCTTTCGACAACTCAGAATGGATTCCACCTCGAATTCCTTTTCACCTTCGATCACCACCGGAGGCGGTGGGAGTTCTTCTCTTCCAGGGAAGGTGTCTGGTATGAAAGGCTTGAGCAGGGATGCATGAAAGACAGGATGGATCCTGTAGGAGTCCGGTAATTCTAGTTCAAAAGCCACAGGGTTGATCTTCCGCTTGATTTTAAATGGGCCGATGAACCTAGGGCCAAGTTTCCGGGAAGGGATTGGTAGTTTGAGGTTTGTGGCCGACAACCAGACCTTTTCGCCAACTTCGAAGTTCAGGCAGTCCTTCCTCCCCCTATCGAAAAACTTCTTGTAACTCTTTTGGGCTTGGTGCATGGTCTCCTGGAGTTTCTGGAAGTTTCGTTGCATGGCAACTATACGTTCCTGGACAGCTGGGACCGATATTTCAGGAATGGAGTCTGGAAGGAAGGAAGGATGGTATCCGAGGTTGGCCTAAAACGGGGTCTGGTTAGTAGATGAGTGAACCGAATTGTTGTAGGCAAACTCTGCCGCTGGTAGCAAAGATGCCCAGTTGTCTTGAGATGATGAACAAAAACAACAAAGGTATTGCTCCAACGTTTGGTTGGTCCTCTCTGTCTGGCCATTGGACTGCGGGTGGTAGGCAGACGAGAGGCAGATCTTAATTTCAAGCGACTTGCAGAGTTCCCTCCAGAACTTAGAAGTAAACTGCACACCCCTGTCTGACACAATGCTCTTGGGTGCCCCATGGAGTCTTATGATTTCCTTAAAAAATTTTTTGGCTGTCTCAGTCGCGGAGGGTGTACCAATCATAGGCAGGAAGTGTGCTAATTTAGACAGTCGGTCAATTACCACTAGAATCGTAGTAAAGCCTTCGGAGGGAGGCAGATCTACAATGAAATCCATTGAAACATCTGTCCAGGGGCGTTCCGGAACAGGAAGAGGTTTGAGTAGGCCCCAGGACTTGGTGTTCGGACCCTTAGAACGCTGGCAGCGAGTACAAGAAGACACGTAGGTCTTACAGTCTAATTTCCATTTCGGCCACCAGAAAGAGCGTCCGATCAACTCCGCGGTCTTCCGTGCTCTGAAGTGGCCTGCCAGCTTGTGATCGTGAAATGTGCTTAACACCGATTGCCTTGTTTCTGTAGGTACAAAGACTTTGCCCCGTGACCACAGTAGACCGTCTTGTTTCTCCAGAGAGAGTGCCAGTTGGTCGGTGCATTGGTCAGAGGCCCTTTTAAGAGAGGTCAGTAGGTCAATTGGAGAAATCAATAAAAAGTTCTTGGGGGTTAGGATGGCACTAGGCTCCAGCGGGTCGGGCGTTTCGGTGAACATTCTGGAAAGGGCGTCTGCTTTCCCATTCTTAGACCCCGGTCTGAAAGTGATGTGGAACTGAAAACGAGTGAAGAACAAGGCCCAGCGAGTTTGTCTTGGTCTTAGGCGTTTGGCGGATCGCAAGTATTCCAGGTTTTTATGGTCCGTAAAAATCAAAATGGGGTGAAGGGCACCTTCCAGGAGATACCTCCATTCCTCCAAGGCAAACTTAATGGCCAGTAATTCCCGGTCACCGACGTCATAGTTTCTTTCCGGAGAGCTTAGTTTCCGTGAAGCATAAGCTACAGGGTGTAGCAGAGATTTAGGTCCCTGTCTCTGCGATAAGATTGCTCCGATGGCGATTTCCGAGGCGTCCACCTCCAAGATAAAGGGCAAGGTTGGGTCTGGGTGTTTTAGAACAGGTGCGGAAGAAAACAAGGTCTTGAGCTTTGTGAATGCCTCCTGTGCTTCCTGGGACCAGTGGAAACGACATCCCTGCTGGGGTAGTTTGGTAATAGGGGACACAGTGGATGAAAAGCCGGCAATGAATCTTCGGTAAAAGTTGGCAAAGCCAATAAACCGCTGTACCCCCTTTTTGTCGGTCGGAGCTGGCCAGTCCTGGACTGCCTTGACTTTCTGCGGATCCATGGATATCCCATTGGTCGAGATGATAAAGCCCAAGAACTGAATGGTGGTCTTTTCA
Source organism: Rana kukunoris (assembly GCA_029574335.1). Lineage (NCBI taxonomy): Eukaryota > Metazoa > Chordata > Amphibia > Anura > Ranidae > Rana > Rana kukunoris. The sequence goes on from CM056052.1 coordinate 372,528,586, forward strand.
AATTCGCATTTCTCAGCTTTAAGATATAATTTATGTTGCCTGAGGATGGCCAGAACTTGTTTAACGTGGACCTGGTGCACTTCAAGGGATACTGAGAAGATGAGGATGTCATCTAGATAGACGAGCAGGAAGTCATCCAGGAATTGGTGGAAGATGTCATTTACCAGGTGCTGGAATGTGGCAGGGGCATTACAGAGACCGAAAGGCATCACCAGGTATTCAAAGTGGCCAAACCTTGACCTGAAAGCTGTCTTCCACTTGTCTCCGGGCCGGATTCGGATAAGGTTGTAGGCACCCTGGAGGTCGAGTTTAGAGAAGACCCGGGCTGAACGGAATCGCTGGAACAGTTCCGGGATCAGGGGTAACGGATACCGGTTCTTGATGGTTATTTTATTCAACTCCCGATAATCGATGCAAGGCCTGAGGGAGCCATCTTTTTTTTCGACGAAGAAGATTCCTGCCCCGGTTGGGGAAGAGGAAGGACGAATGAATTTATTTTCTAAGTTTTCGTCGATGTAAGCCTTAAGGGCTACTAATTCAGTCTCTGACAAAGGAAAAATTCTCCCGAAAGGGATCTTAGAACCAGGCAACAGGTCAATAGGGCAGTCGTATGACCGGTGCGGAGGAAGGCGATCTGCCTGCTGTTTGTCAAACACGTCTCTATATTCTGAGTAAACTGCGGGAACGTGTTGGAGGTCTTCTGACGCTGTCATCAAGGTAGCACAAGCGGGTTTAGTAGGTATGAGGCAATGTTGGGCACAATAGACTGAGGGAAATTTGATCTCCTTTTCGCACCAGTCTATACTGGGTTGGTGCACTTGTAGCCATGGAAGCCCCAAGATGATGGGGGCCAGAGGAGACGGGATAAGGTCTAGGCACAGGTACTCTTGGTGTCCGGTATCCGAGACGGCAGGAATAGGTAGGGTTTCGTGGGTAACAAGTCCTGAGCGGGGGAGTGAGCCGTCTGCCAGATGGATCTGTAAGGGGAGGTCCTTAGGACGACAAGGGATTTGCAGCTTCTGGGCCAGGGCGGAGTCCATAAAGCAGCTGCAGGCCCCAGAGTCAACGATGGCCGGTAGCCGGGTCGCCCCCTCCGGGAGCTGTAGGGAGAGAAAGAGGATAACATAAGTCTGAGGTAAGTTGGTAATGTGGTAATTGAAGGTGGATGATGGTCTAGACTTACTGGGTCTAATGGGACAAGTGCGGAGGAAGTGGCCTGCTCCACCGCAGTACAGGCACAGATTTGACTGGCGTCTACGCTGCCTCTCTTCAGGCGTGAGGGGAGCCCGGACCATCCCGAGTTGCATGGGCTCAGGATCCTGAAGCGAGAAAGCGGGCGGAACCGGGAGAGGCGGAGGAGCTGGAGGGAACCTTGGTGGGGTCCAGCTGGGACGAGTGGCTTGACAGCGTTCTGAACGTCGCTCACGTAGGCGTCTGTCAAGTTGGGTAGCTGATTGAATCAAAGCTTCCAAAGTGGCAGGTGGATCAATTCTAGCTAGTTTGTCCTTGAGGGACTCTGAGAGACCTTGGCAGAATTGATATTTTAGGGCGGCCTCATTCCACCCTGTGTCAGCAGACCACTTTCGGAATTCTGCAATAAAGTCCTCCACTGGTCTCCTCCCTTGATTCAGCTGGTGGAGAGTAGCTTCGGCCGCGGCCGATTGTAGGGGGTCATCATACAGTTCAGACATGTTTTTAAAGAAGGTGTCTAAAGTGTCCAGTATTGGGCTCTTCTGTTCCAGCAGGCTGTGTGCCCAAGCCTGTGGCTCGTCAGCGAGCAAAGAAATCACAAAGCCTACTTTCACGGCTTCCGAACAGAAAGTTCTAGGTTGCAGGGCCAGGTACAGTGAGCAGGCATTTTTGAACGCCCGGAATTTCTTGCGGTCGCCAGAGAATCGCTCAGGTGTTGGGACGCGAGGCTCTGGGTGAGTAACAACCATTGCTGGTCCTGGAGAAGACTGGGAGGTGGATGCCCCCATAGCTGGAGCCGCGGGAGGGGCCGTGGGTCCAGGCGTGACAGCCATTTGTTGGAGGCGACCATCCATTTGTACGTATCCGTCCTGCAACTTCTGTACCGCGTCGGTTAGTGCTGAGACTTGTAGGCAAAGAGTCTCAAAGGGAGAGCGTGCCCTGTCGGCCTCGGACATCTGGCTGGCTTGTACTATCACGGTAGTTAAAGATAAACTCAAGGCCAAGATGCTGAGGGCGGCTCCCTTTGCGACCTAGCACGATCCGCCCTCTGGAGTGGGTACAGGGGGACGGACGCACCGGGAGGCACCGGTACCGACAGGTGGACGAAGACTGGATCCGTGGAGCAGAGACTGATCCGGAAGCAGGTCACTGGGGTCAGCCGGGGAAGCACACGGAGATAGTCCGGAAGTCCGGATAGCTGGAGCTGGGAACAAGCAGAAGATAAATCCGGGAAACAGGCCGTGGTCAGGAGGGTTGGAGAGATCAGGAAGTCCGAGAGTTCAAGCCAAAGGTCAAGAGCAGGAGACAGCAGCAGTCCGGTAACAATAGCCAAAGGTCAAAGGGTCAGGATCAAAAGGTCGTAGGTATCAGGTTCACTTAGAAGCTGTGACAAGCCAGCAACCAGACAGGAGGAAGAGGCTGGCTTAAATAGCCCGCCTAAGCCACTGATTGGCCGGATGGAGAGCGTGTCTGTGCGCTCCCGTGCGCGCGCCCGCGCCGCGCGCCTATACCACGCACGCGCGCGCCTAATACGTGCACGCGTGCGCCCGAGCCGCGCATGCGCGCGCTCGCGGTAAACGGCCGCGAACGGGCAGCTCTAATGCCCTGACACCCCTTTGGAATAATAGTTTGGCAATTTTGGAGCTAAGTCTAGTGGGGCGTACGTTCTGTGCAGAGGGAGGCTTGGATTTGTCGGATCCTTATATTCTAACTGTAGGGAAAACCTACAATTCTTAGAGATGAGAATTGCTACCCCCTTGGTTTTATCCTCAGCATTGGCTAAAAAAAAATGCGGGAACTGGGCATGGAGGAAGTTGGGTTTGTATCGGATCGGGAAGTGGGTTTCCTGCAAAAAGAGGACATCCAGGTGACGGGACTTTGCTAAATCCAGTACCTTTCGCCTTTTGGAGGGTGAGTTAAGACGTTGTGGGTTATGGGTGGCTACCTTCAACTGAGTAGCCCTAGGAGTGGTACTAGCCATGGAGCAGAGGAGTGAGGAAAAGCTGCAGAACCCCGCCACTTACCGGAATGAAGAGACCACAGTCGTTTCGGTGACCTGACCTCTGTAGGAGCTGAGGGTGTCCTGGATACAAAGAGCCAACGGCAAAACTATGACCTCCTGTAAAGAAAAGAAAAGTTAGAGAGGAAATGGACAGACAATAAAGAAGAGGGAAAGGGAGGGGTATGCGATCCGAGCTCGCAAGGAGCCTGGGGGGGTAAGGGGTAGTCAAACACCCCTCACCAAAAATCTCATTCAAGTCGTCAGTACCCAGCAAGCTGGGCAGACGCCTAACCCACGGAGAAGGCATAACCAAATCCGGGAGGTAGGAGGAGGCGCAGCAACACCGCTCTAACCTTGGCGTTGCAAACAGAAGAAAAAAAAACTTAACAAGAGCATAAAGCCCTGTGAATATTAGCAGGGAGGTACGGAGCCCCAGAGGCCACCCCCCCACGCCCCCCCCCCTCCGCCGAAATCCAGCAGAGGAGGATCAGGGCCCCCGGGGGGAGACCACCAACATAGCCAAAATAACACATTATGCAGAACAGAAGTCCAATGTATATATCAGGTTTAACCATATCGATCGGGACTATCAATTGTATAGTTTTAGATCAAGGCTGAAGCAGAAATCGTACTCGCCCCAAGGGGCATAGACTAGAACAAATTCAAAAACACAGAGGGGGGGTAAATCAGTTCCCCCAAAAAACCAAAGGGAAGACTCATCAAAAAAGAGTACTTCACAAACTGATCCCGGTGGAGTTGTCAAGAGGAATCAAGGGGGTCTGGTGTCCCTGGTCTTCTTGAGTTTAGGCTTTTCCCAGGTGTTTGCCAGAGGGCTTGCAGGTGATGGTTGTTTGGTTGATCCAGAATTGGAGTTTGAGATATCCATTGCTGCTTCCTGGGAGATGAGGCGCAAGTGCAGGAGAAGGCGTTCCCCATCATGAAGACGGTGAAAAGAGTGCTTCTTGCCTTTATACTCAAATTTCAGGGCGAAAGGGAATGCCCATTTATATTTAATGTTGCGCTGTGACAGGACCAGCAAGAGAGGATTCAGGGCCCTCCTTTTTTGGATGGTGGTTGGGGAGAGATCTGCAAACACCTGTATGTTGTGACCTCGACAAGTAAGAGGGTTCTGGTGCCTGCAAAGCTTCATAACCTCCTCTTTAACCGAGAAGAAGTGGAGTTTGACCACTATATCCCTGGGGGATCCATCCTTTCTGGGGGGTCCCAGGGTTCTGTGAGCACGGTCGATCTCAAGCTTATGTGGAGGGATGTTGGGGATGAGTTGTTTAACAAAGTCCTGGACAACCGAGAAGGTATCAGTGATCGATTCAGGGAGCCCCCTGATCCTAAAATTCTCTCTCCTGGATCTGTTCTCCAAGTCATCAATCCGGGATAAAGCAGTGTCTAATTGGTCCTGCAGAACCTGTATCTGGTCAGAGTTTTGTCTTTTTGAGGCTATAGTTTGATCTAGTTTACTTTCAATCGATTCCATCCTTGCGCCGATCATGTGAAAGTCCCCCCTCATTAGTAATCTTTGCAGCTGTATGCGCCAGCCCTCTGTCCAGTAATAAGGACAATTGTGTAAACAGGTCAGCAGTCTGAGAAGCGCTGTGAGGGGAGACAGCCGCCATGACAGGCCCCACTGTCGTCTGAGGTGAGGCAGGCCCCAGGGGAGAATTCATCAGCTCAGCCATGGTCTGTTCTAGTAACGACTCTGTGGATGCTGGAGAATGTGCCAGGACTGATAGGGGCTGGCCGGGGTCCCTAGAGTGTGGGAGCTGACTACAGCAGCATACGATGGCTGAAAAGCCGGGGATTCCTCATCTCCTGCGTGAGGTGTCTGTGTGACGCCCACCATTTTGGAATCGAGCGCCCCGCTTACCACGCTGAATCTTGGCTCCAGGCTTCTCCTCACGGGTCCCACCGACATGGACCGATGCCCCGACAATCCCCCCCGCCCGATGGTGTAACGTAGGTGACCTCCGGGGATCCCACTCCCCCGCCACTACCGCCGGTCAGTCATAGCGGTGCAGAGCTCTCAGGTTAAGCTGCCATCCCGGAGCAGTCCGCGCATGCACCTCAATTCCAGGATTTTTAGAACATACTGTAGAGAGGGGTAAATGACACAGCACAAGCATTGTGCTTTAACCAATTGCTCACCGCCTCATAGCAAAAATACGTCCTGCTGCCACAACCGAGATATCCATCTCTTCAGTGGGCGGTTCTGTTAATAATAACAGCGGTCTCCGCGGCGGATTCGCTGCGAGATCGGCGTTATCGGTGGCGGGAGAGGCCCCCCTCCCGCTGCTTTCCCGTGCCCTCCGCCGCTTACCATTGCCGTCGGTAGCGGCAGAGGCGATCAGGTCCGTTCGACAGCTGTGTGGGGATGCGAGTGAGCGAAAAATCACCCCCACCCGTTCCCATAGCTCTGCTGGGTGGAAGTGACGTCAAAACGTCAGTCCCACCCAGCGTCTTAAAGAAACATTTTTTTTTTGTTATTTGAAAAAATGACAGTTTAAATTGTTTTTTCTTTTTTTGCATTTAAGCCTAAATATGAGATCTGAGGTCTTTTTGACCCCAGAACTCATATTTAAGAGGACCTGTCATGCTTTTTTCTATTACAAGGGATGTTTACATTCCTTGTAATAGGAATAAAAGTGATACATTTTTTTTATTTTTTATTTCAGTGTAAAAAATTATAAACAAAATAAAAATAAATAAGAAAACTATTTTTTTTTTAGTTTAAACGCCCAGTCCCGACGAGCTCATGCACAGAAGCGAACGCATACACGAGTAGCGCCCGCATATGAAAACTGTGTTCAAACCACACAAGTGAGATATTGCCGCGATCGTTAGAGCGAGAGCAATAATTCTAGCCCTAGACCTCCTCTGTAACTAAAAAAATGCAACCTGTAGAATTTTTTAACCACTTAAGGACCGCCGCATGTACATTTACGTCGGCAGAATGGCACCGACAGGCACATCAACGTATATATACGTTGGTGCCTTGGGGGGGATCGGGGGTCCGATCGGCCCCCCCCCCCCCCCCGTACATGCGGCGGTCCGCGCGGCTGCAGGAGCGATCCGACAAGTGGGGGCGGCTATCCGTTTTCATCCGCCCCCTCCGGATCGCTCCCAGCCAATGTGCGCGCCCGCCCGCCCTGTCACTTCCTCCTCCTGTGTAAACACAGGAAGGAGGAAGCGACGTGATCTCTCCCTCGGCGTTTGTTTCAAGCGCCGCTGAGGAGAGATCACCACACCAAGTAAGTCTGCACCAACAGCACACTTACACACAGACACAAACACATTTAACCCCCGCGATCGCCCCCCCCCCCTCCCCCCTGTCACAGTGTCACTGAATGCAGTAATCATACATGTATGATTACTGTATTTAGTGTCAGTGTGACAGACAGTGTGACAGTCAGTCAGTGTTAGTGTCAGGGTAGCCCCCCCACCCCCCCCAATAAAGTTTTAACCCCTTGATCACTGCCCTAGTTAACCCTTTCACTCCCTATTGCCAGCGTCACTAAGCGATCATTTTTCTGATCGCTGTATTAGTGTCGCTGTTCCCGCTAGGTAGCTAATTTTTTTTTAAAGCGATTTTTTTTTTACTAAAGACATGTGGCTAAATAAATTTTGGCCTAAATGTTTGACTAAAATTTAGTTTATTGGTTTTTTATTATAACAAAAAGTAAAAAATATTGATTTTTTTTCAAAAATGTCGCTCTATTTTTGTATATAGCGCAAAAAATAAAAATTGCAGAGGCGATCAAATACCACCAAAAGAAAGCTCTATTTGTGGGAAAAAAAGGACGCGAATTTTGTTTGGGAGCCACGTCGCACGACCGCGCAATTGTCTGTTAAAGCGACGCAGTGCCGAATCGCAAAAACCCCTTGGGTCATTTGCCAGCGTATTGGTCCGGGTCTTAAGTGGTTAAACGTCGCCTATCGAGATTTTTAAGGGTAAAAGTTTGACGCCATGCCACGAGCGGGCGCAATTTTTAAGCGTGACATGTTGGATATCATTTTACTCGGCGTAACATTATCTTTCACAATATATAAAAAAATTGGGCAAAATTTATTGTTGTCTTATTTTTTAATTAAAAAAGTGATTTTTTTTTTTAAAAAAGTGCGCTTGTAAGACCGCTGCGCAAATACGGTGTGACAAAAAGTATTGCAATGACTGCCATTTTATTCTCTAGGGTGTTAGAAAAAATATATATATAATGTTTGGGGGTTTTAAGTAATTTTCTAGCAAAAAAAATCTGTTTTAGTCTCGTAAACACCGAATCTGAAAAACAGGCTCAGTGATTAAGTGGTTTAAAGGAACAGGATTTTTTTATGGCTACAACTACTATAAGATTGTCATTGAACATACCGTAAATAAATAAGCCCTGCAAATAAGCCCTAGTGTGTTTTTTGTAGACAAAATTAATATAAGACCCGGTCTTATTTTCGGGGAAACACGGTAGCTGCTCTGTATTAATACCATTGTGTTTTTGAGATAGCGCAGATATCTGTTCACCCTGTTTTTATAACTAATAATGTCTTTGCAGAGTTAACATATCCCCCTCAGACGAACGTCTGTGCATCACACAGGGGCCCTGTCGCTGGTGGACATATCCCCACTCAGCAAACACCTCTCTCCAACCTCAGGAAGTTTTCCACTACCAAACGGGACTTAACCAGCATCAGTCTGCCCCAGTCAGCTCTTTAGAGCAGGCTGCAGGAGTACTAACACTGGAAGACACTATGACAATACATATTTAATACTTCTTCATAAAATGTCCACAACAATGAGAGGCTGGGAGCTGGATAAGGCTAGAGGGTGCACTGAGCTGAAGTAGTGTAAAGGGCAGTATTTATTTAAGAAAGGAATACAGACTTGCTTGCATTATAAGCACTTGTCCCTGGGCACATATTGCCCTAAATGTAAGTACCACTCAGTGCATCTTTTATGCCTCGTACACACGACCGATTTTCCCGACGAGAAAACTGCAATTTTTTCGATTGGTCGGGAAAACCAGTTGTGTGTATGCTCCATACCAGTTTTCCCGACGAGAAAACTGCCCGAAATTATTTTTGAAACTGCTCTATTTTTCACGCCGTGTTTCCCGTCAGTCTTTTTCTCGTTGCGAAAACCGCACATGTGTATGCTTTTCCGAGGGGAAAATAAATGTGCATGCTCAGAATCAAATATGAAACGGGAGTGCTCGTTCTGGCAAAACTAGCATTTGTAAAGGAGATAGCACATTCGTCACGCTGTAACGGACTGAAAAGCACAAAGACTAAAAAAAGCGAATCGTCTCTCACCAAACTTTTACTAACACGAGGATCAGTAAAAGCAGCCCAAAGGGTGGTGCCATTTGTTTGAGTGTTTTTTTTGACTGAATGTCCGTATGCAAGGCAGGCTTGAGAGGAATCACGTTGGGAAAAACTTTGGGTTTTGGCTAGGGTTGTCCTGATACCGATACTAGTATCGGTATCGGGACCGATACTGAGCGTTTGCGCGAGTACTTGTACTCGCGCAAATGCTCCCCATGCTTCGTCCGATACTTTTTTTTTTCAGAGAGAGCAGGCGGAGAGCGGAGCAGTGCAGTGCTTAAAGAGAAATCCAAGACCCCCCCCCCCCCCCCCCCCCGCCGCCGTCTAGTTGATAAGCCCGGGAACTATGCTGCAATATGATCTATTCTCGACGTCCCGGTGAATTAGAGTGCCGCAATGCCCGCAGCTTGTGTGAGGTGTCTCCGTTCCTGCCCGCTGCCAGCTCGCTCCATCCCACTGTGCATTGCAGCTGGCATCTTTCCTCTCCCCAGCTGGCGTGCATTGCCCTGCACTGTGGAACGGAGCAAACTGAACCCGCCCTTCCTCCTCCTGTGCACAGAGGTCAAACGAGGAGGAGGGAACAAGGCACCTGTACCTAGAGCGCGCTGGTCTGAAGTCTGTCATCTGTGTAATCTAAAAGTGAGTCTTGGGGGGGAGGGGTGATGAAGAAGTGGGTGAGTGAGGGGGGACAAGCAAAGAGTTCACTGAGTGATTTGGGTAAGAGGATATCCATCCATCCCCTCCATACCATTCCAGCTCCATTCATCCCCCGATCCAATCCCAGTTTCATCCATGCCCCCATAGCATACTAGCTCAATCCCATCCCTGCTCCATCCACCCCCCCGATCCAATGCCAGCTCCATCTATCCCCCATACCATTCCGGCTCCATCCATCCCCCCCATACTATACCAGCTCCATAAACCCCACCTCAATCCCATCCCTGCTCTATACACCCCCCATCCGATCCCAGCTCCATCCATCCCCCATACCATTCCGGCCCCATCCATCCCCCCGATCCAATCCCAGTTCCACCCATGCCCTCATACCATACCAGCTCCATCCACCCCACCTCAATCCCATCTCTGCTCTTCCATCCCCCGATCCAATCCCAGCTCCATCCATCCACCATACCATTCCGGCTCCATCTATCCCCCGATCCAATCCCAGTTCCATCCATGCCCCCATACTAGGCTTGTCCCGATACCGATACTACACATTTAAAAAAAAGTATTGGTATTCGGTATCGGCGAGTACATGAAAAAAAGTATCGGTACTTGTACTCGGTCCTAAAAAAGTGGTATCAGGACAACCCTAGTTTTGGCATGTCAGGAAAACCAGTCGTGATACAGTGTATTAGCCCTGTTTAGCCGCAGCACAACCCTCATGGGTTTAAAGTCTGTTGGCAGCAGGGCTGGACAGTGTATCTGCACCTTCTGCCCACACCTAAATGCAGGAGCCTAATGCAATGGGGCTAAATGTCCAGTGTGCATGGTGCCTTACCTGCAAGATCACTTATTTTGAGTCACCCTGTTGCACTAAGCACAGGTAACACCCTCCATGGCTTTGAATTGATTATTTCTGAGCCACCATGTTATTAACTCCTTTACTTTGTGCATGGTTCTCCAATGCATAACAAATCACAGCAGTATTTAAGGGCATATCACATCAAATGAATGACATGTTAACAATGTCGGTCTTCTCCTATGTTATGCAGAGCCCTGTGGGGGCTAATATTAGACTTTACCAAAATCTACCTAAAATCTACCTACAATTTGTGGCAAAATATTATACAATGCATCCGATTTTTTTAATATAGGCTATCTGTTGTTAAAAATGTAATATCTTCATACATCCACCAGGGTTCTCATTGGCTAAGCTATCTGATAAAATTGCCAACCCTCCGATGTCTCTGAACCCTCTCTAGGCCCCAAAATTGTGGTGAGTTTTAACACCTGGTGGTCTAAATACTGAGTTTGAATTCACTTGTTTTATTAATTAAATTTGACCGTTTTTAGTATGGTGTATTAATTTGTCTAGGTACTGTAGACTTATGAAGATGTATCTAGTTTAAAATTAGTTGATGTCTTTTTGGGAATTTATTTATTTATGAATATTGCAGCAGTTGATAGTTACCACTCGCTTCTTTCTATAGAGGACCCCTTTTTTTTTTAAATAGTTTTGAAGATTTTTAACATAAATATGTTTTATAAAATGGGTTATATAAACCGTATATATACTCGAGTATAAGCCGACCTGAATATAAGCCGAGGCACCTAATTTTACCACAAAAAAAAATGCGAAAACGTATTGGCTCGAGTATAAGCTAGGGTGTGAAAATGCAGCAGCTACTGGGTAAACAATGCCCATTTGCAGTCTCTCACCGTGCCCACATATGCAGTCTCTCACTGCGCCCACATATGCAGTCTCTCACAGTCAGCAGTAAAACAGCGTGTCTGCCGCTGTGTAATCCATATGCAGCTCTACCTTTACATTAGTAAAACAGCGTCTGTCTGCCGCTGTATAATCCAGTCTGTTCCCGTCCATTGTAAGAAAGCCCCACCTCCTCCTCCTTATCCGTCCGTGATAGAGGAACACTGATACAATGCTGGGAAACTGTATCAGTGTTCTGCCTATCACAGACAAGGAGGAGGTGGGGCTGTACTACAATGGACGGCCAAACAGACTGGATTATACAGCTGCAGACACATGTTTGTGGTGAGAACTCTGCTTTTAGGATTTATGTAGTATTGGCCACATAGAATTTAATTGTGCAATACCACTTAGTATACATGGGAGTCTAGAACATGTATTGGTCTCCAAGTAACAGTGGGTGGGAGGAGAGACACTTGGTGGTGGGGGGGCAGGGGGGTTGGCATATCTTTACTTGGTCAGCTAGTATTCAAGGGAGGTTTAAATGTGTATTGATCTCCTGAGAACAGTTGGTAAGAGGAGAGACACTCGGCAGTGGGAGGATCAGCATATCTTTTTGTGGCCCGGAAAAGGTCTGTTTATGAGGTTTCCCTGGGAACCGTGTTAAGGAGAGTGGTTTATAGCGTGATGACTTTGACTCACCTCCACTCTCTGATGAAGTAAGGTAAAGCTGTGAGTGTGAGCAGGGGCCAGTCAAATTTCAATTCATGTACATGCAGGCAGTTTATACAGAAGTCGATCTACTGTTTTTCTTCTGTACAACTGCCTTGTTGGATTTTCCCTGCCGATCAGCACTGCAGGCTATAACCTGCAATGCTGATCAGTGTATTCTGATGGCCGGAACGTCCCCCCCTCTGTCAGAATACAATAGCTCGGAGGAAGGTGTATTAATCTGACTGCAATACACAGTAATATAGTAATATGGAGAAATCGGAAAATAAATATAGGCAGTATTACATGCGATCCATCACCCTGTACAATGTGAGTTTGTCTTGTTTTTATGGGGCTGTGCTGTGATTGATAGTAACCAAGAGGAGACGGAGGATTAACCTTTTAAGAGAAAGAAGGCTGTTTATGACTACTCGGTGAAATCCTGGTGGAGGAAATACAGATGATTAACCCCTGAGGGGATAAGGCTCGTGTTACTTCCTTCAACCACTTCAGCTCTGGAAAAAAATTACCCCCTTCATGACCAGGCCATTTTTTGCGATACGGCACTGCACTATTTTAACTGACAATTAAGCAATTGTGCGACGCTGTATCCAAATCAAATTGATGTCCTTTTTTCCCCATAAACAGAGCTTTATTTTGGTGGTATTTGATCACTTCTAAGGTTTTTATTTTTTCCCTATAAACAAAAAAGAGCGACACTTTTGGGAAAAAAAGCAATATTCTTTACTTTTTGCTATAAAACGTATCCAATAAAAAAATGTAAAGATCTAATTTCTTCATTCATTTAGACCAATATGTATTTTGCTACATATTTTTGGTAAAGAAAAAATCCCAATAAGCGAATATTGACTGGTTTACACAAAAGTTTTAGCGTCTACAAACTATAGGGTACATTTATGATGTTTTTTTTTTACTAGTATTGCGGGGTGATTAGCGACTTATAGCGTGACTGCGATATTGCGGCAGACATATTACACACTAACTGACACATTTGACTTTTTTTGGGAATCAGTGACACTAATACATTGGTCACTGGTCACTGTACTGATACTGGCTGGGAAGGGGTTAACATCAGGGGCGATCAAAGGGTTAACTGTGTTCCTAGCCAGTCTTTGTGTACTGTGTGGGGAGTGCTTTTACTAGGCATGGATCCACGTTCATACTTTGCAGGAGCACAGGACCCTTGCCTTCCCTACTGTCAGAACAACTGCCGTTCTGCCTGTGTACCGAACAAACAGCAGGTGTATTCGCGCCCCCCTGACCTGGAAGTGTGAGATTACATATATATATATATATATACGTAATCCTGCGCACAGCCACCACCCTGTAGCGGGTAAAACTGCTATCGGGTGGTCTGCAAGTGGGTGATTTAAGGGGTCTCATATCACAGGTGAGAGCACACCCAAAAGACAAAATGGATTAATTAATTAATGACTTAATAGAAGATTAAAAGAAGTCTGGTTTAAAAAAGACACATACAGTAAGTTATTTAAGGGACTTTAGCATACTTTTTTTTTTTCAATACAAGTGGACCACATATATTGGTGGTGGCAGCATCATGTTGTGGGGATGTTTTTCTGGGAAACTAGTCCAGAGAATGATGAATACAGCAATGTACATGAAAACCTACTCCAAAGCACTCTGTACCTCAGACTGGGGTGAAGGTTCATCTTCCAACAGGACAACGACCCTAAGCACACAGCTAAGATAACAAAGGCGTGGCTATGGGACAAATCTGTGAATGTCCTTGAGTGGCCCAGCCAGAGCTGAAAATGGCTGTGTACCGACACTCCCCATCCAACCTTATGGAGCTTGAGAGATTCTGCAAAGAAGAATGGGAGAAACTGCCCAAAAATAGGTGTAGCGTCATACTCAAAAAGACTTGGGGGTGTATCTGGTGCCAAAGGTGCTTCAACAAAATATTGAGCAAAAGCTGTGAAAACTTATGTACATGGGATTGTTTTGTTTTTTATTTTTAATAAATTTGCAAAGATTTTAAACAAACTTATTTCACATTGTCATTATGGGGTATTGTTTGTACAATTTTGAGGAAAATAATTAATTTAATCCATTTTGGAATTAGGCTGTAACATAACAAAACAAGGAAAAAGTAAAGTGCTGCAAATACTTTCCTGTTGCACTGTATATCACAGTGGGAAAACGTCACATATGTTTAAGAAACCTTAAAGCTGCGTACACACGATCAGTCCATCCGATGAGAATGGTCTGAAGGACTGTTGTCATCGGTTAACCGATGAAGCTGACTGAAGGTCTGATGTGCCTACACACCATCGGTTAAAAAAACGATCGCATTAGAACGCGGTGACGTTTTCATGTTTTAACACAACGACACGCTGAAAAAAATGAAGTTCAATGCTTCCAAGCATGCGTCGACTTGATTCTGAGCATGCGTGGATTTTTAACCGATGGTCGTGCGTACTAACGATCGGTTTTGACCTATCGGTCAGGCGTCTATCGGTTTAATTTTAAAGCAAGTTCTATTTTTTTGGACCGAAGGATACCTGACCGATGGCGCCTACACACGATCAGTTTGGACTGATAAAATGGACCTTCAGTCTGTTTTCATCGGTTTTGACCGATTGTGTGTACGCGGCTTAAGAGTTTCAATTTGTATGGTCAGGCAGGCCCTTGCATTACAAGGCTCATGCACTACAAGGAAATCAGACAACACAAGTTCTATGGTGTATATGGGGTCTTAGTGAAGGAAGATTTTTACAGCATATTTGGCAAGTACAGAATTACAGTATATATAAAATAATATGCAAAGTGGCTGGAGGGAAGCTTTAGAATGGCAAAGATGTTTTTATTACAAATTATGTGAGCAGACTGCAGTTCCTATTTAACCACCTCTATATTGGGCACTTTCACTCCCTTCCTGCCCAGGCCATTTTTCAGCTTTCAGTGTTGTCGCAATTTGAATGACAATTGCGTGGTCATGCTACATTGTACCCAAATGAATTTTTAATCATTTTCTTCACACAAACAGAGCTTTCTTTTGGTGGTATTTAATCACCACTGGGTTTTTTATTTTGTTTTAAAATCTTTCTCTTTCATTGATGTGTGCTGATGAGGCTGCACTGATGGGCACTGATAGGCTGCACTGATGGCCACTGATGAGGTGGTACTGATATGAGGCATTAATGAGCACTGATAAGCAGCACTGATGGGCACTGATAGGCAGCATGGATAAGCGGCAATGATGGGCACTAATGGGAGGCACTGATTGTAAGCACTGATGGGAATTGATGGGCAGCACTGATGAGCAGGCACTGATGGGCAGTAAAAAGCATTACTGACTGGCACCAGTAATGGGCACTTATTTGTGCCACTGATGGGCACTGATTTGTGTCACTGATGGGCACTCATGGGCATTGATTGGTGGCACTTCTGAGGCTTTACTGTTATCAGGGCACTGATTACATGCCCTTTTCCCCCCTGCGAGGAGATGCTGTCGATCGGCTCTCCTTGCCGCACACTCTGTCAGTGTGAGGCGAGGAGAGACGATTAACGGCACTTCCTGTATTTACATGTGACCGACTGTGATTGGATACAGCCGATCACATGGTTAAAGAGCCGCGCCAGGTGCTCAGGTGCGCCATCATATGACATCCACCCAGAACGAGAACCGCACCATCCCTCGGTCATTTGACGATGGGCAAGCGGCAAGTGGTTAAGGTGGGTACACACAGGTAAAAAATCAGCCAGTTCAGGAGGAACAGACCGACTTTTAGTCAGTGTGTCTAACGACCAGATTTTAACAAAGGGACATGCTGAAAAACCAGCATCTGATCAGCATTAGCAGTCAATGGTTGCAAGTGGCATGTGGGGGGGGGGGGTAAGGGGGAGCCTCCCCGCTGTCGGAATTCAATAGAACAGCAGGAGAGATCGTCGCACCAACATCACTTTGTTACGAGTTGGTACACCGATCTTTCACTGCGATCTTTTATCTTTTTTCTGTTCAACTTTAAATAAGTGTGTACCAGCTTTACTCTTTACTCTATACATTTGTCTCTTGAGATGTATATTTTAAATATTTTATATATGTTGCCCTATGAATAAATTATGTCTTATATGCAGGGCTTTTTTTCTCAGAAAATAGTTGCAGAAATTCAACCACGACCCCTTAACCCCCCCCCCCCACACACACACCCTCCCTCCAAATCGCATCAAATAGTGGGTGTGGTCAAACTTCACTAACAGTGGGAGGGTCTTAAAGGGCATTAAATACCAGAAGTGCATCCAGTGGAGCTGTCGGCATCTGCACTGCACCCCGGCCACCTGCATCTCCCTTGTCCCGAACCTGCGTTTAGTGGGAGCCACTCAGGAGATCAGAGCTGTGGGACCCATTGGGAGACAAGCTGTCACTTGTAAACACAAAAGCCGTAATTACAAGCGATAGTGGTGAGCAGGGGGCAGAGGGCCTGAGCCAGAGGTGGTGGAGTCAGTTCCATCAAATTCCAGCTGAAAAAAATCCCTGCTTATATGTACATGAAGTTAAGACTGTTAATCTTACCTGATATTGCTTCTGAATATTGTATTTTTCCAATTAACCATTGCCCACTGTACATATACTGCTGCTCTGTGCGGGTCTGAGGCGCATAAATAGTGGGAGCTGGCACTCACCTATTAGACACTACACAGGCAAAACAGCAATCCCTTCTGACAGAATGGCAATCTGCCTGGTTTACATAGGTAAAAAAAAGGTAAAAGGCAGATTGCCATTCTGTCAGAAGGCAAGGTATTGCCTTCCCCACACCTCCCCCACAGTAAGAAAAAGCAGGCTAGGCACACGGTTAACCCTTTGATAGCCCCTGATGTTAACCCCTGACCAGCCAGTGTCATTAGTACAGTGACCGTGCATATTTTTTAGCACTGATCACTGTATAAGTGTCACTGATCCCCAAAAAAGGGTCGAAAGTGTCAGTTAGGTGTCTGATTTCCCCGCCGCAATATCGCAGTCCCGCTATAAGTCGCTGATTGACAGCATTACTAGTCAAAATAAATATCCCATAGTTTGTAGATGCTTTTTGGAATTTCTTTTTTTTTTTACCAAAAAAATGTATCAGGACACATGTTGGCCTAAACTAATGAACAAATTAGATTTTACTTTTTTTTTTATTGGATATGTTATATAGCAGAAAGTAATAAATATATTTTTGAGTTTATAGCGCAAACAATTAAAACCGCAGAGGTGATCAAATACCACCAAAAGAAAGCTCTATTTGTGGTTAAAAAGGCAAACATTTTATTTGGGTACAGTGTCGCATGACCGTGCAATTGTCAGTTATAGTATCGCAGTGCCGTATCGCAAAACATGGCCTGGTCATGAAACCTCCCGGAGGTGAAATTTCTTAACTCTGTTAAATAGTGGGAGCCATAAAACACAAATACAAAAACAAATTTTATGCTGACACGTAGTCACATCATACTCACTTTACATTACTATTAAATATAATGAAAGCATTTAACGTATTTCTTTATGTAATATGTATAAGCTATATATTATATAAGTATCATTAAAACATAGTTGCATGCCAAGTAAAAAGCACATTTATCACATTGCTCAATTAAACTGCAGTTATATGAATCATACAGTTAGATGCAATCCAATAATTTCCTATTCGTCTACGTTTTTTTGAGCGTTTATAGGTAACACGGATTCACTTGGCTAAGGAAAGTAAAGCTATTTTCACTTAAAAAAAAAAAAAAACATTTAACTAAAAGAAATACTTGGTTTGTGCTTTATGCATGTACAGTTGCAGTTTAAATAAATTATCTATTATCTTCTATTGGCTATCATGACGTATCTTGATTTTATTTACAGTAAACAAAAACATTATGAAACAAAAAAGAACACGTAAAAGGAGAACATGTAGCAATTCACTAGTTAAATAGTATATTACTACAAAATCTGTCAGATTCATGTTCCAATATAATACAACTCTGTGTGCAACCATCTAGACCACAGGTGTCAAACACAAGGCCCGCAGGCCGAATCCGGCCCTCCAGACCATTTCATGTGGCCCTCGCACCTCTTCTGCAGCTGCAGGTGAGCTCTAGCCGTCCTCTGACCCTCCTCCAGACCCTTACTTTCTGCTTTCAAGCAATGCATCCAGCTTCTTCCCAGCAGCAGCATAAAGAAAGGGGGTGCACTGTGATGTAAGAGAGGGTGGGGGACTCAACTTCTGATGGTGGGGTGGCTCTTGACATCTAATGAAAGGGGAGGGGATGTGCTGGACTTCTAATCTTACAGATACAACGGACCTTTCGAGGGCAATCATAATGCTGATGCGGCCCACGATGAAATTGAGTTTGACACCCTTGATCTAGAATAATAATTTGCAGTGTTCAGGCCCAGAGCAATGTTGACAACTCACAGCTTTCTGTGAGTAGACATTCAAATAATATGCCACAATGGCTGTTTTTTCAGTGCTGTTTACTCTGCATTGGTAAGATGAATTTGAAAGCAAAGACAAAGATATAATAAATATGTATTTACTATTTTAAATAGTTATACGGTCAAATTATTGGTAGGTCCAGGGGAATAGTAAGGTAAAAGTTTTTCACTCCATCATTGGGTGGACCTATTGCAAGATATGGATCCTGCATTTAAGTTCATTTTGGTTATGAGCGTTGCATTAAATCTTTAATAAAATGAATAAATGCTCAGTCTGGAAAGCAATTTCTAATTGTATGTGTATGCCACAAAATTTAGAAGTGTCTTTGAAAAGCAGTTCTTGCTTCTTTTTTTTTTTTCCTTTCTTCATAGTGAGGGAGGGGTCACAGGTGCCCATGATGGTGCTAGCCTTTCATGTCCTGTGACATCAAATGGGTTGTCTTCAATGTCTGTGTTTCCGCCATCATATAAAGGAGATCCCAAAGAAGGTGAGGGAACAATCTGATTGTATGGGGTATAATGGGCAGTAGAACTTCTCAGGTACTGAGATCCAGGGCCTCCAGCAATTCCTCCTGCTTGTGATAATGGTGCAATGGTACTGTTACTCACAGACCATAAACTTGGGTATTGACTGCAAAATATAATGTAAACATATTATTTTATTTATTTTTGGAATTTGCTAAAATAATTAATTATCAATAAAACAATTTAACATTCCATATATAAGGGTCCAATTTTTATAAGATGGAAGTGGAGAGCCACACATTAGGTTTAAGGTACAGAGATTTAAAAAATGACCTGCATGTTTTACCTTTAAAAAAAAAAAAAAAAAGATATACAAAACCAAAATTAGTAATATGCTCACGGTAGGGCTGTATTTAGACACACACAAGAGAATGATGATGCATTTAGGTAAATTGTCACCCTCTATGCCAAGTAATTATTTTAGTAAAAAATATTCTCAGAATATGCTATTATATTAGCATGCAGTCTAAATACAGTATAGAGCTTTCTTTTTCAGCTCCCCCAAAAAAGAGATGAAAATATGGGCACATCATTCCTGAAAATAAAGATCTTTCTGATTTCCCTAAATATCCTCTGCACCCCTTCCCCTGTAGCCAGTTTTGCTGAACTTAGCTACACAGGTCCAGAGGTTGCCAGAATAGAAACAGGAAATAAAAAGAAAGTTTAAACTGTTTGTACATTTTTGACCCTTGGTGCTGCCCATTCTATCCCTGATGCCCTAAATATTGGCCCAAGACATCCATTCTGGTAGATTGCCATTGTTCAGAGATATAACTGTAAATCACATTAAGTTGTTCAATCAGACTTCCATTATTAATATTACAGTGCATAGGCATACTGTAGGGTTCATTTACTAAAACTGGAAACCAATCAACTTCCATTTTTTTTTTTTTTTTGGTCAAAGCTTAATTGAACAAGCTGAAGTTAGAAGCTGATACAATGCACAGTTGCACCAGATTTTGCACTCTTCAGTTTTACTAAAACAACCCATATGAATCATAAACAGTTCTTGAATTTATTTCCATAAATGATATGTCATAAGTAAAACATACATACCAAGAACTGGATGGAATAGCACTTGTGTGATTTATTGATGACATTCCACTGTGTGTTTGCATTTGTAAACCAGGCCAGGGTTCATTTGACTGGAACACGGGAAGGCATGCAGAGGAATTCTCTGTGTAACTTGCTGTAAGAAAATTATAAATTGACATATGATTAGAAAGGAGCTTCTCTAAAGTGGTTCTTTAGAAAGAGAAAATTTAGGTAGGATATTTGTAAAAACTGCCTGGAAAACATTTGGACACATTCTCTCCATGGTTTCAAAGTGGTAGATTCTTTGTTAAAAACAAACCAAACTTGTGAACCAGGATAGGTAAATATCGGTATTTTATAAAACAAAAACTTTTTTTTCCCATTGTATATAAAGCGGGGAAATTGTTACCCCTGTAACGTTTAATTGCTGTGTTCCTGCCGGGAAAATGTGCCTCTCTATTTGTCCTGATGACCATTGTCAGTGGGACAGAAAGTAAAAGGAAAACCACAATTTTATGGTTAGCACTGCAACAGAAATGAAGAAAAAATCCTCCTATGAGCTGTCTAAAGAAAACTGATAAAGGGTTTCTGTTCCCTACTAAAGGTTTTGGCTTTCTATATAAAACAAACTGTGATTCTGGGTCATAGTGCTATTTTTATAAAAAGTGTTATTTAACATAAATCCCTCTCATTCTGCCTAGCCTTTCATTTCTCTTCCAAAAAAAAGTACATAAAATAGAGGAGAGACTGATCAAATACCCTAAAGTCTTTTTAAAATTTACACAAGGGAAAGTTATGACATCAATCTGCAATTCACCCAAATCAGCACTATTTTCAACCTCTTAGGCCACGTACACACGATCAGACCAGTCCGATGAGACTGGTCCGACGGACCGTTTTCATCGGACCACGCTGAAGTGGTCTGATGGTCTGATGTGCGTACACACCATCAGTCCAAAATTCCATCGGGCCAGAACGCGGTGACGTAGAACACAACGACGTGCTGAAAAAACGAAGTTCAATGCTTCCAAGCATGCGTCGACTTGATTCTGAGCATGCGCAGGTTTTTGGTCCGATGCTTTTGTGTGCTAACCATCATTTTGGTCTGACGGACAGGTGTCCATCAGACAGATTTTAAAGCAAGTTTTAAAACTTTGGTCCGACGGACAACGGTCCGATGGGCTGTACACACCATCGAATTGGTCCGATGAAACTGGTCTTAAGACCAGTTTCATCGGACCGGTCTGATCGTGTGTGCGGCCTGAGACTGGTCTTGTAATCGGTATATGTCTGCATTTCTAATGTATTCTTCATAACTAATGTTAATCAAAATTTAGTTCTTAGGCCTTGTACACACGACCGTTTTCCTCGACAGAATCCATCAAGAAACTTGGTGGCAGAGCTTTTTTGCAGAGGAAAACGGTTGTGTGTATGTTTTTCGTCGAGAAAACTGTCGTGGATCTCGACATCTGGAGTCTCAATTTCCTCGTCATGTTTTTTTTTTCGTCAGGCTGGTTTACGACAAGAAACACGTTTGTGTGTATGCTTAGAAACCCACGCATTCTCAGAATAAAGTATGAGACAGGAGCTCACCTTCGGTAAAAGTAGCGTTCATAATGGAGATGGCACATTCGTCACTCTGTAACAGACTGAAAAGAGCGAATTGTCTCTCACCAAAATTTTACTTAACACGCAGTAACATGAGATTAGCAAAATTAGCCCCCAGGGTGGCGCCAGTGTAATCAAACTCCCCCTTTATAGTGCTGTTGTATGTGTTGTACGTCACCGCGTTTGAGAACGACAAGATTTTGTCTTGACAGTGTGTATGCAAAGAAAGCTTGACAAGATTCTCGACAAGCCTAAGGCCGTGTACACACAGCAGAGAACCTCGACGGGCAGAACACATCGTTCCGCCCGTCGAGGTTCCCTGCCGGCTGTCGAAATCGGCGACCCGCCTTCGGGAATGGCAACCAGCCATTCTTCCAGGCGGGCCGTCGAGCAAATAGAGAGCGTGCTCTCTATTTCTGCTCGACGGGCTTCCCGACGGGAAGCTCGCCGAGAGCGTACACACGGCCGAGGTCCTCGCTGGAATGCAGCTTCCAGCGAGGTTCTCGCTGGTTTCCAGCGAGAACCTTGGTCGTGTGTACACGGCCTGAGAAGTAACTCGTAGAGGAAAACAATGTTTCTTTTACGACAAGTTTCTCGGTCGTGTGTACGAGGCCTAAGACTTAATTTTCTGTTTACAGTATTTTAAATTATTTTATTTTTTGGATTACTTACGTGGAGAATGGTTTCTGTGGGCATATGGGTTTGGATAGGGTGAAGCTCTGTGATTTTTTAATGTTGTAAATTTTTCATAGCCATGAGAAGAAGGAAGTGATATAGGTGTCCCAAATGAAGGATGATGAGTAGCAGGAGAACACAATGAACTGGACCCGGGAATCAGCCAGCTACTTACTAAAAAACAAAACAAAAAAAAAAAACAATATTAATTAACATGCGTGTTGGCTTTGACAGATTTTCTTCAAAGATTATCTTTCAATAATTTAAAAAAATCTTGTCTAAGCTCTGATTCTAAAAGAGAACCAGGTATTGCTTTTGTTTGCCAGATACCTATCCTTACTAGACTAGCAGTTTAACTAGTTCTAGCCTAAGGATCGAACTGCATAGTGTACTACTGTGCAGGTAGGTAGGTAAAACATAGGCCCCTACAAATAAATCCAAATTAAGGGAGGGGATTTCTGGCTAACAACGGTAATATCCAAAAACCTTCCAATGCCCAATTACTTGAAGGACACTTTCTTTAAAGGGTCACTAAAGGAATTTTTTTTTTTGCTGAAATTACTGTTTACAGGGTATAGAGACATAAAAGTTAACTGATTCCTTTTCAAAATGATTAAAAATAGATAAAAATCAATCATATAATGTGCCTGCAGGTTAGTTTCACTTTTGAACTGGCTTCATGTTTCTGTGAAGTAGAAATAGACACACAGAACAAAATCAAACAAATCCAGGGCAGTGTTTTGTTTTTAAAATGAATCTGATTGGTTCTGGGAAGTTTTAAACACACATTAATGACAGCTTAGACCACCATGAGAAAGCTCCCAGTACTGTGGTTATAAGGAAACAGACAAGCAGGAAGTGTGGAGATCAGAGCAGGATTACAGCAACTTCAAAGCAAAAACGAACAAAGAGGACATGAAACCAGTACTGCAGTAAGGTAAAGGAAGCAATTTAGCTAAAAAAAAATCCTTTAGTGTGATCCTTTAAAAGCACAACTCTACTTTTGTTGAGAAATACTGTACTCTCCATGTTAAAGGATCACTAAAGGAATTTTTTTTTTTTTAGCTAAATGGCTTCCTTTACCTTACTGCAGTACTGGTTTCATGTCCTTATTGTTCGTTTTTGCTTTGAAGTTGCTGTTATCCTGCTCTGTTCTCCACACTTCCTGCTTGTCTGTTTCCTTATAACCCCAGTGCTGGGAACTTTCTCACGATGGTCTGAGCTGTCATTACTGTGTGTCTAAAACTTCCCAGAACCAATCAGATTCATTTTAAAAACAAAACACTGCCCTGGATTTGTTTGTTTTTGTTTTGTGTGTCTATTTCTACTTCACAGAAACATGAAGCCAGTTCAAAAGTGAAACTAACCTGCAGGCACATTATATGATTGATTTTTATCTATTTTTAATCATTTTGAAAAGGAATCGGTTAACTTTTATGTCTCTATACCCTGTAAACAGTAATTTCAGCAAAAAAATGTTTTTTTCCTTTAGTGACCCTTTAATTGTGTGTATTGCAAAGATCTTTGAACATTTGTTGCACATTTTTACCTCCCAGTGTTCTGTTGAAACTCAAACATACATTTTTATGATTTCTTGCTCTAGTAGGGGAGAGTATGTATGCTATAATCACATGACTAGCACTAGTGTTGTGCTACAAAAATAACAACTGGGGATTGTTGTCGTGGTTTAAAGTGAGCAGCATTTGAATCATTGGGCAGTTATAGTTATAGTTATTTTTTAAACAAAAGTGAAGTTTTCTTTAAAAAAATACATATTCTGAGATTTTATCAAAATCTCTAATACTATAGCAGAAAGGTGTATATAGGGAGATCCCCTTATACTGTTATGTACCCTTTTGGTAATCAAAGGGAACACAGCTTCAGCTTAATACATTTATTGAACATTCATTTTGTAAATCTTTAGTAAATCAATCCCAACCGGGTTTAAAGGGACCTTCTTTTACAGTGACCTGTGTCTTAAAAATCCAATATGTAGCAGATCCCAAGGCCTCTAGGTTTCACACTTGCAGGTGCGTCCTCCTCCCCCACTGCAGGATACAGTTTCTGTGGCTGGAATGTATACCTTGTAATCATGTAGACATGTCACAGCTTGTGGGAGGGGTAGCAGGTATATCACATACCCAGGAAACAGGCAGGTAAGTATATTGCATTTTTTACAGGGTGGTGTTAGTATAATTTGGACCCAGTAGTGACAGCTAGAAAGATTTGTGTTTGTACCAGCAATAATGTACAATACAATTGCTTAAAGGGAACAAATAACCACACAGATGGTAATAGCACTCAACAATACCAATGATCTTCATTTGAATATGGATTGTATTTCCTGTATATCACCTATATCAATCCCACTATTCCACACAAATTATTAGATGCAATTTACTTGTTTTATGTACGATTACCTATGAATTAAATTGTTATGAAATGCAAAAAATATTTTTTTTCCACATTGTAACCACTTACATTGTGAGAAACCAGTTTGCTGATGATTTTCCACTTCGTCCATAAAGTCCTTATGGTCACTCCTGTCAAACACAAAAGATATTGTTGTAAAATGGAGCTGAAACTATGCAAAACAATATTTTCATGCTCATTTTTTTTTCTCTTTTTTCTTTTTTAATTAGGGATTTCTAGATTATTATTTTTTTATTTAGGTAAAACACACTTGTACTTAGACTCAAAAAATATAAATGTTTTTATATATTACCGTTCTTTTGCATCAAGGAAGGCTTTGGCAAAAGGATTGTGCTTAATTTTGAGAGCGGTGATCTAAAATGTAAAAGAGAAAGAAGAAAAGAGATTTTAAATTGCAGCTTTGCATTTTTTTCCATGAATTCCAGCTTTGGATTTTTGCAAAATACCCAAAGTCTATGGTCCAGATTCAGAGAGAATTGGATTCTCATAGCGTATCAGAAATACACTACGCCGCCGTTTCTTACCTGGCTCTACGTGGAATCCAGGTAGATTTTGTCCAGTAAACGACGGCGGCGTAGTGTATTTCTCCCGTCGCAATCCATATAGACGAGTAGGGGGCGTGAAGGATTTAAAATAGGCGCGTTCCCACGGCGATCGAACTGCGCATGCTCCGTTCGCAAATTTCCCGCCGTGCATTGCGCGAAATCACGTCGTTACGTCATTCGTTGTTTGAGTAGCGTCGTTTACGGACATTTCTATTCCCGAACGAGTTACGTAAAAAAAAAAAATAATAAATTAAAATCGACGCGGGAACGACGGCCATACTTAACATGGGTTACGCACCGTTAGACCAGCAAAAAGCTGGTCTAACAGTACGTAAAAAAAACCAGACGTAAGCGATTGCGAAGACCGCTCGTATCTTCGTGGATCGCCGTAAAAACACTTTTGCATATCCCGACGCATCAAAACGACGCAAACTCCTCCCAGCGGCCGCAAATATATCGCAGCGTAGATCCGAAGGTTTACGAAGACGTAAGCCTCTCGGATCGAAGCCCGAAGCCGCCGTATCATGGTTTGAGGATTCAAACTAGTGATACGGCGCGCGAAATTTGAAATTACTCCTGTCTAACACCAGTTAGACAGGCGTAATTGCTTTATGAATCTGGGCCTATATTTTTACATATGTTAGACCATTATATATACAGTACACTGTATATAAGTTATTCACAAACCATACATAGTATATGTTACAACATTTGAAAATGAAAAACACAACTATGACAATAACAAGAAAGGATTGTAGGCCTTAATAATTCTGCTACTGTGCCTAAGCCGTTCACATTGCTTTTGTTTATTCATCAAAACATTCATTTTTAATTGTTTATGGTATTTTTCAGTACTGCTGTACACTTCATAAAACAATAATTTACTTACAATCCCAAGAAATGAGGAAAAGCCATAATAAATGTTCCTCCTGTCTGGAAAATATTGTTATGGAGATATTTCTGTTTTGCCTTGTGTACCGAGTGGCCAGCACATACATGTGAATTTTCATGGGTATGTGAGGATTGGAGGCATAGCTTCTCATAAACTATTACGTCAAAATGAAAACTGGCTGACTAATGGCATACCCGACAGTTTACAAAAAGTGAAAACATACAATTACAAAAGTGTTTATAAAATATCAAGTGGGCCATTTATGATAGTTTCTTATTTATAAAAAAAAATTATATTTATATTTATTTATAAAAAATGTATGGAAAGGAGTCTAAAAAATCGTAATCCCACTAAAGATATATACAAGATGATTAATTCCATGCTGAAGATGAGGAAGCAGCGCACTGTTCTTTATTCCCTATTCCTAGAACTCTCTTCATTGTCCTCCATCTGATTTTATATTCCTAATGTGTTTGCTCTTTGTTATGTTGTTGCCCTTTACTGCATTCTTTTTCTTAGATATCAGCCAGAGGTTATCTTGGAAAATATTGTTGATGTCATTTCTGGTCAGAAAACACAGGTATGACATGACCAGGTAATTTGATTTGTGACATTAGGTGGAGCATGACAGGGCTGCTGACACTTTTGGCCAATTTTCTATCAGTCCAAAGCTCCATGCTGTCCTTGTTATGCATAAAATCCTGCACTGTATGGTTCTGTTCATTCAGTCTATATTTAACAATGGGCATGTGATGTGCTGCAGCAGCTAATATTCTATCAGCAGACAGGCATGTGGGCAGCAATGGGCTGCATTAAACATGAAAACAATTGCAGAACATTAGTAACTGCTTTGCCCACTCAAATTATAGTCAGTTTGATTCTCTTAAGGCCGCGTACACACAATCAAATTCATCTGCTGGAAATGGTCCGATGGACCGTTTCAGCAGACAAATTCGATTGTGTGTACGGGCGGACAGACGGGTTTTTCTAGCAGACAAATTTTAAAGCATGCTTTAAAATCTGTCTGCTGGGAACCCGTCCGTCCGACATGTCTGCTGGTTAGTACACTAATCAGCGGACATATCTGTCCACACATGCGTCGAATGGATTCGATGCATGCGCAGAAGTGTTTTACCTTCTGGTGACAGTGACGTGGCAGCGTCAACGTCACCACCACATCACCGCGCTGTCTGCTGGCGGGGATTTTGGTTTGATCGTGTGTACACTGATCAAACAAAACAGCCAGCAGACAAATCCGATCAAAACGGTCTGTCAGACCGATTTGATTGGATTTATTTAATGGTGTGTACGCGGCCTAAGACTAAAGCCCCATACACACTATCAGTTTTCCTGCAGGTTTTTCTCTTCAGGTTTACCAAAACCATGTAGTGCAAGGGCCTGCCTGATTGCATACAAATTGAAACTCTTAAGGTTTGACCTCATATTAGATGTTTTTGGTAAACCTGAAGAGAAAAACCTGCAGGAAAACCGATAGTGTGTATGGGGCTTTAGGCTATGCAATTTTCCACCACGGGCGGAAGGAAAGAAAATAGCTTGATTCCCCCATCAACACACCCCCCTTCCGCAGAGCTATTGTGTTCTGTCAGGCAGTTTTGCAGGCCGAGCAAAACAAAATGACTGTTTCTGACTTTTAGCCAGCGGCCCTATTTGTTTGGGAAAAACCTGACAGGCTGGTTGTACATAAGTTGATCGATGGATCAACCTGTGTACAACCAGGGTGTCCATCAATGGATCAAAATTCAGCCGGTCTCTGCTGAACTGGACACATTTTGATCCTTGTATGGCTGGCTTAACAAAATGTCCACTTACACCACTAGGTTTGGCACACCTTTATTCACCCTGGTACTTATACACCAACATACACCCACACTAGACTATCATCTTTGACTCCCTCACAAAATTATGACTATCCACTCTACTCCACTTTATAACCAACCATTCCCCCCACCGATGACTACCAGCACCCTATCCCTGAATGATGTAAACCTTTTTTTATTAACAGGCACGCATTTTTACTTTATTTTTGCTGTACAATTAAACATTTGATAGGCCTTTTGGAATAAATTTAGAAAGCAATATCAGTATAATAATATACTTTGCTTATTAAACAATATACAGTAGATTATTGGATACCCTTAAAGCATTTTATGAATATACATTACTAAAATATAGGACAACGCGACCCTTACCTCTTCATTCTGATAAGCTGTAACAGCTATAAACTGTGTTTCGGGGAAGGAGTGACTCGTGATCATTTTCTGTGGGCCACCAACACGTACTATATGAATCCTAGGTTTATATTTATGTAAAGAGTTTAACATGATCTACAAAATAAAAATGGTTACATTTTTTTTTTTTTTAAAACAAATGTTTTTTTTATTGAAAAAAAAGGTACATTACATTTATTATTGGCATCAGAGCAACACGTTACATTAGAACTGTGCAATGCTTAGGTTCACTGAGAATACTACACATTTCACACAAACATGTACATTATATGAATCTTCACACTCAAAAGAATTAACAATAACCTGAGAAATTAGTGCACCTAGCTATTCTTAGTCCCTGGCACAAATGCAGTGAAATAAGGAGATTAACAAAAATCTATCCAATACCAGCTCCACCGAAGCCAACCCAGGCACACTCAACCATGGATCCCAGAGTTTGAAAAAAAAATCCGTGCTGCCTCTATGTTGGTAGATATGTTTTTCCAAAGTGTTACCCATTTGCTTTATCCACTCCATTACAGTAGGGGGTTCTGTTGACTTCCAGTGCCGTAAAATCAGCATCCGGGCCTGTAAGAGGGCCCTGGCTATTGCCTGTCTGGGCACCTCCTCAAGTGTGTCGCCCTCAATAATACCTAACAAGCAAGGTTTGGGATCTTTTTTGATTTGATAATATTGAAATAAAACAGAATTAGCCCTGAATTGCCATGTTTATATTGATGGGTAACTGTTTGAAGTATTAATTTGTTGAAGGACAGGGTTAGTGCATGTTAGCCTGTCCCATGCATCTTACCTGGCTGACAAGTTGTAACTACCGTATATTACGTTTATAAGTTACACAGATAATTAGTCACAGTTTAAGTCTTGATTTTTAGAAGACAGTATACTAAAGGGAATCTTTTTTTCCCTAAAAGTCCTGAAAAAATATTGTCGTCTGAATATTAATTATATTGTTATATTCTGTTAGTATTTAGGGTTTATGTTGATAGTTCCTTGTATAATAAATAATAATAAAGTGAATATACTTTTTTTATTGTCCTTGACCATTAACCTATGTTATGGAAGACATACCAATCACCAAATCCTACAGATTGTTATACATATTTTTTTGTAAAATATGTGATATCATCACCCTATCATTAACCCCAACCAGTTAAAAAGCAAATTCATTCATGTGTATTTAGACATTTCATTTAAATTATACAATTTTGTCTATACACAATTAACTAGACTGGTCATTAAAAAAAACATGAACACACAAATACATGTAAAATATTACCTGTCCTTCCCCATTCATTTTATTGGTAAGCTTGACCTTGCTGAAGGAAACTGGGGCTTTCATCCAATGTGCTCCAAAATTAGGAGAGTCTGGGTGAATATAGACACAGCTAGGAACCTGTGGTTCAGGTTTGCCCCCTGGCACCCATTCTCCATTTACATACTTCCATCGATTATTATCTGCAGTTACGAAGTCCATCAAAAATGAATACATAGCATTTGGGTCAAGGCCAGTAATATTTACTTTAATAACTGGAAACATTCTCCTAAAAAAAAGAAAAACATGTTTGTTTATTACATGTAAAATCAAAGCAGCTTGATAACATCATAAATAAAATACAAATTACAAAAATAATAGAACCATTGCTTTGAGTCGAAAAGAAGCCGGATATTGGAAATACCCATATCTGCTTCATAGTTATGTAGGACAGGTTAAAAAAAGTATACAAGTCATATACTGTAGTCATGGCTGAGCAATATTACATATGCATTTGTTAAATTAAAGTCAATTTCAGGCATTTCTTGTTTTATTCCATGTAATGATAACTGATATCTATGTACATACTAATACACTTGGGGTAAAAAGCATGTTGTTCCCTCTCATTAAATATTGTATATTGTTTTATGATCTATTATATTATGTTAATCGTATAGGACCCGTGTATTGAATGCTTCCTTGGGTTTGCAGTAATATTTCATTCACTGCAATAAACTGAACATTTAAAATAAAACATAAAGCATCATTTTGTATAGACAAAGCAACAAATTAGAATTTTTTTTTTGGTAATCCAACCAAACTGTATAAAGCTGGTTGGCTGCTTTAGGCTGTTGCTACAGTATTGCTCTTAATGCATGCTCTTATTAAACAATAATCAATCTTAATTCAAGTACTCTAGATCGTTTATATTTTAAAGTCAATTATTAATATTTTTAAATATTAAAACAATCGGTTATGTATATTTTTTAAAAGTTTGTTTTACTCAAAAAGTATAAGTTATTGTATAACATGTTAACCCCTTCCATACAGGGCATTTTCACCCCCTTCCTGCCCAGACCAATTTTTAGTTTTCAGCGCTGTTGCACTTTGAATGACAATTGTGCGATCAAGCAACACTGTACCCAAATAAATCGTTATGTTTTTTTCCCCACACAAATAGAGATTTCTTTTAGTGGTATTTGATCATCTCTGCGGTTTTTATTTTTTGCGCTATAAACAAAAGAAGAGCGACAATTTAAAAAAAAAACACAATATTTTTTTCTTTTTATTTAATACATATCACAATATTTTTTTTTTTAAAACGTTTTTTCCCCTCAGTTTAGACCGATACGTATTCTTCTACGTATTTTTGGTAAAAACGCAATAATCGTATATTGATTGGTTTGCGCAAAAGTTATAGCATCTACAAAATAGGTGATAGATTTATGGTATTTTTATTTTATTTTTTTTACTAGTAATGGCGGCGATCTGCGTTTTTATTTTTTGTGACCATGACATTGCGGTGAACATATCGGACACTTTTGACACGTTTTTGGGACCATTCACATTTACACAGCGATTATTGCTATAAAACTGCACTGATTACTGTGTAAATGTGACTGGCAGGGAAGGGGTTAACACTAGGGGGCGCTGAAGGGGTTAAAATGTGTCCTAAAGTATGTTCTAACTGTAGGGGGAGGGGGACTCACAGGGGGAGGAGATTGATGTGTGTTCCTCTGTACTGGGAACACACATCGATCTCCTCACCGCTGATAGGAGGTGGATCTGTGTGTTTACACACACAGATCCACACTCCTGACGTGATTGCCGGAAATCGCGGGTGCCCGGCGGCAATCGCAGCCGTCGGGCACGCGCGCGGGATCGCGAGTGGTGCCGCGGGCGCGCGCGCACGCCCTAGAACGCTGTGGAGACAGGACGTTGTGCAACGTCTAGTCTCATCAGCGAGGGGATGACCATAGCGTCATTTCCCTATGGCCTGGAATTGAAGTGGTTAATTTCCATACGAATTTGTTTAACTCACAAACATAGGTGTGAAATTAGAAATATCTTGCATTAAATCAATATTTGATTACTCACTTTACTAAAGTAGTAATGACTAATGGAATAATCATTTCCTAAAGGAGTTAAAGGGGTTGTAAAGTTTTTTTATATAAAAAAAAAAAAAAACCTTTTTATACTTGCCTCCACTGTGCAGTTTGTTTTGCACAGATCGGCCCGATCGTCCTCATCTGGGATGAGGCGGCTCTTGAGGCTCCTCCCCGCAAGAGCTAAACACCTCTGGGAAGCTCTCTCCCAAGGGGGGTTAGCTTGTGGGTGCACTCCCATGCCATACAATCGGTGTCCATAGAGGCCAATTGTATGACTTGGCCCCGCCCCCCGGTGGCAGCGGCATTGGATTTGATTGACAGCAGCGGGAGCCAATGGCTGCACTGTCATTAATCATCCAATAAAGAGCCGATGAGACCAGGGGGAAAGCAATGTGGGATCACAGGGGGAGGAGATCGATGTGTGTTCCTCTGTACTGGGAACACACATCGATCTCCTCACCGCTGATAGGAGGTGGATCTGTGTGTTTACACACACAGATCCACACTCCTGATGTGATTGCCGGAAATCGCGGGTGCCCGGCGGCAATCGCAGCCGTCAGGCACGCGCGCGGGATCGCGAGTGGTGCCGCGGGCGCGCGCGCACGCCCTAGAACGCCGTGGAGACAGGACGTTGTGCAACGTCTAGTCTCATCAGCGAGGGGATGACCATAGCGGCATTTCCCTATGGCCTGGAATTGAAGTGGTTAATTTCCATACGAATTTGTTTAACTCACAAACATAGGTGTGAAATTAGAAATATCTTGCATTAAATCAATATTTGATTACTCACTTTACTAAAGTAGTAATGACTAATGGAATAATCATTTCCTAAAGGAGTTAAAGGGGTTGTAAAGTTTTTTTATATAAAAAAAAAAAACCTTTTTATACTTGCCTCCACTGTGCAGTTTGTTTTGCACAGATCGGCCCGATCGTCCTCATCTGGGATGAGGCAGCTCTTGAGGCTCCTCCCCGCAAGAGCTAAACACCTCTGGGAAGCTCTCTCCCAAGGGGGGTTAGCTTGTGGGTGCACTCCCATGCCATACAATCGGTGTCCATAGAGGCCAATTGTATGACTTGGCCCCGCCCCCCGGTGGCAGCGGCATTGGATTTGATTGACAGCAGCGGGAGCCAATGGCTGCGCTGTCATTAATCATCCAATAAAGAGCCGATGAGACCAGGGGGAAAGCAATGTGGGATCGCGCCCACGGAGATTCGGGGCTCAGCTTAGTAAAACGTGGGCTCGCGGGGGGGGGGCAGTGACTCAAAGGTGTTTTTTTCGGGAGGTCCCACTAAAAAAAAAAAAAAAAAAAAATTAAAAGCCAGCAGCTGCTGACTTTTAATATATGAACACTTACCTGTCCAGGGTGCCTGCAATGTCGGCAGCCGAAACCAAGCAATCGCTCGGCTCTTGGCTGCCCCTGCTGCCATCCTCGCTGAGGGAATCATGAAATAAAGCGTTGTGGCTTCACTTCCCGGTTCCTTACTGCGCATGAAGAGGTGATACCGCTCTGAAAAAGCTGCTGATCCCTTAAGTGGCTCCCGCCCTACTGAGGCTGACATGTGTGGGTTCTGCACAAATGCATGGGATTGGAAAGAAATCCTGGACTGCCACACTCCACTAAATTACATATTTATTGAATAAAATCAAATCAAAACATTTAAAAAAAACAGTGCAGTCAAAATTAGAAAGTGAACACTAGGACAAAAACAATGGCTAACATGTTTCACATCGTGAGATGCTTACTCAGCTGCACGTCTTCACTGGTCCCCACTGTGTTCTGGGAGCTATGTGTCTCCCAGAAGACAGCGGAGGTATGGAGTAGGAGCCAGAAGTGGAGTAGATCACAGAGGTGATCTATGCCAGGAAGTTGGAGCAAATACCTGTATTAGACAGGTATCTGCTCCCCCTCCCCCTGAAAGGTGCCAAATGTGACACTGGAGGGGGGGGGGGTTCAAAAAAGTGGAAGTTCCATTTTTAGGTGGAACTCCACTTTAAGGTGAAATAACACAAATGTTTACAACCACTTTAAGATTCCCCACACATTAATTTGTATAAATAATTTCTTCACTTAGCCAACGTGTGAAAAGTAAATTCCCATTTCCTTTTTTATTCTGAAGCATGCTATAAAACGATTGTGAATTGGTCACATATGGTGCTCTGCAAGTAAGCAGAGTAAAACGTTTTTGTTAGCAGCATACATTTCAGAATAATTCCTCTATTTGTAAATTAGAGATATGTTGTAAAGAGTGTATTGGCAGAATCTTAAGGCCGAGCTCCATGTTTTAATTAAGTGTAGAAAAGAAAACCTTTGTCAGGTATTTTTGCTGCCTATGTCCCCATTCAAAAGATTTCTTCCAACTTCCTGTCTTAGTAACAGCCTGTTTGCATCACAGACAGCACTAAGGCTGGATTCACACCTATACATTTTTGGTGCTTTTTGCATTTTGCAGATTTGCACTACAGAGCGTGTTCCATAGGAAACCATGTTAAGTGGACTGTAGTGCTAATCTGCAAAATGCAAAAAGCTCCAAAACTGCATAGGTGTGAATCCAGCCTGAGTGCCCGAATGAGGTTTTATTCATTCTCCACTCTACTAAAAAGGGGTTTTATTGTTACTAGCATCCCCTTCCCTCAATTTCCTGTTCCAGTAACAAATTGGAGGAAATCTTGTCACTGGAGTCAGAGACAGCAATGAAAGCCTGGCAGAGGTTTCACCCTATCTAAATGCATCTATTAAAATTGTTGACAGTGATACACTAAAATAGTAAATACAATTTACCTTTTAAAGTGAATGTTTTACCTTTTTTTAGTGTTTCCTTCATTCATCTAATCCAGTTTATTTAGGCTGGATTCTCACCTATTGCTTTTTTATTGCTTTTTGCATTTTGCAGAATTTGCACTACAGAACGTGTTTCACAGGAAGCAATGTTAAATAGACTGTAGTGCAAATCTGCACAATGCAAAAAGCACTAATGCCACGTACACACGATAATTTTTCAGCATGTCCAAAAAACGAAGTTTTTACAACTTCATCATTAAAAACGATTTTGCCCACACACCATCGTTTAAAAAAAAAGGTGAAAAAAGCGCAGTGACGTACAACACGTACGACGGCACTCTTAAGGGGAAGTTCTATTCACCTTTGGGCTGCTTTAGCTCATTCCTTGTTAGTAAAAGGCGATTCACGCTTTTCTGTCTGTTACAGCGTGATGAATGTGCTTATTCCATTATAAACAGTGTTTTACCAGAACGAGCGCTCCCGTCTCATAACTTGC
The DNA here is from genome assembly GCA_029574335.1 of Rana kukunoris. Classification (NCBI taxonomy): domain Eukaryota; kingdom Metazoa; phylum Chordata; class Amphibia; order Anura; family Ranidae; genus Rana; species Rana kukunoris. Next base: position 372,563,223 of record CM056052.1, read on the forward strand.
TTGTGAGCATGCGCTGGTTTAAAACATTGTTTTTGCCCACACACAAAAAACAACATTTTACAAAACAACGTTAAAAAATTCAGCATGTTCAAATTTTTTGTTGCTCGTTTTTCAGAACCTGAAAAATGATGTGACGTTTTTGAAAAATTATGTTTTTTAAATGTCGAAAAATGATCGTGTGTACGCAGCATAAAAATGCATAGGTGTGAAACCAGCCTAAGGCTGGTTTCACACCTATGCATTGTTTAGTGCGTTTTCAGTTTTGCATAAACACACTACAGTCCATTTAACATGGTTTCCTATGGACGTAGTTCACGTCTATGCATTTTATGGAAAGGGCCAGAAACTTTTTTCTGGTTTTTGGTTTCATAGACTTCAATGGAACAAAAATGTGTATTGAAAAATGCAAAATGCACCTGGAATATACAAACTGCAACCTGTGAATTAGCTTGCACATGATTGAATGATAAAATCAGCAGAGATCCCCCTCATTTCAGGTCTTCCCCCTCATATTTACAGCGCAATTTATACTTTCAATACTTTCAGTGCAATTTCAAGTGTATCTTGCACTTGTAGAGCAAAGTGGATTTGCCTTTCGTAGATAACCCCCCACGTTTTGAGACAAATACATATTCTGCTCATCATATCGATCCACAGGTTTAAATATGTTATGTATCACCGACCTAGATTAGTAGTCAGTAAAGTCAGAACTCCTGATCTATGTATTCTAGCTTATGTAGAGCCCATTGTTTTCTAATTTTAGATTAGAGTAGGTGACGGTTGCCACTGGAAGGTTATTATCAATTCCTGTTCCCAGGGGCGGACTGACAACTCATGGGGCCCTCAAGCAATAGAAGATTATCGGGCCTCTGGGCTTACAGATGGCCACCACACCAGGAGGCAGTGCAGAGGCGAGGCAGCTAAAATCTTGGGATTTTCACATCAAAAGCATGTCAATTTCGGACATATCAGGGACAGATGTAAAAGAAAACATAGGGCCAGATTCATAAAAGAGATACGACGGGGTATCTCCTGATACGCCATCGTATCTCTGAGATACGAAGGTCGTATCTATGCGCCTGATTCATAGAATCAGGTTACGTATAGATCTCCCTAAGATCTGACAGGTGTAAGTGACTTACACCGTCGGATCTTAGGCTGCAATTCTAGGCCGTCCGCTAGGTGGTGATTTCATTGCGGTCGGCGTAGAATATGCAAATGACTAGTTACGCCGATTCACGAAGGTACGCTTTGCCCGTCGCTGTAAATTTACGTTGTTTCCGTAGAGATTTGCGTCGTAAAGATAACCATGCCCCCTAGGTGGTCTAGCCAATGTTAAGTATGGCCGTCGTTCCCACATTGAAATTTGAAATTTCACGTCGTTTGCGTAAATCGTCCGTGAATGGCGCTGGATGCCACTTACGTTAACGTCGAAACCACTGACGTCCTTGCGACGTCATTTAGCGCAATGCACGCTGGGAAATTTTAGGAACGGAGCATGCGCAGTACGTTCGGCGCGGGAACGCACCTAATTTAAATGGTCCCCGCCCCATTTGAATTAGGCAGGCTTGCGCCGGGCGGATTTACGCTACGCCACCGCAACTTTACAGGCAAGTGCTTTGTGAATCAAGCACTTGCCCGTAAAACTTGCGGCGGTGTAACGTAAATGTAATACGTTACGCTGCCGCAGAGTAAGCCGATTCTACCTGAATCTGGCCCATAGATTTTTACATACTGTCCCTGGTTTTACTGAGCCTGGCAACCCTGATGGGGCCCCCTAGTGGCATGGGACCCTCGGGCAGTGCCCGAGTGACTCAATGGTCAGTCCGCCCCTGCCTGTTCCTGTGACAACTCTTAACATTTTTGGATTCCCCATCACTTTATGTACTGGAGACAATACTCACCAGTAGGGATGAGCTGAACACCCCTGGGTTCGGTTCGCACCAGAACCTGCGAACAGACCAAAAGTTTGTGTGAACTTTAGAACCCTGTTAAAGTCTATGGGACTTCCACTAATTTTAAAGGCTAATATGCAAGTTATTGTCCTAAAAAGTGTTTGGGGACCCTGGTCCTGCCCCAGGAGACATGTATCAATGCAAAAAAAGTTTTAAAAAATTGCAGTTTTTTCAGGAGCAGTGATTTTAATAATGCTTAAAGTGAAACAATAAAATTGAAATATTCCTTTAAATTTCGTACCTAGGGGGGTGTATAGTATGCCTGTAAATTAGTGCTTGTTTCCTGTACTTGGAACTGTCCCTGTAATTTCTGAAGGAAAAAAGTCATTTAAAATCACTCACCTTAGGGTCTGGTATGGATATTAAGGGGAACCCTGCGTCAAATAAAAAAAATAAAAAAAAATGATGTGGGGTTCCCCCCAAATATCCATTCCAGACCCTTCAGGTCTGGTGTTGATTTTAAGGGGAACTCCACCCCAATTTTTTTTTTAAATGCCGTGTGCCCCCACACATTTTTTTATTTTTATGAATGACTTTTCTTTGTATTGCTGGGAGCCGACAATTCATTATAGCCGCGAGTGATTTTAAATTACTTTTTTCCTTCAGAAATGACACTTTATGCAGGGACAGTTCTAAGCATGGGAAACAAGCACTACTTTACAGGCATACTATACACCCCTCCTAGGTACGAAATTTAAAGGAATAATTCACTTTTATTGTTTCACTTAAAGGAATTATTAAAATCACTGCTGACAAAAAAACTGCAGTTTTTAAAACTTTTTTTGCATTGATACATGTCCCCTGGGGCAGGATCCAGGTCCCTAAACACTTTTTAGGACAATAACTTGCATATTAGCCTTTAAAATTAGCACTTTAGATTTCAAACGTTCGAGTCCCATAGACTTTAAAAGGGTTCTAAAGTTCACACGAACTTGCCGCGAACACCCCAAATAGTTCGCTGTTCGGCGAACAGGCAATGTTCGAGTCGAACATGAGTTCGACTCGAACTCGAAGCTCATCCCTACTCACCAGAGTGAGGGCAAATCCCCACAGCAAAATATAATTGCAAATAAATCTTGAGCAGAGACATATTTGCTGTGCTCCGCAAGTGCTCGCTGTTTAGAGAAATGCAAAGCATCCCTTGGATTGGAATATATTTAAATTGATTTGGCTGCAGTAGAAACTTCTTTAGGAAACTTGCACTGAGGGCTGTTTATGCTTCAAATCAGTATTAAACCCAAAAGCAAACATTTATTATATTGCAGATTACCAATCCTTTGATATGATGGCTGCAATAAGTTTTCTTTTTTTTAACCTGCCTTTCTTCTTCTTTAGTCTCATCTGGTGATCTGGCAAAAAAGTCTGTTGTTTTCCAACAGAACAAGCTGTCTTGAAGATGTAGCAGTTAGAGAGAGACAAACCATTTACCCGTGACAGGGGAACTTACAATGATCAGCTTTAAATTATGCAAGTAAAACCTTTATCCCAAAAGGATATCTATTGCTGTAACTGTGTATATAGTATTAGCTGGAGTTTGGCTTCAATTTATCAGTGTATCCAAATCTGCTAGTACAACTAACACCCCCCCCCCCCAGACTGATAATGTTGCTGTTAATACATGCCCCCTGTGCTCCTTCCATCTAGAAAGAGAAAACGTTAAAAAAAAAAAAGTAAACTGCAATATATTACATTTTTGGTTTTCGGTTTAATAACACTTTAAGCTGAAGATGGCATTCAGTGCTAAAATGATGACTGCCCAGATAAGTTGTAAACAGGGTACACCCTTTTCTCTCCGAACATCAGTCTCTTGTCAGGGAAAAGGATATTTTCCATATATATATATCTCTTACTTAACCATGGTTTACACTCTTTCACTCTCGCGTGTCAGTCCCGATTTCGGCTGCGATTTCACAGATGTCAATGAAAAAAGCATTCCCAAAATCGCAAAAAGTAGTACAGAAACAAACTTTTGAAATTGGTGCGGCGCCGAAAATGCAGCGTCGCAACGATTAGAATGGTGTAATTGCTGGCAATTGCAGCGATTTGACATGCGATTTGACATGTCAAATGGCATATCAAAACGCACCTATGTGAACCAGGGCTTAAGGACATAGAGTTGTGGGATTAAACGCTTTAGTACTTATGCTGCTGACCTGGCTGTTCTTTGTGATTTATTCCAACATTAAAAATTTGGTGACCCTGGAAAGACTTTGCTGGATATAGTTTGGTGCCCTGGTAGTGGTATGCACTTTGCTGGTTGTCATTGTTACATAGTTACATAGTACATGCTAATGTCACTTTGCCATGAAATTACATTTTTACATACAGAATTTTTGGTACAAAAAAATAAGTTTTGTATTACTTTCCATGCAGAATGGCAGTGTAACCTTTTGCATGATGAAATTTGTATGAATAATGTAAAAAAATAAGAAGCAACCTGGGACATTGTACACTTTTAATTAGACATGTGCACACTGAAATATTTTGTTTCAGAACTTTGTTTTTGTCTGAAAAATAAACTTATTTAGTTACTCCCAAAATTGGTCTTTATAATTTTTTTTTTTCGTAAAAAAATGCATTCATCCGAAAATCCAAATTAATTAAAGTCGAATGTGTCATTGAAGTCTTATGATGTCCGTCGAATGTTCTAAGAAGATTCGATGGAGCAGCTAAACTGTACGACACCACAATCGTACATTTCCGGTGGAATGCTCCGCCCACAAGCTATAGAAGAATTCTAATGTTGTATGACACTAGTAATAATTATATTTATAAAATATTATTACTAGTCAACCAACATTAGAATTCTTCTATAGCCTATGGGCCGAGCATTTGACCGGAATTGTCCGCTCGTGGTGATCGAATGTTTTTAGCTGCTTCGTCAAATCTTAATGTCTCTATAATGTCAAATCTTTCCCCTCTATGTCGAATAATCTTGGACTAATAGATTTAGGTCAGGCACATTCGACCACAGGTTTGATAGACAGAGATTGCTATTGTCACTGTCATGTTGAATCTTCTATCTATATCGATCTGTTGTCGCAACAAAATGAAAATTTAGCATTTTTTATGTCAGATCATTTGGATTTCGGATTCTGAACTTTCGTTATCATTTGTTAAAACAAACGTGAAAATCCCAGAAATTCGGACGAAAATGCATTCGGACGAAAACGAATGCACATGTCTACTTTTAATGCATTTCTTAATAGACTTTAGTGTATTAAGCCTATAGCAATGAGTTTCACAGTCCTTGGGACACACAGAAGCACTCTTTTAAGAACATGACATGTATTTGTAGGCAACCTGGAGTGCAATAAAGCACATTAGTACACTTTATATGGTGATGGGTTACCTTTAAAGTCAAACTCCAGCCAAAACTTTTGTTCTAAGTTTTGAATAGAATGGAGAAGGGTTAGGCCTTTTGTCAGGTTTTATTGATGTCTGTATCGTCATTAGGAGACCTTTTTTTCACTTTTTATCCCTGTGACACCAGGAGAAGAAATGAGGGGTGTCACTAGGGCAGGAAGATACAGTACAATAAAAAAAAAATCACAGGTATTAGCCTATACCCACTACATTTGTAAAAAACGTGTTTTGTTGCGGCCTCTATCCACATTAGAGGATGTTCCCTTTAGTTACTGTATCTCTGACATCTTCTCATCTGGCCCTGGTATAGCGAAAGGAAATCTCCCTAATGCGGAAACAGACAGCAAAAAGTACCTGACAGGGGTTCTAACACTTTCCCCCTCTACCCAAAACAAAAATGGTTTTAGCTGTGGTTTTACTTTTAATTGGAAAAAAAAGCATTAAAAGTGCACAGCTATGTATTTAACCTATCATTCTATACTACTGTTTACATGATACATCACAATCAGTAACATTTTAGTCATGAGTTTAGTTACTGCACACCACATTGATATATTCTAGTTTGGCAACTGAGTGTAATGGTGGTCATACACCTAACAATCTGATTAAACCATTCTTCATAGAATGAGATTATATGATTGTATCTATGAATACACGTACTGTGCCATCCATCAATTTTAAGGAAAACATATTTAATAAAAATGATTCTGAATGGCCTGAACAGAAAATCTGATCATATGAAAGTAGTGCTTTCATTAAGTGTATGACCCATCAAACAAACTTTTCAATCTTCATATCGTATTTTCAATCCGACAGTAAATCTATAAAAAAAATATAATCATACAGGCATACCCCACTTGTAAGTACACAAAATCAGGCTCACTTCTGCTTAAAAACCAATGAGCTTCTATCCCCAGCTTGCTCAATTAAGCTTTGGTAATAAAACCTGGAAGCTCATTGGTTTTTATCTAGAAGTGAGCTTGATTTTGCGCTTTCCAGCTTTAGTAAATAAACCCCATTGTGTACTTAAAAGTGGGGTATGCCTGTGTATAAAATTGTTCCATGTATGGCAATCATAAACCTTAACTTGTGACCAATGAGATTGGATGTAATAGATATGGCAGTACCCAGTACTTGAAAAGATTTTCAAAGAACAGAAAACTTGTACTATATTGTTTGTTCATTTAAGTATAGCATGTCACTTACAGTAAGTACTGTAGTAGAAATATGTACATTAGAATTCACAGAGGGTCAAACTTTAAAATCAAGTCAATACGGTTTTAAATTAAATGACATTTAATAATTTAATTTAATTAAAAATTTGTATCTTAAAGTTCAATCTGTATTGTTATTCATTGTTACTTATTTATATTTTTATAGAAGTAAAAAAAGGGCTGTTAAAATAGGGTAAATCAATACAATATTCTAGATAATTAAGGAAATTAAATATTTGAGTATATGTTACAATTTAAAATAGCTATAAAACAGCTAAAACAAAACCGGACTGTGACAAGGTTGTCAAGAACTCGGAAATCCCACTCTACTGAAGCACCATATATTGCCCAAATCATTGAAAATAAACATGATTTATGTCTCTTTTATATTCTAGATGTAGATTTCATCTATGTTTTATGTTACATTATCACAGGGATAAAGACCAAATGAAGTGTGTAAAAAGTACTATGACAAATAACTTCACACACACACACACACACACACACACAGACATATATATATATATATATATATATATATATATATATATATATATATATATATATATATATATATATATAGACATAAAGTACAGGAAAATAAATTATTTAAAAAAACAAAACAAAAACCCGAATGCATTCTCCAGCCTAAAGGACTCTAAGGCCCGATTCACACCTATGCATTTTCTGTGCTTTTTGCAGATTTTCACTACAGTTTATTTAACATGGTTCTGTGGTACAAATTCTGCAAAATGCCAGAAGCACTAAAAAATGCATAGGTGTGAATCCAGCCTTAAGAATAGTGTTTATCTCCCATACACATTGTCATTATTAATTTAGTTGCTTGACACATATGAAGACATTTGATGAAACACTTACCTGCCATTCTTGGTGACTATCATTTCATTTGTGAGTTCTTTGAATCTTAACCATAAATCGGTTTCCTCTAATGCAACTTTAAGTTCCCTCTCTGTAGGGTCTCCTTTGTCACTGCCAACCTGTAGCTCATTTTTTACTGCAGTAAGAAGATGATCCATCCTGCACACTGAGTTCTTGCTACAGCTTTCTGTTCCACTGATACTCATGTTTAGGTGCCAACTTAAGTGACAACACTAGTGCCTCCCGTCTTCCAACAATCCACAACCCCTGAGCCTTCTGCCTTTCTAAATCAAAGCTGATGCCACACAGAAGATCAGATGCTCCTGAGAGTTTCATGATTGGTGGTTAGTTTCTTTTGATCTTTGTTACTGTTGCTGCTGATTGGTCAGTGAACGTTCCTTCAGGTTTTCAGAAGCTTCTCAGGTTAATTGCCCTGTAGATTAAGTGAGAGTGTATGTAAATATCTAAATGTTTGCACCTACATGGAAAAGCAGAGGTGCCATAAGGAAGAGGTGTGTCCCAAAGCCCCATAACCTGCTTTAAGTGTAATAGCCTTCATTAGGAATTAACACCTGGCAGAATTAAAATTTCAAATCTAGGGCTTAAAAACAAGAGGTGTCTAGGTAAATGGACTTCCATGTTTTCCTGTCACTTATGGGCGATGTCTTGGAGACAAAACTCTACAGGAAATAATGTTCTTCCCTTTCCCTTTAATTCATCAAAAGAAAAAAACTTTAGTTAGCCAATTAAAAGAATGCAATAAATAAAATACCTTAAGCTAGGCATACACAGTTAGATTTTTATTTGGATGTTCATAGAAAAATCGTTTGTCGAAATGCTCTTTCTTGCCATATTTGAGTCAACTAATTTAATTCAAAAGCTCTTAACATTTTTCCCAGACCCACTAATTTAATAAAATTCCAGATGCTTTAGGGTACATGCACACAGCCAGAAGATTTTTACTAATCATATAGGCATACTTTTTCGGCAACAAAAACACGTAGATGCCTATGCATACATTTTTAGTTCTTTATCCTCCTGCTTTGTTTTTAAGCTTTGAATGCACTTTTTGCATTTATGAATATACGCACATGGATAAAATGCATTGTCTTCAGATGCAGGATTTTTGTTTATTGATCTGAACTCAGTGTATGTTCCCCTTGAAATTAATACAACTGCATTCAGATCCATAAAAGAAAAAATCTTTTAAAAAAAAAAAGCTGTGTGCATGTACTCTTGACCACTAGAGGCCTGCGCTATAGTCAAATGACGGCTACAGCGCGGGCCTGAAAATTCGGGAGGACGTCAATATACGCACGGGGCGCATGCTGTGATAACCGAGTCATTGAGACTCGGTGGATCACAGATCCGTGTAAGGGGTCGGTCCCGGCCCCTTACCACATGATCAGCTGTCAGCCAATGACAGCTGATCACATGATGTAAACAAAGGATCAGTAACCGTTTTTTTCCCCTCACGTTTACAGCATGAGGAGAAAAAAAAGGCGATCACCGGCTTGTTTACAAGGGACATCGGTCCCGAAGAGGAAGGAGGCACATCTGCCTCCTCTGTGCCCAAAAATACCTCCTGCCAGTGCCACCTGCCATTGCCACCTGCCAGTGCCCGCAGTGCCACCTATCAATGCCCGCAGTGCCACCTATAAATTCCCACAGTGCCACCTATCAATGCCCACAAGTGGCACCTATCAATGCCTACCTGTGATGCCTTTCAGGACCACCTAGTAACGATGCCTATCAGTGTAACCGTTCAGTTCCCGTTATTTCCACTCATCAGTGTCCATCACTGCCACTCATCAGTGCCCATCAATGCCACCTATCAGTGTCCCTTACTGCCAGCTATCAGTGCCACCTATCAATGCCACCTATTAGTGCCACTTCCCAGTGCCACCTATCAATGTCCTTCAGTGCCACCCATCAGTGCCACTTCTCACTGCCGCCTATCAGTGCCCACCAGTGTCGCCTATCAGTGCCCATCAGTGCCACCTTACCATGCCCACCAGTGCCACCTTATCGGTGCCCATCAATGCAGCTCATCAGTGCTCATCAGTACAGCCTCATCAGCGTACATCAATGAAGGAGAAAAATTACCCATTTGCAAAATGTTATAACAAAATATAAAACAAATATCATTTTGTTTTTTTAAATCTGACTTTTTATTTTTTTTAACAAAAAAGAAAAACTGCAGAGGTCATCAAATACCCCCAAAACAAAGCTCTATTTGTGGGGATTTTTTTTATAAAAAATGTCATTTGGGTACAGTTGTTGCATGATCGCGCAATTGTCATTCAAAGTGCGACAGCACTGAAAACTGAAAATTGGTCTGGGCAGGAGGGGGGTTTGAGTGTCCAGTAAGCAAGTGGTTAAACAGGTTCAATGCACAATTTTTCCAAAATGAAGGCCACATTCAAAGTTAGAATTTTATTAGTTCAAGAAAAAAATCCATTCTGCTCCTTTTGAATATTTTCATCACTTTGGTAGAAAATAAAATTCAATTTGACACCACTAATCATTGAAAAATCAATCGAGTGCCCCTTAAATTAAAGTCTTTAACAAAATTCGACATGGTGTATGACACGCATTAGTCATGTTACCTGAATTCTGTACTGCCCTTTGAATATGAACTAGACAGAGCACAACGGCTTATCCACTTTAAAGATCCCAAAAATTTAGGGGAGCTTAATGCTGTCCAGGTTATTGCAATGTAGAACTTCTTTACTATCTCCTGACAGCTGAGATCTCCTGTTACCGACTATTGCTTAGTATTACCTTCCCATGGGAACAAAGGACTGAAGTAGGAAGGTGAAGATCAGCAGGAAATACTTAATTTCCCCATACACAATAGCACTCTGTTTACACAAGAGCTCAATGTGCTACCCAAAAAATATTCAATATGCAAAGAGTAGAGCATCATCTGCAACTGTGTGTACGTATATGTATCTCATAGGCATGTAAATGCAAGGAATATATAATATTAAGATATATAACATTAATAAATGCTGAAATTCACCCTTAAAATGTCAGAATGCAATGTGTATTGCACGTGTTCTGCAAACTTAACATATGAATGGAGACTCTGTCCAGGTACACTTCTCTCTATTGAACCGCCACACTACACAGCCAGCTATATACTGTATCTACATATACACCTTTATTCAAGCAATTAGCATAGCTTGCTGACCAGTATCAATAAAACAGTAGCCCCCATTCCATTCTCTAAACTAAAAGATGCAAATGTTTTCTTTTCCTGCTTCAGTATTAGGTGAAATAGTACTCTATAAATAAATATATATATATATATAATGTTTATATTTTTATACATTCTATGAGTCTGTGTCCAATATATCCAAGAAGGTACACTTAAAGTCCCACACATTTTTTGTGGGTTCCACTATTTATCTCACTGAGGATGGTACCTTCTAAGAGTAGGCATTTTATAACGCTTTATCCCCACACACAAAACTTTCATTATTGTGACTTATGGTGACCCTATGACTGCTGTGGCAGTGATCAGAGACACTATGACAGGTGTGGTGGTGATCAGTGACATTGTAACTGGTGCTGCAGTGATCAAGGACACTGGGACTGGTGTGGTATTTATCATGGCCATGGGGACTGGTGTGGAGGTGCTTCGGAACACATTGACTGGTGTGGCAGCGATTAGGGGCACCATGACTGGTTTGGGAGTGATCAGGGACACTGTGACTGGTGCAGCAGATATTACACTACGGTAACTGATAGCACTGGTCTTGTAGCATTGTACTGCAATGGCAGTAATCAGAGACACTGGCTGGTGACATTGACATACAGTGATATCAGAGCAGCCATCCATTGTAGCCAGGCACTGTACTATTTTGAGGGATTTTTTTTTTTTTTTTTTTACCCTGAGATTGCCTATGCTGACTGTATAAGTAATCCGTTTCTAAAACTGTTCAGCTGCATTCATTCAATCATTGATTACTACTACCACTATCACTGTGATTGGTCACAGTGATTACATGGTACAGGACCAATGACAGTTGCCTTACACCCTGATCTGTGATCTGCTCTGTCAAAGGTACTCAGCAAACACAGATTGTTCTGCTGCATGCCCCAGAGGGCGTGCATGAGGCACACAAGCAGGAAGACGTATGTCCTCCCAGAACACCACTTGTCCCGTCTGGCCGTTTACACCTTTATCAACCCCTGCTTGCTGCCATGCAACTTTCAGAAGAAGGGCAAAAATACCTTTGTCTGGCATTAATTAACAGCCTGGCTTCACCTTCTTTTTTGTGAGGCTAGATGGTAGCACCGAAATAGAGATAGAATAACTGGATCTAGTGGGACAGACTGGATCAGAGTTTTAGTTCACTATTTTTAGACCAGTGAGTTGGAGACTGGCTGAATAGTTCATGCTTGGTAACAGATTTTATAACCATTGGTAGTGGAAAGGGTTATGTTAGAGCTAACAACATACAGTATCTCACAAAAGTGGGCACACCCCTCACATTTTTGTAAATATTTTATTATATCTTTTCATGTAACACTGAAGAAATTACACTTTGCTACAATCTAACGTAGTGAGTGTACAGCTTGTATAACAGTGTACATTTGCTGTCCCCTAAAAATAACTCAACACACAGCCATTAATGTCTAAACCGCTGGCAACAAAAGTGAGTACACCCATAAAATGTCCAAATTGGGGCCAAAGTGTCAATATTTTGTGTGGCCACCAATTATTTTCCAGCACAGCCTTAACCATCTTGGGCATTGAGTTCACCAGAGCTTCACAGGTTGCCACTGGGGTTCTCTTCCACTCCTCCATGATACATCACAGAGTTAGTGGATGTTAGAGACTTTGAGCTCCTCCAACTTCTATTTTTAGGATGCCCCACCGATGCTCAATAGGGAATAGGTCTGGAGACATGCTTGACCAGTCCATCACTTTTACCCAGAGCTTCTTTAGTAAGGCAGTGGTTTTCTTGGAAGTGTGTTTAGGGTCATTATGTATGTCTCCAAAGGGAGGGGATCATGCTCTGCTTCAGTATGTCACAGTACATATTGGTACTCATGGTTCCCTCCCAGTCCAGGCAGCACTCATGCAGCCCCAGACCATGACACTCTTACCACCATGCTCGACTGTAGGCAAGTCACACTTGTCTTTGTACTCCTCACCTGGTTAAAGCGGAGCTCCACCCTGATTTTTTATTTTTTTTTTTAAATCTAAAAAAAAAAAAAAAAAAAAAAATGGAAAAAAAAAAAAATACTGACCCTAAATAGGCTGTTGCTATGCGGAAGTCCCGAGTCTGCCCTCATGATCCGCGGTGTGGTTTTCTTCCTCCTCCTCTTCTCGGTGTCTTCTTGTGAATGGGTCGCGCTGCATTCTGGGAACTGTGTGTATCCCAGAAAGCAGCCGGACCATTCACAAAGCGCCGCGCTGCTCGCACATGCGCAGTAGGAAATGGGCAGTGAAGCCGCACGGCTTCACTGCCTGTTTCCCTGACTGTGGATGGCGGTGCCAGGATCGAGGATCGGCATCGGCGGGGGACGTCAGCACGGGCGCCTAGGACAGGTAAGTGTCCTTATTCAAAGTCAGCAGCTACACTGTTAGTAGCTGCCGACTTTGAAAAAAAAAAAAATGCGGGTGGAGCTCCGCTTTAATGCCACACACGTTTGACACCATCTGAACCAAATAGGTTTACCTTGGTCGCATCAGACCCCAGGACATGGTTCCAGTAATCCATGTCCTTAGTCTGCTTGTCTTCAGCAAACTGTTTGTGGGCTTTGTTGTGCATCATCTTTAAATTATGGGATGGGATGACAACCATGCAGACCAATTTAATACAGTGTGCGGCATATGACAGGCTGACCCCCCCACCCCTTCAACCTCTGCAGCAATGATGGCAGCACTTATACTTCTATTTCCCAAAGGCAACCTCTGGATATGACGCTGAACATGTGCACTCAACTTCTTTGGTCGAGTGGAAATTGTCCTGTTAACCACTTAACCCCCGGACCATATTGCTGCCCAATGACCAGAGCACTTTTTGTGATTCGGCACTGTGTCATTTAACTGACAATTGCGCGGTCATGCGACAAGGCTCCCAAACAAAATTGGCGTCCTTTTTTCCCCACAAATAGAGCTTTCTTTTGGTGGTTTTTGTTTACCTCTGCGGTTTTTATTTTTTGCGCTATAAACAAAAATAGAGTGACAATTTTGAAAAAAAAGCAATATTTTCTACATTTTGCTGTAATAAATATCCCCCAAAAATATATAAAAAAAATTTTTTTTCCTCAGTTTAAGCCGATACGTATTCTTCTACATATTTTTTGTTAAAAAAAATTGCAATTAGCGTTTAATGATTGGTTTGCGCAAAAGTTATAGCGTTTACAAAATAGGGGGTAGTTTTATGGAATTTTTATTTATATATTTTTTTTTACTAGTAATGGCGGCGATCAGCGTTTTTTTTCAGTACTGCAACATTATGGCGGGCACTTCGGACACTTTTGACAAATTTTTGGGACCATTGACATTTTTATAGCGATCAGTGCTATAAAAATGCATTGGATTACTATAAAAATGCCATTGGCAGTGAAGGGTTAACACTAGGGGGCAGGGAAGGGGTTAAGTGTGTTCCTGGGTGTGTTCTAACTGTATGGGGGGGTGGACTCACTAGGGGAAATCACTGATCTTCTGTTCATACATTGTATGAACAGAAGATCAGGGTTTCCCCCGCTGACAGGACTGGGAGCTATGTGTTTACACACATAGCTCCTGGTCCCCGCTCTGTAACAAGCGATCGCGTGTGCCCGTCGGCAATCGTACCCACCGGGCACGCGCGTGGGACTCGGGGGTGAGCGGGGACGCGCGCGTGCCACCGCCGGCGGCGCGCACGTGCCCTCTTGTGGCCGCAAAGTAGCGGATGTATAGCTACGGGCTCTCGCCCAGCAGAGCCACCGCCCCACAGTAATATGACGGCGGGCGGTTGGCATCTGGTTAAACCTCTGTTTAGTCTTCGCCACTGTGCTACAGCTCAGCTTCAGGGCCTTTCTTATAGCCTAGGTCATCTTAATGAAGAGGAACAATTATTTTTTCTAATCCTCAGAGATTTTTCTGCCATGATGTGCCATGTTGAACCAGTGACCAGTATGAGAGAGTGATGCCGCGTACACACAATCATGTGTGGGCTTCACATAATTTTTCAGGTTCTAAAAAACGACCAAAATTTTTTCGAACATGCTGCATTTTTTAACGTCGTTTTAAACAATGTCGTTTTTCGGGTTGTAAAAAATGATCGTGTGTGGGCTAAAACGACGTTTTAAACCCACGCATGCTCAGAAGCAAGTTATGAGATGGGAGCGCTCGTAAAACTACCGTTCATAATGGAGTAAGCACATTCATCACGCTGTAACAGACAGAAAAGCGTGAATCGTCTTTTACTAACACAGAATCAGCTAAAGCAGCCCAAGGTCGAATAGAACTTCCTCTTTAGAGTGCCGTCGTACGTGTTGTACATCACCATGCTTTGCTCATCATTTTTTTTAAACGATGGTGTGTGGGCAATGTCGTTTTTAATGATGAAGTTGGAAAAACTTTTTTTTTTTTTTCGGCATTAGAGTGATAACATCAAATTTTAACACACCTGCTTCCCATTCACACCTGAAACCTTGTAACACTAACGAGTCACAGGACACTGGGAGGGAAAATGGCTAATTGGGCACAATTTGAACATTTTCACTTAGGGGTGTACTCACTTTTGTTGCCAGCAGTTTATACATCAATGGCTGTATGTTGAGTTATTTTTAGGGGACAGCAAATTTACACTGTTATTCAAGCTGTACACTCACTACTTTACATTGTAGCAAAGTGTGATTTCTTCAGTGGTATCACATGAAAAGATATAATAAAATACTTACAAAAATGTGAAGGGTGTACTCACTTTTGTAAGATACTGTAAATAGAGGCAACCTATGGCAAGGAGGAGGAAGTGGAGAAACATAAGTTTGGCATAGGAAGCACAGAGATGTATTATGGCCTAGGCCAACAAGGCCCAGGCCTAGGGCGGCACTTTGTGGGGGGCGGCTCAATGTTCGACCGAGAGAGGCATGCTGCTGGTATGTGGGACAACTTCAGTGAGAGAGAGAGGACACAGTAACCAGATGGGAAGGAGGGGGGCAGGCAGATACGAGGTGAACGAATGAAGTGATGGGGAGTGATTTGAGAGGGAGGAAGATATGTGCTAGTGGGGGGTCTGATCCCCATATCCCCATACCACCCTCTCCCCCCAAATTAAAAGATGCTCTGCCCCCCTGTGCTCATCCCACCCTGTCCCCCTGTGCTCATCCCACCCTGTCCTCATCCCACTGCGTCACTCTGTCTTCATCCAACTGCGTCCCTCTGTCCTCATCCCATGAAAATGACAGAACGGGTCTTAAAAAGGAAGGGGTGCGTCATATATAAAGTAGGGGGTGCACTAATTTCACCAGGCCTAGGGCAGCACAAAACCTAAATACACCCCTGAGTAAGCATATTATCTATTTCGTTACTGATATTTGATTATTGTGTGATACTAGGAGATATAATGCTCCACTGCTTGGGCTCTTAATGACATGGGACATGTGTTTTTTTTGTGTGTGGGTCTGCATTGGAGACACCCACACAATGCCTCCTTTTAGTACTTTCTAAGTAACTGATCTGGAGCTAGCAAGCAATTGAACTCTGGAACTGAAAACCTGTTCCAGTTCAGTACCTCAGAATGCACTGTAGTCATTGGATCAGTATGACAGCCAAGCAACTAGCTGCTTCAGACAACAAAGTCAGCAATGGCAATCCCTGTATTCTCTCAATATATGTTTCCCATAAGAAAAGATACTCAAAATACAAAATTAATGGGACATTTTCAGGTACCTATGAGTCATGATACATATAAAAGACAAGGGGTATATCTTATAAGCTTTTCACATTATTTACATAAAATAAGACCATTAATCCTTAAAACCACATTTTAGGTCTGGTATTTCAAATGCATATCCACAATTTTTAGAAAGAATTTATTTTTAATATTTAAAATCTGAATACTTTAAGTTAATCCTGGTCTGGTAACACTTAAGCCTTGTATACACGATCAGTCCATTTGATTAGAACGGTCTGAAGGACAGTTTTCTTAGGTTAACTGATGAAGCTGAATGATGGTCTGATGTGCCTACACACCATCATTTAAAAAAACGATTGTATCAGAACGCGGTGACGTAAAACACGACCTGCTGAAAAAAATGATGTTCAATGCTTCCAAGCATATGTCGACTTGATTCTGAGCATGCGTGGATTTTTAACCGATGGACGTGCCTACTAACGATCGGTTTTGACCTATCGGTTAGGAATCCATAGGTTAAATTTAAAGCATTTTTTTTTTCTAACCTAAGGTTGAATAACCTATGGGGCCCACGCACGATCGGTTTTGACCAATGAAAACGGTCCATCAGACCATTGTTCTTTGGCTAACTTATCGTGTGTACGAGGCCTAAGAGCCGGTTCACACAGGTCATCCCAAGTCGTGTGGTTGAGAAAATCAATGGAAGTGAATGGAGCCGTCTTAATACACACTACTGAAGGCGCTCTGACTTCAGAAAAGGTTCCTGTACTACTTCAAACAGACTTGGAGGCAACTTGTAGGCAACTTGTACCCATTAATTTCAATGGAAGTTGCCTCAAAAGTCTGATCACTGTCTTAACTGAAAGCAACTTTACAGGAAGAGAACATACATTTCTCAGGCAAACCCCTCTCTCCCACGGAGCTGATTGTTGTTTGATTGGCCACTGGAAAGTCTTCTGTCCTGGAGGCAACTTGAAGTTGCCTTGTAAGTTGCCTGATGATTCATACTCAAGTCGTGTCCAAGTTGCCTCCCAAAGTCGTGCTGGAAGTCGTGTTGCCCCTGTGTGAACCAACTCTTAGCATCTATGTTTTACAGACTGATAAGTTCACACAGTCCATAGACTGTAAATAAACAGATACAGTACCACGCTGGAAGATAAAGACGACGCAGATGGCAAAAAAACAATCAAAATGCATTGTAAACAAAGCGATAAAATATTTGCCACGCTAAATTTTTTTTTTAATAAATCGTTGTGGAAATAACCAAAATTAACCTATGTGATAAGTCTCCAAATAAGTCCAATATTGTGAATACAAAGGTTTTTTTTTATGAAAGGCAAATCCACTTTTCACTACAAGTGCACCTGAAAGTGCACTTGAAAGTGTAATCGCTGTAAATCTGAGGGGTAGATCTGAAATTAGGAGAAGCTCTGCTGATTTTATCATCCAATAATGTGCAATCTAAAATGTTGTTTTTTATTTTCCTTTCATGCCCCCCTCGGATCTACAGCGACTGCATTTCCATGTGCACTCTTAGGGCCAGATTATCAAAAGAGATCCGAAGATGTATGTCAAGATACACCGTTGTATCTCTGTTTTTTGGCCCGGGTATCTATGCGTGTGATTCCTAGAATCACTTACGCATAGATACGGCGTAGATCCGACAGGTGTGAGACACTTACACCGTTGGATCTTAGATGTAATTCTTCTCTGGCCGCTAGGTGGCGTTTACGTTGTTTTCTCATTTGACTATGCAAATGAGCCTGATACGCCGATCCCCGAACGTTTTTGCGCCACCTCGTCATCGTTTACGTCGTTTCTGTAAGCGTAAACCTACCCCTGCTATATAAGGGGTACGTTTCCGAAGGTTCGTCGTATGCCATGTTAAGTATGGCGTCGGGACAGCGTCGTCTTTTTCCGCCGTTTACATAGTTTTACTAAGTCGTTCGCGAATAGGGCTTTACGTCAATGACGCTCACATCGGCTTCATTGATGTTTTCCGTTGTGAGCTGGAGCATGCGCACTGGGTTATTTGTACGGCCGGCGCATGCGCAGTTCGATCGGCGCGGGGGCGCGCTTAATTTAAATACAAGCTGTCCCCTTTGAATTATGCGGCCATACGCCGGGCCATTTACACTACGCCGCCGCAAAATTACGGAGCAAGTCCCTGGGGAATACGGCACTTGCTCCAGTAAGTTGTGGCGGCGTAGTGTAAATAGCTTACGCGACAGGATCTTAGAGAATCTGGCCCTTAGTGTACTTGTACTGCAAAGTGGTTTAGTAAATAACCCCCAAATTCTGATGTGTGGAAATCAAATAAAAAAAGTCAGAATCCCAATTTCATCCAGGATGACGAGGAAATCAGGTGTGCAAGGGGAAACTTGCAATCTAGAGCGTGACTCACCAAGGAGTACCACCGCCTTAAGAGAAAATGGACTTTTACCAGAACATTTTTATTCATTCTTGTTGTAGGACGTGCTATGGCAAAGTTGATATTTACAAAGAAAAAAAATGCTGGCGAACAATAATTTAGAGATGTCTTTGTGCTGTTTTTTTTTTGTTTGTTTTAATAGAACCCAGAAGGGCAAATGGGCATTTTTGATTTGGCAGATTCATATTTCATGGACTTCAGTTGGGTTTGGGATTAGCATCAAAACTTCTTTGAAGTTTGCCAAAACCCTGCTGAACCAGAACCCAAGGCAGTTCGGCTCATTCCTACTTAAAGTACATCCTGTGTAAAAACAAATGTGGATATGCAGTTCAATAACCAATCTTAGTATGTGGTTTTAACATTTACTGGTCTTATTACGGTCCCTGCAAAAGTCCCAAAAAAGCTGGTTCACACAGGGGCAACATGACTCTGGCTGCGACTTTGCGAGGCGACCTGGACACGACCTGAGTGCACACCACAGCATGACTTGGGGCGACTTACAAGGCGACTTCAAGTCGCCTCCAGGACAGGCGACTTTCCAGTGGCCAATCAAACAACAATCAGCTCTGTGGAAGGGAGGGGGAGGGAGGGGTTTGCCTGAGAAAACAATTTTCTCTTCCTGTATTGTTGCTTCAGTTAAGACAAGATCCGACTTTGTTGGCAACTTCCATTGAAATCAATGGGTACAAGTCACCTAGAAGTCGGAATTGAAGTAGTACAGGAACCTTTTCTGTGTATATTCACTTCTACTGAATTTCTCAACAGCACGACTTGGGGCGACTTCAAGACGGATGCTAAGTTGCCCCTGTGTGAACTGTGAACAAGTGTTGAATTTGAGAAAGATGACACTAACATATAAAATAATTTTTCTCTCTAAATCTACAAATAACTGGTAATTTCGATTAAAGAAACACCATTAGACTTGAGTGAACACCTGGATGTTCGGGTTTGAAGGGTTCGGCCGAACTTCGGAAAAAAGTCCGGGTTCGGGACCCGAAGTTCACCCGAACTTGACCCCGAACCCGAACCCCATTGAAGTCAATGGGGACCCAAATTTTTGACTACTAAAATGTCTCTAAAAAAGTAATGGAAAGGGCTAGAGGGCTGCAAATGGCAGCAACATGTAAGCATGGCAAATACTCTGCAAACAAATGTGGATAGGGAAATAACTTAAAATAACATAAAATACATAAAAATAAAAAATAAATAATCTTGACCTAGGAGGTTCTCATGGAGTAAGGCCTCGTACACACGAGGGGATATGTCCGCTGAAAACGGACCGATGGACCGTTTCAGCAGACATCTCCGCTCGTGTGTATGGGCTAGCGGACAGATTTCTCCACCGGACAGATTTCAAAGCATGCTTTGAAATCTATCCGGTGGGAATCTGTCCGCCCGACATGTCTGCTGGTTAGTACACTTACCAGCAGACATGTCGTCCCCCAACGACGCCGCGCCGCCGCCGAATGGATTCGGCGCATGCGCGGAAGTGTTTAACTTCCTGGTGCGGTGACGTGGCGGTGACGTGGCGGCGTCAACGTCACCGCCGCGTCACCGCCACGTCACCGCGCCGTCCGGCGGCGGGGAATTTGATCCGATGGTGTGTACACGCCATCGGATCAAACTCCCGATCGGACATATCCGATGGAAATGGTCCGCGGACCGTTTTCATCGGATATGTCCGATCGTGTGTACGAGGCCTAAGAGGTTGACGTGACGAGGACGAGGTAGCCAACACAGGTTTTTAATTTATTTATTTTTTAAATAAGGGTACACCCCAAAAGAGTCAGAAAGATCAGAAATACAACAATGGCTGGGTAAGGCCGGTATACGTGTCTATTCTGCACAAGGTACGGACAAGTCCTGTGGGATCCATGCCTGTTTTTTTTTAATGAACATGAGCTTGTCCACATTGGCTCTGGACAGGCGGC
Source organism: Rana kukunoris (assembly GCA_029574335.1). Taxonomy (NCBI): domain Eukaryota; kingdom Metazoa; phylum Chordata; class Amphibia; order Anura; family Ranidae; genus Rana; species Rana kukunoris. The sequence goes on from CM056052.1 coordinate 372,583,866, forward strand.
TGCGCTTGTCTGTGATAACGCCCCCCTGCCGTGCTAAATACACGTTCAGATAATACACTGGGTGCAGGGCAGGCCAGCACCTCCATGGCGTAAAGGGCAAGCTCAGGACATGTGCCCAATTTGGAGACCCAGAAGTTTAAGGGGCAGACCCGTCATTCAGTACATGTAGGCGTGTGCACACATACTGCTCCACCATGTTGCTGAAATGCTGCCTCCTGCTAAAACGTTCCATATCAGCTGGTGGTGCTGTTTGTTGTAGCGTGCTGACAAAGCTTTTCCATATTTCGGCCATGCTAACCCTGCCTTCTGAGGTGCTGGCGGTGCCCCGGCTGCGTTGGCGACCTCTTCCTTCTCCTCTGCCTTCGCCTTGTGCTTCCACTGTGCCCCAGCTGTCAGGTGGCAATTCCACCAGCAGCGCGTCAACCAGCGTGTGCTTGTACTCGCGCATCTTGCGATCACCCTCAGTGAGGGAATTAAGGACGGTACATTGTCCTTGTAATGGGGATCCAGCAGTGTGGCCACCCAGTAATCAGCACCTGTTAAAATGTGGGCAACTCGGCGGTCATTGCGGAGACACTGCAGCATGTAATCGCTCATGTGTGCTAGGCTGCCCAGAGGCAACGAAAAGCTGTCTTCTGTGGGAGGTGTATCGTCTGTGTCCTCTGTATCCCCCCAGCCACGCACCAGTGATGGCCATGAGCTGGTCTGGGTGCCTCCCTGCTGTGAATATGGTTCCTCCTCCTCCATCTCCACCTCCTCATCCTCCACCTCGTCATCCTCCAGAACTGTGACCTTTCTGGACAATTGTGTACCTGCCGTTTGTTGGTGCAGGAACCCACCCTCGGAGCCACTTGTGAATGACTGCCCTGAAAGCCTTGGAAATGATCCCGATTCCTCCTCCTCCTCCTGTGCCACATCCTCTTCCATCATCGCTCGAAACATTTTTTCAAGGAGGCATAGAACTGGGATAGTAACGCTGAGAACAGCGTCATCGGCACTGGCCATGTTGGTGGAGTACTCAAAACAGCGCAACAAGGCACACAGGTCTCACATGGAGACCCAGTTATTGGTGGTGAAGTGGTTCTGTTCTGCAGAGCGACTCACGCGTGCGTACTGCAGCTGAAACTCCACTATCGCCTGCTGCTGCTCGCACAGTCTGGCCAGCATGTGCAAGGTGGTGTTCCACCTTGTGGGCAGGTCACATATGAGGCGGTGAGCGGGAAGGCCGAAGTTACGCTGCATCGCTGACAGGCGAGCAGCAGCAGGGTAAGAACGCCGAAAGTGCGCACAGACGGATCATATCAGGGTAAGTTTTAAGGAACCTCTGCACCACCAAATTCAGCACATGCGCCAGGTAAGGGATGTGCGTCAAACCGGCTAGGCCCAGAGCTGCTACAAGATTTCGCCCATTATCGCACACCACCAGGCCCGGCTTGAGGCTCACTCATCGATCTGTTGTTTCATGTCCCTCCACAACTACTGCGCAGTGTGGGGTTTTTCCCCCAAACAGGAAAGTTTTAAAACTGCCTGCTGTCGTTTACCCATGGCTTTGCTGAAGTTGGTGGTGAATGTGTTACGCTGACTGGATGAGGAGGCGGTAGAGGATGAGGAAGCAGAGTAGGAGGAGTTAGCAACAGGAGGCAAAATGAAGCGCCCTGCAATCCTCGGTGGTGGAAGGACATGCGCCAAACTGCTATTCGCTTCAGGCCCAGCCGCCACTGCATTTACCCAGTGTGCTGTTAGGGAGATATAACGTCCCTGACTGTGCTTACTGGTCCACGTATCCGTAGTTAGGTGGACCTTGCCACAGATGGCATTGCATAGTGAACAACTGATTTTGTCTCCCACTTGTGCAGGGAATGGATGGCTCGTCTGGAAAAGTAGTGGCGGCTGGGCACGACCGGGCTTTTAAAACTCTGCATCTCCACCAGACGTAATGACAGCATTTCAAAGGCCAGGAATTTTGAAATGCTAGCATTCAGGGCCAGGGATCGCCGGTAGGTAGGGGGGTACTTCCTCTTCCGCTCCAGTGTTTGGGAGATAGAGAGCTTTGTGGAGATGTTTGGTGACCCAGGTGGTAGTGTTGTTTGCCGGTCCTCTAACTGTGGGGTGGCAGGTGCCACTGTCACTACAGAGGTGGATGAAGAGGCCGAGAGGCCTGAGACTAAAGCAGAAGAGGAAGCAGGAGGAGCAAGAGACCTTTCTTGGTTTTTGAGGTGTTTACTCCGGTGCAGCTAGTGCTTTGCACTTAGATGCCTGGTCATGCAGGTTGTGCGCAGGTTTAGAATGTTTATGCCTCGCCTCAGCCTCTGATTGCACAGCGTGCAAACCACTCGTGTCTTGTCATCAGCACATTGTTTAAAGAACTGCCATGCTAGGGAACTCCTTGGACCTGGCTTTGGTGTGCTTGGTCCCTTTTAGGGGAAGGACGCTCCGCTTTGGCACCCTGCTCCCTCTTCTGCTGTGCTGGTGGCTCTGTGTGACCACCACCTCTTCCTCCGAACTGGATGGGTCACCTGCATGAGGTTGATTCCATGTGGGGTCGAGGACCTCATCGTCCACCACATCATCTTCCACCCAGTCTTCACCACTGCACTCCTTGTCAGTTTGCACAATTGCGAAAGCAGCAGCAGTTGGCAACTGTGTTCCTTCATCATCCGAGACGTGCTGTGATGGCCCCCCATGTACTCATCTTGAAACATAAGTGGTTGGGCATCGGTGCACTCAATCTCTTCCACTTCTGGGGCAGGGCTAGGTGGATGGCCCTGGGAAAACATGCTAACAGAGTTATGAAAAAACAGAAGAGACTGCTGCATGATTTGGGGCTCAGACTGCTTGGCTGATTTGCAAGACGGTGAGGTGAAAGACTGATGAACATCGGCTGCAGGTGCCAACTTCGATCTTTCAGCACAAGATTGGTTGGGAGACAATGTGAAGGAACTGGAGGCACTGTCAGCAGCCCAATCTACTATCGCCTGTTCTGCTCCTGGCCTCATCATTCGTAGAGCCGGATTAGGCCCCACCAAATACCGCTGCAGGCTCTGTCACCTACTCGCACCTGAGAAAGGTGTTTCACTTGTGAGTGTAGCTGGCACAGATCGACCACGTCCTCTCCCTGCAACAGGATCTTCACCAACAGCACCACGACTGCGGCCACGTCCCTTATTTGATGTTCTCCTCATATTTCTCAAATGTAGGATCTTGCCCTAAATGGGTGTTTTTTGAATAGCACAATAGAAAAACAGTATCTGAAGGAAACGCACGAACAAAAAATTATTTGCCCTAAATGGGTATTTTTTGAATAGCACAATAAAAGAATAGTAGCTAGTGGGCCAGATTCTCAGCGGCGATACGACGGAGTATCTCAGATACCCCGTCGTATCGCCTTTTTTTTTGCCTCGTATCTATGCGCGTGATGCTTAGCATCACTTTTGCATAGATACGCTGCAACATCCGACAAGTGTAAAACCATTACACTTGCGGATCGTAGGTGTAATGACAACTCCGGCCACTAGGTGGCCTTTACGCTTGTTTTCTCATTTGCCTATGCAAATGAGGCTAGTACGCCGATTCCCGATCGCTTTTACGCCGCCCCGTCGTCGCGTACGTCGTTTTCGTCCGCGTAAGGTTACCCCAGCTTCTATGTGGAGTAACCTTACGAAGTTCCGTCGGATGCCGTCGGGTGCCGTCGGATGCCATGTTAAGTATGGCGTCGGGTCAGTGTCGGCTTTTTCCGTCGCTTACGTCGTTTTACTAACTCGTTCGCGAATAGGGAGTTGCGTAAATGACGCTCACGTCGTTTTGACGTCGGTTTCAACGACGCTTTCCGACGTGAGCTGGAGCATGCGCACTGGGCTTTTTCCCTGGCTGGCACATGCGCAGTTCGTTTGACGCGGGGGCGCGCTTCATTTAAATACAAGCCGCCTCATTTGAACTACGCTGGCTTACGCTGGGCCATTTTCGCTACGCCAGCGCAAACGACGGAGCAAATGCTTAGGGAATACGGCACTTGCTCTAGTACGATGCGGTGGCGTAGTGTAAATGGCTTACGCTACGCCGGCAAATTTCTTAGAGAATCTGGCCCAAAGTGTTTATCTCACACGTACAGATATGGAGGAAACACTGAAAACACTGGAGGAAACACTGCAAAATATTTTTTGTGTGCAAAATGGGTGATTTTTTAATAGAACAATAGAAGAACACTAGCTAAAGTGTTTATCTCCCACGTACAGATATGGCAGAAACACTGGAGGAAACACTGCAAAATATTTTCTTTTTGCCCTAAATGGGTGTTTTTTGAATAGAACCAGAGGTGTATTTAGGTTTTGTGCTGCCCTAGGCCTGACTAAACTCGTGCACGCCCTAAATTAAATATTAACCACCCCTTCCTGTCATGGCCACACCCTGTGTTGTTTAAGATTCACCCTGCAATTTTCGAGTGAGGACACTAGTTCTGCGGGCCTGGGGGGGGGGGGGGCACAGATGGTAAAAAATAAACTGACAGGGGCTTTAACCCTCCCTAACTCTACCTAAAATGAAAAAAATAAGTGTTGCCTATAGTTTTACTTTAAGTAGAAACATATAGCACAGTGAGGAAGGTTTGTGGTCCGGGATGATAAAACAGTCAAAATTGGAAGCGCCCCCCACAGTTGTGGAATGCCGGCCACCCGCATACCAGAAGCAGCTTTATGGGGGCGCTAGACTAATTTTCCTAACAGTGTAGCGCAAGCTGGCAGGGACCCTTTTCGTGCTGCCCCCCTGCAAAGTGCTGCCCTAGGCCTGGGCCTTGTTGGCCTAGGCCAGGATACAGCTCTGAATAGAACAATAGAAGAACACTAGCTAAATTGCACCAAACTGAGTGTTTTTTGAATAGAACAATAGAGAGGGGGAGTATAAACTGCGCTAATGGTGAATAAATGAAAATAAATTAAATTGATTAAATTGGGTGTAGCTAGCTGGACGTGTTGTGGAGGAGCTTCTCTGGGCTGTTATCCATCCGCAGCCATCCCCTGCCTTCTTCTCCCCTAGTGCACCCCTGGATGGTTTGGAGTTGCCCCGGAATACCGTCTGCTCCTACCTGGGTGACTCCTGTGGATTACGGGCAGCCAGATCCACACTTGGCTGGGACCTGATAGCATGCGGCTGAGACCCCCCGCCATATTGGGGCCTACAGCTCCCCCGCCGGTTCCAGCGCTTGGTGGCGGTGTCCCGGGACGTGGATGGACTTGCTGGCCCCATCCGGCATTCATTTCGCCTCCGGTATATCCGGTGTGGACTTCCAGCGGGGTTGAGACATTCGGGAAGCCCCGGCACCGGATCCCTCCCACTTGCGGCCTGCACCACCTCCGTGATCCACGGGCTCAATTGCGGCCACCTATCCGCTCACGCCGCCTGCCGCATCCTCTGTAGACGCCCTTAGTTCTGGCTTGGCCCCCTGCCTCTCAGCGCACCTCCGGGAGCATCCGGCGCTGCATCTCCCCGCCTCAGCTACTAGAGGTCCGCGGCTTTGGCCTATCCCCGGAGGCCCGGCGACCATCTTGCTGCACCCACAGCCTGTGTCCTCTCCTACTCACAGCCCTGCATCGCTTCCTCTCCACGGTGGGTAAGATCATCATCCCTCTGTGCCTGTCACCCGGTTGGCCCTGCTTATTCAATGACCTTGTGCCCTTCCCCAAGCCTAGCAGTGACTCGGTGGCCATCTTAGTGCACCTCAGCCTTTTTTGACACATCTATTGAGGGCTTTATTGAACTATCCTCAGCCTGACATAGTTGTTACACCCTCTGCTTAGGCTGCATTGAGATCGCTGTTGGGGATTGGATATCATTGAGAGGCTGTTTTTAAACCCCTTGGAGGTCTTCATCGCACCCCACTGGCCTACAGTTGCTGCTACAGACTTACCTCTTTGCACTGCTTGCACCCCTCCAGCCGGGGTGATCCGCTTGTACCCAGAGGGGTAGGCTGATACCACCAGCCTTTACTGCCTGATCCCCGGCCTCACCGCTCCCCCTTTACTGTGCCTCCCTCGGACTCTTTACAGGGCCATACCTCTTTTCAGATCTCCAAAGGCCGAATACTGCCTTCCTACGCAGGACTGTAGATTACATGCCTGGCTGGTGATGCAAATGGACCTGTTTTAGTCTTATACCGCTCCCCTCCCCCTCTGTATGGGATCCTGTTTCGCTTCTAGAACCTTTCTCAGCGGGGGCGTAGTGGAGCGTATGGAGTCGTAAGTTGCTCTCTGCGACAGCCCCCGGTCTTGTTGCTTCACAGCTACTGAAACGCCTTGATGGGTAGGAGCAAAACCAAAGATCAACCTAAGCCCACAGGCGATCGCATACAGGGCGACTTGAACAGATTTGTGACCCGCTCCTCTGCGGCCTTCCACAGCCAGGAACAATCCAAGATGGCAGCGGCTCCCCCATCACTGGCCCGCTCTGAACCAGCAGATGCTATGCAGATGCACTCCAGTGGCCACTCTGCCTCCCTCACCAACCTCGCACCCTCCTCGGTGGGTCCTCATAGCCCCCTCCACCTATCTCAGACGTCCTTGTGTTCTGGGGACGGCTGGGACATGGTGTCCCAACTTTGCTCCATGCATTCATACCTTCGCTCTCTTCCCACTAAAAATGACTTTGAACACTATGTCTCTCGCATTGAGAAGGCGTATCGGGCAGAGATTAACGAGCTGAAGAGATATCTAGGCACCCGCATGGAGGATGTTGTGAACACTTCTGACAGCATCTGCAATATTCTGCAATCCCATGAGGAGACACTCAATTCTCACACTGTCATGATACAGCAACTCATGTACCACCAGAATGATATTGAAAACCGGAATCGCAGAAACAATATCAGAATACGTGGTATCCCCGAGACGATTAAACACAAGGACTTGGCCGGTTTGGTTACTGCCATCTTTAACCAGCTTCTCCAACAACCTAAAGATACTCCCATTGAGCTGGACAGAGTACACAGGACCTCGGGTCCGAGGAACCCTGACCCCTCCTTCACCCACATCTATTCTACAGGAGAGGAACATCAAATAACAATGGCGCTTCCCGTTCCAGCTGAGAGTTCAACATGGGGGGAAGACGGCCCTTTTCAGCACCCTTGGGGACTTACCACGGTTCCTGGGCATGTTGGAACTGCCTCAGGTTTCCCTGCCTGACTGGCCTCTTCCCTCCACTACTCCTGGTCTCCCTTTTCACCCACAATGGCAAAAGGCAGGCAAAGGCAAGCGCCCTAGGGCTTAGCCCCAGAGATCACCTGATGACTGACTTGCCTATGGTTCTTCATGTTTGCCCGCAGCCGCCCTAAATTGGGGCTCATTACCTTTGTTTAGACACGGGACTCACACCCCTCTCCACCTGAAGCCTTTGAGGCCGAACGTCCTGGACTGCTCTGCTGACCTTTTTTTTTTTTTTACATACAGGACTGCCTGCCCAGGTGACCCTTTTAGGTTCCTTTGCGGGATCATTCGTTTTTACCTAATGCAGGTTTAGTTGTTACGCCTACGTGGGTCCCGGGACCAGGGGACACTCCGTGTGCACACTGCATTTCCCCCCTTAGAACCGACAGTGCTTGAGCGAGCACTGTACTTTTTTTTTGTTATAGTCTACTCTGTATGTTAGCAATGTTTTGTTTTTTTACTCATTCCTCACCGCCGCCACCCGGTGGCCAGCTGTATATCCTCTCACTTCTGTTTTATCTGCTGACCTTCATCCTTTACGACACTGATGCTCGGACCCCTCTCTTCTTGGGTCTGACGCTTTGGTTGGACCAAAGTATGTTGCCCAGAGAGGCCTTAAGTGGAGTGTCAAGTAATGATTGGTTAATTAAAAAGTAGTCAATGCGACTATAGGAGTTATGGGCCACAGAATAACAGCTGTAATCTCTCTCAGAAGGATGCTTTACTCTCCAGACATCCACCAATTGTGCCGAGTGTAGAAGCGATTTTATGTGTGTGAGGGCAGTGTGAGATAAGGAGGACTTACCTGAGGAAGTGTCCGTGGACGGAGAAAGGGCCACATTGAGGTCGCCACCAACGATGAAACAAGGACCGCCAAAAGAGAGCAACTTTTCTAAAACCCCCGACAGGAAAGTCCCCTGGTCTAGGTTCAGTCCATACACATTAGCCACTGTAAAAACAGAAGAGTTTCTGTGGCCCATAACTCCTATAGTCGCATTGAGTACTTCTTAATTAACCAATCATTACTTGACACTCCACTTAAGGCCTCTCTGGGCAACATACTTTGGTCCAACCATGCCCCAGTCCACCTCAGCTTGGCCCACCCCCCAACCCTGAACAGAACATTCTCATGGCGTATGAACGACAACCTCTTGACTGACCCCGTATGCATCGCAGACGTTAAGCTTGTGATACAGAATTTTATTCAAGACCACCGTTCGGATGACACTAATCCTCTCACTAAGTGGGAGGCCCTTAAATGCGTGATTCGAGGGTCCCTCATACAGCATGGTTCCCCGACTTAAGAAAGCAGATATTTCCAGGCTCCTGTCTGTTATACATAAGCTTGAGACCGCACGCAAACGTGACTTGAATCTGGCTACGTATGTCGACCTTTCCAACGCTCGTAGGGAGCTTCTCCGCCTCCTTGACGCCAATTCCCTGGTAGCCAGAGACCGAGGGCGTAATAGGCATTATCTCCTTGCCAACAAATGTGGCCAGAATCTGGTGAAAGTCCTTCAACCCCGCCCCATGCGTCGTCCCATACAACATATTTGCACTACCGCCCAACACAACACAACACAAAGGGCATTCTGGACGCCTTCCGGCATTATTATTCTGACCTCTATAACCTACCCTCACAAATCCCACTGGGCCATTCGGAGGACTCTAGATTGTCCGGCATAAAGGCATATATCTCGGAAACAGCCCTACCTCAGATATATGCCGATCAGGCTGTGGCTTTGGATGACCCCCTAACGGTCGAAGAATTCCTTACCACTATTAAAGGCTTAAAATCTGGCAAGGCCCGGATGGGTTTTCTCCTAGGTTTTACAAATCACTGGCCCAATCCCTGGCTCCCTTAATGTCCACTGCATTTAACTCTTTTGACGATGATCATCTGCCCTCCAGCAATCTCCTAGCTGCTAACATTTCACTTATACCCAAACCTGGCAAGGATCCGTCACAGTGTAGTAGCTACAGACCAATTTCGCTCCTTAACATATACGTTAAGCTCTACGCCAAGGTCCTGGCCAATCGCCTCTCCCCCTTATTACCCTCAATCGTCCATAAAGACCAAGTAGGCTTTGTCCCTGATCGTGAGGCCAGGGACAACACGACTAAAACCATTCATTTGATTTCCTACATTCAACACCATAACCTAAAGGCCTGTTTGTTGTCCTTCGACGCAGAGAAGGCCTTTGACCGGGTCAATTGGCAGTTTTTGTGTCTCTCTCTACAGCAGCTAGGCTTAGGCCCTGCTTTCATATCCAAGACTATGGGTCTATACTCTCGCCCCTCTGCATCTGTCCTGGTCAATGGCTCCTCTTCCGTGCCCTTCCGGATAGCAAATGGTATGCGTCAAGGCTGTCCCCTGTCACCTCTACTCTTTGTCCTAGTGATTGAGCACTTGGCTCAGGCCATCAGACAGAACCCGTCCATATCGGGGATTCGGACATCCTCTGCTGAACACAAACTCTCCCTATATGCGGACGACCTACTGGTCTACGTTCAACAACCTCATACATCTCTCCCCTCGTTACTGCGTGAATTTCGTAGGTTCAGGGACTTTAGCAATTTTAAATTAAATATGTCCAAGACCGAAGCCCTGAACATATCCCTTCCTCATACAACCCTCACTAGATTACAGGCAAATGTTTCCTTCCAATGGAGCACGTCATCTCTGTGACGATCCCATCACAACTTTATTTCCTCAATTATCTCCCTCTTCTGGCCCAGCTTCGAAAGGGAATTAGAAGCCTGGAATTCTTCCCTAATACCTTGGTTTGGTCGAATTAATACATTGAAAATGGACACACTTCCTAAATTGCTCTATCTGTTCCAAACCGTACCCATTTCTGTCCCCAAACGTTTTTTCTCATCCCTGCGCTCCATGTCCATACGCTTTATTTGGCACCAAGGTATGTCTCGCATCTGTCACACTTTACTCACATACTCACATACTTTACTCACATACACCAAGACTCGGGGCGGAGTTTGTTTACCCGACTTTGAATTATACCATAGGGCTGCACTGTTATCCAGGGTGTTAGAATGGTTCCCTCGTCCCTTCTTTAAGGCGTCCACCATGGTGGAACAGGAATTATCTGTTCATGATTTATGAGCCTTGCTTTGGGGTTATGGGCATCACCTACAGTTACTTTCTTATGCTTCTCCACTGACAACTGCTACCCTACAGCTGTGGTACAAGAAGGGATTGCTTTCCTTACTGTCCACTGATCCATCACCACTTACATCCCTCTTCGACCACCCTGGGCTGCTTTAGGGACTGGGTTCACACTCGGTGGGTCCATACTCCCGTCTTGCCTGGCCCACAGCGAGCTCATTTATACATCCCGATTCCGGCCCTCCTGTACTGCCTAGGGACCATCGTAATTGGATCACGACCCTACACATATCCTCCTTTTGCTCTGACCTATTCTCCTTGTCCCAGACTCACAGATATCCACTCTCACCCAAATTAAAGTGTCGCTGCTAATTTGGGGATTGAGAGAGCGGGGTTTGGCAACATATCGAGGAGAAGGAGGTTTGTGTTACATCATTTCCTCCCCTCGGTCCGTGTTTATCTCCGCTGAACGAGACTTGGTTCTGTCTGTTATGGAGATCAGCAGGATCATAACGAGGCTTGGTTGAGCCTCTTAGTATATATATGCGGTGATGTCGATACGTCGCCCGTGCCCTTTGAGAACGTCATTTTGTGACGAAACTGGTCAGGGTGGTGCAGCGTACTGACGTCGCCGCATCCCCACGTGACCCCGGAAGCACGGGTGTACGATTTGTTTCATGTCTTTTTAGCTATGCCGGCTACTTTTTAATATATATATGTGTATGCTTGTATACATGCGCACATCAATAAATGACTTGGTGCTTTTTCTAAGGATAATGCACTATTGTCGTTTTTATTATTAATTTTATATTGCCCACGGATCGGCCTTCCCTATCTACCGTGGAGAGAGTGTTGCCTCCACCTTCTATTGGTCTCCGAGCGGACTGAGATGGATTTCACCAGAGACGGCCAGCTATCCTAAACCTTGCAGAGGTACATCTGCCTAAGCCTGTACAACCTTATTACTGAAGGTCCAACGAATCTGGTAAGGGTATTCCCTACCCTTTTCACGAGTGACACACGAGGAGACCTTCATTGCGGTGACGGTGGATGATTGCCTGCTTCCCTGTTCTCCTCACTCCCTATCCTATTCTTCCAGTGAGATTGGAATCCCACTGCTTGATTGTGGACAGTGTTCAATGAATTTCCCATCTGATGATGTCATTCACAGTCATTTTGAACGTTTAGTTCAAGAGTGAACATTATTCTCATGAGTAGATGGTTCAGCTTTTTATCACTATTGCTTTGTATTTCATCCAATGGTATATACACCTAAGGTGTTTTCTTTGTTTATTATCATTTATTTATTGGATGATTTAATTTTATCACTTTTTAGCGCGACTATTATATTATTCCAGATATGAAGGAAACACTGCAAACACTGGTGGAAACACTGGAAAATATATTTTTTGCACCAAACTGGGTGTTTTTTGAATAGCACAATAGAAGAACACTAGCTAAAGTGATTATCTCACACATGCAGATATGGAGGAAACACTGCAAACACTGGAGGAAACACTGCATAATATTTTTTTTGCCCTAAATGGGTGTTTTTTAAATAGAACAATAGAAGAACACTAGCTAAAGTGTTTATCTCACACGTACAGATATGGAGGAAACACTGCAAACACTGGAGGAAACACTGCAAAATATATTTTTTGCACCAAACTGGGCGTTTTTTGAATAGAACAATAGAAGAACACGAGCTAAAGTGTTTCTCTAACACGTACAGATATGGAGGAAACACTGCAAGCACTGGAGGAAACACTTCAAACACTGGAGGAAACACTGCAAACACTAGAGGAAACACTGCAAAATATATTTTTTGCATCAAACTGGGTGTTTTTTTAATAGAACAATAGAAGAACACTAGCTAAAGTGTTTATCTCACATGTACAGATATGGAGGAAACACTGCAAGCACTGGAGGAAACATTGCAAAGGATAAGGACAATAAGTGAGGCATATCCAAATAGGGGGCTTATTTCACTTAACCACCTTAATCAATTTCACAGATAAAAAGCTGCAGAGAAGAGCAATCAAACTGATAAGAGGCATGGAGGAGCTCAGCTATGAGGAAAGATTAGAAGAACTGAATGTATTCACTCTTGAGAAGAGGAGATTAAGGGGGGTTATAATCAACATGTACAAATATATAAGGGGTCCATATAGCGGTGTTATTTACTTTACGGTCAATACTGAGGACAAGGGAGCACTCTTTACGTCTAGAGGAAAATTGATTTCACCTCCAAATACGGAAAGGTTCCTTCACAGTAAGAGCTGTGAAAATGTGGTATAGACTCCCTGCAGAGGTGGTTCTGTCTAGCTCAGTAAAGTGCTTTAACCCCCCTGGTGGTATTTCCGAGTCAGGTTTGGGGTGGAATTTCAGCACCAAAAGGGGTAACCCCGAGCCTGACTCGGGATCGCCTCGCAGCATCCACAGGCATGGTTTGCTTACCTTGTCACTGGATCCTGCGATGCCTCTCCGCTGTGTGAGCGAGCGGCGTCCTCGCTCGATTCTCACAGTTCCTGTGTGCCGCCGAGCTCCGTTCCCTGCAACGTTACAATGCACGGGGGCGGAGAATGGCGCCAAATTCAAAAAAAGTAAATAAACACATTACATACAGTATACTGTAATCTTACAGATTACAGTACTGTATGTAAAAAATACACACACCCCTTTGTCCCTAGTGGTCTGTCCAGTGTCCTACATGCACTTTTGTATAATAAAAACTGTTCTTTCTGCCTACAAACTGTAGATTGTCCATAGAAACCAAAAAGTGTCCCTTTATTTTAAAAGTGGTTTAAGAGCAGCTAGAAAACAGCGATAATAAATTATAATCACTTGCAGAATTGAGCGATAGCGATTTGTGGGGAAATTCGTCATCAAACAATAAAAGTAATGACAGCGACAATTCTGCAACTGAGTAAATTTCAGTGTTTTTGATTTGATTACATTATTGAATAATTTTTATTATAATTATATTATTATTTGTTATAAATATTTATAGTTATTTATTACATTATAATTTATGGTTTTGTTTTTTAAACTTTTTCATACCCGAGATGTCTACTAGACTCTTCTTGGGCAGATTTAAAGGGTCACTAAAGGAAAAACTGGGTACTAACATTTATAGGTAAAGTTGATCTGGGGAATATCCGATTGCCTCATGGGGGATCAGGAAGGGATTTTTTCCCTGCTGTAGCAAATTGGATCATGCCTTGCTGTTTTTTTTGCCTTCCTCTGGATCAACTGTGGGTATAGAATTGGGTATAGGTGATCGTACGATAATATTATTATTTTATTTCTTATGGTTGAACTTGATGGATTTGTGTCTTTTTTCAACCTGACTAACTATGTACAGCTAAACATTAAGGTCCTAAAATCATCTTTTTTCATATACAGTATATATATACATATATATGTATATATACATATATATATATATATATATATATATATATATATATATATATAGGGAATTTTTTTTGTGGTCCGAGGCATCATAGGTAAATGGCCTCCATCCCAAATTGGAACAGAAAAAATAAAGTTTGGTCAGCGGGACTTTAAATGAGGCCAATCACCATGCGGAGTGAGCATGTAAAGTATATAGTATTGCTTAATTGGGTTCCAACACAAAAGGGGGAGTTGGTTGAGGACTTGCAATGAGAGGTGTATGACAAAGAGCAGTCTTAGCAAGGAGCATTTTATTATGCCTTGTGATATAATATCAAGCATACTAAATGACAAAAATTGCATCCACAAAATCGCATGAACATGTTACAAATTACATATGCATAACAACATGATACTTGGCATATCGTGGCGTAAAAACAAGTCCTGCACAACATGAACCACTGGAGGTGCTTGATAGTATGATGAGAATCTAGGAGTAAAACAGTATACAAAACATAAAATCATCTGTATCAACATCATGCATCTTATGTATGCCCAACGCGTTTCGTTGGGATATATCAACTCTTCAGGGGCGAATGCAATGGTGATGTCAACTGTATAGATGTGAGTACAGGACCAGGGCCGTTAAAATTGTCCGGCATGGGAGCTGAGGTAGCTGAGGTATGTGTGAATGCGGAAGACAATGGGCCAACACGTCTTGTTAGATAACATGGAAGAAAGCAGCCAAACATAATTGAGATCTTGCATATGAAGGTGTTGCCTCTCTGGCAACACCTTCATATGCAAGCTCTCACTTATGTTTGGCTCCTTTCTTCCATGTTATCTAACAAGAAGTGTTGGCCCATTGTCTTCCGCATTCACACATTGGGGAATCCACAGTGCTTCCTGTCTGCCCATGTGTCCCTACCTCAGCTCCCATGCCGGACAATTTTAACGGTCCTGGTCCTGTACTCACATCTATACAGTTGACATCACCATTGCATTCGCCCCTGAAGAGTTGATATATCCCAACGAAATGCATCGGGCATACATAAGATGCATGATGTTGATACAGATGATTTTATGTTTTGTATACTGTTTTACTCCTAGATTCTCATCATACTATCAAGCACCTCCAGTGGTTCATGTTGTGCAGGACTTGTTTTAACTTCACGATATGCCAAGTATCATGTTGTTATGCATATGTAATTTGTAACATGTTCATGCGATTTTGTGGATGCAATTTTTGTCATTCAGTATGCTTGATATTATATCACAAGGCATAATAAAATGCTAATTGCTAAGACTGCTCTTTGTCATACATCTCTCATTGCAAGTCCTCAACCAACTCCCCCTTTTGTGTTGGAACCCAATTAAGCAATACTATATACTTTACATGCTCACTCCGCATGGTGATTGGCCTCATTTAAAGTCCCGCTGACCAAACTTTCTTTTATATATATATATATATATATATATATATATATATATATATTCCACAAGGTCCACCTTAGACGAAAGACCTCATATCTGTCATGTTGTTGTGCAACTTTTGGACTGCAGACATGAGAATCATCCCTTGTCTATGATTTCTTACTACGGTGTAAATACAGCTGTATTGTCTGTAGCTGAAGACAGCAAACAATCTTCTGATTACTTCAACTTACTTAGAGGGTCAATGGAAGTGTGTCTTGCCAACAGCGGACATCAGGTCTTACTGATGTGCATATATAAAGAAATGAACTGTACACACAGCAGTTGTATTACAGTCTTGTGCGGATCATGTTTAACTAAGCACTGCTAATTTGAAAAGCCACATAAGTGGAATTAGGACACAAAATGATAGTGTGTCTTCTTTCTTCTGTGGGCCATAATAGTTTGTTTTTATATTTCTATAGTAAAATAGACTACATTTTTGCTTGATATGGTTGAAAGTTGATTAGTCTACTCGATTGATGACTAAATATAATATGCTTTAAAGTTAAATACATTTTGTTTTTGTTACAGGCATGTTTCGCTTTGTTAAGACTAAAGACAGAGCTTACAGAACTGTTTTTCCTTTTATTCATTGTTTATTTTCTTGATATTGCACCTTATATAGCTCATACTTCTAAGGGTTTAATCCACGAAGGTGCATAATTCACTTTTTTTAGTCTGCACTGTAAAGCTGGCTATACACATTAGGATTTTACTGAAATTGCTAGATTCTGAAATCAGCATTCACACTAAACCACAGGAATGGAAGAATCTGCAGCGCTAGCTATTGTATCCTGACAGCCAACACCCGCAATTGTCAGAATACCTGAATAATGCCTGCATCTGATTGGATGCAACCTCTGTTTGTCCAATAATTTTTTGCAGGACTCCTTTGACAAAAGACAATCGATAAATTGACTTTTGCCAAACCAGATGGTACGCACAGGTCAATTCAGGAGAAATTGGCAGGCATTTACTCTGTGTATGACCAGCTAAAGTAGTGGTGTTTCACCACTGCTAGTGCTATTATACTACCGTAATTGATATTCAAATAACCTTTGTGATGGAATCAAAGTAAAAGTCAATTACTACAGATTTTCACATAGGTTGTCAGTCACTAATTAAATGAATGCTAGCTTCAGGCTGGGGATTACTGTAAAGCTGACTACCCACTATACAATTTTCTTGTACAACTTTCTTTTAGATTTACCAAAACCATATACTATGAGGTCAAACCTTAACACTTTCAAATTGTATGCAATCAAACAGGCCCTTGCACTACATAGTTAAAGGGAAATCTAAAGGAAATTAAAACAACAAAAATTGTATAATGTGTATCCAGCTTAAATGGGTTATAGTTTCACCTTAATGCATCCTATGCATTAAGGTGAAAAAACGTCTGGCAGTGACCGGCCCCCCACCCCCCTCGTTTTACTTACCTGAGCCTATTCTTACACTCAGGGGAGACGCACTCTCCCTCTCTGCACGGGGTCCTGGCTCTTGATTGGATAGTTTGATAGCAGCGCAGCCATTGGCTCCCGCTGCTGTCAATGAAATCCAATGAAGCAAACGGCGGGGTTGGTGCCGAGTCTGGCATTCGTGTCTATGGATGCAAATGCTGGACTTGGGAGCGCGCCTGTAAGGTAACCTACCCGGGAGAGTGCTTCTCCTAAGGGGTTATCTGATGTGGGGAGAGCCCCCGCGGGAACCCAAGTACTCGAGGATCAGGGCCACTCTGTGCAAAACGAACTGCACAGTGGAGGTAAGTATGACATGTTTGTTATTTAAAACTTTTTTTGCTGTCACAAGGAATGTAATCATCTTTTGTGACAGCAATAGACACGTGACAGGTACTCTTCAAATTTCTCCTATGCCTTGAAAGCATTCAAACACCAAGATCACTGGCGCATGCGCTCTGAAGGAATGGCCGCTTGTGCTGTTTGTTCAGAGCCCTGTGCTGTGACCGGCGGCTCCCGCCAGTTACAGAGCCGGAGTCTGCGAACCCAGAAGGAAGGCTGGGTGAAGTTCGATGCTGTCTCCAGCAATGACATTGCATCGCTGGAAGGCTTTGTTTTGAGGTAAATTTCACTGGCTGTAAATATCTACAGTACAGTAAATATCTCCTAAACGGTGCATGTTTACTAGATATTTACACTACCTATAGACAAGCCTTATAATAGGCTTACCTATAGGTAAAATTTAAAGATAGAAGTTTACTTCCTCTTTAACCTTTGCATACAATAAAGGTGTTTTATGTAAGAGCTGTGGAATTTTAGAATTGTCTTTTATAATAATTGTCCAATTCAGCAGACTGCTACAAAAAATGGCTAGTTGTGTGTTTAAAATTTTTGAATCTAACGCATATCATATACTGTATTTATTGGCGTATAACACTCACTTTTTTACCCTGAAAATAGAGGGTAGACTGTGCCTGTGTTTTATATGCAGGGGGCTGTGGAAAAGTAGTTATGGGCTCATATTCCTGCCTCTATGCTTTGAATCGTTTGTATCTTAAATTAATGATCCATTAGTGTAAATTCAGCAGACAAAAAGGTGCAAACATGTGCAAGGAAAATTTGTTCTCTGTTTTCCTTAGATTTAGCTTCCAAAATAAAATTGCCACCTTCTTTGACTGATTTACTAAATTATCAAATACAAGGCAGTTCTTAAGGGACTAACCCCTACTCATCTTTTCTAAAATGTAGATATATTAAAATGTGTTTCTTCTACAACAGCATACCATAACCCATATCATGAGCTGCAGTAGATTGGGTGTGTGTCTTGTGGTGCCATTCATAATTACCGGAAATTCACATACACATCACATTGCAGAGTGCTGTGGTAAAGTTTGTTCATTCCACTGATATATGAAAACAAAGCTCAGTAATTTGTGTCTTTTAAAAGCTGCCTAGCATTCAACCTTAAAGAATGGGCTAGAGTTCATTCAGAAACCAGCAATTTACATTATATATATATATATATATATATATATATATATATATATATACACACTGCATGCTTACAGTGTATTGCCTTTTTTCTCACATCAGTGGGACCAATCTGTTCACACTGAAGAGGGCCCAAATTACATAAGGAAAGACTAATATTTACTGTATTTACATTCACACAGGCAGGACAAACACAAGACATGTGGTCTACAGTTCTATAAGTTAGTAGACTAGATGAAAGGCTGACTGTAAGTAGAAATGTCTTATCGCAGTTTGGTGCCATTCTCGGCAGGTTTCTAGTTTGAAAATTGTTAAGAGTACAGGTGAACAAATCACTCCGTTTATGAGGAACACATTCATCCTGTCTTCGCACTCTCTAATTCTTGTAACTTACAATAAAATAGTTAGGACACTTTGTGGGTGGGTAATTTACAGTGGGTAGATAGAGCAAAATCACTCTTGCACTTGGCTGTGACTAATTTTGCACGTGTGTTTTTAAATACAACAGGTAAGAGGCTAGAGCATAACCTTGTACATCTGAACATGTTTTGAAGAATTATTTTTAGGCTGTAAGATTTCCATTGTGTGAGCGAGAAAATCTGTGATTTGGCAGGCTACAATATTGTAAGTAATAAAGAAGAAGGGGGAGAAAGCTAACCACTAATTATTGATCAGATACATGAAATAATCAATATAGAATCCACAACCTGTAGGGGTATTGTTGTTTTAATCTTAAAGCAGGCATGTCCAAAGTCCGGCCCGTGGACCAATTGCGGCCCCCGTTCCGGTTTATTGTGACCCCCCTGGTAATTTGTGTATATATATATATATATATATATATATATATATATATATATATATAGACATATATATCTTGTGTGGCCCCCAGGGCCACACAAGATATATACTGTATTTATTGGTGCTGCCTCAGAGGGGACAGGGAGGGGGGAATGAGTGCCGTCAAATTAGATACAAAAGAATCTCCTGTTTACTCAGCAGCATTTGTAATAGGAAGTCCCGTCTCCTGGGCTGCCATTGGACGACTCTTCTGTCTGTCATAGGAGACGGGACATTGTATTAAAGAGGCTGCTGTGTAAACAGGAGATTCTCCTGTATGTAATCTGTTGGCGCTCCTCCTGCCCCCCCCCCCCCCAGTCCCTTCCGAGGCTGCAGATGGGCATCATCGATCAGGCTGCACTGATGGCAATGGAGAGGCTGCATTCATGGCAATGGAGAGGCTGCATTAATGGCAATGGAGAGGCTGCATTCATGGCAATGGAGAGGCTGCAGATGATTAGTCTGCATTAATTAAATTAGATTAGTCTGCATTAATTAGATTACATTAGATTAGTCTGCATTAATGGGCACTGACCCTTATTTTGCTTCACAGTTCTTTATTTAAAAAAACTATTTTAAATTATTGCCATAAACATTTCCACAAACAGGACAAAACATGGAACAATACAGGACAACACTGAACAAAGTCCGGATGCATTGCATTAGTCCAAAGTCATATTTATTATAGCAAAAAGTAAAACATATTGGGCCAGATTCAGAGAGCGATTACGCCGGCGTAACAGGAGATGCGCGGCGTAAGTCTAATTGTGCGCGTGCGTTTCGATGCACGGCATCCCCAAAACGAGATACGCAAGAAATCTAATTTTTTTTGTCCAGCGTAATTTTGTTAGACAGGCGCATCCGTCCGCGCAAAACTGCGCTAGACACACCATTGATTTGCTATTCAAACATGCTAATGAGGGACTTACGGGGATCCACAAAAGAACGTTGGTGCAGCGCAGGCTACGCGGTGTGCGCAACAGGAAAATGTCCTGTCTAAAATTAGACTATATAAAAGCTGGTCTAAAATTAGAAAAATCGTCTACATGTCAGAGAAAGCAACACTGTTAGTGAGGAGCAGAGCAGTCACACGTGTTGCACAACAATCTGTATGCCAACATGCCAGGGGCATCGTCGCGCTTAGCTATACTACTGACTTTAGATGAGCAAAGAAGGATGAGGGCACGGAGGATGGCACGGGAGAGGATATACCGCACACGCATAGACCTGTTTGGCATGAGTGATTGTGAGGTGTATCGCATCTTCAGATTTACCCCTCATGCCATCCTGGAATTAACCATAACCCTGCAGGAGGACATCACCAGCCCAACACACCGCTCACATGCAGTGCAGCCACTGGTCAAGGTCATGGCAACACTCCATTTCCTTGCCAGTGGCTCTTTTCAAAGAACAAGTGGAGTGGTGGCTGGGATGTCACAATCCTCCGTGAGCAGATGTGTGCACCAGGTTGTCCCTGCAATCCTCAGACGCATGGCCAACCAAATCATCAAACCAACCACTGAGGACCTGCGGCTGAAGGCAATGACGGATTTCTACAGAATTGCCAGATTCCCACGCACCGTGGGGGCCATTGATTGCACACATGTGGCACTCCAGCCCCCCCATGAGACAAAGCACATGTACCGCAATCGGAAGCATTGGCATTCCATCAACGTACAGGTGATAGTCGATGCCCAAGGCCTCATATGCCACGTCCGTGCCAAACACCCAGGGTCCAGCCATGACAGCTACATCTACAATCAAAGACCCATCCGAATGGAATTCGATCAGAACGTGTATGGGGACACCTGGCTGGTTGGTGAGTGACATGGGTGGCAGGCATGACTGTACCCCCCCATGATGCACACATCACAACGAGCACATGCATGACTAACATCCTCCTGTCTTTTACCTTACAGGTGACTCTGCATATCCACTGGGACCCCATCTCATGACTCCTATCCGGAACCCCCAAACCCCAGGATAAGAAAGATACAATCAAGCCCACGCCAAAACACGTGCAGTGGTGGAGCGCATCTTTGGCCTCCTGAAGTCACGTTTCCAATGCCTGGATAAGTCTGGGGGGAATCTGGCCCATTGTGTTTTTTTTAGAAACTTGTCACTCTTCTTTTGTTTATAGCGCAAGAAATAAAAACCACAGAGGGAATCAAATACCACCAAAAGAAAGCTCTATTTGGGGGGGGGGGGATTATAAAAATTGTCATCCAAAGTGTGACGGCGCTGAAAAATGGCTTGGGCAGGAAAGGGGTGAAAGGGCCCTGTATTGAGGTGGTTAAAGGCACATCCCAAGGCAACACATAAATTCCATAAAAAACATTCAATTTATTAATATGTTAAAAGAAACACACAGAACCCTAAAAAGGGGCTAACATTGCAACATATAGTAAAAAAAAAAGGGATACATTTTGGGGTTGATTTATTAAAACTACAGAGTGCAAAATCTGGTATAGCTCTCCAGCTTCCAGATTTTTTTGGTAAAGCCT
Organism: Rana kukunoris; assembly: GCA_029574335.1. NCBI lineage: Eukaryota > Metazoa > Chordata > Amphibia > Anura > Ranidae > Rana > Rana kukunoris. The sequence goes on from CM056052.1 coordinate 372,605,344, forward strand.
AACTGAACAAGCTAAAGCTATAAGCTAATCGACTACCAAGCATAGTTGCGCCAGATTTTGCACTCTTCATTTTTAGGAAATCAACCCCATTGTGTTCACACTGTCACAAAAAAAGTAGAAAAGATCCCTGTGCTCAAATACATGTACTTGGGTGCAAACTCATTTATACTTGTAAATTGTTATGTATATATATGCAAGGGCCTGATCAGGGCCGGTGCTAGGCAATTTGGCGCCCTAGGCAAGACCAGTTATGTGCGCCCCCCCAAAAAAAAAAAACCTCCCTCCTTGGTGTCGCTGAAATAAAAAAAGTCCCTTCATTTGTAGTTTCACTGGAAGGACGAATGTCCTTCTGTCTGTGTTGTGAAGAGAAAAATTGTCCCTGGTGGGTGGTAGGAAACTGACAGGGATGGGTGGTAGGGAGGTGAAAGGGAGGATGGAGATGACAGGGGAGGGTGGTAGGAAGGTGACAGGGAGGATGGAGATGACAGGGGTGGGTGGTAGGAAGGTGACAAGGAGGATGGAGATGACAGGGGTGGCTGGTAGGGAGGATGGAGATGACAGGGGTGGGTGGTAGGGAGGATGGAGATGACAGGGTTGGGTGGTAGGGAGGTGACAGGGAGCATGGAGATGACAGGGGTGGGGGTAGGGAAGTGACAGGGAGGATGGCGATGACAGGGGTGGGGGGGTAGGAAGGTGACAGGGAGGATGGAGATGACAGGGGAGGGTGCTAGGAGGGTGACGGGGAGGATGGAGATGACAGGGAGGGTGCTAGGAGGGTGACAGGGAGGATGGAGATGACAGGGGTGGGTGGTAGGAAGGTGACAAGGAGGATGGAGATGACAGGGGTGGCTGGTAGGGAGGATGGAGATGACAGGGGTGGCTGGTAGGGAGGATGGAGATGACAGGGGTGGCTGGTAGGGAGGATGGAGATGACAGGGGTGGGTGGTAGGGAGGATGGAGATGACAGGGGTGGGTGGTAGGGAGGTGACAGGGAGCATGGAGATGACAGGGGTGGGGGTAGGGAGGTGACAGGGAGGATGGCGATGACAGGGGTGGGGGGGTAGGAAGGTGACAGGGAGGATGGAGATGACAGGGGAGGGTGCTAGGAGGGTGACGGGGAGGATGGAGATGACAGGGAGGGTGCTAGGAGGGTGACGGGGAGGATGGAGATGACAGGATTGGGTGGTAAGGAGGTGACAGGGAGGATGGAGATGACAGGGGCGGGTGGTAGGGAGGATGGAGATGATAGGGGTGGGTGGTAGGGAGGTAACAAGGAGTATGGAGATGACAGGGGAGGGTGGTAGGAGGGTGACAGGGAGGATGGAGATGACAGGGGTGGGTGGTAGGAAGGTGACAGGGAGGATGGAGATGACAGGGGTGGGTGGTAGGGAGGTGACGGGGAGGATGGCGATGACAGGGGTGGGGGGGTAGGAAGGTGACAGGGAGGATGGAGATGACAGGGGAGGGTGCTAGGAGGGTGACAGGGAGGATGGAGATGACAGGGAGGGTGCTAGGAGGGTGACAGGGAGGATGGAGATGACAGGGGTGGGTGGTAAGGAGGTGACAGGGAGGATGGAGATGACAGGGGTGGGTGGTAGGGAGGATGGAGATGATAGGGGTGGGTGGTAGGGAGGTAACAAGGAGTATGGAGATGACAGGGGAGGGTGGTAGGAGGGTGACAGGGAGGATGGAGATGACAGGGGTGGGTGGTAAAGAGGTGACAGGGAGGTGATAAAATGTATGACAGGCCTTGGAGGAGGGATGGTGGAATGCCAGGAACAGGGGGATGACGAGGAGCATGATGATGACAGGAGGTCTGTGTGTGTGGTCAGCAGGGATGTTCGGGGCACCCTCCATTAGGCAGTGACGTCACAGGATGCTGTCAGTGTCGGGCAGCGCCGCGGACTGTCATCACAGTACCTCACTGATGATCGCTGTTCTGGCAGGTGACAGGTCTTCCACACTACGGCCGTCCGGTCCATCCAGGAGGAGAGAAGGTCAAGGAGCTTCTCGGCGGCGGCAGTGATTATCCGCGCTCTGCACAGCACATGGTAGGAGATCCGCAGAGCGGGAGAAGGGGAGCCTGGGAGGAGCCGGGGGAGGGGGAGCACATGGAACCACCCACTAACTGGATGCTCGAGGTTGTGACAAGCTCACAGCGCCTCCTCTCCGTCCTCAGGACTGCGCAGCGGTAACGACTACTACTGTGGGGGAACCAGTGACCGTGGCTGCGCTCTAGGCGGCAGTGCGCTCTAGGCGGCTGCCTAATTCGCCTAGTGGTAGCGCCGGCCCTGGGCCTGATTTCCATATAATCTGCCAACGTTTTTTATTGCCTATGCCACTTCCTCGGGACAGAACGCTGTGCATATAATGATGAAATGGCAGTGCTAAGGGAGCTTACTAATTTCAGGGATGGGCACAGAAGCCAGCAGGGTCACGGGGGGAGAGGTGGATAACTCTATAAACCAACATAACTGGCGGGAGTCCAAGTTGTAAATTTCTCCAAATAATAATCATTTTTACATGCATAAAAAGGAGGTCTGACTGTTCCAAATGTCAAGATGCAAGATCCCCAGTATGATTTAGTCTGCTGGATGTCATACCATATAAAGTTTTCCACCAAGTCTAAAGGGATTATTGTAACCACCTTGCCCCGCATGGAGGAAGGTGGCTATGGCAACCAAGATTTATATCCCGCATTGGAGCAAAATTGGAGAAAACCTGGTAATCCACAAAATCAAAATGGCATTAGAAAACAGTAACAGCAATAATAATCAATACTGTCAGGAAGGTCATGCCAGTAACCAAGATGGTGGCCGGAGAAGATTCCCTATGCTTTATGTCCAATTGAGAAGAGCAGCATGGGCGCACTTGTATGCAAGCCAATACTGAATGGGGTGCCACTAAAAGTGCGCGTGCGTGTAGCGGGAGTTGATCCTTAGTGCCAAATGGGCTATTTTAACTGGCTGGTTTCCCAGGATCAATGCTGTTTTGTCTACAGCGTTTTCTGTGTCTTCTGCTATGCGTTTGCCTGTACCTGTTCCAGTTGACCTACCCGGCTTGCTCCTGACTTCTCCTGCTATCTGCCTGCATCTGACCTCGGCTTGTCTTTGATTACGCTCCTGCCTGCTCCTTCTACTACCTCGCTGGCAGCTTGTTGCCAACCATGCCTGCATCTATATCAGCACCTGTTCTGGACTGGTTCTCCAGTGTCTGATCCAGCCTGCATGCATCTGTTTGTCCTTACCAATGTAGCGCTACCCCCGAAAGAGCCGCTGATTGATTGTTGGGATCGGCACATTAAGTTACCCTAGCATTGTCTAGGGGTGTGATGCAGGAACAAAGTAGTGAGCGAAGGTCCAGAGAGTCAATAAAGGTTTATCCAATGCTTTATTTCCAGGCCAACACAGCCAACATCAACTTCAGTTAGGAAGGAGAAGAAAGGTTGATGAAAGAAGAGGAGAACTTGCGGTGTCAGGCCTGGATATAAATGGGCGAGCCTGCCCTTAGTAGTACCAATTTGTAAACTCGTCGCCACTCCTGCCTGAGTGGGTGGAGTGCCCACGGACAGGTCTTCTTTCTCTAACCTGGCAGCCGAGGAGTGTTACTTTAGATATCTGGGACGAACAGGTCTTTCACACAGACCTGGCTCTAGGGCCTCTGCCACAGGCCAATTGCTTTAGATGAGATTAGGTGGATGAACCAAGCGAATCCTCCCAGTAAATTCTAGCACAGGTCACCGGGAGACAGTAAAGCGTACCTGTCCGCATCCCGGTCACCAGATCCCCGATTGGTTCGTTCAGGCCCTGTGGACAACCTGCCTCCGGGTTCCCCTCGAGCTGATCCCCCAATCGCATTGGCACCCACCCTGGGATCCATTCAATAGGACTGGGAATCCAGTAAGTCACTGGGGTCCCCTTTCGCCTCCGGTCGAGGCTCGGTGAAGCCTGCAAGCTTGGCCAGGCGGGCCACGCCGGCGGGGTTCATGGATGCGCGCACCCTAAAGGTGGAATGCCGCACCTGGAATCGGGACCCCATGAAGATCTGGAACACATGACACCTGTCACAGATATACCCCTCTCCAGAATGCCCTGTGAGGAAAAAACTCCTCCAATTGGCTGCTGGGGAAGACTTGGTCTGCCAGAAACCTCTCTGGCGCCAACTGCCAACCAGAGACGATACCACATCCCTAGAATGCAGACTGGCCCAGTGGACCTTTCTGGAATGACAGAGGTCACAATTTAGGTAAATCATTACTGGGAGCAATGTAACTCTCCCAGTCCAACTAACTTTAGCGTAGTGCCCATGCTGAAAGCAAGGGGGCGCTACACCAACATCAATCCCGCTAGCTGCTGTACATACGCTCCAGTCTGTGGCACCCAAGTACCAGCCTTCTCCAGTCTCCAGCCTGTCAGCTGTCCCTGGTAACCCTGCTGTGTCGGTGTTCCTCCATGGCTCTGCCTTCAGTTCCAGTTCATCTTCACTTCTAGCAACTCTGCCAGGCACTCGTGCGACTCTGCACTCCCGTGCTTTCTGTCTGCTCTATCAGGGGCCTCGAGTCAGAGGTGTAAGAGAGGCCTTCCTCTGCATAACAGACTCTACTACCAGGTACGTGACAACTCCTCTGTAAACAGTAGGTGATATCCACATTAGAGTGCGCTGTATATATGCTGCCAACCATCAAGTCTCTTGATTTCTTTCTGCTTGTCAGCTTCTCCTAGTTGATGGAGTGGAGGTAGTGTTATGCGATTCAGTTGAAGTCTATTGAGGGACACAGAACACGGCAGCACAATGTCCTGAATTGCTCTATGTCTCTAGCCAAGCACCTGGCTACCCATACAGTGAGGCCTGTTTTAGTAAAGTCTGAAGCAAGGTAAAATGCATTGAAATAATGTCCACATTAAACATCCGAAAATGTGAAGAATTCGATTTTTCACATAACCGAACTTCACCTTGGTGCACATTTTACGAAGTCAGACCCCAAATGTATTCCATTTTTGCATGATAATGTAATTGCTATAATTTGGAAAAAAAAACAACTGTTTTTCTAGTTTACAGTGTAATGGTGATTTTCATTATCTCTGGAAACAACTTTACAAAAAATAAAAATCTGAATGGCTGAACTATGGGAGACAGAATTTACTGTCACTTACAGCTTTCCCAAAATTCAAGGCGTGGATATTGTGGACGTTTTTTTACCATTCATTGTGTTAGCATTTAGACTTTCCCAGAAGGCTAAAATCGTTTAGGGAGGAATGCACACTGCAAATGAAACTTCCAGTCAGTTTCAGCAAAGTGACAGGATGATCTATGATTAACAGTCATAGGCTGAAGATGAGAAAAGTACATTACACTACTGTGTAAAAAGACCATCTATCTTTTTTGTAAGTAGCTTCAAAATATGTGAACACTGAACAGTATAATTACATTGTGACTTATTTACATTTTTTTATTTGCCTTGGATCAAGTAGCGAGGAGTTAGAACCTTCAATTCAATTTGTATTGGTGTTGCCCCACTTAAACAGTTAAAAAAATATTTCCTCATAACCTGTTTCAGTGACAACACAGGAAGTGAAGACAAATTTCCAACGGGGACACAAACAGCAATACAATGCTGACACTAATAATCCTAACTCTAGATAAAAAAAAAGGTGTTTTTTTGTAACTGTCTCTTTTAACCACTTAAGCCCCCGGACCATTTAGCTGGTCAATGACCGGGCGACTTTTTGCGATTTGGCACTGCGTCACTTTAACTTAATTGCGCGGTCGTGCGACATGGCTCCCAAACAAAATGTATGTTCTTTTTTCCCCCCACAAATATAGCTTTCTTTTGGTGGTACTTGATCAGCTCTGCGGTTTTTATTTTTTACGCTATAAACAAAAATAAAGCGTCAATTTTGAAAAAAAAAAATCAATATTTTTTACTTTTTGCTATAATAAATATCCCCAAAAAATCTATAAAAAAAAAAAGTTTTTTCCTTAGTTAAGGTCGATATGTATTCTTCTACATATTTTTGGTAAAATCGCAATAAGCCTTTATTGATCGGTTTGCGTGAAAGTTATAGCTTCTACAAAATAGGGGATAGTTTTATGGCATTTTTATTAATATTTTTTTTTTAATAGTAATAGTGGCGATCAGTGATTTTTATTGTGACTGCGACATTATGGCGGACACATCGGACAATTTTGACACAATTTTGGGACCATTGTCATTTTCACAGCAAAAAATTCTATAAAAATGCATTGTTACCAAAATAGTGTGTTTTGTAAATTGCCTCCAGCATTGGTTATGTTTCTTCTCACCGGAGGCTGCTATTTTGCTGAAGCCCAAAGCCCCATCTGTAAGTCATTAAGTGGAACTAAACCCATCTATTTAAGGGTTTACATAGTTTCATAGTAGGTGAGTTTGAAAAAACACACCAAGTCCATCAAGTCCAAACAATGGGCCAGATCCACAAACACTTTACGCCGGCATATCTATTGATACGCCGCGTAAGTTAAAAGATGCGCCGTCGTATGTTTTTTCCATATCCTCAAAGCCAGATACGCCTGAATGTTGGCTAGATCCGACCGACATAAGTCTTAGTACGCCGTCGTATCTAAGCTACATATTTACGCTGGCCGCTAGGGGCGCTTCCGTAGATTTCTGCGTTGAATATGCAAATGACCTAGATACGCCGATCCACAAACGTACTTGCGCCTGGCATATCAATATACGCTTTTTACGTAAGGCGTACGACCGGCATAACTTTACCCCTCATAAAGCAGGGGTAAGTCATGTTAACCTATGGACGTCGGAACAGCGTCATAATTTACGTTGTTTGCATAAGTCGTACGTGAATAGGGCTGTGCATAAGTTACGTTCACGTCGGAGGCAGTTTTCGACGTATCTTAGGAATTCGATGCAACGTGAGTCGGAGCATGCGTACTGGGTTATGTCCACGGACGGCGCATGCACCGTTCGCACGGACATGCATCTACATGGGGTCACGCTTAATTTAAATACAACACGCCCACTACCTGCCTACTTTGAATTGCGCGGGCTTATGGGAGCAAGTGCTTTGTGGATACCCTACGAGCCTCTCAAAGTAACGTCGGCGTAGCGCATATCAGATGTGCTACGCCCGCTTAAAGATACGCCCGTTTTTGTGGATCTGGCCCTATGTGTGTGATTATATTTCAGTATTACATTGAATATCTCTGTATGTTTTGGTCGTTCAGGTGCTTATCTAATAGTTGTTTGAAACTATTGATGCTCCCCGCTGAGACCACCACATGCGAAAGGGAATTCCACATTCTTGATGATCTTACAGTAAAGAACCCTCTACATAGTTTTAAGCCTTGTACACACGATCGGATTTCCATTGGACAAATCTGTTGAATTTTGTCCGAAGGGCGTTGGCCGTGAACTTCTTCTGCATACAGATGGCAAAACTTTGTCAGCCAACAAATACGAAACTACGTGTTTTTTCAGCTCTTTAGCACCACCCTTTGGGCAACTTCTGCTAATGTTGTGCAATGGTTAGCATAGTGTTTGTAGTTTGGATTTTTTTTACGAAGGACTTGTGTACACACAATAGGATAATCTGATGGCACACATTTGTTGTCGGACAATTTTAAAGTATGCTATAAAATATTTGTTGTCACAAAATCCAACAACAATTGTCCGATGGCGCATACACACAGTCAGTTTTTGCGACAAAACCCTGCCATCACACATTTTTGGTCAGAAAATCAGATCGTGTGTACGAGGCTTAAGGTTAAGCTTCTTTTCTTCTAATTTTAATGAGTGACCATGTGTCTTGTTAACCATTTCCGGACTGCCCACTGTATATATACGTCGGCACTTTAACCACTTAAGACCCGGACCAAAATGCAGGTAAAAGACCAGGCCTCTTTTTGCGATTCGGCACTACGTCATTTAACTGACAATTGCACGGTCGTGCGACGTGGCTCCCAAACAAAGTTGGCGTCATTTTTTTGTTACACAAATAGGTGGTATTGGATCACCTCTGCGTTTTTTATTTTTTGCGCTATAAACAAAAATAGAGCGACAAATGAAAAAAATGCTATATTTTTAACTTTTTGCTATAATAAATATCCCCAAAAAATATATAATTTTTTTTCTTCAGTTTATGCCGATACGTATTCTTCTTTTTTTTTATAGGTATTCTTCTACCTATTTTTGGTAAAAAAAATCGCAATAAGCGTTTATCGATTGGTTTGCGCACAGTTTATAGTATTTACAAAATAGGGGATAGTTTTATTGCATTTTTATAAAAAAAATTTACTACTAATGGCGGCAATCAGTGATTTTTTTTCGTGACTGCGACATTATGGCGGACACATCGGACAATTTTGACAAATTTTTGTCATTTTCACAGAAAAAAATTCTATAAAAATGCATTGTTTACTGTGAAAATGACAATTGTAGTTTGGGAGTTAACCACTAGGGGGCGATGAAGGGGTTAAGTGTGACCTCATATGTGTTTCTAACTGTAGGGGGGCGGGGCTGGACGTGTGACATCATTGACCGCCTTTGCCTATATCAGGGAACAGGCAATCAATGACAGCGCCACAGTGAAGAACGAACACACAGCTCTCCCCGTTCTTCAGCCCCGGGGACCGATCGCAGGACTCCAGCGGCGATCGGGTGCGCGGGTCCCGCGGTGCTTCGGGCGCAGGGCGCGCACACATGATCCACGACTGGGCACTTAAAGAGGATGTAAAGGTACGTGCTTGTGCCCAGTTGTGCCATTCTGCCGACATATATGTGCAGGAGGCAGTCCATAAGTGGTTAAAGATGGATATCTCTGTTATGGCAGCAGCTTCTGCCATAACCCAGGTATCCGTCTTTTCAGTGGGCGGTCTGGTTTATGATAATGGTAGTCTCTGCGACGGATTCGCAGCGAGATCACCATTATCAGCAGACGGGAGAGGGCCCCCCTCCGGCCGCTCTTCTGCGCCCTCCACCACTTACCGGAGCTGTCGGTAGCAGCGGTGGCATTACTGCCAGTTTAACGCCTTATCGCTTTGCGTGCACTACTGGCAGTTTAACGCCATATATGTTTGCGCGCGTTTCTGCCCGTTTAACGCCATATCGATTTGCGTGCGTTACTGCCCTCACTTGCCCCACTTCCCCGGAAATGGTACAACATATCTTCTCCTACCCCCCATCCCCTGACCCCTCCCAACCCTGTCCATGGTCCTCTCATTCCCTCATTCTCTTTTTTTCTAGGTTTTCTTCTTAGTTGAGGCCTTTTTCTTTTTAAAGATTGGGTGTCATTGATGTTAATCAATAGGTAGGATAATATCTTGTGCTCCCCACCAGCCTGGAATCTCGATTATCGGTATATCCAGTCTGTTGAAAAATGTGGCCGTGTTTTCTGGGAATCTAAGAATTGCCATCCAGCCCCAGGTATATTGTATTTTATATATCTTCAGTTGTTCAAGTAGGGGTTTTAGTGTTCGGTTGCCGGGTCTGGGAATATCTGCAGAGTGGTCTCTTCATATATTGCCAGCTGTTTGGATTTTAAACTTACCCAAATCTGCTCTTTATCTTGAAAGATATGGGATCTCGCTATCACATCTCTCTGTATATCTCATCTTAACTCTGTAATCTTTCAACCTTTTTTTTTCTGGTAAGCCCAACATGTGACCAAATACTTTATCCATCTTTTCTTGTAGGTCCTGCAAATCTGGTAGTCCCCATATTCTGAGGTTTTTCCTCCTATTACTATTTTCCTAGTCTTCAATTCTGTACATCGTGTACCTCTGTTCTCTCTGTATTCCTTTCATCTGTTCTTTTAGCTCTTTAACATCTGATTCATATGATCATGCAGGGTGGCCATTTCTCCTTTTATGGATAATTCCAATCTTGCGAACATCTCCGCCATTTCTCCTTTAGTTAGTAATTGCATTCTATTTAAGCTATTGGGCTCAGGTCGGGGAAACAGAGGTATAGGTACGTTTCTTTCTTCTATCTGTGGTACTAGGCTACGAGAGACCTCAGAGTCCCGGAGGGGAGGTGGCTTGCTATAGATGTACTTCTCACTTCTCTCTCACCTTATTACTACCAGATTTCACGGGCTCTATTGAATGATTTATCAGATTGAAAGGAGGGGCAAAAAAATTCTGCCCAACCGTCCATCCGGCCCACTCAGCCCATCCTTGCCTCTAAGTACTTTGTGCCCAGCTTAGAGTAACTTAAGATGGCTCCTAATACCCCATCTTACTTTAGTCTATTTTTTTTATTTTTTACCTTTTTTTTGTCTTTTGTCTTTAAATCTGCTCTGTTTCCCTCCTCCACAGCAGACGGTTTGGCGTGTCATTTGTATTCGAAAAGCACAAACAAAAATAGTTGAGCATTCAATGTACGGGGTGCCAGAGTCCAAGTTCCCTTCCTGGGGGGGGGGTGAGACTTAGCCCATTGGTAATACAACTTATGCACTTATGCAGTTTATACAGTTTCACCCAGGCTTTTCTGATACTGCTCAGGTATAGACTTTAGTTAATTACTTTAGCAAACAGTCAGGTAACAGGTTTGGTAAATATGCCCTAGAGGTGTTTCTTGTGGTTCTTTCTTGGGCTGTTTTCTTGGGGAGTGCTCAAAATGGATCATTCCTCTCTGTGCATGCAGATATAGCGACCAGGGTCAGGGGGTGTCGAATTTCCACCTGCCCATTCTCTTGATGACATGGTCCGATATCCCATGTTGTGATGCTGCTGGCGCTGCTCTGATCCGGAAGGAATATCCAGATTATAGGCTGGGGTCAAGGCCTAAGTTAAGCAAGAGGATCCTAATGTGTCTGGTGAACTGGCTACCACTCAGAGGGTTAGTAAGGAAAGGTAGCAATGGGCTAGACTCAGATAGGTCAGGCAGTTGAGATAATGACTGGTCTAGAATGGCCACTGGGCACTCAGTGTTGTGAGTCTGGAATTGTTTGATATCGTCCCCGGGACTGGACTGTTGCGTTTTTGGGCTCTATGAGGCACAGGATGACGTGATTTTGATAGCAGAAACAGACCTGTCATCTGCCTGTTCAGCGGGGATCGACGGAACAATCCCCACTGAGCAAAGTGGAGCCCGTACATGGATACATTCGTGTGAAAGGGCCCTAAAACAAAAAAGCAAAAAGACTCAATTCATTCTTGAAAACGCAGCATACGCTCAGGGTTCCATTTAGCATCATAGATAAAAATGAAGTCATGCAGCATCTGAAATATTTTCTCTGATAGCATTATTTGATCAACCCTAGTGAGGACTTGGGCAAATAGGAGACTTCCAGTTAAGGGCGATTGCCCAATGTAGTAGTTTCATTAAGGGTTTAGGGGTATCAGGGATTATTTTGAATAGCAGACAGTGCGTGTGTGTCAGAGCCATGTGCCTCCCTGCCAGTTTGTCCTGATGGAATGATGTACGGGCTCCACTTTGCTCAGTGGGGATAGTTCCGTCGATCCCCGCTGAGCAGACAGATGACAGGTCTGTTTCTGCTATCAAAATCATGTCATCCTGCGCCTCAAAGAGCCCAAAAACGCAACAGTCCAGTCCCGGGGACAATATCAAACAATTCCAGACTCACAACACCGAGTACCCAGTGGCTCCAGGGCCTCCCTTCAGGTGGGTTGTAACACCCCAAAATCCCAAAAAACATGCAGAAAAGAACTCAGAATAGCATAACCCCAAAAGCAGGATGAGGAGGATTGTGGGAAATATCCTTCCCAAATTCTAGGGGTGTAATACCAGCGAGTGAATAGTTTAATTGCCGTTTCTCTGATAGTGAGAGATTTGGTGCATTAACACAAATTATGCCAATTTGTTTCCCAGTCTCTATGGTGCCCGGGGGGTATTTAAGCAGACCACCAACAGCAGTTTTTGTTGGTTCCAGTGTGCGGTGCCCATCCACTCATTCCCTTTCTCAGGGCACTTCTCTTGAATACACTTCCTCTACAACCATCCACTCATATATGTTGGATATGCCTCCTTCTCTTGGCATATTGTCCAGCAGACCAGGGCACACATCAGGTCTACTTTATGTTGTTAGTCTTGTGGCATGTTTATGTGGTTCACATCTCTCCGGTCATAGGGCTTTGACTATAAATATACAGGCATAACCCACTTTTAAGTACAATGGGGTTTATTTACTAAAGCTAGAAAGTGCAAAATCAGGCTCACTTCTGCATAAAAACCAAATATATAAACACACACTTTATTACCAAAAGTATTGGGACACCTGCATTTTCACACATGAACTTTAATAGCATGGTCTGTCCGCAGTCCAAACTCTAATTCATCCCAAAGGTGTTCTGTCGATTTGAATTTCAGACTCCTTGCAGGCCAGTCAAGTTCTTCCACCCCAAACTCACTCATGCATGTCTTTATGGATCTTGTTTGTGCACTGGTGCGCAGTCATGTTGAAACAGGAAGGGGGCATCCCCAGACAGTTCCCACAAAGTTGGTAGCATGAAATTGTCCAATATGTCTTGATATGCTGACACCTTAAGAGTTCCCTTCACTGAAACTAAGGGGCACAAGACCAACCCCTGAAAAACAACCCTACACCACAATCCCCCCTCCACCAAATGCTTTGAACCAGTGCAATAAGCAAGGCCCATAAAGACATAGATGCACAAGTTTAGGGTGGAGGAACTTGACTGACCTGTACAGAGTCCTGAACTCAACCCCACAGAACACCTTTGGGAGGAGGAACTTGACTGGCCTGCACAGAACCCTGACCTCAACCCGATAAAACACCTTTGGGAGAAATTAGAGCGGAGTTTGCGAGCCAGGCCTTCTCATCCACATCAGTGCCTGACCTCACAATTGCCCTTCTGGAAGAATGGTCAAAGTTTCCCATAGACACTCCTAAACCTTGTGGACAGCCTTCCCAGAAGAGTTGAAGCTGTTTAGCTGCAAAGGGTGTGGCTGCACTTCTGCTGTTCTCCTGAGCTCCAGTGAGGCCTACTGATCCAGGGAGCTTGATTACTCCCTATACCCAGAGTGGATGCAGGAACCTGGGGTGGACCCAGGGGAAGATCCCCCGGATGGCCAGAGTACCGATCCTCCCATACCAGTGTTTGAGGACCTGGGAAATGGCCCAGCTAAAGGGGAAAGCCTGGCAACCTACAGAAAGAAGGTTTGTGCAAGGATTGCGAGAATCGCCAAGGAGGAGGAAGTACTGGCAAAGTTGAAGTTTGACTTCAAGCAAAAAAAAATCGCAAGTGATCGGCTGCATAGTTCCAAGAGGAGACAGATGCGGCCTGAGTTAATGGCTTTGGAGGCCAAAGTGGAAAAGCAGAGTCTGCTGGTGGCTACATTGAAAGAAACCAGCGGTGCTTTCAAGGAGAAATATGGCAACGATGATCGCTTCCGTGCAATGCGCAGAGGGGCTATAGAGGCCAGTGGAGGACAGGCATCACCAGAGTGCGAGAAGCCAAGGTCAGTGCAAAGCAAAAAAGTTTCTGTGGGCTCGGATTGTGTTTCTGGCCAGCACGCTGGAAAATCTTTGCATTCCAAGCCAAGTACCAGTATGCTTGAAGACAGTGGTGAAAGCTCTGGCACACAGGCTGCAGGTGATCAGCAGTCAGGTGTTTTGTCTGGCAGTATGTCATCGGGCCAGGAAAGTTCTGTGCCCTTACCACCGCAGCAGGAGGCTATGGAGCAAGATGATCCATCTGAGCCTGTGAAGGGAGCAGGTATGATGAACCTTATTGCAGAAATGGAATCACCTTTGCATGGTCGCAAGTTTGCAGTGTCTGGATCATCTGAGGATGAAGAGGAGGATAATGATGTCCCCCCAAAATCTTTGAAACATGAGGTGAAAGTAAATGCAGGTTTTGTTCAGAACTTGCCTATACAACACAATGGAGGTGTAGTTCCTATGGATTGTGCAGTAGAGGGCGGCGCAGAGCAAACGTATCCCCTGGCTGAGACTTCCACCTGTGTACAGCCAGCCAGTGAAGGGTGTGTGGACTCTGCTGTGAAGAGTAATGATAAAGACATCACTGTTGGTAACCCTTCAGTTACTGGTAATGAAGGTAGAATTACCAAGGGCAATGTAAATGACATTTCTGTGTCAGAAGTCTCTGCTCCTGACAATATTGTTGTTGCTGCTTTATCTAAAGAGGGGTCTGTACCTAAGAGTGATGTTGCAAGGAGTGCGATTATTTCTTATGCTGCAGCAGTGGCTGCAACTGTGCCAGGGGTGAGTAGGGCCAATTATTCTGCAGTTGCTAGGAGTGATGTGACTGAAGGTCAGGCCAATATGACACCATCTGGTAGCTCCTTTAAACGCCGCAATGTGGTCCAATTGAGGTGGATTGGAGAAGGCCCCCCCCCAAATAGGAGAGATGTGGTGGACCGCATTCTGGGGATGGGTTTTAAAGCGGAGGAGATTTTTGCCCTTATCAGCCCAGTTGGGTCATATGAGTATGACCTCTCCTTTGTCAAGGCAGAAGGATTAGATGTCTTTTGGGAGAGGTATGAGCAGAAGTGCAAGAAGTCCCCAAGATGGGCAGGTTTGTCACCTAAAGTAGTCTCCCGCCAGCCATTATATAAAAACGTCACAATTCTAGTGCGTAATGAGTCCATTCCTGCTGCGGATCTGGGGGTGTGGTTGGGGAGATATGCGGATGTCCAAGCCCCCTTGAGGAAGGTTGTAGATGACAGGGGGATATGGACAGGAGGATGGACAGTATTAGTAAAACTGCATGTCACCGGTAATGTTGTTAAGCACATCCCTTCCTCTGCCTTTATAGGTCGTGACAGGATCATTACTTTTTATGCAGGACAACCAAAGTTATGTCACCGCTGTGGTGAAAAAGGCCATTTTTCAAGCTCATGTACTATGCAGAAATGTTCCCTCTGTCAGGGCTCAGACCATGTTGCAAAGGACTGCAATAATATTCGCTGTAATCTTTGTAACAAGTTAGGTCACCCCTATAGCCTTTGCCCTGAAGCCCTCCATAATCAGCCGGGGTTGGTGGAAGAACTGCTGAGAATGGAGGAGGAGGAACGTGGGGGGCAGCAAGGGGTTGGTGGAGCTGTTTCAGCTAGTCCTGAGGGGTCCCCCCAGGTGTCAGTTTCCCAATCTGAAGGTGTGACCCCTCCTGTGTCTGCTTCCCAGTCTGTGCTTCCTACTGTGTCAGTGTCTACTTCTGTTGTGTGTTCTTCCCCAGTGTTTCAGATACCCAGTGTTCCTGATGTATCCAAGTCATCCAGATTGGCTGAGGCTGCCAAAGGGGCGGATTCATGCCGATCTGAGGTGGCAACTTCGTCGGGACCTTCCCTGGGAAAACGTAAGACCTCTAGTGGAGGTTCTAAGGGGAAGAAGGGGGAAGTTGCCACTGCTAATGATATAGATGAGGCCTTTAAGGGTAATGTTTTAGGGGAGGAGGGAGAGTGGACCAAGGTGAGCAGAAGGAGGAATAAAGTAGTCCTGACCTCTGCCTCCTCGGCTTCATCTTTAGAGGTAGAAGATCTACCTCTGGGAAACAAGTTTGGGTCCTTATCTGACGGGGAAGAGGAGTCTTCTAATTCCGTGTCTCAGATGGAGGAGGATGAGGGAGAAGGTTCCCTAAAGAGGCCAGGGTCTCCAGTAAAGGAGGAGGGTGCTCAGGCTAAGAAACGCCTACCTCAATCATCCTAATGGCAGTTCCCACTCCGATAAAGGTGGCAACGATTAATGTTGCCAGCATAAAATCTGTAGGGGCTCGCAATATGGCCTTATTTTTGCTCAGCGAGATGGATGCTGATGTTTTATTTTTGCAAGAGACCCGGCTAAATTGCCTTGCCGATGTCCACCTGGCAAAGAGGGAGTGGAGACGTGGGCCCTCCTTCTGGTCTCTTGCGGCCGAGCCTTACAGCGGAGTTGCAGTACTTTTTACTGGCATGGTAACGTGTCGGCGGGTTATCGAGGTAGAGATTGGAAGGTGTATGGTCCTGGACGTCTCTGTGAAGGGGCATGATCTACGTCTGGTAAATATTTATGGACCACAAACTAGATGGGAGAGGAAATGCCTCTTTACAAAGATTAAGCCTTTCCTTTTTACATCTCGGCAAGTTGTCTTTGGAGGTGATTTTAACACCGTCACTAGGCCCAAAGACAGGAAAGGCTCCACTGACAGCCTGAGATATGATAGCGTCTTTCTTAATATGATAGCCAGGGAAGCAGGTCTGGAAGATGCGCATATTAAGCGTTGCCCAGACAGCACGGGGTACACATTTAAGAGAGGCAGTTGTGAGAGCAGGATAGACAGGTTTTTTTTTAAGGGGGACTCTGCCTTTTCGGCTCCTGAGTGTCGTATGGTGGAGTTCTCTGATCACCTTATGCTGTCTGTTATTCTTAATGCTTCAGATATGCCACCTAAAGGAAAGGGTATTTGGAGGATGAATTCGGCTCTGCTGGATGACGAGGAGGTAAGACAATCTTTTGAGGATTTTTTTCAGGCTCAGGTAACCATCCTGGATTTCTGCAGCAGTAAGTCAGAGTGGTGGGAGCTTACCAAAAGCCGGATCAGTGGGTTTTTCAAGGCCATAGGAAAAAGGAAACAGCTTGGTAAGTACATTGCCTACCAGCAGCTGCGGAGAAAACTTGATCGCCTTGTCTCGAATGGTGGAGATTCAGGGGCAATCTCTGAGGTGAAACTTCTCCTTAGGAAGTATCAGTATGACCGGCACGCTTCTTTGGTTCTGGAAAGGGACTACGGGAAATATCACTCGCCCGACCCTTATCAGAACTGCAAACAAAGCGCAGCAGTTAAGACGGTTGTTGGGCTAAGGGATAGTACGGGCTCTTTGACGAAATCCAGGTCAGGGATCCTGGAGGTCTCGAGGTCTTTTTATGTGGAACTTCTGGGGGAGAAGTACCTCGATCGGGCAAAGATATCAAGTTTTCTGGATTCTACACCAGATCTGGGAAATAACATTCCGCTGGCAAGTTTGACGGGGGTAATCACAGCAGAAGAGGTAGTCAAAGCTATAGACGGTCTGGCCATTAAGAAAACGCCTGGGCCAGACGGATTGACGGCTGAATTTTATAAGACTTTCAAATCCAGCTTGGTACCTTATCTTGTGGAGGTATTTAATGGCTGTCTGCAAGAGGGTTCGCTCCCTCCCTCCATGAGACAATCTGCTGTTATTCTGTTGTCAAAAGGTAAGGATCCCTCGATGGTTGAGAATTGGCGCCCCATTAGCCTTCTCAATGTCGATAGAAAGATTCTGGCAAAGATAATTTTCTGCCGCTTGTCGTCAGTAGCGGTCAGATTGCTTTCCCGTCAGCAGCACTGTTCGATCCAGGGCAGGAGCACTTTTTCAGCGGTGTTAGCTGTCCGGGAGGCTCTGGAGCGTTGCAGGGCTGAGGGCTGGGGAAAGTACTTGCTGGCATTGGATCAGGCGAAGGCTTTTGATCGTGTCAATCATGAGTACCTCTGGCTTCTCCTTGACAAGTATGGCCTGGAGGGTGGGTTTATTGGATGGCTTAAGACTTTATACAGAGAGGCAGAGAGCTTCATGCTTGTTAACGGTTGGGTTGGACGGCCCTTCAGGGTTGGATCAGGGGTGCGCCAGGGGTGTCCGCTGAGCCCTTTGCTATACGTTTTCGCAATCGACCCCTTCATCAGAAGGCTAGAGAGCGGACCGTTGTGCGGAGTGCCGGTGGGCACTGCTGGTGAGCCGCCCTTGAGGGTTGTAGCCTATGCTGATGACGTTTCTGTTTTTATCTCTGGGACAGAGGAGGCGCAAGAGGTGGTCTCAGTTATAGAGCAGTATTCCGAGGCATCAGGCTCCAAGGTCAACCGTGATAAAAGTGAAGTTTTTTGGATGAGCGAGGGAGATGAGAGCTTTGCACTTCCGGACATCTTCCCGAGGCCTCAGAAGAAAGTCAAAGTATTAGGCATCGAGTTTGGCCCTGATGATTACAGTAAGTTAAATTGGGAAGCCAGGCTAAATGATGCTGATGTCAAGGTGAAAAGCTGGAAAGGGTGGCGGCTCTCCTTGAGGGAAAGGGTGGACTTGATCAAGACCTACCTGATTCCTACCTTTCTGTATGTCAGCTTCGTTTGCATCTTGCCGGAATCCTTCTATACCAGGATTTATAGTTGTTTCTTCCAATTACTATGGGGGAACAGGCTGAATCTTGTCAAGCGGAATGTAACTTACCTATCTAGGCAGCAGGGTGGCTTAGGGATGGTCAACCCAGTTGTATTCTTCTCTCTGATGTTTTTAAAACACAATTTTGGTAACATGCTGGCAGAGAGACCGCCTGGATGGGTGGGTATTTTCCAGATCTGGTTTAGACCTTTTCTGGGCTGTTGGGAGAGTGGCGGGCCAGTGAAAAGCCTAAGGATCAAGCATGGTAAGCTCCCGGCTTATGTTGCCCCGTGCCTGAAAATTCTTAAACGGTGGCATGTGACAGCAGAGGATATCAGGTCCCTCCCTAGGAGACTCCTGGGTGAAAGGATCGTGGGTACTGTCTTTCATGCGCCACTGGCCTTAAGAGATTGCCCAGGTCATATTATGAGGGAGGGTTTACGTTTAATAAATTCTGAGCGGATTCCCTTGAAATTTGGGGACCAGGCCTGGCTCGCTTTCCACAGTAGGCTCTATGTGAGGGGGAACGTGAAGTGCCGCTCTTTGGACAATCGAGGTTGTCCAAGAGCGGAGTGTCAGGGTGAAGTGGAAACCATGGACCACTTTTTGCTTCAGTGCCCTTTCAATATAGAAGTCTATAAAAAGGTGGGGAGGGCTCTGAATATTCCTTTCTTGTCTAGCATGTCTTATGCTGAGTGGGTGTATGGAGCATTGCAGAATCGCAAGGGATATGATTTGCACACTCTTTTTCTAGTCAGCTTAGTAGTCCGATATTACACCTGGAATGCACGGTGTCAGGTATCCCTTCGGCAGAAAGTCCTTCCTGTTCTGGTGGTGGTGTGTGAGATTCTTGGTGAGGTAGGGAAAATTCGGGGTCTCGAGAAAGACAGATGGCAGAAAAGGGTCTGGATAAAGGCGTGGAGGAATATCAGGCCGGTAGCTGCTGTTTGTTGATCTCTGGGTGTTGGGTTCTTTCCCTGGTTTCTCTCTGGACACTCCCTTAGATTTTCAAGGATACCATTTTTGAAGAAAGGCTACATACACATGATAATCTGTTTCTTGGTCTGAATGTTATTTAAGTTGAGTGTAGAGATGTGTAGAGTTTTTAAAGATGTCTGCTTTATTTAGTGATGCGTTCAAGTATTATTGGTTGAAGTAAGCCTTTATTATGTATATAATATGTTATGCATAAAAAAAAAAAAAAATATCTATAATATTTATGTTTTGTATTTTTGTATAAAAAAAAAGTTGGAATGTGTTTCTTGTTTGCAAGATTCTCAAAATAAAAAATTGCCAACTCAATATTGAATCCTACAGACTAAGACTGGAATGTCATTAAAGTTCATGTGCATGTAAAGCAGACATCACATTACTTTTGGTAATATAGTGTGTGTGTGTGTGTGTGTATATATATATATATATATATATATATATATATATATATATATATATTAGGGTTGCACCGATACCATTTTTTATTGGTGAGTATGAGTACTGATACTTTCGGTCAAATTGCACTGCAAGGAATCACATGCAATTTAAACAGGAATGCAGTGCGATTCCTGTCTAAATCACATGTTATTTCTCCCACTGTTCCTGTGTGTGAGTGTGTGTATTAAAAGGGGAAATTGCCATATAGTGGGCAATTTAAAAAATGTTAGAACTCATAGTACATATTTGGCCACATGCAAAATAATCGACATAGGTGTCCTTGTCCGCCGATGGTAGCAAATCAGGGCCACTGGAGGTGCTCACAGGGCTGGAGGAGAAGTTCTGGGACCCCGTGAGTATAGGGCGGAAGTAATGTCAGCTTGGGGGCTCTCCTCCAGCCCTGTGAGCACCTCCATCAGCCTGGCTCTATGTACTGTGACTTCTAACATTTTTCAAACTACCCATTAGATGGCGCTTTAATCCCTTTCTATACACACACACACACACACACAGGAGTGATGGGGGGAAATTGCATGCAATTCGGACAGGAATTGTACTGCATTCCTGTTCCAATCGCATGCAATTCTTTCCAGTGCAACTTGCGCCCATTCAGTTTGTATTGACGCAAATCACATCACAAAGTATCAGCTTCGTTATCAGGAGCATGTTTGTAATCCAAAGCACTTGTATGTCAAATTATATTTCCCCATAAGAAATAATGGAAACTCAAATGATTTGTTCCACAATCATTTATTCTTAGGTCCTTCAGTTTATAGTCCATATAAAAAGATTATAGCAATGTGGTTGTGTAACCATAACATGTCCATCCACAAATGGAAGCCTCCACAAAGGGATTAGAAGCAAAATCCAGCAGGAGCTACAGAGTATAAAAGAGAAGAGAGGTGCCTCTAAGTGTAGCAATAAGTTGCTAAATGTTGTACCTTCATTAAATGTAACCATATTGCTACACTTCCTCTCTTCTCTTTTATATTCAATTTTGACATGATGCTACTCTTATATCAAGACATCGCTTATATATCAAGTCAAAATGTATTTAAACATTTTCCTTGTCTTGCAAAACGCTCTCAAACCTAGCTCCTCTCAAACCAAGGTTTTACTATGTGTGTGTATATATATATATATATATATATATATATATCTACATTAACAAATATATTTTTCTATTTTTAAAAGTCCTTAAAGAGGAGTCCCCTCTCCAAAAATGAAAAGTCAGCAGCTACAAATACTTTTACTATTAGGGAACTTACCTATCCAGACATCCAACGGTGTCTTCACCCAAACCCATTCTTGAATAGGCTTGAATAGGCTCTCAGGTGCTGGCACCGCCATCTTGGTTAGGAGAAACTGGCAGTGAAGTCTTTCCGCTTCATAGCCGGTTTCCTACTGCGCATGCGCGAATCATGCTGCTCTCTGTGAATGGGCTGGCTGCGGGGGAAAGGATGGAGGGGCGGATTTCTGTCTCTCTTTGCCACAGCAAACTTTTAAAACCAAGTAGTTTCTCCCCGCAAAAGGTGCCAAATGTGGCAGTGGAGGGGGGGGAGGAGGCAGACAAAAATATATCTAGTTTTCCTATTAGCACAGTTCTGTTTGATTGACCGTCTGTCAATGTTTCTGGTAGATTTTACATCCCCTAATACCCCTTTTATCTGGTAACATGGTATCAAGGAATCAGGCAGCTCAGACTGACTTGCCTTGTGTTCAGTACCATATGGAAGTCTTGTAAGACTTGCCGTGAAATCACATGTGCAGAACGTGTGGCCAGAAGAAAACCATGATTACTCAATTCCATGTTGATTAAAGGATTTCTCCTGCTGGCTAGGAGGAAGTACCACCTGTAACAGTACTGGTGATTCTTCTTAGGCCGCGTACACACGATCGAATTTATATGCTATAAAATCTGTCTGCTGGGAACCCGTCCATCCGACATGTCTGCTGGTTAGTACACTAACCAGCGGACATATCTGCCCGCGCATGCGCCGAATGGATTCGACGCATGCGTGGAAGTTTTTTACTTCCTGGTGCGGTGACGTGGCGGCGTCAACGTCACCGCCACGTCACCGCGCTGTCTGCCGGCGGGGATTTTGGTTTGATCGTGTGTACACGGATCAAACCAAAATAGCCCAGCAGACAAATCCGATCAAATCGGTCTGTCAGACCGATTTGATCGGATTTATTTGGTTGTGTGTACGCGGCCTTACGGGCGCATGAAAGCTCCCAGGACATTTGCGAGATCCTCAGGCTTGTCATCATCACTTTTGCTACACTTGTTCATGTAAATAAATAAACAATCAATATCATTGCGTGTTTGTAGATTACATAATAATAAATAATAAAAAAAGATATATATATATATATATATATATATATATATATACATATATATTTATTATTATTATTATTAATTGTCCTTAAAAAAATTAAAACTCAGATGACTAGGAAATTTGGTGGACCCACATGATAAATAGACTTAAATAATGCAGACATTTCACATATACGTGTTACTTGAGTCAACAGGGACTCTGCAAACAACTAACATGAGCTGAAATTCCACATTGCTTACGGCATATAGTACCTAAAGAGAATTTGTCACCTACAAGGGAGCACTACAGTGATTTACTAATATGACAAAGTAACATTATCTTTTGCTATCTGTATTTGGATGAGATGTTACAATATGATAATGCGTTCAGCCTGGGTGCTGCAACTTTAAACATTAACGGGACTATTTCAGGACTCTCGGCAAGTGTTGAATATTTGAAGAGCATGGCATGAAAATTGCGCATTACTCAGCTACTAGAATTTAAAACTTTAGGCAGATTTTTGGATTTCTATTTCTTTTGATAACATTTTAAATAAACTATTAAACAAAAATGTTAATTTGAATAAATTAAATGACATGAAACATATTACATATTATAAATAATACATATGTCATATTAAAGACTGGTAAAACATTTATTCTGATTGTCTTTCAGCATACTTTAATATATACAACACATACAGTACATCCAGGACATCATACCGAATATAAATAAAAGGTATAAAAGTAACATAATCACATTGACGCAGACTCTTGTTTCTCCACATGACAACTTGACATAAACATCAACACGTCTTTCTTGTCTTTCTTCACATGTCTTTGCATCACATTGTCTAAAATTTTAATGGCACATCAGAAACCATTATTATCATTCTGGAAAGGGGGGGATAGGGGAACATTAAATGTATTAGCATATTTAGACTACTAATGAACGGAAGCCAAACTCCAGCTCACACTTTATAATCGGTTACAGCAAACAGTTTTGTTCCTTTTGGGATAAAGCTTTTGCATGATCAAAGAAAAGCTGATCATTTTAATAACTCCTGCCAGTGTTAAATGGTTTGTCTCATCCATGTAAACTGATACATTTTGCTGGAGAGGTAGTGCTTTTGATTAACAACAGACTTGCTGGCTGGTTCACCAGATAAAAATAGAAGAAGGGAAGCCTAAAAAAAAAATGGAAACCAATGCAGCCATCACATCTAGGAATTGGTAAACAGTATTATAATGTTATAATATATATAATATATATTATATTATATGATTATAACATTATTATATATTTGATCAAATTATTATTATATTATATGATTATATATATGACATCATGTTTGCTTCTGGGTTTAAAACTGCTTTAAACACAATTGCTTTATTTATTTTTATATAATTGGGGCGATTTGGATTTGGAGGAAGAGTGAGATGATTTAAAGTCAACTTTGCTTGTTTTGGCCATTTAGTTGCAGTCTTTTTTAATCTCAGTCTGATGGGAACACTGGTTTGCTTCACTTAAAGGGGTTGTAAAGTTTTTTTTTTCTAAATAGGTTCCTTTAAGCTAGTGAATTGTTGGTTCACTTACCTTTTTCTTAGATTTCTCCTCTAAATGTTTTTTTTTTCTTTGTCTGAATTTCTCACTTCCTGTTCCTCCTCAGTAAGCTTGTCCCCATCATCCAAGCCGTTCTGGCTGGGGGTTAGTCAGCCAAAACAGCTTACTGAGGAGGAACAGGAAGTGAGGAATTTAGACAAAAAAATCGAAGAAAAAATGAAGTGAACCAACAATGCACTAGTTTAAAGGAACCTATTTAGAAAATAAAAAACAAACCTTTACAACCCCCTTAAGTAAACCCCACAGAGATTTAATTTCAGTTAGTTGACAAATTGGCAAACTTTGAAATCATTCTTAGTGCCATGTAAGTATCAAAATATATTTTTTTTTTTTCATTTAAATAACATGGAAAGAAATATAAAAGACATGAAATAAAAAATGCAATGCATTTATTATGCCAGCATTGAAGGAAATTTGTACTAAGAAAAAATATGTGGGTTTAATGCACCGAGTACATTTTAAAAAGTCTTAAAATCTCTGGTTTTAATACTTTCACTGACTGAACAAAGTATTCAGAAAGTAAAGTCTGACTAAAAGTGCATGTCTGGTTTTCCACCAGTTAAACTACAGAACACCCTCACTGTATTTTATGGAGATGAGAAGAGGTTTCTGCAATCTAGCAAGGGAGTACGGAGGAGAATTTAGCAGGGCTGACAACACTGCTTGGAATTTTTTTGCCCAGACAAAAACTTGAAGTCATAGCTATGGGTCAGTGGTTGAGAATGTACTAAAGCCATTGTATCAGTATATCTCTTAGGCAAACAAACAGCATTTTTGGAAGAAGAGAACAGCAATTGCAACTCGCCCGTTCCTTTAATCACAGGTTGCTTTTTCAGAACTCTACTACAGTACATCAGTGTTACATTCCATTCTGCTTCTGACACTTTAATAAATATTGGGCATGTTTTGTATGTCAATTTAAGTGTTGTTTTCCAACATAACAAAATAAATAGTTTTTACTGCAATTTGTTGCATTTTTCTGTTTTTATAAAAAATATAAGTAATTATTACTGAATTCAATATTATGTTATGTAAATTTTAATTAATCCTGCTAATATGGACTTATGATTGTCAGTATCGTTGTTTTACATTTACAGTATATGTACAGTAAGCATACAGGTCCATGGTTAGACACTTCGTCCTTATTGCCTTTTGTTCAGGTCCATGCCTTTTGTCAGCATTCTCACAGAACTGTTATGGAACAAGCATCTGCACCAGGATTCCTCAATTCTTCATTCATTTGGCTCCGTGCCGCAGTATTTAGTTTGTTTGAAAGTTTCATACAAGCCTTTAGCCTACATTGAATTTGGTGTAACTGCTGTCCATGGGGAGGATAACCTAGAATGATTTGTGACTTCATATTGGTTGTCTGTGATTTCTGTAGTTGCTCCATGATCATATAAGGGAGATCCTGAGGATGGTGAAGGTACTCCATGTGAAAAAGATGGGTAGTGTGCTGGAGAAGCCCTCAAGTACTGAGATCCTAAGCCATTAGAAATTCCTCCAGACTGAGACGTTGGTGTAATGGTGCTGTTGCTCACTGACCACAAATTAGGATACTGACTGTAAAACAAAATACAAAGCATGAGTAAGTATATTATGAGTAAGTATATGGATATGCATATGTGCTTTAATATATAGCTAATATATAGCTAATATATAATATATTCAGGCGGTCCCCTACTTACAACCATTCGACTTACAAACAACTCCTACTTACAAACGGAGGGGGACAACAGGAAGTGAGAGGAAAGCTACCCCTAGGAATGGAAATTCTCTCCTGTAAGTGTTAATATGGGAAAAGGGTGTTTTATCACCAATCCTTGTTTCCCTAATAACCCAAAATTTTCAAAATCCAATTGTCATTGGGACAGAAAGTGAGGTGAAATTTCTGGACAGGGGCACAGACAGCAAAACAAATGTTACAAGGTTGTGTTAACAGTTCCCTATGTTATCCAAAAAGCCTAAAAATAGATTACAGGTACACTTAAAAAATGTACCAGTTCCAAATTACAAACAGATTCAACTTAAGAACAAGCCTTCAGTCCCTATTTTGTTTGTAACCCAGGGACCGCCTGTACCAGGGGTCTCCAAACTTTTCAAACAAAGGGCCACTTTATTGTCTTTCAGACTTTAGGAGGGCCGGATTGTGGCCAGCAGTAGCAGAAAATGTCCAGGGTCCAGCACCGGTGAGATTAAATGTGGCCTCAGGGTTGGTGGTCAGAAGGAGGAGGAGTAGGGTTCCTATCAGTAGGTGGAATAGTATCCCATCATTGATATCAGTAGAATAAATGGTGCCCTCTTGTTGGTGTCAGTGGAAGGAATAGTGCCTCATATCAGTTGGAGGAATAGTGCCCCAAGGGCCGCATAAAGGCTAGCAAAGGGTCACATCTGGCTCTCGGGCCGCAGTTTGGAGACCCCTGGCCTGTACTGTACATATCTAGATAGATAGATAGATAGATAGATAGATAGATAGATAGATAGATAGATAGATAGATAGATAGATAGATAGATAGATAGATAGATATTTAGCAAATAATGATTATGATTAATATCTGTAAATGGAGTACTAGTGTTAGCTACAGAATAGTTTTTAGAAATACAGGTATATACAGTAGATCTTAAATAGAAGGATAGTTAGCCAGACAAACACTAAAAGGCTGATTTACTAAATTCACTGAAAAAAATGTGTGAACATTCAATTTTCTTATCTAATTATGTGAAAAGCTCATTTCTGGACATTTTGTATACCCAATCATATACAGATGCTTATCACATGATTGGACAATTAAAGTGAATATATTCACAATTTTCTTTTCAGTAAAAAATTTCAACTCCCCTAGTAAGAGCAGCTTCACACTGATCCACTGCACACTGACTACAACACAGTGTACCCAAAATGTTTGTGTGGGTTAGCTGCACTTCCACATAGACTTCTATTATGTCCTATGGTTTTGGTGCATATCAAAAGCAGTGCAGTGCAAAGCCATCTCTCATCAGCTTCAGACACAAAAAAGAAACATCACTTACCTGGAGTTGCTTGAAGATCCACTGTTGTGAGTCATTGGTAGCATTCCTGTATGGGCTGACATCTGGAGACTAGACCAATTGTCATGTGACTGGAGCATAGACAGGCAAGTGGTTGAATTATCTGCTATGCTTGCTACAAGAATTGAAAAAAAAGTAAATAAATCATATAAGCAATAGTTATATATTTCTAATGTTACTCGGGTAAAAGGTAATGGAGATCAGCTTGCTCATATTTTGTTTTTTAAGTGGACCTATAGTGCACTTTCAGTTAGCCCATATTCTGAATTATTATTGCAATAATTGTTGATATGGCTTGCTTGACAGCCTTTTCTAATGTGAGATGCAGGAAGCGTCTGTGTCATAACATAACATTTTTCCCTTTGTTATCACTTCTCCCCTTATACTGCTACACTCCACTAATACAATTAGTGTTATGGCCCTTTGCTGACAGTGTGAAGTACATGAACATATAAAAAAATAATATTATTTAAAAAATGTCTTAGGCCATACATGGATCGAATTTTGAAAGAATTTTATTTTTCGAAAACCTTATCTAAGAATTTTCGTTCTAATTTCACAACATTAGTAAGCTGCAGCAACAGCCAATTTTTGTGCGGCCATCTAATTTGAGTAATCGGGTATGTTTTGAAAAAACAAATGATTTTCTAATCAATGATTGGAGAATAGTGCGAGAAATTTAATCGGAAAAAAAATGTGCATGTGCAAGAAAAGAAAATTCCCGGAAAGAAAAGAAGATTCCCAGCCATGAAAATTATTTTCTTTAGCAACAGGAGATGAAATTAAAGGCTTGGTTGGTCAGGTTTTGAAATCAATGGTGGCATCATCAGATCACAAAACGCACAAAATTTCAGATTTTCAAATGAAAATTATTTCGAAATTCGACCTTGATTTGCTCAGATCCAGCAAATTATAACGCCTAACATTATTTTTTTAAATTGTGAAAGGAAAAAATGTTATCAAGTTTGAGGAGAAATGTCCCTTCTCTTTTTAATTTTTTAATGTATTAAAGCGGAACTCCACTTTTTTGCCTTGCCTAGGCAATCAGAGTGGAAGTTGTTTTGCAGTCCAAGAAATGGATGTCTGCATAATAATAATTTATGCAATGAAGTGCAACCTGGCTGGTATTATTCGGTTGTTCCTCTGCCCATATACTTGATACAAAATTCACAACACTGCTTGGAATTTCTTTTGCACTGACTTACACATGAAGTCAGAGCAACTGTCAGTGGTTGAGAAAGTACTGAAGACACTGTATCAGTTTATTTCCAAGGCAAATAACATTTTGGAAGAAGAGAACAGCAATTGCAAAGCGCTCATTCCTTTAATCACAGGTTTCTTTTTTTCAGAACTCTACTACATCAGTGTTACAATCCATTCTGCTTCAGACACTTTAAATAAATACTGGGCATGTTTAGTATGTCAATTACATTTTTTTACCCCAACATTACAAAATAAATAGTTTTTACTGTAATTTGTTGCATTTTTCAGTTTTTATAAAAATATAGGTGATTATTACCGAATCCATTATTATGTTATGGAAATTGTAATTAATTATGTTACATTAAAACTTAAATGATAGCAAAAAGACTGCAAAGGAGACCCAGGTTACTTGGTAAAAGCCTGGATATGTGCTTTGGGAGCAATGTCCCTTCCCTTTATCATTTTTTTATGTATTGAAGTGGAACTCCCCTTTCTTCCTTCTCCTCTACTCCTCTTCAACTTTTGGACACTTTTTTTGGGGGGAGCAGGTACCTGTTTTTTTAAAGGTACCCTCTCCCACTTCTGTCTGGATCTCCTAGGCAATTATAGAGGAGGGTTGCAGTTCAAGAATAGGATGTCTGCATATTAGTAATTTATGCAATAAAGTGCAACCTGGCTGGAATTTTTAATCATTTACGGCTCTGCCCATATACTTGATACAAAATTATTTTAAGCCTATAGACTTGATATAATTCACATGCTTAGTGTTGATACTTACTTGGAGAATTGTTTCTGTGAGAATATGGGCTCGGGTATGGAGTTGCCCGATGATTTCGTAAAGAAGAATATCTATCACAGCCATGGGAAGAAGAAATAGGTAGTGGGGCTACAAACTGAGAGTGAGGATTAGATGGTGTGCAGAGTTGTCCAGTGCCAGGAATCAGCCAACTGCCAACTGAATTAAGAAAACAGAAGTCAGTTGTATTACATTCAAATATAATTGGAATGCACAGTACAACTTAAAAGATCAGCAGCTTCTTTAAAACAGATCTATCTCTAAAAATCACACCTAACATTAAACTACCGGTAAAGGGAACATCAATTTTCTAATAAAAGCTCTTTCTTGTCGTGATAAACATGCATCTTTGAAGAGTTAAAGCCTAGGCAGCCTAGATCAAACAGACCCTAGCTACCAAGGAACACATAGGTAGACTGCAGAGAGTATGTTTTTGAAAACATGTATCTGTAGTCTTGAAGTATTAGCAAAGCACAGACAGGTAGCAGAAATCTGTAGCAAGCAAACACCAGTACTGTATGTCCACCTGAATGTTATTAATAAAATTCCAGCCCATACCCACAAGGGCTTTTCAAACGTGAACCCATGATGATAACTTTAAATTACGCAGATTATATTTTGTGCTGTGTAATTTATTTATAGTGAGTGTTAAAAACCCAATTGCTCTGTAATGAAAGGCACCAAAACTGCAGATTTTACACTCCAGATTACTTAGCATTGATTGTGTAGGTTTAGTTAAAAATATAGGGCCAGATTCACGTACATTGGCGCATATATTGACCGGAGTAGCGCACCTCCTTTACGTTAGACCGGCGCAATGTAGAGGCGCAAGTACCGTATCCTCGTAGTATTTGCGCACAAATTTGCGCTGGTGCAACGTAATTTCCGAGGCGTATGGCGGTGTAATTCAAATTGGGAAGGACGTGGGCGTGTTCCATTTAAATGAGCCATGACCCCATGCAAATGAAGGGCCGGCCGGATTGCGCATGCGCACATGAAGCAGACCATGGTCAGCACCTCTCTGCGCATGCTCACAACTCGGCACGGCGCAATCAGTGAGATTGGAACTAGGCCCGGTCAACTTAGTGAGCTACGCACAGTGCTTAAATAGACAGAGACAAACGCCCTTCCTTTGCAAAAGTACATCCATTTGTATCCCTTCCTATACAGCAAGGTGCTTTTGTTCTGTTGTTTCTTAGCGTTTGTTGGTTTGTGACATGTCTTTGAGATATTTGGTGACTGTTTTGGCTGGGGTTTTGAGAGTGATTTTTGTATTTTCTGTGTTTTCTTTGCTGTGTTTTTTTTTATTTATATTTTTGCTGGTCATTTTTTTTGTTTTGTTGGGCATTTTTTAATTTTTTTTCCTGTTTGTGAATTATTTTGGAATGTGGGGGTGACATTCCTGCCGGAGGGTGTCACCCTCATTTGTGGTGGAGCAGGGTTCCCCAGGACCAGGGAGAAGTGATCCCCAGGTCCGTGTGAATGGTGTATGAATGTACAGTGACATAATTGGAGCCGTGGCGTTTGGTTGCTGCTCACAAGTCCTGCATGGTGGGCTTGTGCTAATCCAATGTGATGAGGATGTGTTGTGTGTGCTAGGGACCACAGTGGTGTGCATGCATGCATTCTCATTGTGCCATGATTAATGTGTGTGTTTAACGTGCAAAGATGTCTAATGTGAGCTGTCTCCTGGCTGCTCTTCCCTTAGAAGACGGGGTAGCCTCAGTTAGGGGGGGATTGTCTGGTTCGGGGGTCTGGTCATCACGTATGTCAATCTCCAGGCCCTTTCTCACTGCAAAGTTGTGCAGCATGCAACATGCCCCGATGATCTGGCATACAAAGTTTGGGGAATACAACAGGGTACCATGGGGGGTTCTGCATAGGAGTCATGAGATGGGGTCCCAGTGCATATGCAGAGTCACCTTGAAGGGAAAAGACAGGAGGATGTTAGTAGTGCATGTGCCCCTTGTGATTTCTGCATCATGGGGGGGGGGGGCAGTCATGCCTGCCACCCATGTCACTCACCAACCAGCCAGCTGTCCCCATACATGTTCTGTTCGAATTCTGTTGGGATGGGGCTATGATTGTATATGTAGCTGTCATGGGTGTCATGGGTGGTGTCATGTGTTGGGCTGGTGATGTCCTCCTGCAGGCTTGTGGTTAATTCCATGATGGCATGAGGGGTGAATCTGAAGATGCGAGACACCTCAGAATCACTCATGCCAAAGATGTCTATGCGCGTGCGATATATCCTCTCCTGTGCCGTGCCTCCGTGCCCTCCTCTTTCTGCGCTCCTCTAAAGTCAGTAGTATAGCTATGAGCAAGGATGCCCCTGGCATTTTGGAATACAGATTGTTGTCCTGCAAGTGTGGCTGCTCAGCTCGTCGCTAACGGTGTTGCTTTAGCTGACATGTAGACGGATTGTCTAATTTTAGGCAAGCTTTTATATTGCTTAATTTTAGACAGGACGTGCAGCTGATGCGCACAGCGTGTAGCCTGCGCTGCACAAACTTACTTTTCTGGATCGCCGTATCTCCCTCATTTGCATATTTGCCTAGCAAATCAATGGTGTGTCTAGCACATTTTTTGCGCGCACGATGCGCCGGTCTAACGAAATTACGTCGGTCGAAAAAGTCTAGATTTATGGCGTATATCGTTTTGGGGATACGGCGCATAGATACGCAGGCGCATATTTACAATTACGCAGGCACATCTCCTGATACTCCAGCGTAAGTGCTTTGTGAATCTGGCCCATAATACTTAGGCCGCGTACACACGATCGAACAAGTCTGCTGAAACTGGTCCGCGGACCAGTTTCAGCGGACAGATTCGATCGTGTGTACGGCCTAGCGGACAGGTTTTCAGCGGACAAAAGTTTTAAAGCATGCTTTAAAACTTGTGCGCTGGAAACATGTCCGTCGCATAGGTCCGCTGGTTAGTACGCCTAACCAGCGGACAGAAATCCACCGCATGCGTCGAATGGATTTGACGCATGCGCGGAAGCATTTTATTTCCTGGTTTGGTGATGTCGCGGCGTCAATGTCACCGCCACGTCACCGCGTTCTCTATCCGAGGGGATTTTCGTCCGATGGTGTGTGAACACCGCCGGACCAAAATCCTGCAGGAGACATGTCCGATGAAAACGGGGCCTCAGAGTACATTGGTCTCACTCTCCTTTAAAGAATTGTGATGTTGCTTGCATATTGAATTTAATTAAAACATTTTGTTTACTCAAAATAAATAGATATGCGGGTTGATTTACCAAATGCAAATATACTGTGCACTGCAAGTGCAGTTGCTCCAAAGCTTAGTTCATTTAGTAAAGCTTCACTTTGCAAAAAATACCTAATCACATGCAAGGAAAAAAAACAGCATTTTTATTTTCACATGATTGGATGATTAAAATCTGCAGGGCTTCCCCTCAGTTCTAGAGCAACTTGCGAGTGCACTTGCAGTGTACAGTATATTTGTCTTTAGTAAATCAACCCCAGTGAGTGACAATAAATGTTAAAATTATATTCTATTGCATGCCATCCATTTTCAGATGCTACGGTTTTATATTGATATCCTTTTATTTCTATAAACATGTGATTTGACTGCCAAAATATGTTTCCATATATAAATATGGACTTTGTGTCCAAACATGCATGTCTTAACACTGGGCAGACAGCCCTGTACCCCACCTTATCTTAGGGAAATAATGGCAATTGTTCATGCAAATCCCAATGACATTTTAATTTTAAAGCGATCTCCTCTAAATATGTCACAGACAGCTTAGCTGGGCTAATGCAAGTAAATACTTTTTACATTTCCTCCAATATATACACTGAGCAAAATTATAAACACAACACTTTTGTGTTTGCCCCTATTTATCATGAGCTGAACTTAAAGAGCTACGACTTTTTCTAAGAACACAAAAGGTCTATTTCTCTCAAATAGTGTTCACAAATCTGTCTAAGGCCCCTTTCACACTACTGCGACTTCAAAGTCGTACGATTTTACCACGATTTCGTGGCCGTGATTTTGCCGTGATTGGAGAGGTGTTCTCTTCACGGATGAATCCTTGTTTACACTGTACAGGACAGACAGCATGTATGGCGTTGTGTGGGTGAATAGGTTTTCTGATGTCAACGTAGTGGCCCATAGTAGCGGTGGGGTTATGGTATGGGCAAGCGTATGCTATGGACAACAAACACAGGTGCATTTTATTGATGGCATTTTGAATGCACAGAGATACCATGACAAGATCCTGAGACCCATGGTTGTGCCTTTCATCCACGACCATCACCTAATGTTGCAGCATGATAATGTTGCAAGGATCTGTACACAATTCCTGGAATCAGAAAACATCCCAGTTCTTGCATGGCCAAAATACTTACCGAACATGTCACCCATTGAACATGTTTGGGATGCTCTGGATCGGCGTATACGACCGCGTGTTCCAGTTTCTGCCATTATCCAGCAAATACACACAGCCAGCCTAATGGCCCGTACACACGATCCGAATATCGGACAAAAACGATCGTCCGATGATGGATCGTACGATTTTCGGATCGTGTGTACACTACTTTTGAGAGCCGATCACGACCGTTCATCCGATATTTTTCAATCGGACAAGCGCGAAAATTTTCCTCGTACGATGTCAGATCATACGATTTTCGTTTAGTCAGTACAGCCGTCGTCCGACAATACAATACAAATACATTACAACACGTGACATCACTTCCGATCTTTTTTTTTCTGTCGTACGAGAATTTTCGTGAGTTTAATAACCTATTTTATTTTACATGCGATTATTAAGCGAAAAAAGTCGTACGATCCGTCGGCCGATATTCAGATTATGTGTATGGGCCATAAGGCACACCTGTGCAATAATCATGCTGTCTAATCAGCATCTTGATATGCCACACCTGTGAGGTGGATGGATTATATCGGTGAAGGAGAATATTTGAGAGAAATAGGCCTTTTATGTACATAGAAAAAGCCATAGATCTTTAAGTTCAGCCCATGATCAATAGGGTCAAACACAAAAGCGTTGCGTTAATAATTTTGCTCAGTATATATATTTATTTATATATATATATATATATATATATATATATATATATATATATATATATATATATATATATATATATATATATATATATATATATATATATACTAATAATAATGCTTCTACTATTTCTAATAAGCAGGCACTATACATGTATATTTTCAACCAAACTTTCATATTCTGTTACAAGCATCTCTTAAGTTGTTTCTATTATCACAAAAGAGAGAGAGAAAAATAAAACTTACAAACTTACATTGAGAAAAAGCTTGCTGATTATCAAACCCTTCTTCCAAAATATCTTTGCTATCATGCCTGTAAAAAAAAGAACCTTTCCTCAGTCAGAATGCATTATTTATCAGTTTATATTTATATCAGTTGTGTAATAGAAGTAAAGTTCCTGTCCACGCTTAATTTAATTTCAGTAACCTGATTTTAATGGAAGATTGATAATTTCACTGAATTTGTGAGAGCCCATGTGTTCTGTAACAGTGTACCTGAAAATGGTATATGTAGAATGGGGGGTAACAAATGTAAATAGGGATAATATATTAAGTGGGCATATATATCTATATATATAGATATATATATACAGTAGAACCTCGAATTGCAAGTAACGTGGTTAACGAGCGTTTCGCAATACTGTATTTTGAAAAATCCTAACTCGGTTTGGAATGTTGTCTCAAAAAACGAGCAGGATTCAGGCCAAAGCGGTGTGCAGTACCGCGTTTGGCCTGAGGTGGGGGGCGCCGGAGCCGAACGCCGCTGTTCGTAAATGCTCGGAAAGATCCAGAATTACTCTGTTCCCGAGCCTTTCCGGGGGTTTTCCAAGGTCAGCCGAGGAGTCCTTGGGCCTTTCTGGCTGTTTCGGAGGTTCTCTGGTGCCCCCCCTCCGCCTCTGGCCACATGCAGTATTGCATGCCATTGAAGTCAGTGCGGAACAAATTATTTTAGTTTCCATTGACTTCAATAGGGAAACTGGCTTTGATATGCAAGTATTTAGGATTATGAGCATTCTCCTGGAATGGATTATGCTCGTAATCCAAGGTTCCACTGTATACACATTTATTTTTATGTTGTCTTTGTCCTTTAAAGGATTCACGATTCACTCTCTTTGTATACTGATGACCACTGCTTATAAAAAGAGGGGAAATATTCCAGTCCAGACAACTGTTTCAGTGATAATTGGCTAACCAGTGATTTACATTAATTGAAGAGATCTCGTATTTTCTGTTGTGTCCGCAGGAAAGTAAGTGGGAGGAAAAAATTAGCCAATGGAATGCAAAATGGCAAAAAAGCCTCACCTATCTGAAGTAGAGAAAAGCAAACAGTTTTGGCTATAGATATATTTTTGGATCTGAAAAAAATTGTAGGGGAAAGGAGGGAATAGGGTGTAAATACATCTGTCCACTGCCTAGTAGAGAGCAGTGTTGAGCGGAATACGCCATATTCGATTTTGCGATATTTCACGAATATATAGAAGAATATTTGCGAAATATTAGTTAATATCGAATATTTGTGATATTTTATCAAAAAATTTTTTTGCGAAAATTCGCTAAAGCGAATGCGAAATTTCGCTAATGCGAATGCGAAATTTCGCTAATGCGAATGCGAAATTGATTGCAAAATTCTCGTCTGCGCATGCGCGCGAACAACACGTGAAAACGGAGATTATTTCCTATAGGAAGCACAATGCTAAGCTCTAAGATCGCAATACACAGGTCTGATGCAAAAGAAGGGCAGAGAAAGTATTCGCGAATATTCGTAATACGAATATTCGCATTGCGAATATTCGGCAACATAAAAGGATCGCCTCAGCTACTCGGCCCAGGGTCTCTAATCATACCAGCAATGCTTTTAGACGTCGATGGAGATCACTAGGATGTGATCTGTTTTAAAAATAAATTTGAAAAAATACGAATATTCGCAATAGCGAAAATTCGCCGCGATATTCGAGTTATTCGCGAATATTTGAATATGCAATATTCGTAACGAATATTCGCAATGCGAATATTCGTGAGCAACACTAGTAGAGAGGCAGAACAGGGATCTACCAGTGTAAACACGGTGGATCCCCGTTCTGACAGGGGACATGTTAGAGATCTATTTTTCCAAGTGATCAGAAACAATGATTTCTGTCATGTCCTAGTGAGCCCATCCCCCCTACAGTTAGAACATGCTGAGGGAACATAC
Source organism: Rana kukunoris (assembly GCA_029574335.1). Classification (NCBI taxonomy): domain Eukaryota; kingdom Metazoa; phylum Chordata; class Amphibia; order Anura; family Ranidae; genus Rana; species Rana kukunoris. Next base: position 372,641,100 of record CM056052.1, read on the forward strand.
TTAAGCCTTTGAGTACCCCCTAGTGTCAACTCCTTCCCTGCCAGTGTCATGTATTTATTGATCAGCGCATTTTTTAGCACTGATCAATGTAATAATGTCACTGGTCCCCAAAAAGTTTGGGGTCAGATTTGTCTCCAGCAATGTGGCAGTCCTACTAAATATCGCAGATTGCCGCCATTACTAGTAAAAAACAATAAAAAAAAGTCCCTAAATCTATCCCATAGTTTGTAGACGCAACAACTTTTTCACAAACCAATCAATATACGCCTACGTTTTTTTTTTTCAATTTCCATTCCAATTCCATTTTCAACTTTGTCGCTATTTTTTTGTTTATAGCGTAAAAAATAAAAACCGCAGATATTCTCAAATACCACCAAAAGAAAGCTCTATCTGTGGTAAAAAAAAGGATGTAAATTTTGTTTGGGTACAGCGTTGTCAGCGTTGCAATTGTCAGTTAAATCGATGCAGCACCGTATTCCAAAAATAGGCCTGGTCCTGAAGGGGGCAAATCCTTTTCCGGGGGCTGAAGTGGGTAAGCACTTTAAAGGATTATTCGTGATTGATATTTATGTATTTATGCACCAAATGATAATTTAATTTCTGTATATTCTTTATACAGTCAATGATTCTGTTCACTTTATTGATTCACGTTGTAGGAGAAAATTTGCAATTACCGTATATACTGTATTTTTGTTTAAACAATACACCAGTGGAGGATCATTGACTGTTTTAAAGTGGTTGTAAATTCAGATTTTTTTTTTATCTTAATGCATTCTATTCATTAAGATAAAAAGCCTTCTGTGCGCAGCGGCCTCCCTCAGCCCCACTAATACTTGAGCCCCTTATCCAGCAATGTCCACGAGTGCTTTAGCCGTTCGGGACTATCTCTCCTGATTGGCTGAGACACGACAGTGGCACCATTGGCTCCCGCTGCTGCCAATTGAACTTAGCCAACCAAGAGAGGGGTGGCAGGGCCAAATGGCAGCACTGTTTTTGAATGGATACACAGAGCTGCAGCTCGGCTTGGGTGACCCCATAGGAAGCTGCTTGCTGTAGGGGCACTTGACAGGAGTAAGAGGCCAGGAACTCCAGCCAGGGACCCGAGAAGAGGAGGATATGGGCTGCTCTGTGCAAAACCACAAGTATAACATGTTTGTTATTTTATTAGAAAAAAAAAACTAGACTTCACAATCACTTTAATGTTGCAGGCTTCAGAGTTGTCATGCTGATCGTGCACAGGTGTTTCATGCATCTCTGTGCAGGCAGTCCCTTTTCATGTTAGTTGGGATGCAGAGGCTGCACAGACACAGCCACTGCTCCAATTTGACATATCTGCTAGTACACAGCCCCAAATGCAGTCAGGGCACGTTCAGGGCTATGCACCTGCACAGATGCCAAATTGGGAGCAACAACTGTGGCTGTGTTTAGCCTCTGCATTCCAATTGACATGGGACTCCCTGCACAAGGGTGCACACAACACCTGTGCATCCCTGTGTGGGGGAAACACGACCGTCTTAGCTAGTGAGTCCCTCACCTTTTACAAGTAGTGATGAGCGGAATACGCCATATTCGATTTCGCGATATTTCGCGAATATTTCGAAGAATATTCGCGAATATTCGTTAATATCGAATATTCGTGATATTAAAAAAAAATAAAAAATTGCGAATTTTCGCCAATGCGAATTTTCGCTAATGCGAATTTTCGCTAATGCGAAATTTCGCGTTTTTTTTTTTTTTTTTTTATAAAATATCACGAATATTCGATATTTACGAATATTCAGTATATTTTATTTAAAAAAAAAGCGAAATTTCACAAATGCGGTCGCGAATATTCGTAAATATCGAATATTCGTGATATTTAAAAAAAAAAAAAAAAAAATTGCGAAATTTCGCCATTGCGAAATTGATTGCGAATTTCTTGCGAATTTTTTGCGAAATTTGAAAAATACGAATATTCGAAATAGCGAATATTCGCCGCGATATTCGAGATATTCGCGAATACTCGAATATGCAATATTCGTAGCGAATATTTGCAATGCGAATATTCGTGAGCAACACTATTTACAAGCATGTTTGGTAGAAGTTGACATTTCAGAAATAACTTGGTGTTTTATGTCTGTGACTTCCCAAACATTGAAGCTAGGATCAGGACAACAGCCTTGGAATCTTTCCCCTTTATACCAAAGCAACAAGGGCATCTCCCACATTTCAATATATACAATTATTTTAGGCAAACATAATCTTAAGCTTTTCAATATACAGGCATACCCCACTTTTAAGTACACAATGGGGTTTATTTACTAAAGCTGGAAAGCGCAAAATCAGGCTCACTTCTGCATAGAAACCCCAACTTGTTCAATTAAGCTTTGGTAATAAAGCCTGGATGCTCATTGGTTTTTATGCAGAAGTGAGCCTGATCCCCATTGTGTACTTAAAATTGGGGTATGCCTTTCCAAACAAGCCTCTCTAGTCTCCACATTATGCACAGCATCTGCTTCCCATGACACATTCCAAAGTGTTGTGTTTGCGAGTCAGGAGTCATCTATAGAGTCGCCTAGAATTGCTTCTTGACGACTAATCACATAAATCAAATAGAGTAAATGTGCAGTCAAATTCTTGGAACTTTGCACACATAATCTAAGCATTGCCATTAAGATGAACAATAAAGGATGTTTGAAGGGATGGAAAGGGTGGTGGGATGGGAGTCATGAAAGGGATAACCAAGTCAGATGTATTTTCTGATAAAATGTGCCTTGTAAGACTGAAACCTGATGAACAGTAATACCAACATTGTGCTTTTGTTACATAATACATATGAATGTTTTATAAAAAAAATTAACAATTACATTTTGCATAATAGCATAGGTTTAATGGGCTGTTTGGAAAATCTATAAATTAAAGTGACTTTGGGGTGGATTCACAAAACAATTACGCCTGTCTAACTGGGGTTAGACAGGAGTAATTTCAAATTTCCCGCGGCGTATCACTAGTTTGAATTCTCAAACCATGATACGCCGGCTTCGGGCTTCGATCCGAGAGGCTTACGTCTTCGTAAGCCTTCGGATCTACGCTGCCATCTATTTGCGACCGCTGGGAGGAGTTCGCGTCGTTTTAATGCGTCGGGATATGCAAATGTGTTTTTACGGGGATTCACGAACAAACGAGCGAGCGTCGCAATCGTTTTCGTCTATTTTTTTATACGTAAAGTTAGAGCAGCTTTTTGCTGCTCTAACTTTACGTAGCCCATGTTAAGTATGGCCGCCGTTCCCGCTTCGAATTTATTTAATTTTTTATTTTGTTTACGTAACTCGTCGGGACGTGGATCGCCCGTAAAGTACGCTACATAAACAACGAATGACGTCACGACGTGATTTCGCGCAATGCACGGCGGGAAATTTGCGAACGGAGCATGCGCAGATCGATCGCCGCGGGAACGCGCCTACTTTAAATGTTTCACGCCCCCTACTCGCGCGGATGGATTACGACGGGAGAAATACACTACGCCGCCGTCGTTTACCGAAAAAAATCTACCTGAATTCCACGTAGATCAAGGTAAAAAACGGCGGCGTAGCGTATTTCTGATACGCTACGATAATCCATTTCTCTGTGAATCCACCCCTTTGTTTTTTTGTTTTTTTAAAGTGTAAAGTGCATTTGCCTAGGTACCTGCACTTGCTTGCACCAGCCTCTAAGACCCCACAGCGTGGGGCCAGTAATTGGCCAGTAGGGCAGCTTTTCGCAGTGGAGGAGGAGGTGGGAGGAAGTAGTGCCAGCTTTCACATTTCCAGGAAGTGTTGGATCTTGCCAATCAGATAGTCCCGGTATTCAGGAATATCTGCAAGGACTGTAGGCTGCTACAGATATGTGCATTATATACTTGGTGTCAACAGTCATTAAAAAAATAAATAAATGAAAAATACCATATTTTATTTAATTTCTTTGTGGGTCTATATTAGACTTTGGAGACTTAACCTGGCAAATGAGATTAACAAGTTTCCACGGGAAACAAATGTATTTTACTACTGTATTGGTATTTTATCTCCCAACAGAAAGACCACATCATATCATAAGATAAAAGCCAGTATACATTCACTTCTACATGTAGTCTTTAATACCTCCCTCCCAGGCAAATGAGTTAAAAAGATAGTTTGAGGTAAATATTTTTTTTAGTGGCCATACTTTAGCTCAATCAGCAAAATTAAAATGTAGGTGCAATCATTTTTACCTTTCTTTCGCATCTAGAAATGCCTTTGCAAATGGGTTGTGCTTAATTTTAAGAGCTGTAATCTAGAAAAGAAAGAAAGAAAATATAGCTTACGGATATGTTACATCTAAATACCATTTTGTGTATAAATTAAAGCATTGGTGCATGTATTGTAAAATACCACCACCCCCAACCCTCCATAACGATAGGCATAATAAAACCACATAAGTTAAAAAATGTGCAGCTTTTCAGAGAAGGTGTATCCAAGGTCAGTACAGCTTATACTACATCTCAGCAATTTTTTGCACACATCATCTTTGGGGTTTGTGCCAAAGTAAGTTTGGAGATTAAAGGATCACTAAAGGATTTTTTTTTTAGCTAAATAGCTTCCTTTTCCTTACTGCAGTACTGGTTTCACGTCCTCATTGTTCATTTTTGCTTTGAAGTTGCTGTAATTCTGCTCTGATCTCCACACTTCCTGCCTGTCTGTTTCCTTATAACCACGGTGCTGGAAGCTTTCTCACTGTGGTCTAAGCTGTCATTACTGTGTGTCTAAAACTTCCCAGAATCAATCAAATTCATTAAAAAAAAACACTGCCCTGGATTTGTTTGTTTTGGTTCTGTGTCTCTCTCTACTTCACAGAAACATGAAGCCAGTTTAAAAGTGAAACTAACCTGCAGGCACATTATACGATTGATTTTTATCTATTTTTAATCATTTTTAAAAGGAATCAGTTAAACCCTTTTCCTTTAGTGACCCATTAACATTATTTATCGATGCTGTATTTGCTTCTCAGGCCCTGTGCAGCACATACAATGAAAAGTGCAATTTACTGTAAAGCTATAAGATAATGTTATATTTTGTTTGTTGTTATATAGCCTGGGTGTGTGTGTAAGGGCATAAGAAGAGCTTGTTTTAAAAAAAATGCACTTATACTTAAGGGCTCATTCACACCAGCTGCAGCGCCGAAAGCATGCCCTTGCATTGGGACAATGCTGCAAAAGGCTGCCCAGTGCAAAGGCTCCCAGTGTGAATGGGCCCTGTATGTATGTTTGAAACTTGAAAACCTGTGATCATTTAAACACCTCACCAAGTACATGTAAGCTGAAAAGTATTTAAGAACTTTAGCTGAACTTGAAGGCTTGAAGCAGAACGAAGATTGCGGAAAATATTATCAGTTTGATAACCCTATTGCCAAAAGTGGATCAGATAATGTAAGATTGCAGAACTACATGAACTCCACTTACCTCTTCATTCTGATAAGCTGTCACAGCTATGAACTGAGTTTCGGGAAAAGAATGGCTGGTAATCATCCGCTGGGGTCCTCCAACCCTAACTATATGAATCCTGGGCTCATACTTGTGTAAAGAGTTCAACATTATCTGAAAGGATTGAGACATTTTACATTTTCATTACTTATGCAAAAATACATGTATGTGTTAAATAACAAAGGGATTGAACACTCTCAGGGGCTAATTTATTTACGGAGCACAAAATCCAATTATGGGCAAATTAAATTTGTGTGTGTTTTTCTTTATTCCACTGCATATGATTGGTAATTTTAACTGGAAATATTTATTCAGCAAGCTAAGTATACCTCTTTACTCCTGTGGTAAATAATTTCCAAATGTATTGCATTGCTTGGGCAACATAAGTATTGATTGCTAAAATAAATGAATGGATCCGCTTTCCTAAAATAAACATAATGTAGGCAACACATTTTTACAGTTTTTAATTAGTTGCATATTTTAATATTGGGCAGAATTTGCACACCTTTTTTTCCCACGCAACTTTTACAGTCCCATCCACCTTTCTCCCCTCCTGCAAACACCTTATTAAGTTTGTTTTATTACCTGGCCTCCACTGTTCATTTTATTGGTGAGTTTTACTTTGCTGAAAGAGACAGAGTCTTTCATCCAGTGGGCTCCAAAGTTGGGAGAGTCAGGGTGAATATAAACACAGCTGGGAGCCTGAGGCTCTGGTTTTCCTCCTGGCACCCATTCTCCATTTACATACTTCCATCGATGGTTGTCTGCCGCTACGAAATCAAGCAGGAGAGTATACATAGCATTTGGGTCCAAGCCTGAAACATTCACTTTTAACACAGGAAACATTCGTCTGAAAAAAATAAAAATAAATTTGCTTTGTTTACTACACAATGTAAAAATGAAAAATAAAATAAGATCCATAAGTCAATAACAAAGCTTTATATATTGTATAGCAAAAGTGCTGCTATAACCCATTATATAGACCTAAAATCATTTACATCAAGCATCTATCTCAGCACTCATCAGATCACAGAGATGATATATAATGTGTATAATATAAACCTTACAAGAAATAATGATTTTTTTTACCTAAATCCAATCTTGTTTTGAATGCTGTTTAATATTAATATTTGGTAATTTACTTCTTACCATTGTTTTGTCTTTGAAATGAATAATTACAGTGAGTTACTATATTATTAACAAAACACCTTGTTTAATAACATTTAATCTGTGGTATCATTTTTAAAATAAATAACCTAAATATATTTAAAAGTGTGTTATTTTTTTGTAAGCGAGACACTTTCTACTAATAATAATTCCAGTTATGTAACCTATATCTTTATTATTAAATATGAGAACTTACATGCTAATTTGGGATTCATTTACAATTATGTTACAATAATGTTAATTATTATTACAATTAATGTTATTACAATTTGTATCTGAAATTTTACAGCTGTTTTAAATGTATTCTTGTCTGTAGAGTTAAGATAATGTGTGCTGGAAATTGCTTAAAAATAAAACATTTTAATCTGTGTTTTGGTAATTGATCAGCCATACTAGGTTGTATCCCAGAGACAGACAGCTGAACGCAGCATTTATTACCCATGAGTACCCAATAATACAGGTATATATGGATAAGAATCATGTACCCAGTAAAGGAGGCCAATCACTGCTCAACCTAATGGGCAGTGTGTGAGCTAGACTTTAGTAAATTAGGCCTTGTGTCTTTTTATCAAAAGACAAATAAAGTGATTCAAAAGGAGGTGTTAGAAAGGAAATGAACTATACTCCTTGTTTATTACCTTTCAACTCAGTGCCTTCTTTTGTCTTTAATTTAAGGTCAAAGAGCTCATCTACTGAGAAGAAGCAGCTTTAATTACTTTGCTACTGGAGCCACACGATTCATCCATGCAATGACCTCTTACATCTATACTATAATATACATTTATAGAGTTTCCCGTTATATACAGTACATGCATGTTATCTCAGTCTACAAAGTCCTTTTGTGTACAGAAAATCTGTCCTGCGTGCACTGTAGTGATGTGCATATTTGTGCTCTTGTCTTTGAACTTTCTTTGCAATCAATGAACTTGATATAGGCCACGTACACACCACCGTTTTGCCGAGAAAATCGGTCATGTGTATGTTTTTCGTCGAGAAAACTGTTGTGGATCTCGACGAGAAAAAAAGAGAACATGCTCTCTTTTTTCTCATTGGGAGTCTCAATTTCCTTGTCGTGCTTCTCATCAGGCTGGTTTACAACGAGAAACACGTTTGTGTCTATGCTTAGAAACCCGCGCATGCTCAGAATAAAGTATGAGACGGGAGCGCACCTTCGGTAAAAGTAGTTTTCGTAATGGAGATAGCACATTCGTCATGCTGTAACGGACTGAAAAGTGCGAATCGTCTCTCTCCAAACTACTTTACTAACACGCGGTAACACTAGCAAAAGAAGAAGGGTTGCGCCAGTGGAATCGAACTTCACCCTGTATAGTGCCGTTGTACGTGTTGTACGTCACCGCGTTTGAGAATGACGAGATTTTGTCTTGACAGTGTGTGTGTGCAAGGAAAGCTTGACAAGATTCTTGTCAAGCCTGAGGCCTCGTACACACGACCAAGAATCTTGTCGTAAAATAAACATTGTTTTTCTCGGCGAGGTTCTTGTCAGGCTTGTCGAGAATCTTGTCAAGCTTTCTTTGCATACACACTGTCAAGACAAAATCTCATCGTTCTCAAAGCGTACGACGACACCATAAAGAGGAAGTTTGATTCCATTGGTGCCATCCTTGGAGCTGCTTTTGCTAATTTAGTGTTAGTGTGTGTTAGTAAAAGTTTGGTGAGAGACGATTCACGCTTTTCAGTCTGTTACAGCATGACTAATGTGCTATCTCCATTACGAATTATACTTTTACCGAAGGTGCGCTCCCGTCTCATACTTTATTCTGAGCATGCGCGGGTTTCTAAGCATACACACAAACGTGTTTCTTGTCATAAACCAGCCCGACGAGAAACACGATGAGGAAATCGAGACTCACGACAAGAAAAAAAAAGACATGTTCTCTTTTGTTCTCGTCAAGATCCATGACAGTTTTCTCGATGAAAAACATACACACGACCATTTTTCTCGGCAAAAATGGTCTGCCAGCATTTTTCTTGATGGATTTTGCCAAGGAAAATGGTTGTGTGTGCGAGGCGCGACAAGAACCTTGTCGAGGAAAACAACGTTTCTTTTATGACGAGATTTCCCCTGCATTGTTAAATGATCTTTATGGATCTTGTATTGCACGTGACTTAATAAATTAAGTTGCCAGAGCTTCACTTTATTCATTAAGTGCTTGCCGACCAGCCGCCACAGTTATACGGCGGCAGGTCGGCTCTCCTGGGCGAGAGCCCGTAGCTCTACGTCGGCACTTCATGCGGCCACTAGGGGGCACGTGCGCGCCACCGGCGGCCCGCGCGCACCCCCCGCTCGCCCCCGAGTCCTGTGCGCCAGGCTCACACGATCGCTCGTTACAGAGTGGGGATCGGGAGCTTTGTGTGTAAACACATAGCTCTCGGTCCTGTCAGCGGGGGAAACGCTGATCTCCTGTTCATACAATGTATGAACAGAAGATCAGTGATTTCCCCTAGAGAGTCCACCCCCCCATACAGTTAGAACACACCCAGGAACACACTTAACCCCTTCCCCGCCCCCTAGTGTTAACCCCTTCACTGCCAATGGCATTTTTATAGTAATCCAATGCATTTTTATAGCATTGATCGCTAAAAAAATGCCAATGGTCCCAAAAATTTGTCAAAAGTGTTCGAAGTGTCCGCCATAAGGTCGCAGTACTGAAAAAAAACGCTGGTCGCCGCCATTACTAGTAAAAAAAATAATAATAAAAATGCCATAAAACTACCCCCTATTTTGTAAACGCTATAACTTTTGCGCAAACCAATCAATAAACGCTAATTGCGATTTATTTATGAAAAATATGTAGAAGAATACGTATCGGCCTAAACTGAGGAAAAAAACGTTTTTTTTATATATTTTTGGCGGATATTTATTACAGAAAAAAGTAAAAAATATTGCATTTTTTTCAAAATAGTTGCTCTATTTTTGTTTATAGCGCAAAAAATAAAAACCGCAGAGATGATCAAATACCACCAAAAGAAAGCTTTATTTGTGGGAAAAAAAGGACGTCAATTTTGTTTGGGAGCCACGTCACACGACCGCGCAATTGTCAGTTAAAGCGACGCCGTGCCAAATCGCAAAAAGTGCTCTGGTCATTGGGCAGCAATATGGTCCGGGGGTTAAATGGTTAAGCTAATTGAAAATTATTCAATTTATTATTAATTTAACACCAGTGTACCAGTGTCCAATACAGTCCCGGTATGCCTATTGTGAGACTCCATGCACACTGGCTTAAAAAACTTTGCTTCTACAGGAGTTTTGTGTTCTGCCTGTATAAGCAACTCAATGTTATCCTATGTGTCCATGCACATTAGGACATTTACAGGCATATTTTTGAGCTCAAGCTTTACAGGCAGGAAAGAAAACCCTTCTGGTTTGTGTTTCTGATTGGAGCTTTCTGGCAGAAAAAAACACAAAACTCTTCTAAACGAGTCTAAACTTTGTACGCAAAATGCTCTATATAAACGTTTTTTAAGGGGAGTTTTTTAAGCCCAGTGTGCAGTGTGCATGGAACCTGAATAAGCACTAAGTATTGATAAAAATGCATGTTTACAGGTTTTCTAGAAAGACATAGGCCCAGATTCAGAGAGAATTGGATTCTCGTAGCGTATCAGAAATACACTACGCCGCCGTTTTTTACCTGGCTCTACGTGGAATCCAGGTAGATTTTGTCCAGTAAACGACGGCGGCGTAGTGTATTTCTCCCGTCGCAATCCATCTAGACGAGTAGGGGGCGTGAAGGATTTAAAATAGGCACGTTCCCGCGGCGAGAGAACTGCGCATGCTCCGTTCGCAAATTTCCCGCTGTGCATTGCGCGAAATCACGTTGTTACCTCATTCGTTGTTTGAGTAGCGTCGTTTACGGACATTTCTATTCCCGAACGAGTTACGCAAAAAAAAATAAAAAATTTAAATTCGACGCGGGAACGACGGCCATACTTAACATGGGCTACGCACCGTTAGACCAGCAAAAAGCTGGTCTAACAGTACGTAAAAAAAAACAGACGTAAGCGATTGCGAAGACCGCTCGTATCTTCGTGGATCGCCCTAAAAACACATTTGCATATCCCGACGCATGAAAACGACGCGAACTCCTCCCAGCGGCCGCAAAAATATCGCAGCGTAGATCCGAAGGTTTACGAAGACGTAAGCCTCTCGGATCGAAGCCCGAAGCCGCCATATCATGGTTTGAGGATTCAAACTAGTGATACGGCGCGCAAAATTTGAAATTACTCCTGTCTAACACCAGTTAGACAGGCGTAATTGCTTTATGAATCTGGGCCATAGTGTGTATGTATCCTAAATATAGACACACACATAAAGATATATGTATGTTTTGTGTATCCAGAGGTTCATTTTCTAAACCCCTAAATGCCTATTAGAAAAGTTTATCTATGTGAATCTTTCATCTCTAAATCTAGTTATGTTGTAGATAAGGCTGGCACAATGAAGCTGATTTACTAAAGTAATTGGGGAATGTTCATTCAATTACTTGAGTGAAGATTAACTTTATTTATCTAATCGTGTAAAAAAAGCAAAATTCATGTATACTTTATTGGCACATGATTGGGTATTTATAGCAAACACAAAGCTACAACTAATGAGTGAATATTCTTAGCTCCTTTGGTAAACCAGCTTCAATGCAGCAATCACATTGGAATCAGCAGTTTATGCATCTTTATTGTATAATTGCTGCATATAGTTTATAATAACAAGAAACAGCTATTAATATTATCAGATCATTTTGACATTAAGCATTAAACAAAGCATTTCTTGGAATGTCTGTCTATCTACGTTATTTTCCAAAAAGTAGTCTTTGGAAGGTAAACAATTATATTTTTCCAAAAATGTATTTATCTTAACATTAGTAATTGTAATAAATGTTACTTTCTCAAATAGGAAGCTTCCAAAAATGTATAGCTTATTCCGCGTAAAAGAAAATTGGAAGAACTTCCAGAGTCAAGAAAGAACTTCTTACTATATAGTCTTACTCCTACCTTCCATTTTTAGTGACAATCATCTCATTGGTGAGCTCCTTGAATCTCTGCCACAGTTCCTGTTCCTCCAGAGAAACTTTAAGATCTCTTTCTGTGGGATCCCCCTTCTCACTGCCAGCTTGAAGTTCATTTTCCACCGCACTGAGAAGATGATCTACCCGGTACTGCAAGTTCTTTCCACAGCTATCTGTTGCACTTAAGCTCATCCCTCCAGTCGTGCTCCTTCGACACAAATAAAATAACTTCAGCAGATCCAATGGAGATATAGAAGTGTTATCAGGATTCTGTCAAATATGTGTGATCAGTAGTTAATGTCTTTGGCAATAGTAAATCCAGAGATAATGACTTGTGGCAGCTTGAGGTTTAACTAAACAGGATTTTATTACTTTACTTTCCATTAAATAGGCAGGGCTTTAGTTTGATGACATCACTAGCAGGGTCAGGAGTTTTCTGATTTGCTAAGGTACCCTTTGATGTTTGTCAATAAGCCTTTTGATTGGTCTGCCCTGCACACTGTGATAATCTTCTGAAGTTAATTGCAAGTCAGAGGAACTTTATGCAAATCTCCAAATGTTTGCACCTTTATCAAAGAGCTCTGGTGCAGTGAGGAAATGGTGTGTCAGGCCAAATAACCTGTCTTCAATTAGGCAGGGATGACACCTGGTCACATTTTAATTTGAAATCCTTTTTCCCGAGAGTGAGAAATTTTAAACAAACTATGTATAGAATTTAAAGTGAATGTTTAATATCTTATGCAACATTCCGAGGAACGACAATTGTTACCTTTACTTAAATTTTCCATGTGATATCGATTAAAATATTGTGGTGCTTAGTACATTTTTATATTTTAGCAGCTGCATATAGACAAACTTGTGAACACATCTCTGCGCCTAGATACTGCATACAGTTCAATAATTCAGTACAGTATTACAGTATGTCCTTAGTGATTGTGCCATTCTACTATAATGTTGGTATGGGTATTGATGAATTTAGCAGAAAAATAAATTTTGCTAAATTTGCTGTGTGTAATCTTGTATAGGTTATATATTTTGTTCAAAAACTGATAAATATAATATCGTAATGATATATTGCATAACTTTTTTTTATTTTTTATGAATACATGGAATGTATGTACACTAAATGATTACATGTGGTTATTATGACTGTAAATATTAAGTAGTAATTACTTTAAAGAACAAATTATAACTACAAGGTTTTGATTGTATGTTAGAACCCTGATGGCTCCATTTTCCCCTGTCATAATCATTTGAGACACAATAGGACTGTGTGCCTACTCCCCCACCCAACCCAGGAACCCCTTGGCCCCCTCTGTACCCCCTAAAATACCCACTACCTATGTCATCTGGTTGAAAAGGTGGTTACTACCACATAATGTACATTTTGTATCTGTAGTACAGCAACAAATATATTTACAATAATTCATACTAGGTCACACTTATAATGTAACTTTATCTATATATGAATGTACATCTGTTTTTGTACACTACCCTTAAAACTTAAGAAAAACTTTAAAAATAAACAAATAAATAACAACTAGTTAATTTTAACATTGAATATGCTCACATTACAATATCAATATATTAGGGTGGTTAATTTCAGTCTCGCAAAACTAGCTAATGCAATGTAGGAGAAAGTGCTTGTTTGCATTCTAAATCTATTCATGCCCATCTCTCAGAATTGTGTGTAAAAGTAGACTTGCTGACAGTGTCTGTGCTGTATGTTGTGGGGGTGCTTTATTACTTACTGTGAGAATCTGTGAATGGCAGGAGAAAGGTGACAATGGACAGGAAACTGTTCAATGGGATCTCTTTAAACATTCCCAGCCTCTTTAGACACATGCTGGAGATAAAAAGAAATAGTGTAAAAGCTATGATTTTGTTTTCCATGTTTAACTACCACTATCCTTTATGTTAGAAGTTGCAATAATAAATTTAGTGTGTCCAGTATACGGCATATCCAGTAAATAGTTTATGTTGCTGGTATAACACATTACCTAAACCAAGGAGTGCTTTTATCATGACTACAACTGTACTAGATTCACGTCTTGTGCCTGTGTATGTGTGTATTTATATTCAATATTACTAAGTAGAGAATGTTCAGCAAGCATAGTGAATGTACAGTATGGAAAGTGTGTTCATTTTGGGTATGTATGATATACAGAAAAAGTAGAGGATGTGCATTTCACAAAGGAAATGTCAGTAAATAAAGTGAACCTGTGCTTGCTTTGAATACACATTCTTCTGCTAGCAAATATTCATTTTTTTATTCTCCTTTTACATAATTGAGTATTAAAAGTGAACACAGGTTTACTTTATTTACTAACATTCACTTTGTTAAATGAACAGTCTCTACTCATTTAGCAAATTAACTTGTGTGAATACAATATCTATATCTGTACTTTCACATAATCAGATGTTTGAAGTGAACACAGGCTCACCTCATTTGCTACGCTAGGTGAACATTTACTTTGCAAAGCGAGAATTTTCAATTCTTTTAGTGAATCGATATCTATCTATCCATCTATCTATACAGGTCTATTTAGTTTCATTAATGTTATTGGCTTGCATAGTTTTCATTCTTATGTTAAAGGGGTTGTAAAGGTAAAAAAAAAATCACCTTAATGCATCCTATGTGAATTCTGTGGATTAGCGCCCGAGCCCCCCATTGACTTACTTGACCCCTCGAAAATCCTGCGCTGTGAACGCACAAGCCCTGTACACACGATTAGTCAAACCGATGAGAACGGTCTGATGGATTTTTCCATCAGTTAACCGATGAAGCTGACTGATGGTCTGATGTGCCTACACACCATCGGTTAAAAAAAAAACCGATAATGTCAGAACGCGGTGACGTAAAACACAACGACGTGCTGAAAAAATGAAGTTCAATGCTTCCAAGCATGCATCGACTTGATTCTGAGCATGCGTGGATTTTTAACCGATGGTCGTGCCTACAAATGATAGTTTTTTTTTCTATCGTTTAGGTATCCATCGGTTAAATTTAAAATAAGTTTGACGTTTTTTTAACTGTTAAATAACGGATAAATAACCGATGGCGCCCACACACGATCGGTTTGGTCTGATAGAAATGGTCCATCAGACCGTTCTCATCGGTTTGAACGATCGTGTGTGCGCGGCCACAGGCTTCTCTGCTCATTCATTGGTTGATTGAAAGCAATGCAGCCATTGGCTCACGCTGCTGTCAATCACATCCAATGACGCGGCATGCCAGGGGCGGGGCCGAGTGATACAGTGAGGGGCTATAGCCACCGGTTGTATCACTGGGGCACGCCTGCAAGAACTAACCACCAAGGTGGTTAGTTCTTGCAGGGAGGAGCCGAGACAGACGCCAAGGGACCCCAGAAGACCAGGTTCTGGGCCACTCTGTGCAAAACGAGCTGCACAGTAGAGGTAAGTATAACATGTTTGTTAAAAAAAATGTTTTATCTTTAGTGTTCCTTTAATGTCATTTGAATACTATATGCACATACTAAAAAAGGAATTGAACAAGAAGGGTTGAGGAGGGACCTCTTCCCAACTTTAGGGATCTTTATGTGAGGTATCAATCTTAGTAATAAGGTAGGCACACGTATGTTGATTATCAAAATTAGAAAATTGAATTTACATAAAAACAAAGTTATATATACAGATAGAACAAGGTGAATAGACGACCACAATATTTACAAACAAGGCACAAACGAGGTTTGATACGCTATTGCCAACTAGTTTCGCATTTATATGCTTCTTCAGGGCTTTGCACCTTGGTCTCTTCTGAAAGATAGTCGTCTGTATATAATAATAAATGCCATTAGAGAAAAACAGCAAATATAACAAATTTGTATAGAATTTTTCATATAAAGTATCAACATTTCACCAATAGTTAATACTCAATGATAAATGAACATCATACAGTATAAATAAAGACGTGTGCTTACCAATCCTGTTTGTAAGTTAATGTGACTAGACAAAAAGTCGCGCCGCCCCTCTCATCCCTGCAGCATAAGACCAAACCCAAAAGGCGGAAAAAGAACCTGTGGAAGCCAGATCCACCTGGTCATGCAATGTGGGTGATAGGGTGTTGAGGTTTTGTACCACTCCCAAACTTGAATTCTGAAAATTATCAGAAATGGATATATAAAAGAAAATGTCCTAGGTTCATGATAGAATGTTCTTGATTCATGTTATTTAATTTTATATCAAGTGCTAGCACAAGCATTTAATTTAATTTTTATCAAATCATATATTGTTATTAATTGTATATCAAAAAAATATAAATAAAATATTAATATATTTATTAATTAACTGAAGGGAAACTGAAGTCTTAACAAATTAGCATACAGTATAATTTATGAAATTAATAGATTTCATGATGGTCATAATACCCCATAGTAAGGATATAATGCCAGGGGAAAAAGTCTAACAGCTATACCCTATTTTACCGCTAGGTGATGTTCCAAACAATAATGTGATAATATTATTATTAGTAAATGCTATAAGCTGTCTCTTGGTTGTTATTATTCCAAAGAGAAGCAGGTGAAACAGTTTATCCATGATAATGGTAACAATGAAATATCAACATTACCTAGCAGGCAAAGATGTATCATTTTGGATGCACCAGTAAAGAAATAAGGTTTGTTGTAAGCTGAATGTTTACATAGATAGTAACGAATATAGGAGTTATTACCTTCTTTTAGCAGGTGGTAATGATAGGAGTCATGAGACGGGTAAAGTCCTTTGGTCGCAATGTGACCCAAGTTCCGATGGATGGTGGTATACCTCGTGCATCCAGAGCGGCGTCTGACGTGAGGATTGTCAGCGCCACTTTTTAAATGCTCACCCTCACCGGAAGTGAAAGGTCACTAGTGACCTCTGACATCACTTCCGGTCCGTGCGTCCCAACAGATGCGCGCGCAGACCCGGAAGTGAGGACAGTCGAGCGGGCGTGAGGCACAAACAAAGACGCTGTACGTCCCCGCGAGTGGCCAGCACCTATTGGCAGATGGCCAATCCAAGGCAGGTAGGCGGCGCATTCCCTCCGTTTAGAAAAAGACGGAGGGAAGGGAGGGCCATTCCCTGAAAATCAGGTTAGCCTTCCCTTGAGACGCACAATCAACCACATAAGACAGATCCCGCTCAGGTATTAGTCCAAGTCAGCAGGAACCAGTGAGGCGCTCGTCACATAAATCAAACTAGGATAATAACAGAACATTAATATCTTTTTATAAATAGATTGTATATACATCACCATAGTGTGCGATACATGTTTAATGCGGTATTTCTGATCAGTGGATTCAGGTTTAGCTAACGAAGTAGACAGACATTACAAGCAGTTAGATAGATAGATCAGAATTCAAGAATAAAAAACAACAAACAAAAAACAAATATAATGAATACATATATTGTATATTATACAACAGCTATTCTTTCAAGGATGTATGGGACTGATAGTGGTTTAAGGGTCCACCACAGTTATCCCATACAGCCTTGAGAGAGGAACCAAAAAGTTATGGCCCTTTAACATAGAAACATTAATATCCCATTTTCATTTTTAGAGAAATGACCGGTATGATAATGAGGTATTAAGGCCAGGGGGGTAGGTTGCTCTCTGATTGAAAATCCAGCGTGCTTCGCGTTGTAGGATTTTTTTGTCAAAGTCACCGCCCCTTTCTGGCACGGAGATTACCTCCAATGCAAAAAAAGAAAGAAACAAAGGATCATAGCTATGGTGTAGTCCTATGTGGTTACAGATTGGAGTATATAGAAGGCCAGCATCCAAGTAATATAGGTGATCCTGGATTCTTCTAGCGAAGGGGCGTTTGGTTTTACCGATGTAGAAAGCACCACATCGGCAACTAGCCAGATAAACAATGCCGATGGTGGTGCAATCCGCAAAGGTTTTGGACTTCAAAAAGCCTCCTCTTGGTAATGGACATCTATCACCCTCCTGAATCCAGGGGCAGTATTTACAGTTCCCACATCTGTAGGTTCCAAACCCACCCGAGGCTTCTATGTTTGTTGGTTCAGGGGTGAAATGGCTGTGTATCAAGTTATCTTTAATCGATCTAGATTTTCTGTAGACAAATTTTGGAACCTACAGATGTGGGAACTGTAAATACTGCCCCTGGATTCAGGAGGGTGATAGATGTCCATTACCAAGAGGAGGCTTTTTGAAGTCCAAAACCTTTGCGGATTGCACCACCATCGGCATTGTTTATCTGGCTAGTTGCCGATGTGGTGCTTTCTACATCGGTAAAACCAAACGCCCCTTCGCTAGAAGAATCCAGGATCACCTATATTACTTGGATGCTGGCCTTCTATATACTCCAATCTGTAACCACATAGGACTACACCATAGCTATGATCCTTTGTTTCTTTCTTTTTTTGCATTGGAGGTAATCTCCGTGCCAGAAAGGGGCGGTGACTTTGACAAAAAAATCCTACAACGCGAAGCACGCTGGATTTTCAATCAGAGAGCAACCTACCCCCCTGGCCTTAATACCTCATTATCATACCGGTCATTTCTCTAAAAATGAAAATGGGATATTAATGTTTCTATGTTAAAGGGCCATAACTTTTTGGTTCCTCTCTCAAGGCTGTATGGGATAACTGTGGTGGACCCTTAAACCACTATCAGTCCCATACATCCTTGAAAGAATAGCTGTTGTATAATATACAATATATGTATTCATTATATTTGTTTTTTGTTTGTTGTTTTTTATTCTTGAATTCTGATCTATCTATCTAACTGCTTGTAATGTCTGTCTACTTCGTTAGCTAAACCTGAATCCACTGATCAGAAATACCGCATTAAACATGTATCGCACACTATGGTGATGTATATACAATCTATTTATAAAAAGATATTAATGTTCTGTTATTATCCTAGTTTGATTTATGTGACGAGCGCCTCACTGGTTCCTGCTGACTTGGACTAATACCTGAGCGGGATCTGTCTTATGTGGTTGATTGTGCGTCTCAAGGGAAGGCTAACCTGATTTTCAGGGAATGGCCCTCCCTTCCCTCCGTCTTTTTCTAAACGGAGGGAATGCGCCGCCTACCTGCCTTGGATTGGCCATCTGCCAATAGGTGCTGGCCACTCGCGGGGACGTACAGCGTCTTTGTTTGCGCTTCACGCCCGCTCGACTGTCCTCACTTCCGGGTCTGCGCGCGCATCTGTTGGGACGCACGGACCGGAAGTGATGTCAGAGGTCACTAGTGACCTTTCACTTCCGGTGAGGGTGAGCATTTAAAAAGTGGCGCTGACAATCCTCACGTCAGACGCCGCTCTGGATGCACGAGGTATACCACCATCCATCGGAACTTGGGTCACATTGCGACCAAAGGACTTTACCCGTCTCATGACTCCTATCATTACCACCTGCTAAAAGAAGGTAATAACTCCTATATTCGTTACTATCTATGTAAACATTCAGCTTACAACAAACCTTATTTCTTTACTGGTGCATCCAAAATGATACATCTTTGCCTGCTAGGTAATGTTGATATTTCATTGTTACCATTATCATGGATAAACTGTTTCACCTGCTTCTCTTTGGAATAATAACAACCAAGAGACAGCTTATAGCATTTACTAATAATAATATTATCACATTATTGTTTGGAACATCACCTAGCGGTAAAATAGGGTATAGCTGTTAGACTTTTTCCCCTGGCATTATATCCTTACTATGGGGTATTATGACCATCATGAAATCTATTAATTTCATAAATTATACTGTATGCTAATTTGTTAAGACTTCAGTTTCCCTTCAGTTAATTAATAAATATATTAATATTTTATTTATATTTTTTTGATATACAATTAATAACAATATATGATTTGATAAAAAATAAATTAAATGCTTGTGCTAGCACTTGATATAAAATTAAATAACATGAATCAAGAACATTCTATCATGAACCTAGGACATTTTCTTTTATATATCCATTTCTGATAATTTTCAGAATTCAAGTTTGGGAGTGGTACAAAACCTCAACACCCTATCACCCACATTGCATGACCAGGTGGATCTGGCTTCCACAGGTTCTTTTTCCGCCTTTTGGGTTTGGTCTTATGCTGCAGGGATGAGAGGGGCGGCGCGACTTTTTGTCTAGTCACATTAACTTACAAACAGGATTGGTAAGCACACGTCTTTATTTATACTGTATGATGTTCATTTATCATTGAGTATTAACTATTGGTGAAATGTTGATACTTTATATGAAAAATTCTATACAAATTTGTTATATTTGCTGTTTTTCTCTAATGGCATTTATTATTATATACAGACGACTATC
This sequence comes from Rana kukunoris, assembly GCA_029574335.1. Lineage (NCBI taxonomy): Eukaryota > Metazoa > Chordata > Amphibia > Anura > Ranidae > Rana > Rana kukunoris. The sequence goes on from CM056052.1 coordinate 372,661,065, forward strand.
TTTCAGAAGAGACCAAGGTGCAAAGCCCTGAAGAAGCATATAAATGCGAAACTAGTTGGCAATAGCGTATCAAACCTCGTTTGTGCCTTGTTTGTAAATATTGTGGTCGTCTATTCACCTTGTTCTATCTGTATATATAACTTTGTTTTTATGTAAATTAAATTTTCTAATTTTGATAATCAACATACGTGTTTTGGTGTGCCTACCTTATTACTAAGATTGATACCTCACATAAAGATCCCTAAAGTTGGGAAGAGGTCCCTCCTCAACCCTTCTTGTTCAATTCCTTTTTTATTTACTTTTCATGTTGGGATTGTGAGTATTCATCAATCATTATTGGGAAACATCCTTCCACCATTTCTTTTTTGTTATATGCACATACTGTAGGTTCATTTAATATAAAGCACTGTCAAACATAAACAATATTTGAGGGTGTTACCACCAAGTTAAAAAAAAAAAACTGCCAGGGTCCCCCTTATTTCTTTTAGTTCACCTCAGGTGCAGGAGAAAAGGAGAAAGAAGCTAATCACATTACACAATGGTAGGTGATAGCTGCAAACTTTATAGTGGGCTACATGATAGTTCTCTAATCATAAAATGTGAACTCTACAGCAGTGGTCGTCAACTCCTGTCCTCAGGGCCCACTAACAGGCCAGGTTTTATGTATTACCTTGGTGAGATGCAGACTAGAATCATTGAGCAGCAAATTATATCACTTGTGATGTATTTCAGTTATCTTGCAAACCTGCTGGGGCCCTGAGGACAGGGTTGATGACCTCTGCTCTATAGTATATTAGGCATGAGGTTCTGGTTTGCTGCTGCCATGGGTTTGAGGCAAATCTTGATGGTTCAAGATTCGTAGTCCCAGAATATTTATGTGCAGCATAATATCCAGCAGGGACCCATTCATTGGGGATGCAGGAGCGCAGACCCCCCCCCCCCCCCCCCCAAATCCATGTGCAAGATTTTTTTCTTTCTTTGAGCACATGAGTAGAGCCTGAGGCTCCAATTGGCTTACAAAAAGGGTGGGCTAGGGGCACTGTTCTAATTCTGATTGATAGCTCTTTGGGCAATCAATCTCGTTTTTTTGCTACAAAGCTTCCCTTAAAAATGTATTCTTGCTTCATGGGGGGGGGGGGGGGGGTTGTTGTGGTTTTCATTTATTTTTTGGAGTATGTTGTTTATTTTATGTTGATAAAAAAGCAAGCTATTGTTTTAGGGGTGGACATTTGGGGTTTTAATTTATTTTTATTTTACATTTATAAGCTTGGGGTGCCTAAAGCAGAGCATGCAGGGCCAGATTCAGGTACAATTACAATGGCGCAGAGTATCAGAGATACACTATGCCGCCGTGTTTTACCTGGCTCTACGACGAATTCAGGTAGATTACGGCCTGTAAGGTACGGCGGCGTAGTGTATTTCTCGCGACGGAATCGAAATACGCGATTAGGGGGCGTGAAGCATTTAAATTAGGCTCGTCCCCGCGGCGATCGAACTGCACATGCTCCATTCAAAAATTTCCCGCTGTGCATTGCGCGAAATAACGTCGTTACGTCATTTTTTGTTTGAGTAGCGTCGTTTACGTACATTCCTATTCCCGGACGACTTACGTAAAAAATAAAAAAAGACGTTGAAATTCGACGTGGGAACGACGGCCATACTTAACATGGGCTGTCTAAAACTAGACCAGATAAAAGCTGTAATAACTTTACGTGGCAAAAAGATGACTACAGATGCCGTAAGAGATTGCGAACGACGCTCGTAACTTCGTGGATCGTCGGAAAATGCTCATTTGCATACCCCGACGCGGAAAACGACGAGAACTCCACCCAGCGGCCGCAAAATTATTGCAGCGTAGATCCGAAGGCGTAAGCCAGTCGGGTTGAAGCCCGAAGCCGTCATTTCATGGTTTGACTAATGAAACGCAGCGCGTAATTTGAAAGTACTCCGGTCTAACGCGAGATAGACCGGAGTAAGGGCTCTGTGAATCTGGCCCGCAGTTTTTGCTGACTTGTAACTCTGTACCGGGCTCCATTCACAAAGTGGAATTTTCCTCTTTAAAACGTGTGGTAGCATTTTATTTTTTATTTTTTTTGCAATTCACAAAAAAACGCTACTCAAATAAGGCATGTGGTTTTTCATCTAAATATACAGCATTTATCTTATGAAACCATGCAGTATTTTATCCCATGCAATATCCAGTGGGATGGCTACAGTTGAGAAGAAAAGGTGATTATAATACTGGTCAAAGGGAAGCTGCTTACATAGGACACATATGGTGTATCAAAAACAACTAAAATTTAATTATGTAAATACAAAATATCTTTAAAAAAATTTAATATTGAATGAAAATAGTATCAAAAATTACGCACATATATAAATACCATCTTCCACCAATAAAAATACAACATTATCTTTTATATTGGTGGAAGAATGGTATTTCTATATGTGTGTAATTTTCTAAACTATTTTCTCCTGGTAAGCTCTGGAGAGACCCTGCTCTAAAGTAATTGTTTCTGTGATATTTGGTGAAGTCATTGCTATATCTTTGGACGGGTCTGTTTTTTTCTTTGTAGAGAATAGCCAATGTCATTCTCTGATGTTCTTAAAAGTGTCACTGTGGTATCCATCTGTCAAACCTTCAAATTGATGACACCCCTCTCCTCAAGTTCCACACCTTTGTAAGAACACTTGTTTATTCATAATCCCATTCTGTCTTGCGAATATTTCAGCCAAAGGTATCTCTAAAAATAATTGTGAAAAAGTAAAGTTTCCCTACTATACATGACATATGTTCTAACAGAGGATTAGACCATTGTGATATACATGCACATTGTATTATGTTTGGAATGATTGGGAGGTTTGCAGCAAATTATGCATATGCTTGTATATACACAAAAGGCTAGATTCGAAAAGGTTTACGCCGGCGTATCTCGAAATACGCCGACGTAAGTACAAATGTGCGCCGTCGCATCTTTAGGCCGATTCAGAAAGCAAGATACGCCGAAAAACATGGCTTCAGCCATCCAACGTAACTTGCCTACGCCGGCGTATCATGGGCGCATAGTTACGCTGGACGCATTCGGCGTTCCCATGTTAAATATGCAAATGAGGCGTAAAGATAAAGCACCAAAAAGATGGCGCAGCCAATGTTAAATATGGACGTCGGAACAAGCGTATCTTTTTACGCCGTTTACGTAAGTCGTACGGGAATGGGGCTGTGCGTAGGTTACGTTCACGTCACAGACATTGAGCCGGCGTAACTTAGGTAAAAAATTAGACGTGATACTGAGCATGCGCGCGCATGCGCCGTACCAACGGCCCTTCATTTACATGGGGTCACGGCTACTTTACATGTAGCACGCCCACTACCTGCCTATTTTGAATTAGGCGGGGTTACGCCGGGCCATTTTCACTACGCCAATATAACTTAGGGAGCAAGTGCTTTGTGAATAAAGTACTTGCCTCACTATGTTACGTCGGTGTAGTGCAAATGGGATGTGCTACGCCGAACTAAAGATGCGCCCGTCTTACTGAATCTGGCTAGAAAAGTCTCCAAAAATCTGTTGAAATGACTGGAGCAAATAGATATATATTTTTCGTTAAATGCAATGGGGTGAATTTACTAAAGGCACATAGACTGAGGACTTTGCAAGTGCAGTTACTCCAGAGATTAGTAAATGAGAGGGAGTTTTGATGATTTCCATCATCAAATCATGTACAAATTTTTATTTCCTTGCATGAGATTGGGTATTCTTTGTAAAGTGAAACGTTGCCTCATTAACTAAGCTCTGGAGCAATATGCAAATTGCAGTCTATTTGCCTTAAAGTCAGTGGCGGCTGGTGCTCCATCGGTCGGGCGTGTGGCAGACAGACCTGACCATGGACCCCATTTTGCTCCAGCCCGCACCGCACCCCCATGGTCGCCAGCTCACTCACCCTGTGCTGCCCCCAGACGGCGGCGGCTTTCCCCCTCAGTCTCCTCTATGTCCCGGTTCCGTTGGTCTGGCTTCTCATGCTCACCCTTAGTCCTGATCGGCGCTCGGGGATTGTTGGGGGCCCCAAAAATTATATATATACAAATAACACGCCCAAGCTCATCTATTCACCACACACAGCCACAAAGGCAAGAGAATTTTTGTTGGGCAGTGTAAAAATTGCTCGGACAATTTTTTTATGGTTTAAAGAACGTCAGGCAAAATGGTCGGCCCTCACGCATGTTCACTTCATCAAATCTGGCCCTCTTTAAAAAAGTTTGCACACCCCGTTCTAAAATGTTTAAACATAATATTAATTTTTAATGGTGCTGCAATTGAGGAAAGGAAAAAGTAGGAGATTTCTGGCATACAGGAATCTAATGTCAGAGGTCTGCTGCAATGTCTTTAAAATGCACAGAAATATTGGATGTGATATAGCCACACTTTTCTCAAGTGTCTTCAGCCTTCGTGAATAACAATAAACCTAGGAGCACTTCTCAGTTTAGAAAACACACTGTAATTACACCTGAGAAGAGCACTTCCTTCCTCCTAACTACAATGGTACTTTTTCCTTGCTTTCATACTCTCATGTGCTTCATTCTACTATCTACTTCAATTACCCAATCTTGGAAAGAAAATTACCCTTTTTATCTATTTAATGTGCAGATGTTTAGATAATTAGAGTATTTATTTATTTTTTGAGTAAATGCATGGCAACACACCTGCTCTAATGTGGATTTGCCAATAACTGTACATAACATGCAAGGCAGTGTGTTGTGTTGCCAAAAAAGGGTCATGTATGTTTTTTAATCATTGTTGTGTATTAATTTTTTTTTTGTCTTTTGAATTAGCAGTTAACAGTACCAACTGATTGGGTAATTATAATTCAATGTTAACCTATGTGTCCGATCCTCCTCACTGAGTATTAAGACAATCAGCTAAAGGACAGTATGTAGGTGTGGATTTAAGTTTTAAGAAATAGGGATGAGTGGAGTGATTTTAGCACAATTGATTTACTGTGCACTAAAATATTGGCAATATTAATCTTCTGTTTAGGTAAAATATTTATTTAAAAAAGTCTTTGGGAAAACACGGCAATTTTGTTTTGCAAAGTATTTTCATATTTTCGTTATTGCTTTTGCATAATTTTACTTGTACTTATTGTAGAAACATTTTAGAATACACAAGCAAATATGGAAAAAAAAAACAATGGCCCAGATTCACAGAGCGATTTCGCCTGTCTAACAGGTGTTAGACAGGAGTAATTTCAAATTTCGCGCGCCGTATCACTAGTTTGAATCCTCAAACCATGATACGGCGGCTTCGGGCTTCGATCCGAGAGGCTTACGTCTTCGTAAGCCTTCGGATCTACGCTGCAAACTTTTTGCGGCCGCTGGGAGGATTCCACGTCGTTTTCAGCGTCGGGATATGCAAATGACTTTTTACGGCGATCCACGAAGATACGAGCGGCCTTTGCAATCGCTTATGTCATTTTTTTGCTACGTACTGTTAGACCAGCTATTTGCTGGTCTAACGGTGCGTAGCCCATGTTAAGTATGGCCGTCGTTCCCGCGTCAAATAAAATTTTTTTTTTTTACGTAACTCGTTCGGGAATAGGAATGTCCGTAAACGACGCTACTCAAAAAAAAATGACGTAACAACGTGATTTCACGCAATGCACGGCGAGAAATTTCTGAACGGAGCATGCGCAGTTCGATCGCCGCGGGAACGCGCCTATTTTAAATGCTTCACGCCCCCTACTCGCGTAGATGGCTTGCGCCGGGAGAAATACACTACGCGGCCGTAGTTTACTGGACAAAATCTACCGGGAGAGCCAGGTGAAATACGGCGGCGTAGAGTATTTCTGATACTCTACGCTAATCTAATTGTATGTGAATCTGGGCCAATGTTTATATATGTAATTAAAGCGAGACATATTTTATTTAATAATTCACCTCTAAAAGTTGCCGTCTCATAAAATCAAGTACTATAAGCTACCCTGAAACTCATCCAACACAAATCCTTTAAAAATATTTGTGCACATTATAAAGGTATATTCCATGACTTACTGTAAAATTCCAATCACATACATGTATGTTACACTGCATGTACAGTACTGTGCAAATGTTTTAGGCAAGATGTAAAAAAATGCTGTAAATTAAGAATGCTTTTTGAAATAGAAGTGGCAATAGTTTATTTTTATCAATCAAACAAAATAAGTAAGAAAAATTAAATGAACAGAAGAGAAATCCAAATTGAATCATTGTTTGGTGTGACCTCAAAACAATCAATTTGTCTAGGTACACTTGCACACAGTTTTGATGGAACTCAGGTATTTTGTTGCAAACATCTTGGAGAACTAACTACAGATCTTATGTGGATATATTTTGCCTCAAATCCTTCTGTCTCTTCATGTGTTTCCAGACAGACTAGATGATGTTGAGATCAGGGCTCTGTGGGGACCAAACCATCACTTCCAAGACTCCCTGTTTTTCTTTACGCTGAAGATAGATTCCTAAAGTGGAGTTACATTCATTTTTAATAATTAGCCTCATTGTAATGTCCACCAATAATGCTGTCATACTTGGATATTTATATCATGCAATTACAAAAGAAAGTACCTTTTCTCAATAGGCTTCCCCTTGACTTCCGGCCGTGGCTGCATAGGTGACTACATCATCAGCCTGGCTTGTTGACTCCTGGGATATTTATGTCATTAATCCCAGGAGTCTTCAGGCATCTAAGGTGGGTATCATTGCGAGATTTCCTTATAACAACTAAGCGCGCATCAGGCCTTGTACACACGACCGAGAAACTCGTCGGAAAAGACACATCGTTTTCCTCGATGAGTTCCTTGTTAGGCTTGTCGAGAAACTTGACAAGCTTTCTTTGCGTACACGCAGTCAAGACCAAATCTCCTCGTTCTCAAACGCAGTGACTTCAACACATACAACGGCAGGGGAAGTTCGATTCCACTGGCATAACTCTTGGGGCTCCTTTTGCTAATCTCATGTTACTGCGTGTTAAGTAAAAGTTTGGTGAGAGACGATTTGCACTTTTCAGTCTGTTACAGCATGACAAATGTGCTATCTCCATTACAAATGCTACATTTACTGAAGGTGCGCTCCCGTCTCATACAAACGTGTTTCTCGTCGAAAACCAGCCCAACAAGCAACATGACAAGGAAATTGAGACTCCCGACGTGGAAAAAGAACGTGTTCTCTTTTTTTCTCGTCGAGTTCCATGTCAGTTTTCTCGATGAAAAACATACACACAACCGTTTTCCTCTGCAAAAAAAGCTCTGCCACCAAGTTTCTTGATGGATTCTGTCGAGGAAAACGGTCACGTGTACGAAGCCTTACAGTGTCATTACTGCGCAGGAGCGAGATCGGGAGGTGCATGCTGAGTAGTCAGCTGCAGGAAATCCCAGAAAGAAAGGCGGGTTGGCTTCAGCTGCCCACATCCTCCATGGCAGCTGCCGGAATTGAGGGAGAGAAAAGAGATGGGCATTTTTCCTGTTTGCATCACATAGACTTCAATAGGGTCGGGTCTGAACTTTTATGCAATGTTCAAGAGTTCTGGCGCAAACCCAACCAGGGGTGTTCAACCCATCTCTAATGGTGACTTATTCCACTCTAATGCTTCTACCTGCAGCTGTCTAATGCTTTGTTAATTGATACCTCTCCCTCCCTGGTGTGTGTTCGTTTAGATGCCCCAGGCTCTTTATTCATGTTTTATGCTGTGACTTGACTGCCACTATTTTATGCTATATCACTTCACTAATCAGTGGAGGGTGAAGCTCAAACTTAATTATATAAATCTTGATTTATATATATTTATATTTTGATAAATGTATTTACTAGTCCCCACTGAGCCTATAAAAATATAACAGCTGGGTGGGCCTCTTGTCGATCCGGGTGGATGTCATCTGAGTGTCGCGATCAGTCATTGGATGCGTCCACCGGACACAGCCAATGGCTGATTAGTGTACAGACTTCTTGTCAGTACCATGTGACCGCTGTGACCAATCACAGCAGGTCACTTGACAGTGGTACACAATGAATGGCTTCCTTTCATGCCATCCATTGTGTACAATTGTGTCGTTAGCTGTGATTGGTCAGTGTGATCACATGGTACAGACAGGGCCGATCACAGCCCATCTGTAACATGTGATTAGCTCAGGCCAGTCACAACTAATCAAAACAAAGTGAATACATCAGTTTCATTCAGTAAAATGCTTGCTTACAGCAGTGTAATGCACTGCTATAAGCAATCAGAATGTGAAAAAGAAATTCTCATAATTTCCCTAAATCAGTACTGTGCTACTATGGTAACATGATATTGTTCCGGTCACAGTGTGTTAACAAAAACAGGAAAAACTGCACTAAAATACAATGTAAATAATTAGTTAGATCAATTGATAGATAAAGCTTGGGCTGCAGCTGTCGTGTGATAGCACAAAGATAATCAGAAAGTAAAAGCAAAGCTGCGCCACATAAAAAACCCTGAAAAAGAAAACAATCAATAAAGCAGTTTTTCACAAAAGTTCGGTATAATAAAGTCCATCATATAAGACTAAAGCACATCCAATGTTGTCTATGCAAGGACATCCAAAGCAGCACACCACCACAGTGACATATATTATCCTGGAAGTGACCCCTTCACTGAAGTAAAAAATGGCTGCTTACCAGAAGCAAGCTCAAAGGGGCAATTGGCTATAGCCCAGCCACGGCCTTGGCGTCCAAACGTGCAATGTTAAGCGCGTTCCCCCAGAGCAGGCAGATAAAGATACAACGATTCCCAGTCCACCAAGATGTTAATGGGAGTAGTTCACCATTCGACCACATAGGAGGTTTAAAACAGAGAACGCGCCATAGTGTGATTCCGTTTGAAAAAATTTATTAAATAAAACACATTATACTCACAATGTGGATGATAAAAAAAGTGCATATAAAAGCCAGCCGGCAAGCGATAAAGCAATAGGGAATCTCACCATGTGGTGACGTCACTAAGCGTCTCCCAATGGGACCGGGAATCGTTGTATCTTTATCTGCCTGCTCTGGGGGAACGCGCTTAACATTGCACGTTTGGACGCCAAGGCCGTGGCTGGGCTATAGCCAATTGCCCCTTTGAGCTTGCTTCTGGTAAGCAGCCATTTTTTACTTCAGTGAAGGGATCACTTCCAGGATAATATATGTCACTGTGGTGGTGTGCTGCTTTGGATGTCCTTGCATAGACAACATCGGATGTGCTTTAGTCTTATATGATGGACTTTATTATACCGAACTTTTGTGAAAAACTGCTTTATTGACTTATTTCTTTTTCAGGGTTTTTTATGTGGCGCAGCTTTGCTTTTACTTTCTGACAGTGTGTTAACCACTTAAGCCCTGGACCATTTGGCTGGCCAAAGACCAGGCCACTTTTTGCGATTCGGCACTGTGGCGCTTTAACTGACAATTGCGCAGTCGTGCAACGTGGCTCCCAAACAAAATTTATGTATTTTTTCCCCACAAATAGAGCTTTCTTTTGGTGGTATTTGATCACCTCTGCGTGTTTTTTTTGTTGCGCTATAAACAAAAATAGAGCGACAATTTTGAATAAAATGCAATATTTTTTACTTTTTGCTATGATAAATATTCCCCAAAAATATATATATAAATTATTTTTTTTTCCTCAGTTTAGGCAGATACGTATTCTTCTACCTATTTTTGGTAAAAACATAGCAATAAGGGTTTATTGATTGGTTTGCCAAAGTTATAGCGTCTACAAAATAGGGGATAGTTTTATGGCATTTTTTTTTACTAGTAATGGCGGCGATCTGCAATTTTTATCATGACTGCGACTTTATGGCAGACACATCGGACACTTTTGACACCATTTTGGGACCCATGTTATTTTTTCAGCGATCAGTGATTTAAAAATGCACTGATTACTGTAAAAAATACTCTGGCAGTGAAGGGGTTACCCTGTAGGGGGTTCTGAAGGGGTTAGGTGTGACCTAGGGAGTGCTTTTAACTGTTAGGGGACGTGGCTGTTCCTGATGACAGGGAACAGACGATCAGGGACATGTCACTACGAAGAACGGGGAGATGTGGTGTTTACACTAACATCTCCCCATTCTTCAGCTCTGTGACCAGATTGCGGGACAACGGCAGACATTGAGTCAGCGTGTCCACGGTCACGGTCACGGAGCTTGCGACCACATGGCTGGCAAATTAAAGGGGACATATATATATACGCCCATTCACCCATTTGCCCACTCGTGCCATTCTTTCAACATAAATCTGCATGTGGCAGTCCTTAAGTGGTTAACCACTAGCCGACCAGCCGCCGCAGTTATATGGCGGCAGGTCGGCTCGCCTGCGCGAGATCACGTACTGTAGCTCGCCCCTGGTGCTGTCGCGCGTGCCCGGCGGGCGCAATCACCGCTGAACACCCACGATCGCTCGTTACAGAGCGAGAACCGAGAGCTGTGAGTGTAAACACAGCGATCTGTCATTTCCCCTAGTCAGTCCCACCCCCCTTCAGTTAGAACACACCTAGGGAACATAATTAACGCCTTCCCCGCCCCCTAGTGTTAACCCCTTCCCTGCTAGTGGCATTTTTATAGTAATCAATGCATTTTTATAGCACTGATCACTATAAAAATGCCAATGGTCCCAGAAAATTGTCAAAAGTGTCAGAAGTGTCCGCCATAAGGTCGCAGTACCGATAAAAATCACAGATCGCCGCCATTACTAGTAAAAAAAACATATTAATAAAAATGCCATAAAACCATCCCCTATTTTTAAGACGCTATGGCCCGGATTCACATACATCGGCGCACATTTATGCCGCCGTAGCGTATCTCTTTTACGCTACGCCGATGCAGCGCAGAGAGGTAAGCATGGAATTCACAAAGCAAATGCTCCCAAATCTGTGTGGGCGTAGCGTATATTTCGTAGGCGTAAGCCGGCGTAAGTGGAAGTAGGTGGAAGTGGGCGTGATCCATGTTAATGAAGCGTGACCCCATGCAAATGATGGGCCGGGCACCAGACAAGTACTTAAAATTGACTGCTCATGCATCGAGACGGCCCATATTCACAGACGTCCAATGTACAATAAGTAGGCTTGTGTTCCCTGGTCCATACCTTTGCATGGGTTGCGCCTCATCTATGGGGAATAACTTTACCCTGAATGTAAAACTTACGCAAACCGCGTAAATAATGTGCCGGGCGCAAGTACGCATATTTGAATAGAAAATCAATGGGAGCGCCACATGCGTCCAGCGTAAATATGCGCCCACTCTACGCCGGCGTAGACAAGTTACGTCGGTGGGATGAAGTCTGTTTTTAGGCGTATCTTAGTTTGTGGGTCCGGCGCACAGATACAACGGCGCACATTTGTACTTACGCGGCGTATCTGGAGATACGTTGGTGTAAGTGCTTTGTAAATCCGGGCCTATAACTTTTGCGCAAACCAATCAATAAACGCTTATTGCGATTTTTTTACGAAAAATATGTAGAAGAATACTAAACTGAGGAAAAAAATTGTTTTCTTATATATTTTTGGGGATATTTATTACATCAAAAAGTTAAAAATATTCATTTTTTTTCAAAATTGTCGCTCTATTTTTGTTTATAGCGCAAAAAATAAAAAACGCAGAGGTGATCAAATACCACCAAAAGAAAGCTCTATTTGTGAGAAAAAAGGACACCAATTTTGTTTGGGAGCCACATCGCACGACCACACAATTGTCAGTTAAAGCGACACAGTGCCAAATCGCATAAAGTGGCCTGGTCATCGACCAGCAAAATGGTTCCGGGGCTGGTTAGTGGTTAAAGTAATTGTAAAAAAAATAAAGAAATAAAATTAATGACAGTACAAAAAAAAGTCAGTGTCCTTGATCACTGCCATGCCTGCTATTTGATAATGTTGTACTGCACTGGTGACCGTATGTAAAAAAAAAAAAAAAAAGAGAGATTTTATTTTTTAATTTCCTAATTTTCCCAAAAATTGTGACAAAAAATTACCACTTTAAAAAAAAACTTGCCCTGTCTCTTAATAAATACCTTGTACTGACTACTTTTCAAAAAAGGGGTTATTTGGGGGATATTTGTATTGCCCTGGTGTTTTTGGGCCTCAAGAAATGAGATAGGCCATCAGTACATAAAAAACTTGCCATGACTACTAAATACCTTGGACTGTCTACTTTTAACCACTTGAGGACCCCTTCACGCCGATATATGTCTGCAGAAGGGAACGGCTGGGCACAAGCTCGTATATGTACGTTGCCTTTAACCCCCCTGGTGGTATTCCCGAGTTTGACTCGGGGTTAGATTTCTGTGCTGCGATCGGTAACCCTGAGTCAGAGTCAGGCTCGTCTCGCTGAATCCACAGGCTTGGTTTACTTACCTTGTTCCTGGATCCAGCGATGCATCCGCGCTGTGTGAGCGAGTGGGTGCTCGCTCGATTCACACAGTGTCCCCGTGTGCCACCGAGCTCCGTTCCCTGCGACGTTACGAGGCACGGGGGCGGAGAACGGCGCCATATTCAAAAATTTAAACAAACACAATACATACAGTATACTGTAATCTTATAGATTACAGTACTGTATGTAAAAAATACACACCCACCTTGTCCCTAGTGGTAGGCAAGGTGTCCTGCATGTACTTTTACACAATAAAAACTGTTCTTTCTCCCTGCAAACTGTAGATTGCCCATAGCAACCACAAGTGTCCCTTTATGTCAAAAATGGTTTTAGAGCAGCTAAAAAACAGCAATAATAAATTAGAATCACTTTCAGAATTGAGCGATAGCGATTTGTGGGGAAATTCGTCATAAAAAAAAAAAAACAATGACAGCGACAATTCTGCAACTGAGCAAATTTCAGTGATTTTGATTTGATTACAGTATTGAATAATTTTTATTATAATTATATTATTATTTGTTATAATAATTTATTATATTATAATTTATAATTTTGTTTTGAAAAAAATGTCATACCCGGGATGCCTATTAGACTCTTGTTTGGTCAGATTTAAGTGAGTTATTCCTAAGAATTACAAGCCTACAGTATAAAACGCCAAATTTGTCACTAATCGTCTGTTCCCTGTCATAGGGAACGATGATCAGTGATGTCACACGTCCAGCCACGCCCCCCTACAGTAAAGAAAAAAACACAATAGGAGACACTTAACCCCTTTAGAGCCCCCTAGTGGTTAACCCCTTCCCTGCCAGTGGCATTTTCACAGTAATCAGTGCATTTTTATAGCACTTTTCTCTGTGAAAATGACAATCAAAAATGTGTCAAAAGTGTCCAATGCGTCCGCCATAATGTCGCAGTCACGAAAAAAATAGCTGATTATTAATAAAAATGCCATAAAACTATCACCTATTTTGTAAACGCTATAACTTTTGCGCAAACCAATCAATAAACGCTTATTGCGATTTTTTTTACCATAAATATGTAGAAGAATATGTATCGGCCTAAACTGAGGAATAACATTTTTTTTATATATTTTTTGGGGTTATTTATTATAACAAAAAGTAAAAAAATATTGTTTTTTTTTTTTTAAATTGTCGCTCTATTTTTGTTTATGATGCAGAAAATAAAAACTGGTGATCAAATACCAGAAAAAGAAAGTTCTATTTGTGGGAAAAAAGGACGCCAATTTTGTTTGGGAGCCACGTCATACGATCACGCAATAGGCAGTTAAATCGATGCACTGCCGAATCGCAAAAAGGGGCCAGGTCCTTTACCTGCATAATGGTCCGGGTCTTAAGTGGTTAAAAATAGGGGTTATTTGGGGGACAGAGAAAGAAAAGAAAGGCGCACCAGCCTAGTGTATTTACCGCTTGACAATTTATTAAATAATAGCAATATTAAAAACTACTCACAAAAGACATAACAAACAGGCTTGTCAACAGGTAATGAGGTGTGTACCCCTTCGGACCGCACTCCACAATGGGGGGATTGGAAGTATGTTGCTGCTGGCTGATGCGTTTCGAGGCGTCTGGGGCCTCTTCATCAGAGTAGTTTTTAATATTGCTATTATTTAATAAATTGTCAAGCAGTAATACACTAGGCTGGTGCGCCTTTCTTTTCTTTCTCTGTTTCTGCCAGGACTTCCCCATCCACGAAGGGCAGCAAGGCCTCTGCAATTACCATTCTTGACAATTGTATGACTTTCTATGAAGATCCTTGAATAAGTGTTGGACAATCCATCCGTGCGCAGGAGTTTGCTTGTTTTCTTTTTTGTTATTTGGAGGACATTTGTACAAGAAATTAGATTGACCATCAGTGCATCAGGATTGAAATTTTATATATGTGTATATATATATATATATATATATATATACATATATACATTGTGAGGGATTAGCTCGGTAGCGGATGTGTGTGACCCCCTGGATGGGTTCACTACACGCTGAACTGTACAAAAAGGAAGTTGAGGATGATTGAAAACAAATGATATGGTTTATTTTTCCATATTGCTGGATACACGTGCAAGCATCAAAACGGCATAACCAAAACAAAACCTAAAATAATCCCTTGCCACTTGGGGCGTCTACCTTCCCAACACAGGAACCTTCCTATGGAGTCTGGCACAGACTACTGCTGGGCAGACACTGCTGCTCCTACAGCAGAAAACAAAAAAGTCTCTTTGATATTTCTCACACAGAAATATCCATCAGCACCTCACCTCTTCAGTAGTGTTTCTAACTGCTCCTTCACTCACAAAGCCTCAGGATGCAGCAATCAGTCGTCATCCTTATGGCCCATACACACGATCCGATGATGAATCGTACGATTTTTGGGTTGTGTGTACACTACTTTCGAGAGCCGATCACGACCGTTCATCCGATATTTTTCGATCGGACATGCGCGAAAATTTTCCTCGTACGATGTCAGATCGTACGATTTTCGTTTAGTCAGTACAGCCGTCGTCCGACAATACAATACAAATACATTACAACACGTGACATCACTTCCGATCTTTTTTTTTTGTCGTACGAGAATTTTCGTGAGTTTAATAACCTATTTTATTTTACTTGCGATTATTAAGCGAAAAAAGTCGTACGATCCATCGGCCGATATTCGGATCGTGTGTATGGGCCATTAGGCTGTCTTTAAAGAGGCTTTAATTGCTTCATTCTGAACAGGTAAAGCCTTCCCAGGCCCCAAAACTCTCTGGCCATCTCTGCAGCCGACGCCTAATAGTAATTGGTGAATTGTCTAAACAAGGCAGAAATATATCTCCCATCTGTGACAACACACACACACACAGATTTATCTGATTTCCTGTCACAATATATATATATATATATATATATATATATATATATATATGTGTGTGTGTGTGTGTATTTATTTATTTATTTATTTGTCTATATAGATAGATCTATCTATCTATCTACACTGGGCATACACAGATGTCTATTGAAATTGCCCCCAAAGTCGCCAAAAGTAGTGCAGAAACGACTACTTATCTGTGTGGCGCTGCAAAGTCGACGTCGCACGGTTTCGGACAGTGCCAATGCTGTCAATAGCCTCTGTCAAATCACATGCCAAATCAGCCCAATGTGAATATGGGCTTATTATGAAAGCTTAATTGAACAAGCTGATTGGTTACAATTAAGGATGAGCTAAGGCGTGTTCGCAAACCCTACATGCAGAGCCCACCAGGAAGTCAGGACTGCGCTGCGCTAATCACAGTCAATGAGAAATTGTCCCGATGCGAGGCGGCAGAGATTGGGAAATGTCGCACTGCCTGTGATTAGCGCAGCGCAGTGCCAACTTCCTGGCGTGCTCTGCACGTGGGATTTGCAAACACGCCTGAGCTCATCCTTAGTTACAATGCACAGCTGCACCACATTCTGTGTGCCCCAGCTTTAGTAAATCTACCTCACAAGTCAATTTTGTTTTGCCATATTTCAAAACATTCTGGATATTCAGTTAATAAGTAAAATGTTTCTTCATTGTATTTTAAAGTAATGTCCATCGATGCAAAACCAAAATATTAAGAACCATTTTCTGCATCTCATCTAACCTATAAGTGCAGTGATTAAATGTGCCACTCACAGCCCTTCATTTGACTTTTTATGAACCTCTTGCAGTCCATTTACAAGAGAGCTCAGACCGTGGGGGAGAAAGATAAGTACAAGGAGCCAAATCTTTTTTCGCTGCACTGCAAGGAGAATGCTGATAGAAGGGGAGAGCAGAGAGAATAGCTCATCAATCTGCTTTTTTTCATGTCATTGTAAAGTCACAGAGTGGGGACAAGACTTATAAGTGTTACTTAGTGACTGTAAAGGCTTTAAAAACATGTTATACTTGCCTGCTCTGTGCAATGGTTTTGCTCAGAGTGGCCCTGAACTTCCTTATCTGGGGTTCCCCACCGGTGCTCTTTTCTTCTCCTCTTCACCTAGTGCCTTCATAGCAAGCCGCTTACAGTAGAGGCACCCATGCAGGTTTGATCCCAATCTGAGCTGTGTGAGTCTATAGACACACACAGCCCTGCTCAGCCTCGCCCCTACTGACTCATCACAGGCTTTAACTGACAGCAGCAAAAGCCAATGGCTCCCACTGCTGCTGAGTCTCCAATGAGAAGAGTGAGATATCTGCTGCGGATGGGCTCAGAGCACTGGATTTAGATTGGGCTCAGGTAAGAGTTAAGAAAGCCAACGTGCTAGGTGGGTGAAACGCATTGGTGTAGCGCCCCATGCACTCTCATTTATCCAACCATGCCCAGGCAATCTACCATCTGATTACCCATGTCCATTCATGACAAACAGGAAGTAAACAGGAAGAAAAATCGGAAGTGAGCAAAAGGCTGGCTGGAGATGGATATACACTGAGCTTTCAAATGGGGAACCCGAGTGACTGGCAGCACCAACATCAGCAGGTATCAGCGACAAGTGGATGCAGGAGAAAGGTTTCCCCCAACCACAGAAGATGGTGGACCACTACGTGTGAGTCCTACAACCTCACTGAAGAGGAATACTGTCGTTGCCCTGTGCATCTTAGTGAGGGTCTCCCCGCAGACTGGGGTGACACTAGCAGTGATTTGATCACTGACTGTGTCACTGTGTCACAAATCTATGTGAATAGCCTGGAGTTGCACTTTGATACCCAGTGACCACACTTGGATTGCCCCATTACCATTTGTATCATTCATCCCTATGCCATACATCTTGTCATTGAATTTCCTCCATTTCAGTTCTGAGCCCTTATGTTGCTGCCCATTGTTGGGTTCATGCAGACAGCAGTGGCTCTGAATTGGTGAAAAACACAGGAACACAGAACTTGGTTATAACGTCCACTGCTGTATTTGTATGCCGGTCCGCCACGACTCCCTCTTTTGCACTTAATAGTGATGACACAGGGCATAAGTGGGCCTGGATGTCCTCAAGGTAGGCACCTAGCATTCAGTTGCAAGTGCCCCGTGGGTTACTCAGGAGCCCTTCAGACCCATTTGTAGGTGTCACCTGTTAAGTTTTTACACTGTCTAGAGATTGTCAAGGAATAGGCACCATGATTCATACATGGTGGGAATGCCCTAGGTTACGGGGATTCTGGAACAAGGTATTTCATATTATCAGGAGAGTCACTGGTTGCAACCTTCATCAGTCTCCAGCAATTGCTTTATTAAATGGACTAATTCCACAGAGCTCTAAGGTCACCAGACAGCTGATCCTATATATTTTGACAGGTGCCAGAATCACTATAGCAGCTGCTTGGAAGAAACCATCAGTCTCCATTTTACATATGAAAAGAAAGGTAACGTGGATTATGGAACAAGAAAAAATAATTCATACCATGTTGGATACCTTTACACAATTCACTGAAATTTGGGAACCTTGGTTGAACTATATGGGAATCCCATACAACATGAGAGTTTAGTTGTGGCTCTTGCCTCAGACTGATGTATTCTTTTGGCAGGTGGGCCCCCCCCCCTTCCCTTCCTTTTATTTTTCCCTCTCTCTTTCTCCTTTCCTCTCTTCTCTATTCTCTCCTTTTTTCTTGTTTTTCGCTGCACAGGAGACTTAGACCTCATGCTACTCTCTCCTTTTGTCTCTTGTAAGGTGGATATAGTCTAACTAAAATATATTTATAGAGTTCCCTGTCTTCTCATAGGTTTATAAGTTGAGAGTTGTTTGATAAATGCTTCTTTAGATAACATTTAGATCCTATTTTTTTTTTCTCTTTCTTCTTTTCCTTCCCCCATTGAGGGGAGGCTGGGTGGGGCTGTCCTTCCTCCTCGGCACAGAATGTTCCCATTAGGGGTGTCGGGGTGGAGGGAGGTTCCCCAGAGACCTACCCTCTTATCAGATCAGTACAATTGATCTATTATTTTTTATTTTATTTTTGAAATCTCAGCTTATATTAGAAGGCTTACAAATTGCTTGCTTAATAGGGAACTTATTTTTTGTCTCTAAAATGCTTTGTTATCTTTATTAATTCCCACTCCTCTCAATCGTCTACACCTATTTTACCATTTAAAAGTTACTAGGGGAAGGAGGAGGGGACGTGGGGAAGTACAGATACGAAATGAAATTTATTGTCCACTATTTCGATTGTCAACATGATGTTTCCTGATGTATTTACTGTACTACGTTTACTACTCTGTATGTTCTTCATTTTTGTGTTATCTTTTTTTGAAAATAAACTTAAACTTGAATGATAAAAAAAAAAAAAAGTTTTTTACACTGTCAGGATAAGATGTACATAATTGATGGTTCGGTACTAGAGGCACAGGGTATGCAGTAGACCTGGATGTCCTAAAGATACATAGCATTTAGCTGCAAGTGCCCCGTAGGTTCCCCAGGACCCCTCTAGACCCCCTTTTCTTGTGTCATCAATACTAACCTGTTTAATTTTAGTTTTTTTGCCATCTTTTGTGAATGTTTACAAATTGTTTATTTGTGTGCAAATTTTTAATAAAGCCTATCTTAGGAGAAATTTGCTGTGTGTTCCCACCTCTCTCCTTGAGGGTACGGACCCCCTTTTTTGAGGAACTCTTTCCTCATCCTCTGCCTGTTCTGAATCCTATATTGATCCTCATTGGTGTAATCAATCCTTACTTAGGATGACCTGGAACTCCTACCATTGACCTGGCCAATTGACACTCTGGCCAGAAGGTCCATGTCCCTTCCCTTATCCCCTACCCCTTTTTTGATGGAGCAAGGTTTAAGTTTTTTTACCATAATACAGAAAATTAGGGCTGTGCAAATTAACTTTTAATTCATCGATTAATCTTTAATTTTTTTGATCGATCAAACATTTTTTGATCGATTTAAAATTATTTTGATTGGTACTCACCTCTCCGCCGGCTTCTGGGCCTTCAAGGAGTTTCGTCAGAGCTTGCAGTGTCCATCTGAAGAGCTCCTTTGCTGTGCCTTCATATCTGCATGACGGCGGGACCTTACTATCTGCCACATGCAAGGGCTGTTACACTTTCCTCTTTCAACCTGGGATTCTACAACCATCCACTGGGAGTTGTGATAGTTCCCTTCATGGGACATCTACATGCCGACGGACTGATGTTAACCTCTCCTCATCTGGATTCAGCAGTGGTATCGTTGTACACATTTTTATACCAGTATCATACTTAGCTACATATTTTTATAACTGCTTTTGCTACCGTTTGGTATTACTCGCACCATTTTTACAGTTTATGTAACTACATCGATTTTATCTCCAGTGCAATATTTATTTGGTTACCTTGACTATAAACGTTTTGATGCTATTCCCATCGAGCGCTGCCTTTGGTGTGTTTTTTGTATTCTGCTACCCATTTTTCTAGTAGTTGGTAGCTGCACTGGGAATCAGCCTGCACAGAGATCAGCTAAAAGTAGTTGGATCTGTATGTACGTTTATAATTGATCGAAATTAGTCGATTAAAAAAATAAACGATTAATCGATCACAAAAATGTTGATCAGTAACAGCCCTACAGAAAATATATTAACCACTTGCTTACTGGGCACATATACCCCCTTCCTGACCAGGTGAAATTCCAGCTTCCGGCACTGCGTCGCTTTAGCTGACAATTGCGCAGTCGTGCGATGTGGCTCCCAAACAAAATTGACGTCCTTTTTTCCCCACAAATAGAGCTTTCTTTTGGTGGTATTTGATCACCTCTGCGGTTTTTATTTTTTGCGCTATAAACAAAAAAGTGCGACAATTTTGAAAAAAAAATACAATATTTTTTACTTGTTGCTATAATAAATAGCCTAATTTAAAAAAAAAATTCTCAGTCTAGACCGATACGTATTCTACATATTTTTGGTAAAAAAAAATAAAAAATCGCAATAAGCGATGTGATTGGCTATTTACCGCGATTTGTGATTGGCTGTATCCAAGGGACACGGCCAGCACAGAAGTTCCCAGCTGCGCGCTCGGAAGCGCGCGGGGAACGAGGAAAGGGGCGGACATCAAAAGACGGCGTCCCAGAGAAGTAAAGCCACCATGCGGCCGTATATAGTCGTACGGCCGCCGGGAAGTGGTTAAGGTAAACAAAATAAAAAAAATTCAACCACTGCAGTAGACAAAATTCCTAGCAGACAGGATTGTTTTGTATGGTGGAGCTGCATAAATCAGCTAACATATTTGTTTCATGTGTTTATTTAGCTGTGCCTGGAATTCAGCTTTCATTATCACTTTAATGGTTAATCTAGCCAACCGAGCCAATCAATTGTCTCAATAATTGCTACCTTAGCACCCTCCAGTTCCTTAATATGTTCTTTCATTGCTTAGATAATTTTTTGTTCTTTGTCCTTTGCCCCCAAAGAATAATGCCCTGGACACACGATCAGGCTTTTGTCCAGCCAAACTCACTTCGGAATTCCATCTGAGTAAAAGAGAACATGTTCTCTATATAAACGCCAACGTAATTCCTCGGAATATCCAATGGAAAAACTCAGATGGGGCATACGCACGGTCGGAATTTCCGATGGAAGAACTCTTACTGACTTTTTCCAACGGAAATTCCGATCGTGTATATGAGGTAATGCGGGGTAACTTGTGGGACCACAGTGATCTCACAGAGTTTTCATGTTCTCCTTTTGCTTGTGTAGGTTTCTCCTACACTCCAAATACTGTATATGTTTGTAGGTTTGTTGGCTTCTCTCCAAATTAGCCCTAGTGTGTGTGTGTATGCATGTAAGATAGGAGCCGCAGATTGTAAGCATGTAAGCTGCTGATAACTGTATTAAATAATAAATTACACTGCAAAAGACTATGGTCACATATACAGTTTAAAGTATACGTGTATCTTTAGTTGTCTAATGATATCATTACCTTACATTTAATGCAATACTTAATACAGACAACATGCTATATTGTTTGTTGCTTTATCATGATTGTCAAATAACTGTATCATTTCCAATATTCTACTGCCAATGCAAAGCATAAAATACTGTATATTCTCATAGAACAGGGGTGGTCAACCAGTGGCCCGGGGGCCACATGTGGCTCACGGAGCCCTCCTATGTGGCCCGTGACCTCCTGCTCTGGAATGACGTGTTGGCAAGCCCAGATCGCAGGTTGCCGGCCCGCCATACCGCAGCATCAGGGTTGTGAATGAAGCTAGTGGTGGAGGAAGAAAGAGGCTGTGGGGCAGAGCCCCATAAGCCGTTGTGTCTTCTACAGCGCCGGCTTTTGCCACAGGCGGAGTCTATGGCAAAGTTCAGCTAACCCGCAGGATAGACACAGGTGAACTACGCTGCACACGCGGTGTGGGTAAACTGCAGCACATCAGTGTGAAAGCAGTCTTAGGCCCTTTTCACATGATCAGCCTGACCAAATGGGACCCTCAATTCACCGATATAGAGCGACAGATGTCCACTTACGCCCGCCTACCTCCAATCCGAAAAACAGAAGAGAATTTGTCCCCTTTCATCTAGCCGCGATCTGTCATCCGCCCACTCTGCCCATTGTGGCCCGCGACTGGTTACCAAGTTGCTTAAGTGTCCCTCGCTCTTCAAAAGTATGGGCACCCCTGCGATAGACCAACACAAATGATAAATGTTTTTCAACATTTTTTACAAATAAATCTGTGAAAAGTGTGGCTTGCATTTGTATTCAGCCCCCTTGAGTCAATACTTTGTAGAACCATCTTTCGCTGCAATTACAGCTGCAAGTCTTTTTGGGGATGGCTCTACCAGCTTTGCACATCTAGAG
Organism: Rana kukunoris; assembly: GCA_029574335.1. Lineage (NCBI taxonomy): Eukaryota > Metazoa > Chordata > Amphibia > Anura > Ranidae > Rana > Rana kukunoris. The sequence goes on from CM056052.1 coordinate 372,683,206, forward strand.
TGACATTATTGTCAGATTGGATGGAGAACGTCTGTGAACAGCAATTTTTCAAGTCTGGCCAGTGGCGTAGCGTGGTTTTTCAGCGCCCGGGGCAAGGCAAGTAATTTGCGCCCCCCTAACCTGCAGACTTTTAGCACTCCCCAAGTCCTGTCCCTTCCCTTCCTACAATAGTATTGACCAGCCCTACACTGTGCACTAAACTAACCTACCTGATTCCTATACTGACCACAACACTGACCACACCACTACTCTGAACACTATACTGTCCATTACACTACACTGACCACTATACTGTCCACTACACTGACCACTATACTATCCACTACACTGACCACTATACTGCCCACTACACTACACTGACCACTACACTGACCACTATACTACACTGACCACTAAACTACACTGACCACTATACTGTCCACTACACTACACTGACCACTACACTACACTACACTGACCACTACTCTGACCACTATACTGTCCACTACACTACACTGACCACTACACTACACTAACCACTATACTGACCACTACACTACACTGACCACTATGCTGACCACTATATTAACCACTAGACTACATTGACCACTACACTACATTGACCACTACACTACATTGACCACTACACTACATTGACCACTACACTATACTGACCACTACACTATACTGACCACTACACTAACCACTATACTATACTGACCACTATACCATACTGACCACTACACTGCAGGAACAAAGATTGTCTCTGGACAGCCGCACTCTGAACAAATTGTAGCCTTTATTGTAAAAAGTACAGCACTACAAGTCACAGCACAGAAAAGTAAAATAAAACCCCACTGCTGATGCATTTCGCACTAACACTAGTGCTTAGTCATAGCTAAGCACTATGTCCTCTCTTTTCCCGACTCCGTGCTCTCCTTCCTCCCCAACATCGGCTCAGCCTGCCTGGAAGAGTGTCAGCGGCTCCCCTCCTCCCGATTCCCGATACCAGAGCTGCTGACTCTACATGTTTGGCATGGCACCTGCTTAACTCTGCAGCCTCTGCTCGGTGTCGTCAGCGATAATCCCACCATGTACCAGTCCAGCATGTTCAGTCTCAGGTGCCCTGTGATTGGGCGTATGGGGTCATGTGCGGCTGGGTAAACCGCAGCACATCAGTGTGAAAGCAGTCTTAGGCCCTTTTCACACGGTCAGCCCGACCATATGGGACCCTCAATTCACCGATATAGAGCGACAGATGTCCTTTTACGCCCACCTACCTCCAATCCTAAAAACAGAAGGGAATTTGTCTCCTTTCATCTGGGCGGATCGGAGGGCCTATACAGTAGCCGCGATCTGTCATCCGCCTACTCTGCTTATTATGGCCCGTGACTGGTTACCAAGTTGCTTAAGTGGCCTTCGCTCTTCAAAAGGTTGGGCATCCCTGTCATAGAACGTTGGGGCTTTGGGGAACGTTTCATGGGTCTACAACACTCCCTTTATTCTCCTCCTACAGCACTAATTCGCTGACAAGGACACTATTCTAAACCAATAACTATATTAAGGGGTACCAGGCAAAGATGGCCACTTTCCCCACAAATTTTCGTAATTGCTATCGAAACTTTAGCAATAGCTATTCGTCAGAATCCAAATATTAAAGCAATTACCTGTGGAGACCAAACCCATAAATGCGGTCTGTTTGCAGATAACATCCTGTAATTTGTAACATCACCAATTCATTATCGAATGTATGTCAAGTCCTACATAACTTCTATAAAATATCAGGTCTCAAAGTTAATTATGAGAAATCACAGGCCCTTAATGTCTCGCTTCCCCTTCTAAGTGTATCAATACTTAAGCAATTGTTTAAATTTTAATGGAGTGGGTATTTAGGCATCACACTAACAGCTCGCACTGAGACTCTTTATGAACACAACTACCCACCACTGTATAAGAAGTTAGAAAATGATCTTAAAACCTGGTCCAAATACTAACTCTCCTGGTTGGGAAGGATCAACTAAATCAAAATTAACCCTTCTTCCGAGAATCATTTATTACTTTAGGTCACTTCCCATCCCAGTCAAAAAAAAATCACTTGAAAACTCTTCAGAGCAAGATACTCAAATACACCTGGGGAACCACTGGCTACTGCATACCTCAAAACACCATATTCCATCATAGAAATAAGGGAGGGCTTGGCCTCCCTGATTTCCATAAATTTTTTATAGCAGCAAGATTAGCACAACCCTCAATGATCCACTAACAGTATGAAAAACCGGATTGGATTAACATTGAGAGTCAGGCAGTTCTCCAAATTTCCCTTGATCACCTGTTATTGTTTCCAATCAAAAAACTACCACCAATAATGGTCCCTTCCCTATATCAATCCTGTGTACTCTGGGATAGCTTTAGGAATCACTGGCCCTAGTCAAAGCAGAGAGTCCCCTCGCACACCTATTCAACAACCTGGATTTTCCCCCCGTTTCTAGACATACAAACGTTCAAATGGTGGGTGAACAAGGGACTATCCTGTATAGGACAATTCTTTTTTCCTGGGGGGCCTATTACCCTTAATCACTGTATTAAAAAATTGAAACTCCCAGATTCCAAACAATCTCGGTTCAGTCAAATTTCACAATTCTTACACCAAATTTGGAAGAATAAACCTTTACCAACCAAGTCCACGAAATATGAGGCTTGGTGTGGACAGGCAGCGGAGCTTAGGGGAGGTAGTTTCATGATATATTTATTCCTCACTCACTAAAGAAGTCTTTCTATATGGATGCTTGGGAAACTGATTTTAATTACAACTGGGACCTGGACACCTGGCATAAGGCTTGCTCAAAGTCCTTTAAGGCAATTCTAAATGTTTCCCTAATGGAAGCTAATATCAAGGTTTTAACCAGGTGAGGTATTTTACCCTCACTAAAATAGTAGCCATATACCCTTCAGCAGATCCGACTTGCTTTAGAGCAATGGTTCTCAACCTGGGGGACGGGACCCCTTCGGGGGTCAAATGATGATTTGCCAGGGGTCTCCAAATCCTGGGCTGTTCCTGAAGCCCGCATCATTCTCCCAGCCTTTTTGCGGCCACCCAGCAGGGCTGTCCCTGGAGCGCTCAATACGCCCACTCATCTTCTTCGCAGCTGCCCATTCAGTTCACGGCATGGTTGGGGGGCAAAGACTAGAGGTCAGCCGACTGGTGAGGAATGTGAAGTGAGGGGGGGGGGGCTGGGAGGGGCTGGAGTAAATCCTATCTCCTGATTTTGGCATAGGTGTCACTGCTACGAGACACCACAAACACAGTGAGTGACACTACCTGTGATTATAGTTGCCAATAAAAGGACTCAGGGAAGTGCTAAATGTCTGTGGGTTAGGGGCGCAAATTAATTGTCTTGGGTGCTGACAACCCACGCTACGAAAATAATTTTACTGTTAGGGGTCCCCACGACTTGAGAAATTTTATCAAGGGGTCACGGCACTAGAAGGTTGAGAACCACTGCTTTAGAGGCTGCCAACTTTGTGGGTCAATGGCTCACATATGGTGGAAATGCCATAGGATTCGCCCCTATTGGAGCAATTTTTTAATTTAATCTTCAAGGTCACTAATTGCCAGGTTCCCAGGTCTCCATCTGTAGCCCTCCTGAATGCTCATATACCTCAACTAGCAAAGGTTACACAAACACTAATTCACTGTATCCTCACAGGAGCCAAGCTAACAATAGCCAAGGCATGGATGAAACCTAAGCCCTTCCTTTCAGAAACCAAAAGAAAATATCATGGATAATGACCCAAGAAAAACTGGCCAGTATCTTGAATAATACAAACCTGAAGCTCGAAAAAATATGAGAACCATGAGCTAACACTCAATCAAGATGTTCCACTAGCTCCTTAATCACATTAGTATCAGGCTAGGCACGTACTTCACCCCCTTCCCTCCTTACATCTCTTCTTTTTTCTCCCTCCTTTTCTTCTATTTTCTTCTTCTTTTTTTTTTTTTTTAGGTTATTAGGGAACCTGGAGATGACCTCAAGAAACACCATTTAATTTATAATTCCTTGGAAAATAAAGCGATGGATAAATAGACCTATAATCTTAAATACGTAGTAGGGCCACTATAAACAAGAAAATTAAGAGGCCACGGGATGGGACCATGAGGGAGATCGGAGATTCTCTTTCTTGCACAGTCTGATCCCATTAGGGGTGCTGAGGAGATTAGAGTATGTTTACATCTTGGAGGAACTACGAAGGGAGGCCCTCCCGAGGTGCTTTATCACTAAAAGCTAGTACTGGTTTTGCTGGCATATAAGGCTACCTTTTACACTTAAAAAAATGGCCAAAAAGCAGGGGTCGTCTTATACACCGGGTCAGCTGGTCGGATGCCTGCTGGATGTGCGGTAATACTTTATGTAGCTTCGGCTACATACAGTATATACCGCTTAGCCAATCCCGGTGAGCAATGTATTCAAATGAATACAGAGCCTGCTCGGATTGGAGTAACAACCTTTGCCAATCCGAGCAGGCTACATACAGTAGCCTGCTCAGATTGGCTTTGAGAGTTAGAGAGGCATGGGCTGATGATGTTACAGCCTCTGCCAATCCAAGCAGGCTTTGTATTCATTAACCACTTTAGCCCCGGACCATATTGCTGTCCAATGACCAGAGCACTTTTTGTGATTCGGCACTGCGTCGCTTTAACTGACAATTGCGCGGTCGTGCGACGTGGCTCCCAAACAAAATTGGCGTCCTTTTTTTCCCACAAATAGAGCTATCTTTTGGTGGTATTTGATCATCTCTGCGACTTTTATTTTTTGCGCTATAAACAAAAATAGAGCGACAATTTTGAAAAAAATACAATATGTTTTACTTTTTGCGATAATAAATATCCCCCAAAAATACATAAAAAAACATTTTTTTCCTCAGTTTAGGCCGATACATATTCTTCTACATATTTTTTGTTAAAAAAAATCGCAATAAGCGTTTATTGATTGGTTTGCGCAAAAGTTCTAGCGTTTACAAAATAGGTGGTCGTTTTATGGCATTTTTATTAATATATTTGTTTTACTAGTAATGGCGGCGATCAGCATTTTTTTTCAGTACTGCAACATTATGGCAGGCACTTCGGACACTTTTGACACATTTTTGGGGCCATTGGCATTTTTATAGCGATCAGCGCTATAAAAATGCATTGTATTACTATAAAAATGCCATTGACAGTGAATGGGTTAACACTAGGGGGCAGGGAAGGGGTTAAGTGTGTTCCTGGTATGTTCTAACTGTATGGGGGGGTGGCCTCACTAGGGGAAATCACTGATCTTCTGTTCATACATTGTATGAACAGAAAATCAGCGTTTCCCCCGCTGACAGGAACGAGAGCTTTGTGTTTACACACGAAGCTCCCGTTCCCCGCTCTGTAACGAGCAATCGCGGGTGCCCGGCGGCGATCGTACCCGCCGGGCACGCCCGCAGGCTTTAAAGCGGATGTATAGTTACAGGCTCTCGCCCAGCAGTGCCGCCGTCCCAGAGTAATATGACGGCGGGCGGTCGGCAAGCAGTTAATAGAATATATCACTCGCCATGATTGGCTCCAGCAAAAATGAAGAAGAATATGGCTCCAGAAGGAAGAAATATCAAGCGTTGGAAGCCTCGGAAAGGGGGTCTCCTTATTCGGTGAGTACAGGCAAAAAAACTTAAAAATTTGTAAAATTAGGGGGTCGCCTTATACGTCCGGTCGCCTTATACGTTTGGTCACCTTATACACCGGCAAATATGGTATATGGTTTTAAGCTGTACTGAAATTATAATTAAGTGGTCTGTTCCTTTTGTTATTCATATTTTGGATACATGTTTTCCAAGTTGTCAACCTCCAGGTTCAGTTGTTTATGTATTTATGAAATCATACATTTTACAATGTATTGTATACCTTTTGAAAATAAAATATTTTGAAATATTTTGAAAGTAAAAAAAATACGGTATATTTCCAGTCCCAAGAATTGGTGCAAAAATGTGACTGCTCAGATCATACAGTATAAGTAGGAAAAGCTAACCACAATTAGGACAATAATGGTAATCATTTCACTAAGTTTATAAAGATGACATCAGTTGTGGTATAAAAAAGCTCCCCAATAGGCCCCACAAGTGTGCAAGGTTTACTGATAACCACTTCTGTTCTTAGTTGTCTTCCTGAAGCCGTGGTTGTTTAAAGCCTATCATGATATCTGATTTTCAAGTACATGGTAACAGTTTCTATTGTTGCTTTCAAAAATTGGGTTAGGAAACAACTCAGGAAACAAATTAAACAGATGTATAAAGTAGTTGCCATTTGATGCTGCAAAGTACTTTTAAAGTGAAATTTTATAATATGCGTAAAAAAGAGCTTAAACTTACACAAACTAACTCTTGAAATAATGTTTAGGTCTTTAGGAAACCATGTTAAAATGAAGGCAGAAGGGTTTTTATCTTACAGTAATACATTCTATGCTTTAAGATGAAAAACCTTATGTGTGCAGAGGCCCCCCTCGCCCCCCCCCCCCCCACTACTTATCTGAGGCCCATCTCAATCCAGCGATGTTGCACAAGAGGCTCGGATGTCTGGGACTTTCCCTCCTCATTGGTTGGGACAGCAGCGGACGCCATTGGCTCTTACCAGTGTTAATTTTGGCAGCAAATTTCGATTCAGTTTTAGTCTTATGCCGCGTACACACGACCGTTTTTCATGACGAGAAAAATTAATGTGTTTTAATTGGTCATTAAAAAAGGTCGTGTGTAGGGTCCAGAGCATTTTTCTCGACGAGAAAAATGGCCATTAAAAATTTAGAACATGCTCTATTTTATTTTGTCGTTTTTCACATCATCGTTTTTCTCGCCATAAAAACGGTTGTGTGTACGCTTTAACAATGGAGAAAAAAAAGGCATGCTCAGAAGCAAGTTATGAGAAGGGAAATTAGCATAATCAGCCCAAAGGGTGGCGCCATTCGAATGGAACTTCCCCTTTATAGTGCCATCGTACATGTCACCGCGCTTTGCTCGAGCATTTTTTATCACGATCGTGTGTATGCAAGACAGGCTTGAGAGGAATAACATTGAGAAAAACTTTTTTCCATGACATGAAATACGGTTGTGTGTACTCGGCATTAGTCTTAGGACCAACATGGCATTTTAGTTTTAGTCCCATTTTAGTCTCCTGCAATTGTTTTAGCTTTAGTCTAAAGGAGGTAAAATCTCACGCCAACTTAATAGGTGAAAAATATATAAATAAATATATAAATAGTTATATATATAATTGAACTGAGCTGCACCCCAAAAAATGCAGTGACCTGTAACAATGTGAATATGTGAAGAAATAAAGGGGCGCTACAGAAAAAATATTTTGATAAACACAAGTAAATAAAGATAAATCAATAAATTAAATTGTTAATCAGCAAACAGTAGATGGTTGTAAATAAATTAGGTGATATTAATAGTGAAAAAGTCCATCACAGTGCATAACTCCCAATTGGGAGATGAATTAAATTAATAATGTGCAAAAAGGAACATCCATAAATAGAATATAGATTGATATGCAGGTGCTCAAAGGATGGTTCAATCCGACCAATAAAGGTTTCCACCTCCACCAAAGGGAGAAGCAATCACCACAAAAGTGCTCAAGGATGGCACCTTACCGCAAGATGTTGACCAATTTAAAAAAAAAAAGGTCAATAAGGGCATAAAGCATAAACCATGGATTCCATGTGTAGCTCTTATTCATTTGGTTCCACCAAACTCCATACCACATGAAGTCAACCAAAAAAAAAAGAAAAAAACGCCATAGAATAATAACGTTTTATTAAAAATGTAAAAACAGTACAGCGCCGAGTGGCCCCTTACTTTGGTTGGTGCCTTTCCCCGGCACTGAGGCTGATCAGCGTTGAATGTGTTAGTGGAGAGATGGTTCCACGCTCAGGACGCCTGCAATGATAGTGTGCGTTCCACCTCTCGGATCTAGAGAGCCATTTGACTAAAATGTCCTACTTTTTAGTCAACTTAAATTTCCTAATTTTTAGTTGACTAAAATCTCCAGTACATTTTAATCGACTAAAACTAATTTTAGTTGTCTAAAATGTAATGGGTGTAATTAAATTGTAATGCATTATTTAACAGTTCTCTACAATTTCCAAACACATTATATACTGCTGGATTGAAAAATCTAATATGCTATGATTTATGGTATTGAGGTATGAACATTTTGAAGTCAAATTTCAATTTAGTTTTAGTCTTAGGCCGTGTACACACGACCGGTTTCCTCAACAGAATCCATCAAGAAACTTGGTAGGAGATGAGGAAACCGGTCATGTGTATGCTTTTCATCGAGAAAACTGTCAAGGAACTCAACTCGATGAGGAAAAAAGAGAGCAAGTCCTCTTTTTTCTCGACGGGAGTCTCAATTTCCTCATCGTGTTCCTCGTTGGGCTAGTTTTCGACGAGAAACATGTTGGTGTGTATGCTTAGAAATCCGCGCACCTTCAGTAAAAGTAGCGTTTGTAATGGAAATAGCACATTTGTCACGCTGTAACAGACTGAAAAGTGCAAATGTCTCTTACCAAACTTTTACCTAACACGCAGTAACATGAGATTAGCAAAAGCAGGCCTAAGGGTTGTGCCAGTGGATTGGAACTTCCCCTGCTGTTGTATGTATTGAAGTCACCACGTTTAAGAACGAGGAGATTTGGTCTTGACAGTGTGTACGCAAAGATAGCTTGTCAAGTTTCTCGACAAGCCTGACAAGGAACTCGTCGAGGAAAACGATGTGTCTTTCCCGACGAGTTCCTCGATCGTGTGTACGAGGCCTCAGTCTTTTGAAAGAAAAAGTGCAGCGCTAGAAAAACATAGTAAGAACTATGCTTATTGGATTATTACTAATCACACCCAAGGAGGGTAATTGCAAAAACTGTTGTCAGTAAGCAATAACAATAATGATATAAACCGATAAATTATAAAGTGTAGGTAATATGTATAAATATCATGGTGAAACACAAACAAATATAATACAAAACATTGGGCTTCTATTAATAGAACAAAGTTCAATGTATGACAAACAGGGAGGAAAGTCCTTTAGAACACATGTGAGATAAGTCGTCTTAAGGTGGGAGTCAATCATATAATCTACTGGGTACTGCAGGTGGTAACTGGGATGAGTATGGAAAATCCCTTCAAAACATCATTCCTTCAGGGTCATCTAAGGCATCCAAATGATAGATGTAAAAGTTGGGTACTCTTACCAGATATGGTGGACACAAACGCCAGCGGCGGTGTGTCAATCAGGCATGTAGGGACTCCTCAGGCTGATGGCCACGGTGGAAACGGTGAGGAGATGGCTGAAGATCTACACCAGAAGTCCCTCAAGCACGAAGTCCCCCAACACCACTTCAGACTTTAGTATCCCTTTAATTCATTTGGGTCAGTGGGGAGAATGCCCATTACATTGTTGGCCAGTCGGTAGGATGCCCCACTTACAGTGGTGGTGGTCAGAATGGCACCCTTACAGACAGCCAAATTAATTCCTATGCCGCGTACACACGATCACTTTTGTGATGAAAAAAAAATGACGTTTTATGTCACGAAACAAAACAAAGTTTTTCAAACTTCATTTTCCGAAATGACGTTGCATACACACCATCTTTTTTCCAAAATGCTCTAGCAAAGCGTGGTGACGTACACCACGTTCGATGGCACTCTGTTCCATTGAAGCTCCGTCTCATAACTTGCTTCTGAGCATGCGTGGGTTTAAAAACGTTGTTTTCAACGTCGTTTTGCCCACACACAATCACTTTTTATGACACAAAAAAATGACATTTTGAAAAACGACACAAAAAATTCAAGCATGTTCGAATTTTTTTTGGTCGTTTTTTTTGAAGACATAAAATTACGTTTTGCCCACACACGATCATTTTAAATGAAGTTTTTGAAAACTTTGTTTTTTTTTCATCACAAAAAGTGATTGTGTGTACGTGGCTTTAGTATACAGTTGGCTCTGCCAAGTGGCACTGGACCTTGAACTATGAAGGCACCATCAAATGGGAGATTAATCAGCCACAGTTTAGTGAACTGCAAGCAACCTCGGAAACGTAGGATTCTACATGATTCTGGTTGAGAATGGATGATTTACAAGTATATATAAACAGATGGCATAGCTGTAAAAATATCTCCACATTGAAGTGCACATAATATACAACAGTTTTACTGAGGTATTGGAATGTTTTGCTGCATATTTCTGAATATAAGCACATTGTATTGTAGGTTTAGTTGTCACAAATCTAATGAGCAAATAAATAAATATTGCATAAACTGTAGCTACATTTTAATCATTAGTTATCTTACAGAGAATCCAAATATTGACATATAATTATTCAGAAGACAGAAGGTGGAAACGGTGGAAAGGTGAAAAGAAGTTGAAGCCCCCTGGGTGGGGTAAAACATGTCAAACTGTAGTCGGGAGGAGCTTAGGATGAAGCCATATCTTCATTTGTTTCTGCCAGTCTGGATGAGCTTGTTTGAATGCCGATACCTGCTCTGTGCTTTGGACTGCAGGGGAAGGCTTGGTAGTACTTCTTGATATAACTGGATAACATTTATTTTGCTGAAGCATTGTGTAGCATGAACAATTGTTATTTTTTTCCCCATTGTATACTGGGGTTAATTTACTAAAACTGGTGAGTGCAAAATCTGGTGCAGCTGTGCATGGTGACCAATCAGCTTTGACATCTGGAAGCTGATTGGTTTCTATGCAGAGCTTCAGCAGATTTTGCACGTTCCAGTTTTAGTAAATCAGCCCCATTGATTTGCATACTTTATTTGAATCTCCTGATTTCCTCTAACCTCTTTCACTTCCGGTCTTTACAAAAGTAAAAAAAGTGATTCATGACTATGAAAGTTAATTTTCTTTTTAATTTTATTAAAAATATGTAAATACATTAAAATGTATTGTGTGGGTAGGAACCAGGGTTTGATATATCTATTTTTATTTTTTTATCCATCGTTATATTTTTATATATATATATATATATATATATATATATATATATATATATATATACAAATCAATTACATACATTTAAATACATTTTATTAGTATAGTATAAATTAGTAAATAATTAAATAAATTTGTAATTTATATACATTGACCAGATAGGAGGGTAGTATATATTATATTAATTCATATAGGTGGTAATAGAAAATATAATAAATTTAATATTAAGATAAAATAAAACATAAGAAAATGATAAATAATTAACGTGTAGTGGATTGTCCTGTCAATATTGACTGGCGATCCACTAAAACATAAAGCCACCAAATAGCATTGAACAGGTATATAGACAACAAGTGGCTGTGCTCACTCAAATTGCATAGGTTTGGCCCACTCTTGTCTTTATCAATAAAGCTGTCCAAATTTGAAAATTACGCTGAAGACATATAGATGGAAAGTGGCTGAAAAGGCTGAAGGAAATCAGAATCACTGAGATGTAAATGAAAAAGTAAAACCAGAATCTGATGAATCATCAGTCCTAGAGTTCAGCATTACATGGCAATACATTTATTTCTAGATAGAAAAACTATTGATTGTAATGTAGCTACAGTTTATGACAGGTTTTCTTCAGATTTTTTTTTCAAGAAAAAAAAAAATGGACAAACATCAGTTGCTCATTAGATTTGGAATTACTAAACATAAATCACAATGTGCTTGATATTATAGGTCTATTGACATTGTTCACAAGCATGCATTGAAACATGTCAAGACCCCAGGAAAATTGTGTATATTTTATGTGGGCTTCAACTCCAGGTGGGAGATATTATTTTCACACTCACACCAGACTCATGTTAGTAATACTACTCAAGGGCCTATCCGAAATAAAAAGGTAACTAAAAGCAAAACCTTTTTTTTTGGGGGGGGGGGGGGGATTTAGATAGATTATTGATTGCCTGTTGGCCACTTGTGGTCTATACTATGGAGACACAGGCAGGGCAGCCATCACAAATGTTGGGGCCTTTTACACAGCTTTAGGCAGGGCTTCTCTGCAGATGATAAGCATGGGGGTGGCCCTGGGGACCGTCGGGCCCCTTACAGGTGTACTGTAAAAAAAAATGGGAGGGGGGCCGGCCAGGCCTGTAAGGGGCATTTGGGACCATTGGGCCCTCTTACAGGTGTAATGCAAAATAATAAATCTGGCCATACACTGATACTGTAGAAGTACATTTGATTTTTTTTTTTTCAAACAATCATTAGAATTTCTGTTAGTGGGATCAAACTGATTGTTTTTTTTTTTTCAACTGCAGTAATGAGACATTTTAAAGGAGCTGGATAGATTTACATGATTTGCATGTTAACAGCAAACTTTCTTTAAGAAAAAAACCAAGGGAGGGCTACAACCCCAGCCAGGTTTGTTTGCCATCTGTGTTCCATTGAAAAGATTTCCATTTACTTCCTGCCCCATAAATAACAAAGAATCTAAAATATGTGAGACTTTAAAGGTGCCTGAGTATGTGTACAATATACACCAATGTTAAAATTGTAATGTTTATCCAAATTTTCCAAAATATTAACATTACATCATATACTAGACACACATGGCTGATTTGTGAACACACACTATAGGGGGTTATTTATGGCAAATCCACTTTGTACTACAAGTGCAAACTACAAGTACAAAGGGCACTTGGAAGTGCAGTCGCTGTAAATCTGAGGGGTAGATCTGAAATGAGAGGAAACTCTGCTGATTTTATTATCCAATCATGTGTAAGTTAAAATGCTGCTTTTTATTTTCCTTGCAGATCTACAGCGACTGCACTTCCAAGTGCCCTTTCAGTGCAATTTCAAGTGAAATTTGCACTTGTGGTTTTGCACTTGTAGTGCCTTTCGCAAATAACCCCCTATATTCCACAATAAAATATTGTTTGTTTTACAGTACAATAAAACCTTGGTTTGAGAGTGATTTGCAGGACAAGCAAAATGTTTTAATACATTTTGACTTGATATACAAGCGATGTCTTGATATAAGAGTAGAATCATGTCTCAACTGAGTATAAAAGAGAAGAGAGGCGCCTCTAAGTGTAGCAATATGGTTACATTTAATGAAGGTAAATTTAGAAATTCACATGGTTGATTATTAAAAACAGGCACATCTAAGTATGAAGGCATCCAGAGTAAAGCTGTCCACAAAGACCATCCTCCGCACCACCATTGATGTCGTTCCTTCTACGAGCGCTTCAAGCCTTGCTTTCAGATCACTCTCCTGCAGGGTAGTCTTCCTGGTCACGATTGCAGTTTGACAGCAGTGAGAGCCGTCGGTGCGGGGGATGGTCTATGTGGATCGCTTTACCCCAGGTAAACCATGTGAGTTGCTAAATGTTGTGCCTTCATTAAATGTAACCATATTGCTACACTTAGAGGCCCCTCTCTTCTCTTTTATACTCTGTAGCTCTTGCTGGATTTTGCTTCTAATCCCTTTGTGGAGGCTTCCATTTGTGGATGGACATTTTATGGTTACACAACTTATCATATTGCTATAATATTTGTATATGGACAATAAACTGAAGAACTTATGAATAAATAGTTGTGGAACGAATCATTTGAGTTTCCATTATTTCTTATGGGAAAATGTACTTTGATGTACAAGTGCTTTGGATTGCAAGCATGCTTCCGGGAAGGAATTATGCTGGCTATCCAAGGTTTTACTGTATATTGTTGACCGTCTGACCCTACTTTACAGTGTTTGTATCTTTTGTTGTATTCAAGCCAGATGACTTCCAAAGTTTCCAAAGCAGTTGGGATCTAAACGGTCATAGTACAATTTTTTGGTGGGTCTCCAATACCCCACTTCCTCCGGCTCTGTGAACATTTTGGAAGGACCCCAGAAAATATCTCTTCAATATAAAAAAGGAATTGATACCACTGGGGGTGAGCCCCCATCGGTTATCCTCTGATAGTTTGTGCATATTCCCAAGGAGGGGAAAGGCTCTACAAATGTACACAACAACCTTTGGTAATACAGTGGGCCAATTTATAACATGTAAATCTCTCCAAGTAGGGAAGAGCTCTGCTTGGAGAGATTTACATGTTATAAGTTGGTCCACTGTATTTTTAAAGGTTTATTAGATATACTATAAGTACTCTAACGCTAAAATACAGATATGGGGTTTGCTCATGCATATTTGCGCTTTTGTTAAAATGTAAGGTTTATTTTAATGTTAAACTACCTTTGTGGCATCACATGCCAACTACTCTCTACATAAAACATCAAGCCAATTAACTCCAGTTTACTTTAGACATTTTACAGGCTTCAGCCATGCCATAAAAGCCCCTTTGAAAAAAAAAAGCTGCCAAAATGTTAAAGAACACGTTTTTGATTCCTTTTCCACTGTAGTTCTAATTGTGAGCTACAGTAACTGAGAACCGGGAATTTGCATAACACTGTCCCTGGCACACTTCACTAGCCATTGCTATTTCCCTGTCTGCTTTTTGCTGATGGTATGCAAAATAATTGCATTGTTGCTATACAAAATAATGGCAGCCCCTGAAGCAAGAAAAGCATGTGTTAAAACAACAAGCGCATTTTTATTCACTTGCAAATGAAGGTTATGTGAATTAGTCTCCAAAGTGCTGTAAACTTTCTCCTAAACATATAGCTCTGCTTTGAGTCTGGATTCAAGATCCAAAAAAAAAAAAAAATCCCCTAATCTGTCATTATTAGCAAGTGACGTTGGTCTGCGGGGGAAAGTGCAGTAGTTCATAATAGATATTATAATTCAGTAAACTCCTTACTGTCTGAAATATGACCGGCTGGTACAGGGATTGTAAAAAAAATAAAAATAATTTAATGTTTGAAGAGTAAAGGCATTTGCATTGCAGCTCTTACCTTCTCCAGCATTTTTGTATGGGTGCTAACACAGCCTCTTCTTCAAAATCGACTACATTTACTAGCGGGTGGCCTTGTACACACAACCGTTTTCCTCAACAGAATCCATCAAGAAAAATGCTGGCAGAGCTTTTTTGCCAAGGAAAACGGTCGTGTGTATGTTTTTCGTCGAGAAAACTGTTGTGGAACTCGATGAGAAAAAAAGAGAACAAGTTCTCAATTTCCTCGTCGTGTTTCTCGTCGGGCTGGTTCGCAATGGGAAACGCGCTCATGTGTATGCTTAGAAACCCGCGCATGCTCAGAATAAAGTATGAGATGGAAGCGCGCCTTCGGTAAAAGTAGCGTTTGTAATGGAGATAGCACATTCGTCACGCTGTAACAGACTGAAAAGCGTGAATCGTCTCTCACCAAACTTTTACTTAACACGCAGTAACATGAGATTAGTAAAAGCAGCCCCAAGGGTGGCGCCAGTGGAATCAGACTTTCCTCTTTATAGTGCCGTCGTACGTGTTGTACGTCACCGCGTTTGAGAATGGTGAGATTTTGTCTTGACAGTGTGTATGCAAAGAAAGCTTGTCAAGATTCTCAACAAGCCTGACAAGGAACTTGTGGAGGAAAACGATGTTTCATTTATGACGAGTTCTTCGGTCGTGTGTACGAGGCCTGTCTCTCGTATGTACACTCCCTAAACTACATCTCCTGGACAGGTAGATACACAAAAGACACAAAAGGTAAATGCATTATAGAAGCATATAACTTTTACACATTTTCCATTTTAAAATTATATCTGTGAACACCTGCTGCAGGTAATCCAGTTTCATTGTCTGAATCTACGTTCACTGTAAGTCTGGAATACTAAAAATTAACTTATTTTCATATGCCAGCACTAACACCTGAAGTCACTAACTAACTAACTTAACTAAATAACAGGGATGAAAGCTTGTCAATGTTCTGCAATGTACCTAGACATGCCAGCTTCCCATAAAGTCTATCTTGGTCTTATCAAACCACAGAACATGGTTCCAGTAATCTATGTTCTTAGTCTGCTTGTCTTTAGCAAACTGTTTCTGGGCTTTCTTGTGCATTATCTTCCTTCTGAGATGACAGCCATGCAGACCAATTTGATGCCGTGTGCGGCGTATGGTCTGAGCACTGACAGGCTGACCCCCCACCCCTTCAACCTCTGCAGCAATGCTGGCAGCACTCATACCTCTATTTCTCAAAGACAACCTCTGGATATGACGCTAAACACGTGCACTCAACTTCTTTGGGCACCATGGTGAGGCCTGTTCTGAGTGGAACCTGTCCTGTTAAACTGCTGTATGGTCTTGGCCACCGTGCTGCAGCTCCGTTTCAGGATCTTGGCAATCTTCTTATCACTTGACTGACGAAGAGGTCCTGCGTGACCTCGAAATGTTGCACTATTGTGATGTTTGTTTTGCATACAATTTTTGGACATAATCTACGATCCATGGTGTGCTGCCGAATATGTTAATTTGTTTGATGGTTCCAATGCCCAGCTGGTGATCGTTTCAGCACCCACCTTTCATCTATGAGACGTTTTTCCAGGAACGTGTGCGATTGGAATATTGACTACATTCTTATAGCCTAGGCCATCTTTATGTAGAGCAACAATTCTTTTTTTCAGATCCTCAGAGAGTTCTTTGCCATGAGGTGACATGTTGAACTTCCAGTGACCAGTGTGAGACTTTGAGACGAATTAATAGAAAAGAGTGTAAATGAATCTGAAATAATAGTGACCAATTAAAAATATTTTGACAGCACTTGAATTGTTTTTCACAGACATCAGTTAAACTTCTTCCCCAGTTTTCATAAATTGGAACCATTCTGTTTTGTTTACTTACATAAGCTGACACTGCAAATTGGGAATAGTGCATAGACTATCCTATTTCCACTATGAAAGGGATTCAAGGGTCAATTACCAGCAGTGTGAGCATTCACCACTCAACCAGCAAGTACAACTAAAACCTTATAGAATCATTTTGGTGTGAAATTCTATGACTTGAAATGCAAAAGTCCTCAACTTCCAAAATCAATGAAAAATATCCATATAGTAAACCTGACCCAAAACCAAGCTATTTGCAGGTCACCAAACAGGAAAAATAAATGTCCAGATTAAGCCAGTTTGTTTTCCCACTATAACCTCAAACTTCTGAAGCTAGAAGTCACTCATTTAGTGGAGGTGGTAAAGACAGTTTCCAGCCACAAGTTAGCGGGTATCCCAGGTGATTTCATTTATTAAATATGAAGTATTGAAACAAAAGCAGGACAGTCAGCAATAGCTGACAGGTTTCTCTGACAACAAATGTTATTTAAAGAAAAATGCAGGTCAATTTAAGCTACAATGTAAAGGATGGGATTTTTAAGGCACAACTATTTTCCATAAAATATAGCTTTCTTTATTGTAATATATATAAACATGCTATTATGCTATACAACACATCATAAATACAATATAGCCACTGGTTTCATGACTAAACATAATTTCATAGTAGTAGTATAGACATATGCTGGTCTTTTGTGGCCCGACGAATTTCAAGGAATTAATCCACTTTCTCTGGAGTCGCCAGTGTACTTAATCTCCCTGGTGGTATAATTATGTCAGATTTTTTATGCTGAAAGCGGTACAATTGTTTCGCATGGAAATTTGGAGTTTTATATTGTAGGCCTGTAATTCATAGAAATAACTCACTTAAATTTGTCCAAACAAGAGTCTAGTAGACATACCATTCTATGCATTAAGATAAAAAACCTTCTGTGTGCAGCAGCCCCCCTAAAAACCTACCTGAGCCCATCTCAATTGAGTGATGTTGCACAAGAGACTTGAAAATGAAAAAGATTGGGACTTTAAATGAAACAGTGTGCTGATAGGGGTAACAAAAATGAAATGAACCAATTGTAAGTAGTATACATGTATTAGAATCGAGTAAAAACAGGTAATGTGTACAGTGACACACATCATAACCAGGATTACATCATAATACAGGTGTTAGCACATAACAATGGAGTTGTTCAATTCAATCAATAAGTATGGACACATAAGGACTGAACAGTACACTAAAAGAAAATAGATTATAAAATATAAACAAATGATTAATAGATCACAATAAAATCCCATTAGCACAAGTAGCTACATCTTTGTAAGCCCGACGTGGCGTTTCGTGTATAGAAAACACTCCTCAGGGGCAGATGAGATGGGATATCTGGAATAACAGAGTAAAAAGTAATCAGAATATAACACTGGACTTCCACCAAGGAGGTGAAAAGTCAGTTAAAGTTACTTACAGGTTATGCCCCGTTGTGGTGTATGCGAAAAAGTATGGAGCCAAAGGGCTGTCCGCTCCGGGAGCTGAGGTGGCAAAAGTCAAACAGCTAGCAGCACGCAAAGGCATCCCCAGGTAGCAGGTCGCCGTGAGTGTCATGGAGTAGGATATTCTCTCAAATTCCCGTGTGAGAGTCTACAGTAAATAGGTGGATACATTAGAGGTAGTCTATGTGTGAAAGGGTAGTGGGAAGAGGGCTAACAAAGGGGTAATGGCGGTTACCTTGTGGATATGTGGGGAAGCAGCACTAACCAGCATTGGGGCGTCTGCATACAGGTGGCAGCAAACTGGATGCCTGGGGAGACGCCTATATAGTGTGCTGCACCTGCGTGAGGTTGCCACCAACGTCACGTATAGCCCGACCGTGCGGTAGGCAGAGCCACAATCGGGCGGTGCGGAGATCCGCCCCGAAGTGACACCGCACATACCAGCTGGTCGGCTAGAGATGGATCATGTGCACCAACCACGACGCCAAGCCCCTAGGGACGTCGCTCGGGTGAGCAGCGTGTGACACTGATGCACTTTCAGCGCCCGCCCCAGCCTCCTGTAACATTCCCCGCCTAAGACTGGGCGGAAGAAGAAGGCAGAGGAAGACAGGGGAGGGCACCCAGAGCGCATCACAGTCCCGGGTTACGGACAGAAAAAGGATCCAAGAGATTCACAAACGCACATCAATATTGCATGATGTGCTCATCAACCAAGTGGAGCAATGTAGTTGTAGGTAAAGTGGCCTTATGGTATTAGCTTCACAGAGCAAACTCCATATCAAAGAGCACTGTTTCCATCCCTGGTACTGGTACAAGGAGAAGGGGGACGCCAGAAGGCGTTTGTGGGACTTTAAATGAGATTACATATATAATGCATGATGCAGTCCCACAAAATCATGCAATATTATGTGCTTTTGTGAATCTCTTGGATCCTTTTTCTGTCCGTAACCCGGGACTGTTATGCGCTCTTGGTGCCCTCCCCTGTCTTCCTCTCCCTCCTTCTTCCGCCCGGTCTTAGGGGGGTAATGTTACAGGAGGCTGGGGCGGGCGCTGACAGTGCATCAGCGTCAAGTGCTGCTCACCCGATCGATTTCCCTAGGGGTGTGGTGTCGTGGTTGACGCACATGATCCATCTCTAGCCGACCAGCTGGTATGTGCGGCGTCACTTCGGGGCGGGTCTCTGCACCGCCCGATTGTGGCTCCGCCTACCGCACGGTCGGGCTATACGTGACGTTGGTGGCAACCTCACGCAGGTGCAGCACGCTATATAGGCGTCTCCCAGTTTGCTGCCACCTGTATGCAGACGCCCCAATGCTGGTTAGTGCTGCTTCCCCACATATCCACAAGGTAACTACCATTACCCCTTAATTAGCCCTCTTCCCACTACCCTTTCACACATGGATTACCTCTAATGTATTCACCTATTTACTGTAGACTCTCACACAGGAATTTGAGGGAATATCCTACTCCATGACAGTCACGGCGACCTGCTACTTGGGGATGCCTTTGTGTGCTGCTAGCTGTTTGACTTTTGCCACCTCAGCTCCCGGAGCGGACAGCCCTTTGGCTCCATAGTTTTTCGCATACACCACAACGGGGCACAACCTGTAAGTAACCTTAACTGACTTTTCACCTCCTTGGTGGAAGTCCAGTGTTATATTCTGATCACTGTTATTCCAGATATTCTATCTCATCTGCCCCTGAGGAGTATTTTCTATAGAGGAAACTCTGCATCGGGCTTACAAATATGTAGCTACTTGTGCTAATGGGATTTTATTGTGATCTATTAATCATTTGTTTATATTTTAAAATCTATTTTCTTTTGGTGTACTGTTTAGTCCTTATGTGTCCATACTTATTGATTGAATTGAACAACTCCATTGTTATGTGCTAACACCTGTATTATGATGTAATCCTGGTTATGATGTGTGTCACTGTACACGCTACCTGTTTTTACTCGATTCTAATACATGTATACTACTTACAATTGGTTCATTTCATTTTTTTTTACCCCTATCAGCACACTGTTTCATTTAAAGTCCCAATCTTTTTCATTTTCATATTGAATCCGGGATGGAGATGCATTATATATGTAATCTCATTTAAAGTCCCACAAACGCCTTCTGGCGTCCCCCTTCTCCTTTCATGAGAGACTTGGCTGTCTGGAACTCTCCCTCCTGATTATAAAAAGGAAAGTGATGAGCGCAATACTAAACTAAACTAAAAGGCGCAAATAGCGCCCCTAAAGCAAAAAAGTGTAAATATTGCACATTACAACCACAAAATATAATGAAAATAAATAAACAAAAGTCCAGTTTAACCTCCCTGGCGGTCTTCCCGTGTGTGGCACGGGGTGAGATTTTTAAGCTAAGATCGGTAACCCCGTGCCACACACGGACTTGCCTCGCTGGATGCAGAAAAAAAGTTTTCTTACCTTTTCTCTGCGACCCAGCGATGAATCTCCGCAGTACACGGCGGCCGGATGTCCGCCTGATGCTGTGTGTACCGCCGATTCCCTTCCCTGCGAGCGTCGCGACGTAGGGGGGGGGAACGGCGCCAAATTAAAAAATGTAAACAAACACTATACATACAGTACACTGTAATCTTATAGATTACAGTACTGTATGTAAAAAAATACACACCCCCCATGTCCCTAGTGGTCTGCCCTGTACACTACATGTCCTTTTATATAATAAAAACTGTTCTTTCTCCCTGCAAACTGTAAATTGCCCATAGCAACCAAAAGTGTCCCTTTATGGCAAAAATTGTTTTAGAGCAGCTAAAAAACAGCGATAATAAATCAGAATCACTTGCAGAATTTAGCGATAGCGATTTGTGGGGAAATTCGTCATAAAAAAAATAAAAATAATGACAGCAAAAATTCTGCAACTGAGCAAATTTCAGTGATTTTGATTTGATTACATTATTGAATAATTTTTACTATAATTATATTATTATTTGTTATAATTTTTTATAATTATTTATTATATTATAATTTTTAATAAAAAAAAAAAAAAAAAAATCATACCCGGGATGCCTATTAGACTCTTGTTTGGATAGATTTCAGTGAGTTATTCCTAAGAATTACAAGCCTACAGTATAAAACGCCAAATTCCCTTGCAAATAATGGTACCGCTTTTAGCGCCTAAAATCTGAAAGAATCATACCGCCAGGGAGGTTAATGGGTAAATTCACTTACAAAGTAAAGGATAAAAATGGGTAAAAACGCCAACAACGGCACTTCCGGTCGGACGGTCAGGGTGTCACGTGACACCCTGACCGTCCGACCGGAAGTGCCGTTGTTGGCGTTTCTACCCGTTTTTATCCTTTATTTTGTAAGTGAATTTACCCATTAAACTGCTTCCAGTTTTTACTTAATTCACGATGAGAGCTTCATTTTTTCCATTTTATGCATTTGCCTAACCCACGGTGAGCGGACCCTGATTACGCCTGGATGTGGACAGCTCATCTATCCAAGACGGAATCCAACAACAATATCTAGGATTGAGTTGAGGCCCCTTTCTCTCCGTTGGGAGGTAAGCGCTCTGTGAGCACAGATATCTTGGAAGACGTCTCTGGATTTTCCGATTGCTTAAAGTGATAGAAGCTATTGAATTGTTTGACACGATTATTGCTTTTTTTCACCTTTTGGACTGGTTTCTGTGTCCATCCTACACAGTTGTGATTTATCACCATCACTGGACTTTTGTTTATTTATTTTCATTATATTTTGTGGTTGTAATGTGCACTATTTACACTTTTTTGCTTTAGGGGCGCTATTTGCTCCTTTTAGTTTAGTTTAGTATTGCGCTCATCACTTTCCTTTTTATATTCATTCATTGTTGTTAGCACATAATAGATTTGAGCTGCATATAATTTAGTTTAGATTTCCACTGTTTACGTTTATTCACTGTTGGTCAGCGCTGTAGTTCTCCTTTTTGTCTCCCTCCTGATTGGCTGACACACACCGCGGGCGCCATTGGCTCTTGCTGCTGTCAATAAAAGTTAATGAGCCAATGCAGAGAGAGAGGGGGCAGGGCTGAGTTACGGCTCCATGTCTGAATAGACACACAGAGCAGCGGCTCGGCTCAGGTGCCCCCATAGCAAGCTACTTGCTGTGGGGGTACTTAGCTGGAGGTAGGGACCAGAAACACTGGTGTGGGACCCAAGAAAAGGAGGATTCAGGCTGCTCTGTGCAAGACTACTGCACAGAGCAGGTAAGTATGACATGTTTATTATTTTTATACAAAAAAAAAAAAATAAGACTTTAGTAACACTTCAAGTCTCTCACAATATGTTTTATCCACCACATCTTTCACCATTTATACATGTCTCTAAACTCGTTCTATCTTATCAATATCGTTTTGTAAGTAAGGTCTCCAGAACTGGACACAGTATTTTAAATGAGGTCTCACTAAAGATCTATAGGGGAATCAGGACCTTCCTATTGCTGGCTTGTTTTTGCTCTTTTCAACTGCCTGGCCACACGGTTTGCTCATTTTTCAATCATCTGAAATAAGTACCCCCAAATCGTTTCCTCTGTATTGCTGGCCAACACTGTAGTCCCCAGTGTTGTACTCTCTCAAGGGATTATTTTTCCCTAGGTGTATTATTTTACATTTAGAAACACTGAGCTGAAAATTCCACTGCTTTAACAATCTTCCAGCAATGCCAAATCATGTGACGTGTCTCAAATACCTCCAGGGAAATGAACCATATTACCTTACCCAACAACCCTTTAGTTATATCACTTCCATATAGATTAAAAGGAACAGGACCTAGTACAGAGCCTCGTGGTACACCACTTGGTCCGAATGGACCCCATTGACAACCACACTCTGGTATCTATCCTTTAGCCAACTCCATATCCACTGAACCAGTCAAGTCCTAGCTTGTACAACTTTTGTATTAGTTAATTATGTGGAGCATTTGTCGTAGCATAAGGGGTTGCAGGGGTCATAATCGCAACCCCACCTTAGCTCCAGGAGCCCCTGCAGCCTCCCTGTCATATTATAAAATCCTCCACAAAGTCCAGCTCCAATCTGTCCTAGGGACCCACACCCACGCTCCAGTACTGGGCTTCCACATTGCCTTTCACAGTCCACACCCCTCTGACTGTAGAGAAGCTGTGAACCAATTTCCTGAATGGAGAGGGGCACGGGGTGAGAACAGCCCAGGATAGGGAAGTGTCTGTGCTGTCAACATGGAATGGTAACCAAGCTCAGTGAGTTGAGAGGAGGAGAGTATTGTCCTGTAGCCATGATGGGACTGATGTTACTGGTGAGGTAAGACACCGCTCAGTGTCTCCTAGTCACCAGCTGGGATTCTCTGTACTCCCCCCCACCGGGGGATGTATGCTTAACCCACTTCCCTGGCAACTGAGGAAAAGACACACACCTCCGGGAGGTGACCTTCCCAAACATCTGCCAACACTGACAGAGAAACCTTCAAAAATTGCTAAAACAAATCCCTTAACACCTCCTGATTTTGTGTCACATGGCTTTGCCCTCCTAGATCTAAGTTGCCCCCCCCCCAAAGCACCAGCCTCTCTTCCCTGGATGCTGAGATCCTTCCCCATTACAACACTCTATACTGCTCCTCCTCTGCAGGGCTGAAACCATATTCTTTTAGAACACAGCTAGTCAACCACGATCTGCACATCGTGTATCTGCCTACTGCAACTACACTGCCGTTCCGAACAGAGAATTTTACAGGTCAAAACGACAACATAAAAGCCAGATACACTGTGACAGACTGTGTGTAAAGGAATGTGATTTCAGCGCTGTGTAGTCTGGGGGGAGGAGCTGTATACAGTGCTGGGATGGGAAAAAAGCTCTTCCAAGTGACCTGCCAGGGGTCCCTGTCCTCAAGCAGTAATCACTGTCCTCTGATTCTCTAGCAGTGATCCCTGTCCTCTGATGTAAGGGGGAACTCAAAACTCTTAAGCCACTTCGAGTATCTTGGCGTTCAATGGGTGTTTCTGCTCGCATGGTGGAAGTGGAGGGTGGTAGTGGGGGGGGCTGGGCAGGTGTACTTTTGCATCAGGGCCCACAAGCTTCAAGCTAAGCCTCTGTGTGGAGCCATATCAAATGACTTGTTGAAATCAAGATATGCTTCACAGCACCACCCTGGACCAAAACATTGGAGATATAGTCTAAAATTACAATCAGATTAGTCTGACATGATCTGCCCTCAGTAAAGCCATGCTGCTTTGTGTTTTGAAGTGATCCATAAACATTATTTTTTATAGGAGAGATTCCTTTAACTTGACTACAACCGGTGTTAAACTCTGGCCTGTAATTGCCAGCTTCTACACTCCTGCCCTTCTTATGAATAGGTACAATATTAGCTATCCACCAGTCATGGTAAACTTCTGTTAGCAGAGATTGATTAACCCTCCTGGCGGTATTCCCGAGTCTGACTTGGGGTTACATTTTTGTGCTGCGATCGGTAACCCCGAGTCAGACTCGGGCTCGCCTCGCAGTGTCCACAGGCATGAGTTACTTAGCTTGTCCCTGGATCCAGCAAAGCATCCCCGCTGTGTGAGCGAGCGGGTCCCCGTGTGCCGCCGATCTCTGTTCCCTGCGACGTTAGGACGCATGGTGGCGGAAAACGGTGCCAAATTCAAAAAAGCAAACAAACATATTACATACAGTATACTGTAATCTTATAGATTACAGTACTGTATGTAAAAAATACACACCCTCCTTGTCCCTAGTGGTCTGCCCTGTGCCCTACATGTTCTTTTGTATAATAAAAACTGTTCTTTCTGCCTGGAAACTGGAGATTGTCCATAGCAACCAAAAGTGTCCCTTTATGTCAAAAATGGTTTTAGATCAGCTAGAAAACAGCGATAATAAATTATAATCACTTGCAGAATTGAGTGATAGCGATTTGTTGATTTTGTTTTTGAGTTGATTACATTATTGAATAATTGTTATTATAATCATATTATTATTTGTTATAATTATTTATAATTATTTATTATATTATAATTTATATAAAAAAAAAAAAATTGAATTCATACCCGGGATGCCTACTAGACTTTTGTTTGGTCAGATTTAAGTGAGTTATTCCTAAGAATTACAGGCCTACAGTATATTTCCTTGCAAATAATTGTACCGCTTTCAGCACCTAAAATCTGAAATAATCATACCGCCAGGGAGGTTAAAGCGGATCTCCACCCTAAAGTGAAGATCCGCTGATCGGAACCCTCCCCCCCTCCGGCGTCACATTTGACACCTTTCAGGGGGGAGGGGGGTGCAGATACCTGTCTAAAGACAGGTATCCGCACCCACTTCCGGCCCGCAGTCTCGGGCAAAAGACGGGCTTTTCCCGTTGTGTGCTGGGAACTCTCAGCTCCCAGCACACAGCGGGAGCCAATCGCCGGGCGCAGCGCGACTCGCGCATGCGCCGTAGGGAACCGGGCAGTGAAGCCGGAGCGCTTCACTTCCTGGTTCCCTCGCCGTGGATGGAGGGGGGAGCAGCAGGGTGACGAGCGATCGCTCATCCTCTGCTGCGGACGGCGCTGGACTCCAGGACAGGTAAGTGTCCTAATATTAAAAGTCAGCAGCTGCAGTATTTGTTGCTGCTGGCTTTTAATATTTATTTATGGTGAACCATCCGCTTTAAAAAGATCTGTTAACGGTCCAACAACTATACATTGAAATTCTCTCTGGGATGGATACAATTGAGGCCCATTGCTTTATTACAACTTTCAACATGAATAAATGGTGAATAGATAAGTACCGTAGTACAACTGACAGCAGCAAGGCACCAGGAGAAGGTATATTGCATAAAATCACATAATAATAAATAACACTTTATTTGGACATCTGTGGCGTTAAAAAGTCCTGGTGTCCATCAGCAGCATGCAGATATTTTTAAGTGGAACTTTACTCTCTCAATTAATAACTGTTGTAATCTTTATGCTTCTAGCCTTATTAAATAGTTAGGAAGGTGTAAGTGAGGTGAGGTGTATTTACTTGTTTTCATTTTCATTTTTATATATTTTATAAAATTATATCATACATCCCATGAGTCTTAGTGGACATTTTTTCTTTTATCTGGAGGAGGGAAGGGGAGGGGGGATTTCTCAGCTAAGCACACCCTACTGCCAGCATGCCTGAGCCAAGGGTTCTAACAGTTTCCTATTCTGTTCCTGTTTTGGCTAGCATTTACTTTCACAGTTCCCTTAATGTACACTATATTCCACAAGGGGTTAAAATATTCTCACATTTGCAGTAAACTGCAGCAAACTGCTAAGTGTCAGTTTTCAGACTTTCTTTGCTGCAAAAGCACCAATGAAGGTAATACAGTTCTACAGCTCTATGTCCAAAGTTGCAATAGTGTGTGCATGTATCTATATTAGTTATTATATCCGTGCATGTGTCCATGTGAAGCAACACAGAGTTTCAACGTCTCTCCAAGTGAAGAAACTTCCACAACTCCAGGTCGTTTCAACAATCGCTGCCTCAGCAACTCTATGCTATGATAAAGTGACACCTAGGGGTTGATTTACTAAAGGCAAATAGACTGTGCACAAGTACAGTTGCTCCAGAGCTTAGTAAATGAGCAGAAGCTCTGTCAACTTCCATCATCCGATCATGTGCAAGCAAAAATGTTGTTTTTCTTTTGTTATATTTTCCTTGCACGTGATTGGGTATTCTTTGCAAAGTGAAGCTTTATTTCATTTACTAAGCTTTGGAGCAACTGCACTTGCAAAATGCACAGTCTATTTGCCTTTTATTAAATCAACCCTTAAATTCTGGTTAAAAATAAATAAATATTTGAATAGGTACTCTTAAAGCGGAGGTCCACCCTAAAAAAAAAAAAAAAAAAAACAACATTCCCTTTAACCACTTAAGGACCGCCTACTGCACATTTACGTCGGCAGAATGGCACGGCTGGGCACATCAACGTATATATATGTTGATTTTAGTACCCAGCCATGGGTCACGGGCGCGCGCCCGCGGCGCGCTCCCGTGACCCGGTCCGAAGCTCCAGGACCGGGACTCGCGGACCCGATCGCAGCTGCAGTGCGGCGATCCGTCCCTGGAGCTGAAGAACGGGGAGAGCCGTGTGTAAACATGGCCTCCCCGTGCTTCACTGTGGCCGCAGCATCGATCGCGTCATCCCTGTTATTGGGGGACGTGATCGATGACGTCACACCTACAGCCACACCCCCCTACAGTTGTAAACACACACACAGGGAACACTCAAAGTCACAGCGCCCCCTGTGGTTAACTCCCAAACTGCAACTGTCATTTCCACAGTAAACAATGCAATTTAAATGCATTTTTTGCTGTGAAAATGACAATTGTCCCAAAAATGTGTCAAAATTGTCCGATGTGTCCGCCATAATGTCGCAGTCACGAAAAAAATCGCTGATCGCCGCTATTAGTAGTAAAAAAAAATTTTTTTATAAAAATGCAATAAAACTATCCCTTATTTTGTAAATGCTATAAATTTTGCGAAAACCAACCGATAAACACTTATTGCGATTTTTTTTACCAAAAATATGTAGAAGAATACGTATCCGCCTAAACTGAGGAAAAAAATGTTTTTTTTTATATATTTTTGGGGGATATTTATTATAGCAAAAAGTAAAAAATATTGAATTTTTTTTTAAATTGTCGCTCTATTTTTGTTTATAGCGCAAAAAATAAAAACCGCAGAGGTGATCAAATACCACCAAAAGAAAGCTCTATTTGTGGGGAAAAAAGGACGCCAATTTTGTTTGGGAGCCACGTCGCACGACCACGCAATTGTCAGTTAAAGCGACGCAGTGCCGAATCGCAAAAAGGGGCAAGGTCCTTTACCTGCATTTTGGTCCGGGTCTTAAGTGGTTAAAATATATAAAAAAACATAAAAAAATAATTGTTTTACTTACCAGAAAAGCCTGTTGCTAGGCAGTCTTCCTAATCTGCCACTTCCTTCACCGCGGAGCTCCTCGTTTTCTTCCTCCCTTGCGTAGTCTCCTGGTAAATGGGGTGCGCTGTCTTCTGGGACCTGTGTGCCATTCACAAAGCGCCACGCGACTTGCACATGCGCAGTAGGGGTTGTTTTTTCAATTTCTGTCAGTCACTGTTCCCCTAACCCCCCCCCCTCCCTGTTTTACTTACCTGAGCCCTGGAATGTCCCACGGCGCCGTCTCTCTGCCTGGGGTTCTCTTGATTGGATAGATTGATAGCAGCGCAGCCATTGACTCCCGCTGCTGTCAATCAAATCCAATCCTTTCAATAAGCGCAATTTTTATTTTCTATTGTCTTCGTGTTATATCCCACATTTAATTGCTGCTGATGGACTGGTTCATCCTTTATTTGATATTTAATCCTTGGACTCATTAGCACAGTTTTTTTCTTTCAAATCTAATAATGCAAGGGCCGGGGGGCCGAGTCCTACATTCGGCAGCTATGAACACCAAACGCTGGACATGGGAGCGTGCCCGCAAGGCAATCTGATTATTATTATGTGATGCGAGGAGGAGTCGTGAGAGCCACCGGGGGACCCCAGAAGAAGGCGTACTGGGCCACTCTGTGCAAAATTAACTGCACAGTGGAGGTAAGTTAATTCTAACCTTGACCCCTGGTTCACAATGATGCTACTTTGAAATTGCACTACTTCACTTAATTTCAAAGTAGCAAGGTCATCGCGATTTCTGCTGCTACGTGATGAAATTCTGTGTGGCTTCTTGCTTCATCGCACCTGAAATCGGCAAAAGTAGTGCAGGAACTACTTTTGCAAATCAGTGGGGTGCCGCAAAATCGGTGTCGCACTGATTGGAACAGTGCCATTGCCTCAAATAGGCTGTGACTTGTCATGCGATTTGATCTCTCAAATCGCATGACAAATCGCTCCAATGTGAACCTAGGCTGAGCATCAATTTAAGCCCAGTACATACTATAAGAAAATTGGACAACCGATCTTCCAGTTTTCCTTGATGTTTCACAGCAGGTCAAAACCGAGGATGGTAGAATTTGCGAACCCCAAAGGGTTTATTTGGTTTGACTTATTATTGTTTATTGTTTCTGATCATGTGCAGTCTTTCATATTTGAGTATTCTCCTACAAAAAATGTGCAATAACAGTACAAGCGAATGAAAATTGTTAGTTCTCTTTGATTTTGGAGCTCTCCCCTTTGGAAAGTTTAAATCGGTGGTCGAAAAGTTGTGTACACTTTTACATATTTACGAAAATCGAACATTCATTCCTCATATGCATTTTTTCGTAACTTTAGGGGCTTCTATTTCTTTTGGCGCTGTCTGCCGGTCGGTCCTTACCCCTTCTAGGTGGCTGCTCTGGTGTCCGCACCAGCACGGCGGATGGGCCCCGTCTAGTTGGCAAGTTCGCTCTTCCAGCGGCTTCTGCCGTGCGTCTCCACTCACTTCCTCCTTAGTGCTAGGCATCCAATAGGATCACCTGATGTTTTGGCCTATCAGGAAACAGGTCTTATGACCCGCTTTCTGATTGGCGGGGGGTGGAGATTTAGTGTAGAAATAACGAATATTCATTTGCTATCTCACACAACTGGATGGAGCCCACCCATTTTGAAGCCTATTAGAGCCTCTGGCTCTAATGACGTAGAATCTCCCCCATTGGAATCCATGGTGTGGTGCCTTGCATGTAGATCAGTGGGCCGGACACATGGATGGGGGTGTGGCGTGCACCCCTAATGGATGGGCTGCCATTGCTATGCACATTAGGACATTAAGAGGCATATTTTAAGCTCAGCGTTTAGAGGCAGAAAAAAAGTCACTTCTGGATTACATTTCTGAAAGGAGTTTTGTGGCAGAAAAAAAACGTTAAATGCTCCTAAATGCTCGTGAAGAATATAGATAGGTAAATATAAGACAAGCACTAATATTTTAAGTTTTGGCACCTACATCCCTGGAAGAAAAATTTATATAGAAACCCCCAAACCGTGGAGATGCATGGGATTTTATGGGTGCTTACACAATTCGTTACAATAATGTTCAAGAAATTAGAATATTCATAAAAAAACATATTTTATTCATGTATACACATGGCATTAAAAAGTACAGAAAGAAGTACAACGCAATGGAATTCTTCCGTATAAGTCACAAACTTGCTGTCCAACATGTTTTACCTAAATTTGGCTTCTTGAGGGACGCGTGAGGACTTTACATGTCTAAGACAAATATAAAAGTACAACGTTTTGACAAAAATATATATGTACAAAGCGTTACAAAAACAAAATCAAATACAAAATCAAATACAGCTGGTAATTAGATACTCCAATTTATGTAATACAAATAATATGACTTATACGCTTACTTGCTAGCATAGCATGAATCTTTTGTCTAAGGGCCCTTTCACACTAGCGGACGAACGGTCTGCTAATTACAAGTCCGTTAACGGACTTGTAATGGGCCCATATGGGAGCGGATCCGTTAGCGGATGATGCATCCGCTAACGTCCGCCAGATCCGCATCCGTTTTTTCGGACGGAAGAATGTCCTATTTTTCTTCTGTCCGGCCAAACGGATCGGATGCAAGCGGACAGACGGTCCGTTTCCATCCGACTCCCCATAGGGGAGAGCGGAGGAGAGACAGGGCGGTCCCTGCACAGTGTGCGGGGACCGCCCTGTCCGCCGACAGCTGAGCGGAGACCCCCCGCTGAGCTGACGGACACACGGAGCGGACCGAAAAACGGTCCGCTCCGTGTGAAAGGACCCTAAGAGTCTTTAAGACGCCAGACAGCAAACAGGAAGCCCATATAGGGCCAAATAAAATTGTTTAAATCTGTCGAAGATAAATATATATGTATGAATAAATGATTATTACAAGTATTATAATTGTTAGGTATTTATATTATGTAGGTTTATAGCCACTTGTTATTTTAATATAGATACGACTGGCTCTGCACTGTCACATCATTAGTGTCATTCTAAGGTAGCCAACTAACAATATAATCATTGTTTCTTTGTCAATGATAAGACTTGTAGTTCCACAATCTATCCCTCTGAATAATCATTTATTCATACATATATATTTATCTTTGACAGATTTAATTTTATTTGGTCCTATATGGGCTTCCTGTTTGATGTCTGGCATCTTAAAGGCTCTTAGACAAAAGATTCATGCTATGCTAGCAAGTAAGCGTATAAGTCATATTATTTGTATTACATAAATTGGAGTATCTAATTACCAGCTGTATTTTATTACTAATATTATATATATAATTTTGTTTATGTTTAAGATATCATTAGGATCACGTATCAGCCATCTCCAGTTGGACCATTTTGGTAATTTACGCATGATTTGTTGAGTGCTGCCATTATGTGAACTCTGACGCCCTGTTCCTTTTTTCACATTGCCCCTGGTTCGCCCCAACAGGGACCCAGGAGCAGATCTTGATTTTTTGGGGGTCTCCCATAGGTTCCAGGGTATCAATTTACATTAATTCCTCCTTTCATAATCCTATGAACTCGATATACTGTATATATATTGTTTTTGTAACGCTTTGTACATATATATGTATATGTTGACGCAGCGTCAGAGCGTGACCCACGACATCCCCGCTAACCCGGAAGTGACGCGTGCGCTTCACCCACTCCGCTCTCCAGACTAGGAAACTACTACGGTGTCTGCAAGGAATACTCTGCTCTCCATGGATGTCTGGATCTGGTGATAGCGCCCTCTGGGGTCACTTTTATGCTCATTTGATGTACGTAGATAGGTTTAAGGGGGCTTTCAGTGTATGGGCTACTTTGGATTAATAAACAGTTAGGCCTTGTACACACGACCGAGGAACTTCGACCATTTCCTTGTTAGGCTTGTCGAAAAACTTGACAAGCTGTCTTTGCGTACACACTGTCAAGACCAAATCTCCTCGTTCTCAAACGCGGTGACTTCAACACATACAACAGCAGGGGAAGTTCCATTTCACTGGCACAACCCTTGGGGCTGCTTTTGCTAATCTCATGTTACTGCGTGTTAGGTAAAAGTTTGGTAAGAGACATTTGCACTCCTCAGTCTGTTACAGCGTGACAAATGTGCTATCTCCATTACAAATACTACTTTTACCGAAGGTGCGCGGGTTTCTAAGCATACATACCAACGTGTTTCTCGTTGAAAAACTAGCCCGACGATGAACACGACGAGGAAATTGAGACTCCCGTCGAGGAAATTGAGACTCCCGTCGAGGAAAAAGAGAACTTGCTCTCTTTTTTCCTCATCGAGTTCCTCGACAGTTTTCTCGATGAAAAGCATACACACGACCGTTTTCCTCGGCAAAAAAGCTCTCCCACCAAGTTTCTTGATGGATTCTGTCGAGTTTCTCGGTAGTGTGTACGAGGCCTCACACTATATTGCTGTTCCTTGTTTTTATGACCTTGTGTGGAGCTTCTGTGCCTGCTGTCCCTGCCTGCTGGTGATGGTCCGTGACAAAGTGGCTGATGTATTCGCTTACTTAAGGCTCTGATTTTTTAGTCTTCTGGTGAGTTTAACCCCCTTTGGGAAAGTGCATCATGTGGTGGATTGAGATCATTGTTTTCCCTGGTGGAAGGTGCACGCTAGGATTACCACTACTGAAACACCATTCAGAACTTTGGATTGTTTACATCACCTTGACTACATCTAAGGCCTCGTACACACGAGCAGACAGATTTGTTCAAATCTGTCCGTCCGACAGATTTGAACAAATCTGTCTGCTGGGATTTTGGTTTGCTCGCGTGTACACACGAGCAAACCAAAATCCCCGCCAGCAGACGGCGCGCTGACGTGTCGGTGACGTGGCGGTGACGTTGACGCCGCCACGTCACCGCACCAGGAAGTAAAACACTTCCGCGCATGCGCCAAATCCATTCGGCAGCGGTGCGGGACGACATGTCTGCATGTAAGTGTACTAACCAGCAGACATGTCGGGCGGACGGATTCCCACCCAATAGATTTCAAAGCATGCTTTGAAATCTGTCGGGTGGCCAAATCCGTCGGCTCGGCCGTACACACGATCGAATCTGTCTGCTGAAACGGTCCAGCGGATTTGATCGTGTGTACGAGGCCTAAGACTTTTTTTATTCAGTAGTTTTTACCACGAGTCTATCATTATTGATTTTTTAGTGCTGTTTTGTGTATTTTAATACTACAGAGACTGAACTGTTTTATTCTTATACCGTGTTTTTTTTTCCTTTTAATTTTAAACGGATGCTCAATGGTTGTATATTGAAAAATATTTTACTATTCTTGTCTCTGTTGGTGCTGCTTAGGGATCTGTGGGTTTGATTTAGCGCTAAGCGGGTGTTCTGCAGGCCTTTATTTACACCCCTCTATACATATATATTTATGTCAAAACTTTGTACTTTTATATTTGTCTTAGACATTTAAAGTGCTCACTAGGGATGAGCCGAACACCCCCGCGTTCGGTTCGCACCAGACCTGTCGAATGGTCCGATCGTTCGCACGAACATTTAGAACCCCATTGAAGTCTATGGGACTCGAACGTTCGATTTCAAAAACAATCATTTTAAAGACCAATTTTCAAGTTATTGTTGGAAAACATCTTTCAGAACTCGGGTCTTGCCCCAGGGAACATGTATCAATGGAAAAAAGTCTTAAAAACGGTTGTTTTTTCAGGAGCAGGACTCCTGAAAAAACGACCGTTTTTAAAACATTTTTTTCCATTGATAGTAGTATCAATGGAAAAAAGTTTTAAAAATGGTTGTTTCGTTTCACTCGAATTTCCCGCGAACGATCCTTTTGTTCGATATTCGACACACGATCGAACGGACGATGTTCGAGTCGAACATACGTTTGTTTCGAACGCGAAGCTCATCCCTAGTCCTCACGCGTCCCTGAAGAAGCCTAATTTAGGCAAAATATGTTGGACAGCAAGTTTGTGACTTATACGGAGGAATTGCACTGCATTGTTATACGGAGGAATTGCACTACTTTCCATGCTTGTGAAGAATATGAGCATTATTTGCTGCCAAGGGATCTGGTGCTTTTTTCCCCAGTGTGCATGGACCCTAAAAGTTTTTTTGTGCAGTTACCCATATTTACTGTCACCTCTTTTTAATTTTTTTTATATATGTTTTTTTCAATCCCGGAAAGGACAAAACCAAGACATTACATCAACAACGTGAAAACATTGTGAGGTTCGATCATGTATTTTACAACAAATCTAGCAAATAAACGATTAAACAGTTAACTTAGACATGAAAAATTCAGGTAGGATAGGTAGAGGATACATCAGGCAACATTCTTCATTCTTCATTTATGTTGTTCGTCATAACATTATTAAATAATGTAACTACTGATTGAGTTATAAGGCTGCCCAAGTCCATTTTCCGTTTTCCAAGACCAGGGGCAATTAGAGTAGTTAGATCAGAAAAGAATAGAAGGCACACGTAAAAACAAGAACAACAAAAGGAAAAAGAAGGGGGAGGGAGTATGGGGAGAGATTCGAGATGGCGATGGTGCAGGATAACAAGGCAGTGATCCATTTTTGCCTTGTTGTATTATTTCTGTTCTGAAAGGGGCCCCCAGGTCTTAGAATATTTCTCCTGGGCACCTCTTTTTTTTGGTTGCTCTCTCCATGTCAATAATAAGTCCATAATATGTCAATAATATGCGATGTGTTTTAGATCTTGAATGCCATACCACAGAGGGGGTTAAAGGCTCTGGCATTTAAAAATTGGAACTTAGGCGGCGTACACACGTCACCGCCGCGTCACCGCGCCGTCCGGCGGCGGGGAATTTGATCCGATGGTGTGTACACGCCATCGGATCAAACTCCCGATCGGACATATCCGATGGAAATGGTCCGCGGACCGTTTTCATCGGAAATGTCCGATCGTCTGTACGCCGCCTTAGGGCTGTTAAAGAGGAAGTAAACCCTGCCTCATTTTTATTTTTATTTTGCTGGCCTGCAAAGAAAAGGCATTATGCGCTAGTATAAATTGCATACTAGCACATTATGTGAAACTTACCTGCGAACAAAGCCCTCGTTGTCACCGCTGGAGGCCGAATCCATCTTTACCTGTCTTCCCTCCTGGTCCGCAGACTCTGGCTGTGTGACTGTTGGTCACGGCACAGGGTGGCCATTCCTTCAGATTGCATGTGTCGATGACGTCATGGGCGTAAATATCTCCTAAACGGTGCAAGTTTACGAGATATGTACAGTATCTATAGGTAAGCCCTATCATAGGGTCACCTATAGATACAAACAAACCATGGAAGTTTACTTCCTCTTTAAGGGGGGGATTTATTTTGGCAGGAAGTCAAAGCCCTGCATACAACTTGGGCCTAGGATCCAAGAGGCTGATCCAGGCACCTAGTACAGCTACATATAGGCACTACCCAGTAGTATTGTTAGATCCGTTTTTGGGATAGGTAAGGTTACCATTAATCCCAATACTCATTAAACTTTCCTGGCATAAGCAGAATAAATGTGATGCCTATCTATCTATCTATCTATCTATCTATCTATCTATCTATCTATCTATCTATCTATCTATCTATCTATCTATCTATCTATCTATCTATCTATCTATCTATCTATCCAAAGTAATAGTACTGTATTAATTGTATGATGTGCATTGAGCCAAACCTAGGCTGGTTTTATAGTTTTCTAGCCATCAGCTCAGTTAAAGGTGCCATGAGAACCTTTCTGGCAGGAAATAGTTTATAGTACAGTAACTTGCTCTATTGTCTGTACCTTTGCTGCTCAACTCCATTATTACCATGACAAAGGGCCGAGCAATCCTACTTCCCATTTCTCTCCTTCAAGTCCTGTCTGCTAGGAACTCTCTTGAATTTCACTTTGATACTTTGACACCTCGTTCTTCTCCTAGACAGAATAATTACTGGAGTACAAATAAACTTTGTTTTTCCCTTCTTCTCATCCCAGGAGGTTGTGATGATCTGCTGAAGAGGCTTACATCCTCAGGAATACTGTCTATCAGGCTCATTTACAAATCAGAGGGGCAGGAAAACAGCAGAGTTGAACAAGCAAAACAAAAGTATTTTTCTTGTAGAGAGACATGCACAAAAAAAACAAAAAACAAAACAAAAAAAAAACTGTTAATTGATACACTTAAATATTTGATTACACTTTTATCAAAAAGATGTACAGTTCTGCAATATAACGCTATGAATACGTGTTTGGAGGGGCGTTAGCTTTTGCAGGGAGGAGCCGTGAGAGCCGCCGTGGGACCCCAGAAGAGGACGGTTGGGGCCACTCTGTGCAAAACTAACTGCGCAGTGGAGGTAAGTATGTCTTTTGTTTTTGTTTTTTAAAACCGAACCTTTAGTATCCCTTTAAATGCGAGCACTCAACAGGGAGCTGTGGTGGCTCAACGTGATTGGCACTGTGCTGACAAGCCATTCACCTCTGCAGCCAAGGGTCTCGGCTACATGTGAATTGAGTTTGGTGGTCTCAGCCCGGCTCCCGGTGGGTGTGCTATGCAAGGTACGCCTGTGCTTAGTACGCCCACCCCCCCCACAAAAAAAAACACCACACTTGCACACACACAAAATTGGATTAACACGCACGCACTTTGGCCATGCGGTCTCCTAAAATAAAGAGAGGTGAAGGACCTACAGTGCTGGCTGGGTGGGCTAGGCCCCCTCACTCCCTCATAGGGGG
Source organism: Rana kukunoris (assembly GCA_029574335.1). Taxonomy (NCBI): domain Eukaryota; kingdom Metazoa; phylum Chordata; class Amphibia; order Anura; family Ranidae; genus Rana; species Rana kukunoris. Next base: position 372,720,012 of record CM056052.1, read on the forward strand.
AGTCCCTCTGCCCCGTTGGAGTCCTGTTGGGCCCCAGTTGGGCTCCCAAGTGGAGCAGGTAGGGCGGGGTGAGGGGGAGGCCCCCCTCACACCCGCCATTGCCACCGGGGACATGGAGAAGGATGGCGATTGCCTCAGAGTTCACGCACAAAAATACACTTAAAAAAACAAAAAAATGGGAGCACTCAGAATCTGGGGCAGGTGTGCATGGTAGCCAACAGCTTCTTCAGCTTTCTCAGTTAAATAGTTGTTAACCCATTGTGACATCTTTATATAATCCTCTGTGTCTCGTTATGCTATGTGCTCATGTTTATGTGTTTTAAAAAAAAAATTCTGGCTATACCTGATTTCAGAGAGCCGCTTGGCGCTCACGTGAACGGCCGATTATCTCCCCTTTCGATCTGACAGCTAGAGCGGGAGGGGCTGAAATTCCCTCACTGACATTAGTCGGGATGAGAAGAGTAGAGGAGAAGAGAGCCAGCCAGTCACATGAGCAGTGAAATAAGGTGTAGACAGAATGTTTTTAATAAAACACAGTACATAACAGTACATAACGAGACACAGAGAATCATATGAAACAATAAATGTTATTTTGCCGCAGGAGGGGAAGGAGGCGGGCACTGACACAGAGCAGACAGGCAGGGGGGAAGAACACAGAGGAGAGACAGAAAAGCTGTGGATGACGGAGGCACGTAAACTGACCACAGTATCAGCCATGATAAAACGTGGTCAGTTTACAGGGGGAGGTCAGAACCAGGCAGGATCAGCCACGTATTTTAGGTGATACAAGGGGCCAAATTACACAGCACAGGCACTGTGCTGTATAACATCCTTTAAAGGAACAGGATCCATTTTTTTTTTTAGGGTAGCAAACACTTTAACCACTTTAGCCCCGCACCATATTGCTGCCCAATGACCAGAGCACTTTTTGTGATTCGGCAGTGAGTCGCTTTAACTGACAATTGCGCGGTCGTGCGACGTGGCTCCCAAACAAAATTGGCGTCCTTTTTTTCACACAAATAGAGCTTTATTTTAGCGGTGTTTGATCACCTCTGCGGTTTTTATTTTTTTGCGCTATAAACAAAAATAGAGCGACAATTCTGAAAAAAAATTCAATATTTTTTACTTTTTGCTATAATAAATATCCCCCAAAAATATATAAAAAAAAAAATTTCCCTCAGTTTAGGGCGATACGTATTCTTCTACATATTTTTCGTAAAAAGAAATCGCAATAAGCGTTTACAAAATAGGGGTTAGTTTTATGGCATTTTTATTAATATTTTTTTTTTACTAGTAATGGCGGCGATCAGCATTTTTTTTCAGTACTGCGACCTTATGGCGGACACTTCGGACACTTTTGACACATTTTTGGGACCATTGGCATTTTTTTAGCGATTAATGCTATAAAAATGCATTGTATTACTATAAAAATGCCATTGGCAGTGAAGGGGTTAACACTAGGGGGCAGGAAAGGGGTTAAGTTTGTTCCTGGGTGTGTTCTAACTGTATGACCTCACTAGGGGAAATCACTGATCTTCTGTTCATACATTGTATGAACAGAAGATCAGCGTTTCCCCCGCTGACAGGAACGAGAGCTTTGTGTTTACACACATAGCTCCCGGTCCCCGCTCTGTAACGAGCGATCGTGTGTACCCGGTGGTGATCGTACCCGCCGGGCACGCGCGCGGGACTCAGGGGCGAGCGCCGACCTGCCGCCGTAGAATGACGGCGGCTGGTCAGCAAGTGGTTAAGCTTTGACAATAAAATCTGGAGGCTGATTGGTTTCTTTGCAGAGCTGCACCAGATTTTGCTCTCTCCAGTATTAGTAAATAAACCTCACTCCTTTAATAAAAAAGATAAGCTCAGATCTACATTTTGTAAATACTACTTTTTTATATCCGGTAATTATATTGTGCAATCGATTTATATAACGCTTTGCATATTTATTATTCACATCAGTCCCTGCCCTCAAGGAGCTTACAATATAAGGGGCCAGATTCTCCAATATTTTCGGCGGCGTAGCGTAAGCCAGTTACACTACGCCGCCGCTTCGTACTGGAGCAAGTGCTTTATTCTCTAAGCACTTGCTCCGTAGGTTTCGCTTACGTCGCGTAAATCGCGCAGCGTAAACCCGCGCAATTCAAATGGGGCGGCTTGTATTTAAATTAAGCGCGCCCCCGCGTCGAACGAACTGCGCATGCGCCGGCCGGGGAAAAAGCCCAGTGCGCATGCTCCAAAGGACGTCACATTTTCTCAATGTAAACGACGTAATCGCAGCGTACGCCAGCCCCATTGAGAATCGACGTACGCAAACGACGTAAACGACGCACAACACGACGCGGTCCCGAGGCCATACTTAACATGGCATCCGACGGGACACGACGGCATCCGACGGGACCTCGTAAGGTTACTCCACATAGAAGCTGGGGTAACCTTACACGAACGAAAACGACGTACGCGACGACGGGGCGACGTAAAAGCGATCGAGAATCGGCGTACTACTTCATTTGCATATGCAAATGAAAAAACAACGTAAAGGCCACCTAGTGGCCGGAGTTGTCATTACACCTACGATCCGAAAGTGTAATTGGATTACACTTGTCGGATGTAGAAGCGTATCTATGCAAAAGTGATGCACAGCATCACACGCATAGATACGACTAAAAAAAAAAGGCGATACGACGGGGTATCTGAGATACTCCGTCGTAACGCCTCTGAGAATCTGGCCCAAGGTGTCTAACTCACATTCATACATACACATACTAGGGCCAATTTGGACAGGAGACAATTGAAGTGATTCTAAACCTTACTTTTTTGTTTTGTTAAATAACAAACATGTTATACTAACCTGTTCTATGCAATGGTTTTGTAGCCCCAATCCTTATTTTCTGGGGTCTCCCACAGGCGCTCCTGGCTCCTTCTCCTCCCTGTGTGCTCCCATAAGAAGCTGAAAGCTTTATCAGCCGATCTTTGCATTAAAAAAAGGTAAATTTAAGCTGGTGAGTGTCTGTCAGGCCGCGTACACACGACTGGTTTCCTCGGCAGAATCCATCAAGAAACTTGGTGGCAGAGCTTTTTTGCCGAGGAAACCGGTCGTGTGTATGTTCTTAATCGAGAAAACTGTAGAGGAACTCGACGAGGAAAAAAAGAGCAAGTTCTCTTTTTCCTCGAAAGGGAGTCTCAATTTCCTTGTCGTGTTCCTCGTCGGGCTAGTTTTTCGACGAGAAACACGTTGGTGTGTATGCTTAGAAACCCGCGCACCTTCGGTAAAAGTAGTATTTGTAATGGAGATAGCTCATTTGTCACGCTGTAACAGACTGAAAAGTGGAAATGTCTCTTACCAAACTTTTACCTAACACGCAGCAACATGAGATTAGCAAAAGCAGCCCCAAGGGTTGTGCCAGTGGAATCAAACTTCCCCTGCCGCTGTATGTGTTGAAGTCACCGCATTTGAGAACAAGGAGATTTGGTCTTGACTGTGTGTACGCAAAGACAGCTTGTCAAGGTTCTCGACAAGCCTAACAAGGAACTCGACGTGGAAAACGATGTGTCTTTCCCGACGAGTTCCTCAATCGTGTGTACGAGGCCTCAGAGTGGTAGGTGGAGAGACAGAAGATTTTGAGATCACACAAATTGAGGCTATTGCGGATATTGAGGTGTTGCCTGAAGAAGCACTTTGGATATTAGTTGTCTGTTTGATTATGAGGGATTGGAACTTTTTCACTGGTGAAAGTTCATTTATGAAAGCGTGACTAAAGAAGTAATTTCTGCGTTTTTATTTGAGTTATCACAACAGTGTTGTATTTAAGAGGGATATCACTTTTTTTTAATTTAATTAAAGCAATGTAATGCCCTACCAGATACGGTTGATGGTCATATAAGGCAAAATTACGTGCATCTTCCTTGAGAATGAAAATCTTCAGCTTTATATTTGAACCCAACTGGTGGATTCTGTCACAGATTTAACTTGATGGACAATGGTGTTGAAAAACATAAAGCTGAATCAGACTTTAACCCATGAGTTTATTATCAAACAATACTTTATTCATGACTGTACCACTATGTATTTCCCTTACACCAATGCCTGCCCGTGGTACTGGAGTTAAACTCTTGCCGAGCATATACAACTGTTATCAACACAGTACTGACTGGCAGAGTGCAAAGGGAAACAATAAGCAAGATGTTTGCTCCACTCTGTATATGAAGATGTCTACAAGTTGGCTAATTAACAAAGTAAGCTTGTGATAGCAACATATATTTTTTTTATAGTGCTGTGCCAGTTTGCTGGGTTTCACAGAATTGCCTAATTGCAGTCTGTTCTTGTCAAGCCTTCTCTAAATTTCAATTAAGCGCCACCTTGTGGATATGACAAGTAACATACACACACATAAAGCCTGACACTACAGGATGAGCATTGTACTTGCTTCTTTATCCTTTTTACACTTGTGATTTGGTCAGTCATATATGAGATGTAACTCACATTCAAAACAAATGTTTTAGAAAGTGTATTTGTGACCTTGTTTGCTCCATTGGACCAACTCACAATTTTATACTTTAAATGGGTGAGACTACTTTTGCAAGTATGACATGCATCTTTGACATGTAATTTTAACTTAAAGTGTTTATAAATGTTTGTTTTTTTATTTCCTAAATAGGTTCCTTAAAGCTAGTGCATTGTTGGTTCACTTACCTTTTACTTTGATTTCCCCTCTAAATGTTTTTTTCTTTGTCTGAATTTCTCACTTCCTGTTTCTCCTCAGTAAGCTTGCCCCCATCTTTTGAGCCGTTCTGTGTTCACAGCGTCTCCCCGCAGGGATGTAGTCCCAAGGGAGGGGTCGAGCATGCTGACTAACCCCGAGCCAGAACAGGTCAGATGATGGAGGCAAGCTTACTGACAAGAAACAGGAAGTGAGAAATTCAGACAAAGAAAGGGAAATCGAAGGAAAGGCAAAGTGAACCAACAATGCACTAGCTTAAAGGAACCAATTAAGAAAATAAAAAACAAACCTTTACAACCCCTTTAAGCTATTAACCCTCTAAATCACAGATTTGATTTTCTCAAAAAAAGTATTATAGAATTAAAATATAGTGCTCTAGCTTTCGTATCTTGCATGAGACTTTTGTGAAGGTGTATAGAAACTATATTTAAAATAGGATACAAACTAAAATAATTGTTAGTCTACACAAACACAATATAGAGTCATTTCCACAGAGATATAACAGTCACTAAAAACTAAACTAAAATTTATGTGCATTTGCAAAATAAAGAAAAATGAAAGTACACAAAATGATAAATATCTATCGCATGGGTCAAGCTGTAGTAGTAGTACATGCTAAAAAGGGGCATTTTATGGATTTTAACTAAATAGGAAAAAGTTGCAGGTATGAACACCAACTTGCTTTTACAAATGGTAAAATAAGCTAGTTTCAAGCATTCAGACAAGCAGGAAAATAGCAGATATTACTAGGGTTGAGGTTCAGGATTCACCAAACGCCGGGTTTACCAAACTTTTTGTTTGGTGTTCATGGACCAGCTGAACAATTTGCTTGATCGATGAGCCCAGGCCATTTATTTATTGGCAGTATTTTTACTGCCAATGAACAAGTACTTCATGCAGTGAAGCAGCCTTCACAGTTTCACTGGTTGCTCCATTGGTCAATGATGGCAGACAGCTCCCATCCTCTTTGTTTACATTCAGACTGGAGCTGGATAACAAGTTTGGATAGGCTTGGCTTAGGGTCTGGTTTAAAAATAAAAAGCGACACAGGGAGTTCCCCTGAAAATACATACAGTTGTATTCAAAATTATTCAACCCCCACTGAAATTGATTGTTTTGGCCAGTTTGACATTGATTTTGATCAGTCATCCTGCTTACAATTAAATCAAAGAGGCACGTGTAGGTCAGACAAATATAACATAACATTTATAATGAAATAACCACAAATGTCTTTTCTGTGCTCACATCATTATTAGTTTTATTCAACCCCCAAGTGACATTCAATCTTAGTACTTAGTACAACATCCTTTTACAGTTATAACAGCTTTTAAATGTGAAGCATAGCTTGACACAAGTGTCTTGCAGCGATCTACGGGTATCTTCGCCCATTTGTCATGGGCAAAAGCCTCCAGTTCAGTCACATTCTTAGGCTTGCTCACTGAAACTGCTTTCTTTAAGTCCCACCAGAGGTTCTCAAGCGGATTTAAGTCTGGTGACTGCGATGGCCACTCCAAAATGTTCCAGCCTTTAATCTGCAACCATGCTCTAGTGGACTTAGAAGGTATGCTTGGGATCATTGTCCTGTTGAAAGGTCCAACGTCTCCCAAGCCTCAGGTTTGTGATGGACTGCATCACATTGTCATCCAATATCTCCTGGTAATGAAGAGAATTCATGGTACCTTACACACGCTAAAGCTTCCCTGTACCTGCAGAAGCAAAACAGCCCCAAAGCATGATTGACCCCCCGCCATGCTTCACAGTAGGCAAGGTGTTCTTTTCATCATAGGCCTTGTTCTTCCTCCTCCAAACATAGCGTTGATCCATGGGCCCAAACAGTTCTAATTTTGTTTCATCAGTCCACAGAACTTCTGTGGTTTGTCTACATGACTTTTGGCATACTGCAGTCAACTCTTCTTATTCTTTGGAGACAGCAAGGGGGTGCGCCTGGGAGTTCTGGCACGAAGGCCCTCATTACGCAGTGTGCGCCGTATTGTCTGAACAGAAACTTCAGTACCCACATCTGACAAATCTTTTCTCACACAGTCACACAGGGACTTTTCTCCACTCTACGCTTCAGGTAGCGCACAGCAGTCAAAGTCAGCATCTTCTTTCTGCCACGACCAGATAGCGTTTCAACAGTGCCCTTTGCCTTGAATTTGCGAATGATGCTTCCTATGGTGTCTCTCGGTATGTTTAACATCTTTGCAAACTTCTTATAGCCATTGCCCTTCCTGTGAAGAGTAATCACCTCTTCTCTTGTCTTCCTGGACCATTCTCTTGACTTCACCATGTTTGTAATCACACCAGTAAATGTCTAGAAGGAGCTGAGTATCACAGTCATTTTAAAGCTGCCTAATTGGTGCTTATTAGGCCTTATTGCTGCTCCCTGATATCCACAGGTGTTTTCAATACCTGATTGAAAACACTTCAATGAACCTCTGTTCTTCAGAGTGGTAGTCTTTAAGGGGTTGAATAATTGTGTAAATGAAGAATTCACAAAAGAAACATTTACTACTGTATTACAAAACCAATTTATGTCATTTTAGTTGCATATGGTTCTTTAAGAAGTCCTTGTAGGATTTCATTCTGAAAACAATTACAAATGTACACTAAATTCCCTAAAACCCTTTACAGCATTGGGGGGTTGAATAATTTTGAACACAACTGTACCAGATCCTTATCCTAGATAGTGGTTTAATATGGATTTTAAGGAAGGAATCGATGCAAAAAAAGTAATGGGAAGGAAGAGGGGCTAACATGGATGCGGCCTGCAGCAGGGACATCGCGGGCTTCGTTAGACATTAATGGCTGTGTTGAGTTATTTTGAAGGGACAGCAAATTCACACTGTTATACAAGCTGTACACTCACTACTTTACACTGTAATGAAGTGTTATTATTTCAGTGTTGTCAAATGAAAAGATAGTGAGGGGTTGTACTCACTTTTGTGAGATACTGTATATATTGTAGAGAGGCAATCCTGTGTCATGGTTTATTTTGGCAGGTTTTGCAGAAAACAAGCACACTAATGATACAGGTGTGTGCTTGGCTTATGTTAGAGTCAGAATTAGAGGTGAGTGGCCCCACCCTCCCGATGGGTCGGATTGTGAAAGGGAGCTGTAAGGAGCACGTTGCTGTCCATGCTGGGACAGTGAAAGGCTGAACCTGTGAGGATGTAGCAGCAGGGAGCTGCAGGAGAAACAGTCAAAGCTGAGAAAGGTTCAGCATTTTGTGCATGAGCACTGAGACATTGGGGTTGATTTACTAAAGGCAAATCCACTTTGCACCACAAGTGTACTTGGAACAGTGTTGCCAACCTACCAGATTGAAATTTACTGGCACGACACCCGAAATTTACTGGCGCAGCCACGTTTTTACTGGCATTTCACAAAAGTTACTAAACTACATTTTTAGGTGCAAATTTCCGTATTTAGGCTACAAACAAGTACGCTAGGCAAAAAGGAGTGTGATTAAAGGTAGATATTAAGGTACAAAAAATATTTTTATTATTTTCAATATAATAAGGGCAAACTATTTAGTCACATCACTCCGTGCCTCCATCCCCCTTTGCCACCAACACCCCCTGCCTTCACCCCCATCTGCGGTGCCACAATCTCCCCCTGCCACCAATCTCCCCCTGCCTCCAATCACCCCCAGCCTTCATCGTTCCCTGCCTCTATCCCCCTCTGCGGTGCCACCAACAACCCCTGTCTCCATCCCCCACCCTCTGCGGTGCCACCTCCCCCCTCTGCGGTGCCACCAACACCCCCTGCCTCCAATCACCCCCTGCCACTAACACCCCCTGCCTCCAATCTCCCTCTGCTTCCAATCTCCCCCTGCCTCCATTGACCCCTGCCTCCATCCCCCTCTGTGGTGCCACCGCAGCCACCTTCACCTGCTGCCTCCAATCACCCCCTGCCACTAACACCCCCTGCCTCCAATCTCCCCCTGCCTCCATCCCCCTCTGTGGTGTCACCGCAGCCACCATCACCTGCTGCCTCCAATCACCCCCTGCCTCCAATCTCCATGCGCAGTTCCAAGCCAAACCGATCTTGGCTATTTTAACTGGCACATTCCCGCAACCACAGACATTTATGAACGGGGGAAAAGGTGCCAGTTTTTACGAACTGTCCGTAAAAATACGGATGGTTGCCAACACTGACTTGGAAGTGCAGTTGCTTTAGATCTGAGGGGAAGAGAAGTTCTGCTGATTTTCTCATCCAATGGTGTACAAGCAAAAATGCTGTTTTTTACTTTCCCTGCATCCCCGCCCCCCCAGATCTACAGTGACTGCACTTCCAAGTGCACCTGTAGTGATAAGTGGATTTGCCTTTAATAAATAAGGCCCCATTGTGTGTTTGATGGACTGGAGGACCAAGGCAGGAAGCAAATATACTGAAAAGGGCCACAGGGCTGAGTACTGTGTGATTATCAGTTTGGTGCTACAAATGAGCTAAAATAACACAGGATATAGGAAGGTTGAAGTACTGGCAATGAAGAGGAAGAGGTGGGTTGGGGTGCTGCAAATGAGGAGGAGGAGAAGGAAAGTTGAGTTGCTGGCAGTGAGGAGGAGGAGTGTTTAGGTGCTGGCAGTTAGGAGAAGTAGGGGAGTGGGGGTGCTGGCAGTGAGGAGCACATCAGATATATACTATGTGGAGAGGAACAGATCTGATGAGTGGCCTTCCAGCAGGGATCCCATCCTTTTCTATGCTGACCACTGTCTTTTGCCATGTTGACACCTGTCTTCCACCCTGCTGACCCCTGTCCTCCATCCTGCTGACCCTTCTGCACTGCCTTTCTGCCCACTGTACACTGCCCTGCCAATGCTTAGCCTTTGCCTCTGTGACCCCTGATTTTTGCCATATTCACCCCTGTCCTTCATCCTGCTGACCCCTGTACACTGCCCTGCTGACCATTGTACACTCCCTGAAGATCACTGTACCCTACCGTGCCAAACCTCTTTCCTCTGCCATTGTGACCCCTGTCCCCTGCCCTGTTGAAAACTATCCTTTGCTCTGCTGATCCCTGTACACTGCTCTGTGGACCCCCAGTGCTCTGCCTACTGACCTCATCTTCTGCCCTGATAACCCCTGTTCTCCTCCCTGCTGACCTCTGCCATCTGCTCTGTTGACCCCCGACTTCTTCCCTGCTGACCCACTGTACACTGCCCTACTGACTCTTGTACATTGCCCTGCTGCCCCCTGAACTCTGCCTCGTTAACCCCTGTACACCATCTTGATAACTCACTGTACACTGCCCTACAAACTGCTGACCTTATCCTCTGCCTTGCTGACTCCTGTACACTGCCCTACTGACCTCCCATCCTCTGTCCCCCTGAAATTTTTTACTACACTTTCACATCAGGCAGGCTAGATCCAGAGCAGGTTCCCCAACTTGTATCTTTATTGAGCTGACCTTGCAATTGTATTGCCCTGAAGGTGCTTGGACCCTTTAAGTATATGTGTTTTGATCTGGCAATTTTCGAAAGTGGTTATTGAATTTTCCCTTAGCAGATCCAGTGTATAAATTCCCAAATTATTAATGGGCCATTTGGCATCAATTAGAGGAGAGTTTAGAAATTAAATGCTGCTGTACATTGAAGATTTTGTTAAAGGATCACTAAAGGATTTTTTTTTTTAGCTAAATAGCTTCCTTTACCTTACTGCAGTCCTGGTTTCATGTCCTTATTGTTCGTTTTTGCTTTGAAGTTGCTGTAATTCTGCTCTGCTCCACACTTCCTGCTTGTCTGGCTTGAAAAATCTCATGGCAGATTTTCACTGTGGTCCAAGCTGTCATTACTGTGTGTCTTAAACTTCCCAGAACCAATTAGATTCATTAAAAACAAAACACTGCCCTGGATTTGTTTGTTTTTGTTCTGTGTGTCTCTCTACTTCACAGAAACATGAAACCAGTTTAAAAATGAAATTGAAACTGCAGGCACATTATACGATTGATTTTTATCTATTTTTAATCATTTTTAAATAGGAATTAGTTAACTTTTATGTCTCTATACCCTGTAAACGGTAATTTCAGCAAAAAACATTTTTTCCTTTAGTGACCCTTTAAGCTTGGTATACAAATTGAGGGATTTTTTTATGTACACCAAAGATTTTTTGTTTCTAATGTTTTCTTTGTATACATACTTGGTAAACAAATTATTCATGGGGTCTAATAGACCACTCAACTACTTCCCCGATGTTACAAAATGCCTCTCCCTCCTGTATGAAAATCTGATATACATTCAGCAGTTTTATGGCTGATGGTCAGCAAGTCTCGTACGCCCACCCTTAAAGTACCACCACTGCGCCTTAAGGAAAAACAACTGACTAACCTGCTACCACTTTAATGATGTAGAAAAGTGATTGTGTTTTTTACCTCTATCTAAACTCAAAAGTGAAAAAATAAGTGGTGCTAAATTGCACTTATGTGTATGGACCTCAAACTGAGTGTAAAGAAAAACCGAAAAATAAAATAAAATAAAGACAACTTATTATTAATAATCATTGATTATTATTCAAATATTCGCACTACCACATAGCTTGGTGCTGAATGCTGATTTGCAATATCACATGTTAAATTATGTCTAAGCTAATTGAAGCACTTTTTATGTGAATATGGTAGCTCCTTGTGAAAGGATCTATGTTCAATTTTGTACTGACGTGGTGTTCGAAATATTGTGGACACAGGGACACGAGGTGAACGCATGCGCCGCTGAATAGTCTCCGCCAGTAGTTCACGTGGAAACATGTCGGGGGCATGGCTAAACGGCAACCATCTGTAAGCACTTCAAGCTGTACACCAGATCAGAGAGTAAAGCCCTGTACACACGGGCCAGAATCTCGTCAGGAAAAAGCGCCGTTGCCGTCCGAGTGCACAGACATTCCATTCAAAAGAACCGCAGTTCTTTTGAATGGCAAGAACGCGGTGACGTAATCGCGTACGACTAACATGTGCTCGTCACATTCGATGCCGTCGCCGTCATCTTGCTGCACCCTACCTATGCCTAGGAAGCTACCGCGCATGCGTCAAAGTCATTTTGAGAATGTGCGGGTTTCCACAGCGACAGGTAAGTATACACACGCTCGGGTTTCTTGGTAGGAAAACACTGACGAGAATCAAAATGACAAAATAGAGAGCAGGTTCTCTATTTTTCTCATCGAGATTTTAGGCAGTTTCCTTGACGAGAAACCTGAAAGCCTCGTACACACGCTCTGTATACTCGGCAAGAAAGCTCTGCCAGCAGTTTTCTTGCTGGTTCTTGCCGAGTAAACCGAGCATGTGTACGAGGCTTTACGGTTCGAGCTAGAGGAGCGGGAGAGAGTGATATCTAAGCCGTACACCTCGGGTACACCATGATCACACTTTACACTACTACAGACGTTTTCTCCAACAGTTGTTGCTGTGATTTTACTTGCTGCCTTTGATGTGATGTGCGTGTAATGGTTGAAGTTTTTCACATAGCATTTTATTAAACTGGTTTTACAATATTACACTATTTTGAGCACTTTTTATTTACATGTGGAGACATCCTATTTACATGCTTGCGGCTGGATGTCTGTGTGGTTTAAAGCGATTTTTGCCAAGCACGAGTGTGTAAGGCAATAAATATCTGGTGAGTGTGTTATTCAAAGGGAGTGGAATCACTGGCACTTAGTGGTGTGGTGGAAGATCAGAAAAGTTAAGTTTACACTGGATCAACCTTCTTTTCGGATGAATTTCATTATGCTTATGTACTTTTTTTTATTGAATGTAGTATTATTTCACTTGTCATAGGGTAGGGTGATATTGTTACACTGATAATTTGAATTATCACATTGTCATCATCTTTATAGCGATACTTTAAAGTCTACTGCGTATGAAGTTGTCTTTATTTTATTTTTAGGTTTTTCTTTGCACTCGGTTGGAGGTCCATACACATAAGTGCAATTTAGCGCCACATATTTTTTCTCTATTGAGTTAAAAAATACAATCACATACATTCAGCAGTGACAAGCAAAACATACTTTGTGTCCTAGGGTGACAAAACTTGCTTGCTACTAAATCTATAGAGAAGCACCATTGTCACCCTAAAACGGGACTATAGAACACCTCACGCTCCTCTCATCTCCTTAACATAAGAGGCAGATGTTCTGTAGTCCACAAGGATAGCTAGAAACTGTAATAACTGATAAATATGTACAGCTCAGGCAGAGAGCACAGGAAATTATCAGCACAAGATTTTTGATGAGATCAACATGTGTTTTTCCTGCACCTATGGAACAGATATAACAGCACACTTTCAGCAGTATATTTAACCAAAAGTGAGCAGATAAAAAAGTATGGATTCAGAAAGACTTGCGCTGGAGTATATCGATATGCGCCGCGTAACTGTAATGATGCTCCGTTGTATCTATGCGGCCGTACCCACCAAACTAGATGTGACAGAAAACTGGCTTTTTCGGACCGGCTTAACTTTTCTTCGCCAGAGTATCGTAAGCGCATATTTTCGCTTGGCACATCCGTCGCGCTTATTGATTTCCCATTCAAATATGCAAATGAGGGAGATTTCCTGATTCGCGAACGGATTAGCACCAGACGCTGGCTACATGCGCCGCGCGTATGTCGTCTGTCTGTCGCAAAGATTTTCTACAAATAGCTGCTTTATCTTTACTCCTGACGGCCACAGGTCAGCAGGAGAGCAGCTACAGCAGCAGCGTTACCGATGAAAATAGCAAGCTGACCAACCACACTTGCAAGGACAACACCTCTGTGTGCCAACATGCCAGGGGCAGCCGTGGTCCTAGCACTACTAATGGGTCCCCCGGGACGGAGGAGGCAGGCACGTGAGAGGATATACCGCACGCGCATGAGCCTCTTTGGCATGGGTGATGAGGAGGTGTATCGCCTCTTCAGATTCAGCCCAGATGCAATCCTTGAACTAACCACAACCCTGCAGGGTGACATCACCAGCTCAACACACCGCTCACAAGCAGTGCAGCCACTGGTGAAGGTACTGGCAACACTTCATTTCCTTGCCAGTGGATCATTCCAGCGTACAAGTGGAGTGGTGGCTGGGATGTCACAGTCCACCATGAGCAGATGTGTGCACCAGGTTGTCCCTGCAATTGTACAAGTGGAGTGGTGGCTGGGATGTCACAGTCCACCATGAGCAGATGTGTGCACCTGGTTGTCCCTGCAATTCTCAGACGCATGTCCCACCACATCATCAGACCCACCACTGAGGACCTGCGGCTGAAGGCAATGACATGTGTGCAATCAATGACCGTGGGGGGTCATTGATTGCACACATGTGGCACTCCAGCCCCCCAGTGCCACAGAGCACATATACCGCAATTGGAAGCATTGGCATTCCATCAACGTACAGGTGATAGCCGATGCCCAACGCCTCATATGGAACGTCCGTGCCAAACACCCCGGGTCCAGCCATGACAGCTTCATATACAATCAGAGCCCCATCCCAACGGAATTCGAACAGAACATGTATGGGGACAGCTGGCTGGTTGGTGAGTGACATGGGTGGCAGGCATGACTGTCCCCCCCCCATGATGCTGACATCACAAGGGGCACATGCATGACTAACATCCTCCTGTCTTTTCCCTTACAGGTGACTCTGCATATGCACTGGGACCCCATCTAATGACTCCTTTCCGAAACCCCCAAACCAGAGGAGAGAGAAGATACAATGCGGCACATATCAAAACTCGTGCAGTGGTGGAGCAAACATTTGGGCTCCTGAAGTCCCGTTTCCGCTGCCTGGATAAGTCTGGGGGGGCCCTATTGTATTCCCCTACCTTCGTGTGTCAGAGCATCGGTGCATGTTGCATTCTGCACAACTTTGCCATGAGAAAGGGCCTGCAGATTGACATACGTGATGACCTGACCCCCCAACCAGACAGCCCCCCCCTGCCAGAGGAGACCCATTCAGCTGATGGAAGAGCAGTCAGGAGGGTCCTCACCGTAGGCATCTTTGGACACTAAACAAAAACATTGATCACACGGACAATGCACGCATGCACACCACTGATGTCCCTAGATCACACACACCACATGCACATCGCATTGGATTAGCCCAAGTCCAACATGCAGGACTTGGGAGCAGCAACGCCGCGTCAAGGCCCCAATGGTGTCGCTGTCCATTCATACACCATTCACACGTCATTCACACAGCCGTAGGAATAACTTCTCTGGGGTGGGGGAAACCGGATAAACTTTTGCGCCGGAAAGGCGCATCTGCGACCGCTTTTATACGCGCAACGGAACACATTGCGCTGCCGTTTCCCATGAAGTGGTGCCGACGGAAGTTGTGAGCATGCGCACAGGGGAGCGAGTGGCGCCCTCCCTCAGTGCGCATGCCCCGTGGATGATGCGCTGAACGTAAGTTTCTGCGCTGGGCTCCGCCCATCATTTACATATGATCACACCCACTTCCACTTGCGTCGGGTTGCGCCAGCGCATTTTCGTTACTCCGCCGCAAAGTAACGAACATGCGCTTGGTGAATACTGTACTTGACTCACTAGTTCGCGTCAGCGTAACGTATATGCGCTGCGCTACGCTGGATAAAATATGCGCGCATCTACCTGAATCTGGCCCTATGTGTTTAGATACACTTTAGAGAGCAAGTTAAATACTGGCATGTCTGGACTCTTTTAAGGCCCTGCTGGCTCACCAGCTGACTAACTGAAGGGCACTAGCCCACAGGCGTGCTACACCAAGTGAAAATGAAAGGAAAGACAGACTGCCCATCTGATTTTTCCCATAAGGAACACAAGACTACAAGCTTTACCTAAAAGTTGTCAGTTTCACATTTTTAGCTGGCTTTACTTTAACAAAGTTGAGGTTTGCATGGGACAGGAAGTGGGCAGAAGCTTTGCTGATGCAAGAAGCTTTCTTAAATATGCTCCCCACACTGTGCGCTAAGGAACACACAATCGCTTTGTACTGCAGATGTTTGGTGCAAGGTTGCTGCCATAGTTACTATTGAAATTGAAATAATTCCACAACATTTCTCCCGCCATGCTCAGTGTGCCTTTACAACGAAAGGGGATAATTGGATTATGATTAAAGGTGACACGCAACTAGTTTGCATCTCTTTGCCTGTAGATGTAAGGTGTTATAATTACTATGCACATATAGTATAAGGCACATTCATCTAAAAGTCTATTTAGCAAGTTTTCCATTGGAGTACATGGCAGCATGACAGTCTTTCATCAGTAAAATACTGTATATGCTTACATGTAGGAAAAACAAAGTATTTTTAAGCATAATCTGTTTTCTGGGCCCATAACATATAGTCAGTTACCTAAATGCAGGTATACCATATTTGTAAAAAAAATTGCATTATGCCAAAGAGAGCAATGATTACAGTAGCGAACATCAGGAGATTGGTATCTACATCACATCTGAAAGGTTTAACCACTTGCTTACTGGGCACATATGCCTCCTTCCTGCCCAGGCGAAATTTCAGCTTTCGGCACTGTCACGCATTGAATGACAATTGCGCGGTCGTGCGACGTGGCTCCCAAACAAAATTGACGTAGTTTTTTTTCCCACAAATATAGCTTTCTTTTGGTGGTAGTTGATCACCTGTGCGGTTTTTATTTTTTGCGCTATAAACAAAAATAGAGCAACAATTTTTAAAAAAACACAATGGGATCGTTCACGTACCTCGGCGCATCTTTATGCGGGCGTAGCGTATCTTCTTTACGCCGGCGCAATGTTGAGAATCAACGTTGGGCCGGCTTAGCGTATAGTCGTCGGCGTAAGCCGACGTAAGTCAAAGTAGGTGGAAGTGGGCTGGAAATGGGCGTGTAACATTTAAATGAAGCGTGACCCCATGCAAATGATGGGCTGAGCTTCAAACAAGTACTAAAAGCAAACGGCGCTTGCATCGTACCTTGGACACATCCCAGTGCGCATGCTCACAGTCACGTCAAAATAACTGCCTAAGATACGTCAAAACACTGCCTACGACGTGAACGTAACCTACGCACAGCCCTATTCACGTACTACGTAAACAGCGTAAAAATCGACGGCGTTTGTTCCCTGGTCCATACCTTTACATTGGTTGCGCCTCCTATATGAAGAATAACTTTACGCCGGAAGTAACCCTTACGCAAATCGCTTAAAAAATGCGCCGGGTGCCAGTATGTTTGTGAATCTTACTCATTTGCATATTTAAAATGGGAACGCCGAATGCCTCCAGCGTAACTATGCGCCCACCATATGCCGGCGTAGGCAAGTTATGTCGGGTGGCTGAAGCCTATTTTTTTGACGTATCTAGCTTTGGGAATCGGCGCATAGATACGACGACGCACATTTGTACTTACGACGGCGTATCTCGAGACACGCCGGCGTAAGTCCTACGTGAATCCTGGCAATAATATTTTACTTTTTGCTATAATAAATATCCCATTTAAAAAAAAAACTTTTTTTTTTTTCAGTTTAGTGCGATACGTATTCTAAAAAATCGCAATAAGCGTATAGTAATTGGTTTGTGCAAACGTTATAACGCCTACAAAATAGGTGATAGAATTATTACTTTTTTTATTATTATTTTTTTATACTAGTAATGGCGGCGATCTGCGATTTTTGTCACGCCTGCAATATTACGGCGGACACATTGGACACTTTTGACACATTTTTGGGACCATTCACATTTATACAGCGAACAGTGCTATAAATATGCACTGATTACTGTATAAATGTGACTGGCGAGGAAGGGATTAAATGTGTACCCTGGGAGTGATTCTTACTGTGGAGGGAGGATACTGACTGGGGGAGGTGACCGATGGTTGTCCCTATGTACAAGGTCCCTAACAGGACATGGATTTCTGTGTTTACACACAGAGATCCACGTACATGGCATTGTGATGGCCGATTGCGGGTACCTGGAGGACATCGCTGCCGCCAGGCTCGCGCATCGGCACCTGTGTGACGCGGCGTGCGCGTGTTCCCCATCCGTATATAGACGGCCTCCCGGCAGATTAGAGCCACCTTGCGGCCATATATAGTCGGCCGGCGGGTGGCTAGTGGTTAAACGTATTTTTATTTTGCTGCATGTACACAAGAAGTGCACCGAATATCCCCTAGGCAGCAGTGGATGGATTCAGAATGTGCACTAAATAATGAGAATGATAGATGAATGAAGTCTAAAGCTGGCCATACAGTACATGGTCGAATTTCGAATGAATTTTCTATTGAAAATCAGAAATTTTGTGCATTTTGTGATCCAATGATGCCACCATTGATTTCAAAATGTGACCAACCAAGCCTTTACCACTATTGCCGCTGGGCACACGCGATTGCCCAGTAACTGAGCAGGGACGTGGAGCTCTGTGTGTAAACAGAGGGAGAGAGGAGACCGATCTGTGTCCCTTGTACATATAGACACAATCGGTCACCTCCCCCAGTCACCCCCCTCCCCCTACAGTTAGAACACTGGCTAGGACATACATTTAACCCCTTCCCCACCCCCTAGTGGTTAACCCCTTCCCTGCCAGTTACATTTATACAGTAATCAATGCATATTTATAGCATTGTTCACTGTATAAATGTAAATGGTCCCAAAAATGTGTCAAAAGTGTCCGATGTGTCTGCTATAATGTCCCAGTCCCGAAAAAAAATCACAGATCGCCGCCATTCCTAGTAAAAAATAAATAAAAAAAAATCATTATTATGTCCCCTATTTTGTAAGCAATATAACTTTTGCGCAAACCAGTCACTATACGGTTATTGCGATTTATTTGTATTTTTTTTTTTTTTACCAAAAATATGTAGAAGAATACGTATCGGCGTAAACTGAGATAAAAAAAATGTTTTTTTTTTTTTTTTTTAAATAGGATATTTATTATAGCAAAAAATATTGTGTCTTTTTTCAAAATTGTCGCTTTTTTTTGTTTATAGCACAAAAAATAAAAACCGCACGGGCGATCAAATACCACCAAAAGAAAGCTCTATTTGTGGGGAAAAAAAACATTTCAATTTTGTTTGGGAGCCACGTCGCGTGACCGCGCAATTGTCAGTTAAAGCGACGCAGTGCTGGAAGCTAAAATTTTGTCTGGGCAGGAAGGGGGTGTAGGTGCACAGTAGGCAGTGGCGTAACCAGAGTCATGGGTGCCCGGGGCAGATTTTTTTTCCGCCCCCCCCCCCCCTTATATAAACATGATATCAGGGCTGCAGTGTGGAGCTCTCTATTAAGCTATGGACCGGGCCGGGCCAACACTCTACTCCAGCGGAGTCCCAGCCTCAGCCTGTGGCAGAGGCAGGGTGTGTGCTGGGGAAGACTTGGGGCATGCAGCCTGTCCCAGGTCTTCCCCAGCACACACCCTGCCTCTGCTAAACCATTCTCTCCCTGCATCACATCCCAGTGACACTTACTTGCTTGGCTGAGCGGGAGTCCCTGCAGGCGCCGCTGGACTGCAGAGTGCGTCGCCATCTTGGAGCCTCCGCAGCGCATGACGGTTTTATGCCAAACAGGGCATCCCCTGTATCCTTCCAGGCGTGCCCGTGCCGGCCGCTGGGAGGTACCGGCGGGGGGCTGTGCGCTCAGTGGAGGAACCGCTCACTATACTATCCGCAGAGCTGCCAGTCGCTGGCGCCCCCCTCAGCTCAGCGCCCGGGGCAGGCGCACCCCCTGCCCCCCTGGTTGTTACGCCACTGACAGTAGGCAAGTGGTTAATTTCACCTCCTGTTTCTACAGAAAATATTTTTTTGTGTCTGGGAATATTCTTTTCTTTCTGGGAATTTTCTTTTCTTGCACAATTTGCTTGCTTTTCTTTTTTACATTTCTCTCACAAAACTCCCATCATTAGTTAGAAGATTGTTTGTTTTTCAAAAAATTTCCAACATGCCCAATTACTTCAATTCGATGGCCGCATGAAAATCGGTTGTTGCTGCAACCCACTAATGGTGCGAAATTCAAATGAAAATTCTTAGATAACATATTCAAAAGAAAATTATTTCCAAATTGGACCCATGTATGGCATGCCTAACTGTCTGATAGACATTGTTTATGTTCAGTTCCCCCAATGAAGGGTTATCTTAACCCCAGAAACATTGCAATATTAGTCAGGGAAAAAGGAATACTTCTAAAAAAAACTACCCCCAATAACTTAGTACTTGTGCAATCATTTTTTTCAGCTTCTGGAAGTTGGCATGGCTGTTTTTGGTAGTGGTAATTTCCATGCTCATACATTGTGGGACCAATGCCTGTACAGCATATTAACAGCACACATGTATCCGTCAAAAATAAATTTATGCTTATTAAGTTGCCTTCCCTTAACCCCTAAATTAAACTCCTTAAAGTGTTATTAAAGGCTCATGTTTTTTTTTAAATAACAACTATATCATCCTTACCTGCTCTGTGTAATAGTTTTGCATAGAACAGCCTCAATCCTCCTCTTCCCAGTTCCCCTGTTGGCACTCCTGGACCCTCCCCCTTGCCGAGTGTCTCTTTAGCACGCCTCTTGCTATGGGGGCACTCGTGCATGCTCACTTACTAGCTGCCTCTGTGTGTCCATAAGACAAACAGAGCACATCTCGGTCCCACCCCTACTCCCTTCTCACTTCCAATGGCTCCCGCTGCTTACCTGAGCTCCATCTCGATCCAGAGATGTGCATGAGAGCAGAGGCAGAGAGCAAGTAAGTATAAGCCCTCTTCATATATAATGCTGCTGCTTTGCAGTAGACAGTCCATGTACAAAAACATGTGATGAATAAAGTATAACAAAATGGTGGTTCAAATATTCAATCTTGTCATTTAACATAAGATAGTGGATATATTTCTTTCTTCAGTATTTACTCTCTCTCTCTCTCTCTGCAAGTTATCAAAGCATTCTCTAAATTTCTCTGAAAGGTATAACTGTGGTTTGCAACTTGGTTTGCAGGGTTGCTTTTGCAGGGTTAGCTTAGTTTGGTTTGAAGGTATGAACGTATGATATGGTATGAAGGTATGGTTCGGTTTGGTTTGAAGGTATGATATGGTATGATGAGTGGTGGAACTACAAGTGAACACACAGCTAGATCAGTATTCAGTTCTAATCACACTTTTTACAATAAGAACACATATATAACTGTGTACCATATCTAATTTGCCCTGTTGCTTCCATAAAACTGCTCTGTATGTCTGCTCTGCTCTGCTCTGCTCTGCTGTCTGCATGTAGAAAAGAATTTGCAGACCATGTGCTGGAAACTTCCTGACAGCATAGAATGCAAAGCTGGCTGTGATTGGTCAAAACTCTGCTCAATGAGAGATTGGCTGTGATTGGGCCAAGGCTTATGATGAGTCACAAAAGCTTAACTCTATGCTTTCTGGCAGAATTTTACTGTGAATTGCTTACCTACTGCTGCCATATAAACAAATGACTCTAAAAGGCATATTTTTTCTTTTGCTTCTGTGAACACAACATACAACTGTTATACAACATCCAAGCATAAAATCACAGTGAGTAACTCTGCCTTTGTCTCTCACATATCAACATGTGCACTACAATAGGTTCTTAGCAGGTTTAACTGTATATACATGTAGGTTATATTAGCTACCTAGGACAGGTTCTAGCTGGCCAGCTACACGCAAAAGCATTGGTTCAAAAACCCGCGCATGCTCAGAATCAAGTCGACGCATGCTTGGAAGCATTGAACTTCGTTTTTTTCAGCACGTAGTTGTGTTTTACGTCACCGCGTTCTAACACGATCGGTTTTTGAACTGATGGTGTGTACGCACCTCAAACCATCAGACCATCAGTCTGTGAACCGATGAAAATGAACTTCAGTCCGTTTTTATCGGTTTGCACTGATCGTGTGTACGCAGCCTAACATGTTTTTTTAAAATAAAACCTTTAGAATCACTTTAAAGCGGCTCTTCACTCTCTCTACAGAATGATCCCTCCTTTACACCCCTGCACCGATTCCGAGAATGTTAAGCACTTTTTTTTCTTCTTTTGGTTATTTACCTTTTTTGATAAAAAAAGTCCCTGCCCCCATTTTGCACGTCATTTACCTGGTATAATACATAATCGGATAAATACTTTGGCGCTAGACATTCCGCTGGAACGTAGTAGCTTTAGTAATCCATATCACAAATACACATAAAAGCACAGAGCACGTAGAGCAGGGATACAGATAGAAGGATTGTGAACGAGTTTCATGCCCGATGGTGCTTATTCATAAGCTTGTTACTGTGCTGGGAGCGTGCAATGAGCAGCTAACAGCACAGTATAGTGTTTACCAAGGGGCACCTATATGCAGCTGCTCAACGATAAAGCCCACCCACCGGGAGGCCGCATATTTGCGCCAGGTCAGCAGAAAGTGGTTAAACCCCAAGGCCCAGATTCACAGAGCAATTACGCCTGTCTAACTGGTGTTAGACAGGAGTAATTTCAAATTTCGCGCGCCGTATCACTAGTTTGAATCCTCAAACCATGATACGGCGGCTTCGGGCTTCGATCCGAGAGGCTTACGTCTTCGTACGCCTTCGGATCTACGCTGCGATATTTTTGCGGCCGCTGGGAGGAGTTCGCGTCGTTTACATGCGTCGGGATATGCAAATTAGTTTTTACGGCGATCCACGAAGGTACGAGTGTCCCTCGCAATCGCCTACGTCATTTTTTGGCTACGTAATGTTAGAGGAGCTTTTTGCTGCTCTAACAGTGCGTAACCCATGTAAAGTATGGCCTTTGTTCCCGTGTCGATTTGAAATTATTATTTTTTTTTTAACATAACTCGTTCGGGAATAGGAATGTACGTAAACGACGCTACTACGACGTAACGACGTGATTTCGCGAAATGCACGGCGGGAAATTTGCGAACGGAGCATGAGCAGTTCGATCGCCGCGGGAACGCGCCTATTTTAAATGCTTCACGCCCCCTACTCGCGCAGATGGATTGCGACGGGAGAAATACACTACGCCGCCGTCGTTTACTGGACAAAATCTACCTGGATTCCACGTAGAGCCAGGTAAAAAACGGTGGCGTAGTGTATTTCTGATACGCTACGAGAATCTAATTCTCTCTGAATCTGGGCCCAAGTTTCTATATTTTATAAATTCACACAAAGATGCCAGTGCAAGCAGGTAATATGTGGAATTCAGACTAAAACGTATTTAGGGAATAACAATTGCATATTATGAAAAAATGCTGAAAAAAAAAAAAAAAAATTGGGGTTAGATAATAAGAAGGTTTATGTTTTTATAGATGTTTGATTCAGGAAGGCACATCCTCTGTAGTCTAGAATGAGATACACTTTTTTGTAGAAAAGCTACAGTATATAGACAATAGGCTAGGATAGCTTGTTTTGGGGACAGCTGGGTTTCCCCAGTTTCGTTACTTTAACAAAAAATATATATATATCTATATAAAGATATGTATATAAATATTAGGGTTGTCCCGATACCGATACTAGTATCGGTATCGGGACCGATACTGAGCATTTGCGCGAGTACTTGTACTCGCGCAAATGCTCCCGATGCCAGACCCGATCCTTTTTTTTTTTAAAGAGAGAGCGGGCGGTGAGGGGGAGGAAAGCGGAGAAGAGCAGTCCTCAGAGAGAAAGCCAAGCCCTCCCCCCCGCCACCGCTGCTGCCTAGTTGATCAGCGTGGGGAACAATACAGCTTTCATTTGAATAGCTGTGTGTTCCCCGCCACGTTATATACAGCCCCTCCCCCTTGTCCGGCACTCTGATAGACAGATTACCCGTCCCAGGATTGGATGGGCAATCTGTCTATCAAAGTGCCGGACAAGGGGGAGGGGCTGTATATGACGCGATGCGGCAGGGGAACACACAGCTATTCAAATGAAAGCTTTATTGTTCCCCACGCTGATCAACTAGACAGCAGCGGCGGTGGGAGGGAGGGAGGGCTTGGCTTTCTCTTTGGGGACATGGCTGCATCTGTGGGGGACATGGCTGCATCTGTGGGGGACATGGCTGCATATATGGGGGACATGGCTGCATATGTGGGGGACATGGCTGCATATGTGGGGACATGGCTGCATATGTGGGGACATGGCTGCATACATGGGGGACATGGCTGCATATATGGGGGACATGGCTGCATATGTGGGGGACATGGCTGCATCTGTGGGGGACATGGCTGCATATATGGGGGACATGGCTGCATATGTGGGGGACATGGCTGCATATGTGGGGGACATGGCTGCATATGTGGGGGACATGGCTGCATATATGGGGGACATGGCTACATATGTGGGGGACATGGCTGCAAATGTGGGGGACATGGCTGCATATATGGGGGACATGGCTGCATATGTGGGGGACATGGCTGCATATATGGGGGACATGGCTGCATATATGGGGGACATGGCTGCATCTGTGGGGGACATGGCTGCATATATGGGGGACATTGCAGCATATGTGGGGGACATGGCTGCATCTGTGGGGGACATGGCTGCATCTGTGGGGGACATGGCTGCATTTGTGGGGGGACATGGCTGCATTTGTGGGGGGACATGGCTGCATTTGGGGACACATTTAAAAAAAAGTATCGGTATTCGGTATCGGCGATGACATGAAAAAAAGTATCGGTACGTGTACTCGGTCCTAAAAAAGTGGTATCGGGACAACCCTAATAAATATATATATATACATATCTATATATAGATATATATATATTTCTGTCTATATATAGATACAGTATCTCACACTTTGCTACAAAGTAAAGTGCTGTCAATTCAAAATAACTCAACACACATTTATTAATGTCTAAACCACTGGCAACAAAAAGGAGTACACCACTAAGTGAAAATTTCCAAATTGGGCCAAAAGTGTCAATATTTTGTGTGGCCACCAATTTTTTCTAGCACTGCCTTAACCCTCTTGGGCATGGAGTTCCCCAGAGCTTCACTGGAGTCCTCTTCCACTCCTCCATGATGACATCACAGAGCTGTTGGATGTTAGAGACCTTGCGCTCCTCCACCTTCTGTTTGAGGATGCCCCACAGGTGTTCAATAGTGTTTAGGTCTGGAGACATGCTTAGCCAGTCCATCACCTTTACCTTCAGCTTCTTTAGCAAGGCAGTGGTCATCTTGGAGGTGAGTTTGGGGTTGTTATGTTGGAATTCTGCCCTGCGGGCCAGTCACCAAAGAGAGAGGATCATGCTCTCCTTCAGTATGTCACAGTACATGTTGGCATTCATGGTTCCCTCAATGAACTGTAGCTCCCTTGTTCCGGCAGCACTCATGCAGCCCCAGACCATTACACTCTCACCACCATGCTTGACTGTATGCAAGCCACACTTGTCTTTGTACTCCTGACCTGGTTGCTGCCACACATGCTTTACACCATCTGAACCAAATAGGTTTAAATCTGTCTCATAAGACCAGAGGACATGGTTCCAGTATTCCATGTCCTTAGTCTGCATGTGGGGACGACAGCCATGCAGACCAATTTGATGCAGTGTGTGGCGTATGGTCTGAGCACTGACAGGTTGACCCCCCACCCCTTCAACCCCTGCGGTAATGCTGGCAGCACTCATACGTCTATTTCCCAAAGACAACCTCTGGATATGGCGCTTAGCATGTGCACTCAACTTCTTTGGTCACCATGGCGAGGTCTGTTCTCGGTGGAACCTGTCCTGTTAGACCGCTGTATGATTTTGGCCACTCAGTTTCAGGGTCTTGGCAATCTTCTTATAGCCTATGCCATCTTTATGTAGAGCAACAACTCTTTTTTTCAGATCCTCAGAGAGTTCTTTGCCATGAAGTGCCATGTTGAAATTCCAGTGACCAATATGAGAGAGTGAGAGTGATAAAACCAAATTTCACACACCTGCTCCCATTCACACATGAGACCTCGTAACACTGATGAGTCACATGACACAGAGGAGGAAAAGTGGCTAATTGGGCCCAATTTGGAAATTTTTACTTAGGGGTGTACTCACTTTTGTTGTCAGTGGTTTAGACATTAATAGCTGTGTGTTGAGTTATTTTGAGGGGAAATTTACACTGTTATACAAGTTGTACACGCACTACTTTATATCGTAGCAAAGTGTAATTTCTTCAGTGTTGTCATATGAAAAGATATAATAAAATATTTACAAATATTGATAAACATATAAATTCATTCACCATACTGACCTTCTTATTTTTGGTTGGAGCCCTCCAACTGAGACAAACATGGAACCACATAAGGACGCCACAAGACTCGCAACATAACACAGACCTGAGGTGTGAGGGTTCGGAATGTACCAGGCAAAGCAGGCAGACTTCCACTTACTTCCACTTACTGAACCTTCTGATGACGTGGTCCAGTACAAAAGGAGTGCCCGGAAAACTATCTGGGGTTGAGACCTAGGATAACCAGGAGGATATAAACATGTCTAATGAACTGGCTAGCACTTCTAGAAAAGGCAACGGGCTGGAGCTAGAATGGTTGGGCAGGTGCGACAACAACTGGTCAAGGACCGCTACTGGTTACCAATCGTTATGGGTCTGACGGTGCTGAACTGTTGGGTCTTGGACACTGCTAGGTGTAGAACGAAATGGTCTTGAATGCGGGCCAAGTGGCACCTGCGTAGAACCTGGCCCCTGGGGCCACTGTAGGTAAACTTGCATAGCCCTAGGAAACAGTAAAAG